>CM033023.1:29025752-30225752 GCA_019207045.1 Branchiostoma floridae x Branchiostoma belcheri | reverse complement strand
ATTTTATGTCTATCGATATTTCTCTTCTAAAATTGCATATGCTATATGTTTGACTACTAGTATTACACGGGTATGAATTAATAACTTATGTAGAGTCATACGAACACGTACGCATCTAGATACGGCCGTTTTTCATGGTCCGGATGCGGCGCACCAGATAGAACGAGTCACACATGTTGAACTAGAGTTCTACGACCCCATACCTTCGCCAAATGATTCGATCTTTTACAACTGCTGAATCAATTGTGTTTGTCATGAATTATGCAAATAAGGCTCTCATTTGCATAAACTATATAACTTGATCATCTCCAACAAACAGACATGCGCAATATATGTTGAGAAAGGAGACTTTTGTCACCTTTTCTGCTAATTTATGCAAATTAGGACCTAATTTGCATAGTTAATGTTCAACGATGTTCACTTGTACATAACTTCCAAATGCTACAAGTAAGAAGTTCCCGTCATTTGCCAAAATGACATTACAGCATTTTCTCATTAATTATGTAAATTAGGTTTTTATTTTGCATAATGTATATCTGTCAATATTCTTCTCTTTCTCAGTTACAAAGGTCACATGTTGTAATGGTCCTATAATTGAACTGAGCATGTTTAGACAATTTCCCAATTTATTATGCAAATTAGCTTCCACTCTGCATAATTCTTCATAATTAATATGTAATTATATTAAGCATCACGTAACCTATCCACATACCAAAAACCATAACAATCCGTCAACCCCTTCTTGAGTTATTCCCTTTAGAAGTCTGACACCTAAGTCTAAACCTGTCCTGCAGTTCCAAAATAAGCCGCTAGGGGGCCCAAACCTATGCCACTTACTTACAACATCACGAGCTGTCTACCACTTAAGATTCATAGCCGCAGCATGTCCAGAACTCGAGATATCAAACCAGGAAGTTCCGCTGCAGTACCGTAACAGGTCACTAGAGGGCCAAAAATCTTATCGTGTCCAGGTCTGAACAAGACCTACCCACATACCGAATATCAATACAATCCATCCAGGCGTTCTTGAGTTAATGTGGTCTTCTACAATCACACACACATACAAACGCTACCCAAAATATAACCTTCTTGGCGAAGGTAACTATCACATCGCTATCTCACAAACCCCACATGTTACACATGATACATCATTTAAGCTCAAACAATGCTTGTTTCACACATCAGTTTGCATCGGCCACCAAACTTTCCAAACTCCTGGACACAAAACACGAACCCGGAAGTGATTTCCACGACTCACGGGTCATTTTCCGAGGAACATATTTCAACAATCTTTTATCCCCTGTTTCAAATGTTTACATTTCCATGACCACCATACTACATACTACAATTCTAGTACGTCTGAAGTCCTAGGCCTTTCTCAATTTTGCAAGGCCATCAGTCAAAAATCGCCATGCGCGAATACGGAAAACACTGCTGCGCACACGTATATCGGTATTATGCCCTGCGAATGGAAAGCTTACCCGTGGAGGTAATGGTACAGTCCGGGATGATGCAACTACGCACGCGCGGACTTTTGACATTCCTGACATTCCTGTACAGTTTTTAGAATACTTTGGGAACGGTTCCACACTATACTATTAAGCTCGCCCATCAGGCGTCGCTAAAATAAGCACGCTCCCAACGATACTGCATGAAAGTCAAAGGAGGCTATAAAACTAACATTCTTAGGATTTTAGGAAAACCTTGTATCTTTTGGTATTTGAGATTACACTTAAATATAGTTGGCAAAAAAAATATGAAATAATTACGACCAGGATGTTGCAGTTGGGCAAAGCGTCAGAAGTTGTTTATCCAACTGATAAAATCCAGGACTTTTCATAGAAAGTGTACACATCCTGCTGCAGTGTTGACTGATATGTCTGTGTATACAGCAGTTCAGTGTGGTGGTGTTTATATTGCTGTCTCTACAAATATTTAGCTCTACCTTTTAGACACAGTATGGCCAGTGTTCTTTTGATCTTTGTGTGACTGTTACCAACATTGACAACATAAGAAAGTTTTGATGAAATCGGAAAGCTCTTCAGGTGAAAGATATGTGCGACTGTCAGACTATTTTAAGGATGATGACTTGCTGGCGATTAATAAATTCACCAGAAACTATGTGACCAGCAAACAAAACTATTAGTATTAAAGAGAAATTCTTATACAATGTCGATGTGTACTTACCCAAGATCCAGTATTCCTTCAAAGTTATATGTATACTTCTCTGGTTCATGAAGATTCCAAGGCACATATCTGGAAGACGGAAATAGATGAAATATATCCATGCAATGTCTTTGATATCAGATGAGGAGACAAAATTTATCATACAATAACACTTCAAATACATTGGGACCAAAATTTTGGACCCGCATATAGCTACATGACGTCAGACTCAGAGGCACATGATGACTGAAGCAACAGTCGTAAGTGCCAGGTAACCTGTGTCGCCCCCCGTCTCTGTTGTCACAGGCACTTAACATCTAGTCACAGCCGGGCATTGCTGCAGTCACAAGCCATGCCTATATTGTAAACTCCTTGCAATTCAGGCCCTGGCTGGGAAGAGAGAGTAGTTGGCCCCCAAGTAACAATGATAACAACAATAATATAATCTCAAATTTTAAAACTTACGTCTCAAGAGTGTTCAGTCCAGCTGCCTTCATTTTCAACATCCTGTCCCTCCAGTACTCCGGTACAACTCGGAAGTAGTGCATCGCTCCGGACAGAAGTCGAACCGGCTTACCATCAATGGTGAAATTAGCGCCGTCAGCTCGCAACCCCATCATACGCTTCTTCGCCCTTCCCCTTTCGTGAATTCCGACGTCGGCGACGTTTTGTTCCATTTTCCCCGTGTCGAAAAAAGTTTTGGCTATGGGGGATTTTTCGGGTTGACTTGAAATGTACCAGGACACGATGAGGATCACTACGACAGCCAGGACGGTGGCGCGCTTGAGGTGAATGAGGCGGAATCGAATTGGTCCCATGCCTTCTGGTTGCTCCATACAAACTTTGCTAAGAGAAGGAGGGAAAGATTGGGAGTTGAAATATGCATAAAAGACTTGAGAAGTGGTCTTGCAAATTAAGTTTCCATGCTGATCAAAATACCTTTAGAACATTAAAGGGGCATTCCACTCCAGAAGCGGGGATCATAGGTTTCTACCATTGCAAAAAGAGGTGGAAAAAACGTTCACAAATGTTATTGCAAAAACCAGTCACACATGCACCTAATTTTAGCTGCAAAATCAAATATCATTTTGTTACAAGTTATATTTGTTCCATGTCAAATTGTGTTACATTTTGGTTTTCTACACAATTACTTAGTATAATTATAATCTTTATAAAGACAGTGTGATAATGTCACCTGTTGCAGGTGCATGTAGCTGTGCACCTGTCTATATCACCTGCCTGGATCAGTCACTGTCCAAAAGTCTTCTCATAATCTCTTTAAGTTCAAAGAGAATCTTCAGTTCAGGGCATTGTTGTCAACACTGAAATGTTCACTGGTACTGAAAATTTGTCATGCGTTTTCCCACGAAAAGCAGGGTACGTTGTCTAAAGTGTCCTTAAGTAAGTTACTAATCACTCATACTGGTCGAACTACTAGTATGACAACACACGCAACTCAGGTGCGATTTTCAAGTGACCTCAACTAACCTCTGACCTTTCACCCTTCTACCCTCGTCCCCAGAGCGTTGTGCGCAAAGTGCTCTGGGCACGAGCTTCCCATCATCCTCTCTTGTTTTGGCGGTGCGGAAAAAAAAGAAAAGATCTCTCCCAGCGAAATATGAACCTAGAATTACTCGGTATTTATTCAATTTGCACAGTTTTATGACGTTTCTGACAATGTTGGCATTTGCGATTTACTGTTTTGGTGATATGTTGTTGTTTTCATTGCCAGTGTTTTGTTCTTTCTTTTCAGAATCGTTCGGACAGAACTACCCAGAGGTAAGTTTGTGTCGCCCCCCTCCCCATATATAAACTAGCACTCGCTGCAGTTTACTGTACACTATTCTTGCGATCTGTAAGTGTTAGCACAATGTTCTGGGTTTAAATATGCTTCTATCCTTAAGGTTTATTGAAGATGTGCAATTAATTGGACAAGTTGTAATTCAGTTACAGGTTGGGACCTGAACATTTAAACGTCTGTAACAAAATAAATGAACTTTCGTTTGACTTATTTGGAAATTGCGAACTAAGTTTTTAACGTTAGATACATAGTTTCGCAGGTTGCAGTTTCGTATGAGAGAGTGTTTGCATTGGTGTTGGGTTTGCGATAGCACTATAACCTTGAACAGTATCCGGCATTTTCCCCCCAGAATGTTTCCCCCAACCCCCAGGACATCCCCCCTTGAAGACAATTCCCCCCAGGTTGATTCCCCCCAGTTGTTTACCCCCCAGATCGTTTCCCCTCCAAGGTCGCAAAGTAGGACTACGCTAGTCCAAAATTATCATAATATTCATACTTGTAGTGTGGTGGCCCGTATAATATGTGGGGAAGGACAACCTCAAGCCAACCGTTCACACTTACGCCACATCTTCAGAAAAGACGCTGGAGCCGCATGTTCCCCGTTTAGGAACTTTATTCGAACCGACACACAACAACATGTTTCGCCGTGTGGCTTCCTCAGTGTTATGGGCTCGACTTCGCTCTTGTTGTGTTGATATATGTGGAGAAGGAGACCTCAAGCCAACCGTTCACACTTACGCCACATCTTCAGAAAAGACGCTGGAGCCGCATGTTCCCCGTTTAGGAACTTTATTCGAACCGACACACAACAAACATGTTTCGCCGTGTGGCTTCCTCAGTGTTATGGGCTCGAATGGAGTAGTGTGTAGTGTGGTGGCCCGTTATGGACCAGACTGATGTTTTCTGTCTCTCTCCCCCACCAGGAGGCAGATGGGACCCTGGACAGCATCAGTCTGGCCATCACCTGTGCCTTCAACAGGCGGGGCACGCTGCTGGCCGTGGGGTGTAACGACGGGAGGATCGTGATCTGGGACTTCCTCACAAGAGGCATCGCCAAAATCGTCAACGCTCACGTGCATCCAGTTTGCTCTGTCAGGTGAGGAATCTCTTTGACCATAACACAGTTCACGAATAAGGTCTCATTTAGAGGTTGGTACCGGCGCACTGTGTTTTTATTGATGGACCTGTCTGAAAAAAAAACAGACAAAAAAATCTGAGGACAATATCTTGGACTGATTAGGAATGAGCAGATTCTTTCGGCAGGTGTTCGCACATTTTTGGTGCTTACCGGTTCAAGAAAATAACAGAAGAGTAGGGTTTATACATGTATCCCATGTTGCTGCAGTCAAACTTAGCATTGTCTATACAAAGATAGGATTTTAAAATGCTAGTGGGTGTCAGATATGCCACCAAACAGATTTCTTTGTAGCAAAATAAAATGGACCATTCTTTTGAGTATCGCCCATTTACAGCTTTTCTCAGACAATTAGGGCCGGTTTACACGAGGCATTGTTTTAACACAGGCAAAAAATGTGTCCTAGGACACGTGTCGCTCGTTGAACGTCGTAGGACATTTTTAGAACAAGTCAATTTTTTGCCTCGTTGTAACCGGGCCTTAGCTCCAGGTTCAGGTCTGGACCGGGACCTGATTCTCTGGACCTGAACCAGACCTGAATTTTCTGTACTGGTACCCACCCCTATGCTCGTCCAGCTGCCTAGTTGAACTGAAGTTGTATTAATTTCTTGTCTCTGCCCCCCTCCCCACCCCCAGCTGGAGCAGAGATGGGTACAAGTTACTGAGTGCCTCCACAGACAACAATGTGACCATCTGGGACGTCCTGACTAGCGACTGTGAGCAGAGGTACCGCTTCCCCTCACCCATACTCAAGGTGCAGTTCCACCCGCGAGACAAGTAAGTCTGCCTCACTGCCTTCTATCCCTGGTCTGTTGTTGATCGTTTACCTCTTACTGATATATCACAGTCTTCTTGGATATCCAAACCAAAATGTATTTGAGATTGCTATAAAGGTTATACCTTGTTTGAAGACCATTTTCAGCACTCAAATTAAGTGGTGCTGCAGTCTCGCCACAAAAGTAGTTTTCTCTGTGCAGTTTTTGGCACACAATGACATTACAATGATATACCAGTACATTTACTTTTTCTCACCCCAAAATCCATAATGTGATTCATTTCTTCTTAGCTGTCATAACTACCGGTAGTATACTTTGGAACACATAAGGTCTCGTAAATATGAGCTTTTTCTTACATGTTACTTGAATTTAAATAATATTAATGGCCAAGTTAGCACTGGTTTTACCCGCAGTCAAATATCAGGTGCATAGCTCCAATTTTGTGTGCACGAACGTGAAAGTGCACCCAGTATTTCGAGCCTTGAGCTGTGTTCTGCAAACTTTAGTCCTGATTTTGTCACAGTTTCAGTGTTAAGCATTAATTTTAATCTTAATTTTCATGTGTGTCCCTTAAAATACATAGATAATGCATGCCATCACAAGTTGTCCTATTGTGTGGAAGTCTAATGTCTCCTCTCCCTGATCCAGTTCTCGATTCCTGGTGTGCCCTATGAAGCATGCTCCTGTGCTGGTCTGTAGAGATGGAGGACACTCTGTGGTTCCAGTAGATGATGACGTAAGTATTTTTTTTTCTCCCCAATATCATCATTATGGAAAACATATTGTTTTTGCTGATGTGTTCCTCTTCTTCTTCTAATTCCTCTTCTTCTTCTAATTCCTCTTCTTCTTCTGTCATGAACCAATCAGAGCTTAGAATATATCTCTTATAGACACTCAACAGCGATAACTTTTTTTTTATTTCAGTCTGACCTGAACATAGTTGCATCGTTTGACAGAAGAGGGGAGCATGTTTATACAGGGAACGCCAAAGGAAAGGTGGGCTAAACTTGGAGCAGATTTCAACTTCAGACATCTAGAGTTTGTGATTCAAAAAAAGTATTGTTTAACGTAAGAATGATAGAAAGAATTTTGCGCTCAATTCTTTCTGCCATAGAAATTCAAAACCTAGTCATGCAAACACATAGACAACATTTGGTGGCAGACCACATTGCAAAAACAATGAGTAATTAGATTAGGAGGGCGCCTTTGTAATAGATGGAGAGGATAACACAAGGTAACAAGAAAGCCACCTGGATCAAAGTGCACACCCGTTATGAATAGAGACTAGAGGGCAGAGTATAGATAGACTCTTTGTATACTTTTATTTCTTTTTGAAAGAAGTCAGATGACTTCTGAACTATCTGATACTCTCATTTGTATTATCGAGACAGTTGTGTGGATTGAATTAAATATCTAGGAATGTTTTAAAGAAAATAAGTAACTGGACTATATTAGATTCTA
Source organism: Branchiostoma floridae x Branchiostoma belcheri (assembly GCA_019207045.1). NCBI lineage: Eukaryota > Metazoa > Chordata > Leptocardii > Amphioxiformes > Branchiostomatidae > Branchiostoma > Branchiostoma floridae x Branchiostoma belcheri. The sequence goes on along the minus strand of CM033023.1, from coordinate 30,218,413 downwards.
CACTGTCCTGACAGTCTTTTCTGTGTGAAAGTAATGGAGACCCTGTCTTTGTTTTGAAAGGTTACCGTGTTAAAGACCAAGGAGTTGGAGCTGGTGGCCTCATTCAGAGTGACGACTGGAACAAGCAACACCACTGCCATCAAGTCTATAGAGTTTGCCAGGAGGGGAAAGTAAGTTTCCCAGGAACCACAAAGCAATACTCTAAATACCCACTTGCACACTTGAAAATGCAACCACAATTTGCTTAGCACTACTTAATTTTGAGTAGCACAGTGTGCAACCTGAAATTTTGCAGTTGTAATACCCCTTTTCCCCACACCTACGTGTATTAGCTTTTGTATTTAGCTCTTGGTAAGATAAAACATGTAACTGGAAGAAAAGATAATGGATAAGTAGCTGATTTGAAGAAATTGATAACTTGGAAGTGGGGCAACCTGAAATTTTGATATTTCAAAATCCCATAACATACAGTACAGACAACAGGGGTATCCCAAAACCCATGTATCCAATTCTTATGTTGGCCAATAGTGTCATTTAAAATTTGAGCCAGTGTCATGAAAAGCTGGTTCGAACCAGTACTACAGTAGATATTTTATGTACTTGCCATATTGGGAAAGTCAATTTTCTAAAACTTGTCTATCGCTGTTACTAATTCTCCTCTTAACCCATAGCATACATAGTTCAGTGGTTAGTGACCCCCCTTCTGTAACTAGAGTTCAATCCTGACTATCTTGCTCACCCGACATGCACGCTGACTGAAACGGCTACAGTCCTTTGGACATCAAGCTCTAAATACTGTATAGCATCTGACTGTCACGACAAGGGGAGGAATAGTGGGACCGCGTAGCACAGTGGTATTGTGTTCGCCTCGTGTCCGAGAGGTTGCGGGATCGAATCCGCCGTGCTGCCGATCTTGTGCCCTTGGGAAAGGCACTTTACACACGACTTTCCTCACTTCACTGAAGTGAAAATGAGTCGTCCCTCGGATAGGACGTTAAATGGAGGTCCCGTGTCTGGGGAGAGCCACACACCGGGCACGTTAAAGAACCCGCCACATGTGCGATGCTGCGGTGTGAGCGGTTCAAAACCTACAGTACCTTGGCTGCACCTGGGGCAATTACTGTCGTATTGAGGTCACCTAAGTGGCGCCAAATGGCAGCTCGCTCCAGACCCTTGCGATTTAGCCCCGCCAGCTCCTGGCTGCAAAGAGTAAGTAGTCGGCCCACCCAATAACTAACTAACTAACTAACTAATGCTAGTATGCAGTGTAGCTCTTCAGTGAGCTGAACTGGATTGATATCAATTTCACTTTTTCACTTGCGCCCATAGCACGTTCCTGGTCAACACGGCAGACCGTATCATCCGTGTGTACGAGGGGGGAGAAGTACTGGCCTGTGGGAAAGACGGGGAGCCAGAACCCATTCAGAAACTACAGGATCTGGTCAACAGGTGGGGGTTCTAAATGTTCAAGTCTTTTCCTCTTTCCCTCAGTGTATTTCTTGCTAAAACAATAAAAGAAAAACAGAGCCAGACTAATTAAAGAATAGTAACAGTAACTGTGATGCGATTTGTTTTTGTTTGTTTGTATTGCATGCCCTGGTAAACCACCTTATGGCATTAATTTACTAGGTTGGTACTAAACAGTACAAGCTTGACTCACTCGCAGTGTCACGCCGGGAATCATTTCGATAATGATTGTTTAGAAAAGGATGCAATTCCATGTTTTTGTTTCATTTTGAGGTTGCTCTTTACACAGCAATGAAGTGCAGTAGGACTGGCGACTGAAAAAAATCAATGGACTTAATTTTACACCGAGTAAAAATGGACACACGTTTTTGGGCCTAGCAGTCCAAGATAATAACATAAAGTAGAGTAGAGTAGAGTTTATAGTTACAAAATGTATTTGTTCATTGAATGATACTGTTATCAGATTCATAGCTGAATGTAATGAGGAAATGTTGAATTGTGGTGACATAAGTACTTTAAGTACCAGTGCCTCACCACTACTGAGTACTGTACATTATCTTCTACAGAACGCCATGGAAGAAATGCTGCTTTTCTGGAGATGGGGAGTACATTGTAGCAGGTATGTTTATAAAGGTTAGACATCCAGGTTAAAATTTGTTACATGTGTATAAAGACAAATCAGTCTTTCCGAACTGAATGAAAATCAAAGATTTACTCTCGGTCTTTTCTAGTGCCATCCATCACTCTTCTTCTGTGTCTTCTTCTGTGAACTGGCAGAAACAATTCAATTCAAGACATATAGTTAAAAAAACACGTTTGAATATGTCAAAGTCACTGGGGATCATTTTCAGATATCACTTGTACACATGTATGTAAATCAAGCCATGTGAAGAATTGGCTGTGTTGAAGCCACTCACATTGGTGTTACACTCGGTACTGGGCAAGTTTTCCACAGTGACTACTGGTATGGACTGGTTTATAGCCACTATAAACCAAAAGCTAATGCATTGACCACAAGCAAATAAGTGACAAATGCTTTCAGTACATTTATTCACTAACATTGAACAGGTAAGTCAAATAGAATAAGAATTTGATGGTTGTTTTAAATTTTTAACTTAGGGCTTAATGTCATTAAACAAAGTGTACTTAGAGTGCTCTTTGAGGATGATGAAATTGGTCCTACTACATTACTACAAGTGTAATGTAAATTGTGTATCATTACTTCCATTATTTAAACATACAACTTGTACATATTAAACATATTTGATGATTTTTTTCCAGGTTCTGCCAGGCAACATGCCCTGTACATCTGGGAGAAACAGGTTGGAAACCTGGTGAAGATCCTTCATGGCACCAGGGGGGAGCTACTGTTGGACGTGGTGGTAAGAAAGATCTTAGTCCAAAAAACAAGTAGATTTTTTTTAGTTGCACACAATACTGTAAATGCAGAAAGTTTCGCAGTGGTTTAATGTTTTCAATTTTTCCATGGCAGTAAGAGGCTACAGTGCATGGTGCAACCGCGAACTTAAAAACAAAAAGTTCTTTTTCCCGCCAACGCGAAATTAAATCCCTGCGAGTATATTTACTGTACTAATTGGACTATGGTATGGTGTTGTGTGTGAGAAGCTTAAGAAAAGGCTATGAGGAGAACATTCTGCATTTTTATTACAGAAATGCTGCTTTTCCAGTAAAGATTTGATTTTGATTTGAGAAAACAATTACAACATAGATTAACAAACTAAATTCAGTTGGCCAGTTGTTTAAGTCTGTTTTGTTGAGTTTTTGTTGAGTAGCTCATTTGAATTGTGTCTCTCCTCTTCCACAGTGGCACCCAGTGCGCCCTATCATCGCATCAGTATCCAGTGGTGTGGTGTCAGTATGGGCACAGAACCAAGTAGTAAGTACAAATATAACAAACACTTCAACATACCATATTTTCTTCAATAAAATACACAAGGTGCTGCAAATTGTTGCCAAAGTCTGGTAGGAAGGATGCAAAACAGTACATGTTGTTTTCTTTTCGTCATCATTTCTTCTACTCTGACTCTGAGTGATTTAATTTGTAGCTGGAGGTAGGCGATCCACACGTTTTTAGCAATGATCCCAGTATTTAGCACTAGCATTTTTGTAAATTTAAACAAGGACATTGTCTAAGTACTTGATTTGTGCAAAATTACCTGGGAAGAAGAGACGCAAAGACGATGGATTTGAATTTATCCAGTTCAGAAAGTGTTCAAGATAGATGACGACTAGATGACTGCTGACCACCAATGTGTCAGGGACCCATGCAGCTGGACAATCAAATACTGACTACTACTATACTACGGCATTATACTACTGCAAATGTACTACTACTACTAAAGCTTATGAGTTGCCATGCTTCACTCATATTGTGATGCGTAGGCCAGGCACCCATCTCCGTTTGTAAGCCCTCAGGGGTCACGCATATATAGGTCACTACAGCAGGGGGCCAGTCCACCAGTAGTGAAGTGTGTTTAGCTGCCATACTCTTCCTCTTTGCAGAGAAAGAAGTATGTAGCATTTTTAAGAGTCGTTGGTATGACCCGGCTACAACATCCAGTCTTCCTTGGTGGTCTCCCATCCAAGTACTGCCTGGACTGCACAATGCTTAACTACTACCACTAAACATTGTGCTTTCTTTTGCCCCTCCACACTGTTCCTTGTAGGAGAACTGGAGTGCCTTTGCGCCTGACTTCAAGGAGCTTGATGAGAATGTGGAGTATGACGAGCACGAGAGCGAGTTTGACATCGAAGATGACGACAAGTCTGTAGAAGAGAAGGAAGGTGAGCATTGAATGGCAATGACAATGATCTTTATTGCATGGTCCATGCCCAACATGGACTGAATGCATTGAGCTAGATAACATAAAGTAGAATAGTAGAGAGGTTTCATTCCATCTAAATCTACTACCAGTCTCTTCTCTTCTTTAAACACTTGTAGTACACTTTTTTCCATTACATTCTACTTTATCAATGGCATGATATACGTGAACTATCATCCTTCATTTCACATGCATGCTTATATATATTGTCTAGTTGAAGGGCATTTTCGAAATACTTGCACATATCTGCATACACTGAGCATCTAAAACAAAATGTAGTTTATTTTCTACATTAAAACAAATGTCAGACTACCAAATTCTGAACCAATAGATCTACACCTTTTATATTTTTTATATAGCACTAGAGAGAATAATAAGGTTTCCTATCTGGCTTAATTGGCATTTTGATTTTCCATTGTTATCTCTTTAATAGATTTATAAATAAGTCTACATAGTGTCTGTCTTCTCTGTCATGACCAGTGGAAGAATAGGTCTTAAGTGAGTCAAACTGGATCAAGATCTTTTTCTTGTCTTTTCCTTCCTAAGGTCCAGAGGAGGAAGATGAGGAGGTGGATGTGACGACAGTGGACGCCATCGCAGCCTTCTGCTCCTCAGACGAGGAGGACGACAAGGACAACTCCCTCCTGTACCTCCCCATCACTCCGGAGGTGGATGATCCCGAGGAGGTCGGCTGGGGGCCTCCCCAGGAGGTACGTCTTCATGTTCTACCTTAGCCTGGATACCATACCCCAACCTCAGCTATCTTTCGTGTTGGGGTCTGGCAGGATGGCTGTAGAAAGGTTCTCGAAGGCCCTTGATCAGAGGGAGGAGAACCTAGGATTGATGACCACTCACACCACAGGTAGCCAGCTGCAACACACCACAGTTGGTCAGCAGGCTATCACAGTAGCGAATCAGGTACTTAGTGGTCACTGTTATGGATTAAAAAAATACAGTTGGGGGTCTTCAGCCAATCATGTTAGGGTGTAATTACCTCCTGATTATGCTGCTGTTCTATTGGTGGAGTTTTTTGCCCACTAGAAGGGGCAATATTGAGAAGAGTTCCTATGTCATCCTGCCAGACCCCTGCACGATAGATACTTGAGATCTGGCTGGGGTTTGGTAACCAGGCTAATTCTACTTTTGTAAATGTATTTAAGATAACAGGGATTTAATTTCGTGGCAGCGGGAAAATGGAGTGTTATCAGTAGTTTAAAGTGTTATGCCATCCTGCGAACTTAATTGCATTTAAAGTACTGCAGTCACATACTGTTATGGAAACCCGGTGCCTCTATATGAACCGGCAGTCAGAAATCACTTACTTGTTACTCGACAAGGGTGCTTCGAACAGACAGAACAGTCCACTTTTGACTTTGACAGTGATCAACTGTCAATGATCTAACCGTATGTACCCTCTGAATACATAGTACACTGCTACTTTTCTACATGGTGCTATACAGTATGTTGTATGGAGAACTGAACCCTAAGTTATCCTGAAGGGTAAAATTACTGCCAGAGAGGTACTGTCACAAGTGACCTAGTAGCATCCCTGTTTACCGTAGTCTGAATTTTAAGCTTGTCAGAGGAGCTGCTCCCCATTATAAAGTTGTCTACAGAAGAAATGCCTGGCTAAAGGCAGAGATCTGACATAATCCAGCTGTTTAAGATTACACACGGGCTTGACACAGTTAGAGTGAAAAACCACTGCAACCTATGCAGGAGAGCCATGTTTACACCAAGCTTGGCAACAAACACACGAGGGCGCCAGTACAAGTATCAAATCCAAAAAGCTACGGGCCCGAGGGCACACTTCTTTCCCACACGAGTCACCCCTGCATGGAACAAGCTCTCACAGAGGACAGTCAATAGTAAATCAGTGAAAGAGTTCAAGACAAGACTGGGGCAGGAATGTTACGAGGGGCATTCAATAAGTAATGCCCCTGACCCATTTCCCATAGCAGGATATTAATGAAACTTGGCACAGTTATTAGTCTTTCTCTTCATAGGAAACACCCAGAGTTTTGCATTTCTCCCATCATTTTATGTAGCTCTGGACACCGTTCTTGTAGGACATCCCAGATTGGTCCTCCGACAGATGCCTCATCAATGGCAGAAGAGGGACGACCAGGTCTGGGAGCTGTTTCCACAGACTTCCGACCTTGTTTGAATTCAGAATGCCAGCGTTTTACAAGGTCATATGATGGGGCATCATCACCATAAGTTTTTTTCATTTCATCAAAAGTCCCCTTTGGTGTGCGTCCTTTCAAATACAAAAACCGGATCACTGCGCGACACTCAACATGCTCCATTTCACACCTGGTCCATTTCACACCTGACTCAGTTCAAACACCAGTAAATCAGTAACCACAGTTAGTTCAGAGCTGTTTTTTGCAACATAACCCATAGACATATGACTCATTACACATGCAAAATTTCATTTAGATCAGACAACTGAAAGTGGGTCAGGGGCATTACTTATTGAATGCCCCTCGTACTGCACCCAGACAGACATGAGTACCACTTCTCATATTGATGCTACCACCGCCACAACTAGGACAGCCTTATTACCCGCAAGGGTATCGACTGGCTGTGGTTCAAGGTAAAGATTCAAGATAAAGAATAGCCTGCTCTCTAAGACCTAAACCTTTTCCCTCCCCACACAGCAACCCCCTCAGGAAGAGGCAGTGGAGACCAAGAAACGCTCCCACTCCAGTCACCAGGACGGAGCCCCGTCTCCCAAGAAGAGGAAGGTGAAAACCTACGACATCCACCTCCAGGATGCACCCGCTGATGGTCAGTACTGACCGATTAACTCCTGTCAATAGTGCAAAAATGAAAAAAATGATGTTCCAGTCAATAACCTAGGGCGTTTTTTCTGTTGCAATCTCTTTTTGGGAGCCCATTAATCAATGTGAAATTCAGATTTTTGAAACAGGTAAAATTTCAACTCAAGACGACCAAATTCCCATTCTGGACAGAATGATGGGCCCTGGAAACAGCGCTGCAATAGTCTCAGCCTTTCTTAGCCTGCATTACTGTAACAGCATCTTTACCTTACTGTTTTACACAAAAAATGGCTTCATGTTCTAAACAACTCTGGCAGAAATACTAGTTGTTGTTTTTTTCAAAAGCACATGGACGAAAAGTGGTTCCCTCACTTATTTCATTCTTGTCATCTAGTCAGTCTTACTTGCCATATGAGTGTAAAAGAATAAGTCTTTGGTCCATAACAACCATGCAACCATTGACTAAGTTAAGAACTGTAGTAAAGATGTTAGACTTGGATAGGTTGATACTTAAGGGAGGCTCTTCTTCTTTCTGTGTGTGCCTGTTATAACTATCAGTTATACATATAATAAAGACAAAAAAAGATACAGTGCATTATTCTTTAGACTGCTCTATCCATTTTCTTCCAAATGGTAAGTCAATTTTCACTTTTTCTCTGTTGTCCCTACAGAAATCCACCCACTGTTGTGTGCGAAAGGTTCAGAAGGCAAGGCGAAGAAGAAAGCCGGCAGGCCCAAAACTCACAGCAAGGTGGGCTCGGGCAAGTCCAAGGGTACGCGGGGGGCAGCAGCGCTGGCAGACATCACATCGGGAAGAGTCAAGGACCTGCCAGACAGAACAAGCTCTGGCACGGAAGGTATGTTTCTGGCGATACATGAAATGTTTATTGTGGCATTAGTCAACATAGGCTTCTAGCTAGGAAATGTAGACAGGGCACTCACAAATTGTGGAGTTGACAGTTTGTTTGGGGTGTATTTTAGCCACTGCTGTTTTTTCAAGCAATATCACTCTGATTCATCTGCATAATATTTTATAACTTTAACAACACTGAGTTCTCAAGGCAAATTTCTTGAAGGGAAACATTGTGCATTTTCTCGAAAATGTTGCCTTTCTTGTCACTCATGCTTTGCATATACATGTAAGATAGAAACTTAATCATCATCAGTCGACTGCAAAGCATGCGATCACAAATCTAGTGGGTTTTCAGAAAAACCTGTCCAGTCCGGAAACCAGTCCAGTCTTACTGGACAGGGTTTTCTGGACTGGACAGGTTTTTCTGAAAACACCAAGGTTGGTCCATGACTATCTGCAGCCAGGTACAAAGCTGTTGTTCATATTGTATAGCAGAATTGGTAAACATTAAGATTGTCGAAATCTTGTCACTTTTACTGTAGGTAAGTCTGAGGGAGCACTGACGACAGCTGACTCCATGGACAGTCAGAGTGAAGGGATGTTAGCGTCCGACACGGTAGTAGCAGCACAATGAGAAGCAACGGCAGTTAAACAATGACTCAGCAACTATGACTGGATGGAGGCATGCGTTTTGGAGTCAACTCAGGAGTATTCTGTCTAAACACAGGGCCACAAAGGAGTTTCTTCCAGATATCGATAAGGCACAGAGACTGCGTAGTAGTCGACTATGTTATAGTTACCTGACCAACATGTACAAACTTTTTAAAGATAGTGACGAAAACAGAATCGTTCTCAAACGTAGTAGTGCCGTGGTTAAAAAATGATGTGAAATGGCTTCTCTGATTGGCGTACAGGTTTGCCGAACGTAGCACAGATCATCGTGAGTTGACTTTTGGAGTTACATATATGAAAAACGCGATTTATACCATAGAGCTGACTTAAGTCGACCCAGGGAAAAGGATACTGGATTACCCTAAAATTCTGTTTATTCTCTGTCCTGACTCCACTGTGCTGAGTCGACTCCAAAACGTGTGTGTAAATCCAGACTGCGGCTCAACAGCCACACGGCAACTTGGTTGTACATAAATGACACAGACTATTAGACAGAGTTAAGGTTTCTGTACATGTTTCGTGTATGTCCATCATTTCAAAATTTGGAAGTGTTGTTTTCTTGAAGAACCCTATTGTACACACCCGGTCAATTCAACAAAACGGTCAGTGCATTCAATGTATGTGGTCACTTTATGATAATACATTTCCATATACACCTATCAACTTGTAGATTTTTTGGTGATGTGGTAAAATTCAATTTTTAGTTTTGTTGAGGAACACTCTGACAGTGCAAAGAATTGTATCTAGTTCCAGGAAATACTACAGGTAGATGTAATGTTAGTACTTGTACATAGTATAATGGCATCTTACTTGTAATATTGTGTTGTAGAAACCGGCAGTTCAGAACTTCAGCAAGCTTAATGTTGAAAACGTTTTTACCATAACATCAGTTACAGAAGCAACAAAGAAAGAAATTTACATATTGAATTACATAGTATTTGTGTTGTAAATAAAGTATTTTATGACCTTTATTATGACGTCTATTTTATGGATCATGTTCCTTTGGTATCCCATGGACAGTTTGCAGGGTTTAACAACTTTTGAAAAAGTCTGGTGTCCTATAAATGTAGTATTAGGGGTGGGTACCGGTACAGAAAATTCAGGTCCGGTTCAGGTCCAGAGGTTCAGGTCCATGTCAGGACCTAGACCTGATTCAGTATGTGAAAATGTGAATGGACGATACTCAACACAATGGTCCATTTCGCTACAAATAAATCTGTTTTGTGGAGTTATAATTCGACTCACACTGGCGTTTTACAATCCTACAAGGCTAACTGCCCCTGCATGATTGACAGTAAAACTTGGTAGAAATGACGATAGGCTCTACTCTACTTCGCTCTTGTTATTTTCAGGTAAGCCCTAAAACGCGTGAATTCCTTATCATATCATCCGTTCATTTTCCAATAGGTCCAACATACGGTCCACCGAATTTTTTCAGGTCCGTTTTTTCCGGACCGGACCAATAAGAGAAACCGGTTTTGTACTGGTACACCATACCGGTACCTATCCCTATGAAGTACAGTAAAAATCCAGGACCAACTTTTCAATGGCCAATGTAATGGACCCCCCCAGCCCAACACCATAAGCCCCCCTCCCTTCGATCATGGCTAAAAGCTAAACCAAAAAAGCTAAACCAAAGTCAGTCAGCGCCCAATCTTTGTTTTTTCTTGCACCTTCCCGTGGCCTCCTTGGCTGCTCTTTCTCTAGCTTGCCCTCTTCTTTGCACTCTCTCTTGTTTCGAAGTTCAGTGCCATTCTTCGTATTTCCCGTCGGACTCACGGGTACCCAGATGTACGATGACGTCATTGCTCTGTTCCCGCCACACCTGCTCAATGCTTTGCCTGACTTTCTTAGCAGCTGTATTGATGTCACCTTTCGCAGAGTGTTCACCATGTTGAGTCGGATTTCTGGCAAAGAATGCTCTTGTTGTCCTGTCCTTAAGGCGTCCATTGAACAGCTCTGACATGTCTCTGTACCCGATGTAGCAACCCTTGCACTGCACTTTCTTTCCATCTTTTTCTCCTTGAAGCTGGTGAGTTCCTTTTTGTTCTTCTGATAGTTGGTCCCATGCCTTTGGAGAGAACTGCGTGACATATTTTTGCATGTCATCCCTCTCATGGGAGTGCTTTGTTTTGGCCCAGTGAGTGAAGACGCGGTCAATCTTGTCAGCATATTTGCAGAAATTGAGGTACTTCACTTCAAAGTCTTCGCGTCCTTGAAACTGGGCTTTATACTGTGCGTAGCGGTCCTGCTTGTCACTTGTAAAGGAACGCGATTCTTTTATTGCGACTCTAGCAAAGTTACAGGAAATCACTGTAACCATTCTGAATCTGAGTGAATGCCTGTTTCACCTGGAAAATGAAAACATTTTTGCCACTTAGAACTTTGTTGACTTGGACATTTCAATGCAACAGCCTGGGTACCATCCGGAAAGTAGTTCGCTCCGACGTTCATTATATACTACATACAGTCGCTTTTAGCTCTGACATTCATTATACACTATATACAGTCGCTTCTCTGTGTTTCCGTCTGGGAACGCGGACCATCTTAACGTCTGGAATCGTCCAAATTATGGAAGCAGGCGCTGATTGGTCCCCACATAGGAGCGAATTATGGAATGGGTTCATGTGATCGTTCGAACCGGTGTTCCAACACCGGAAAAGCCCCACGTCCCCTAGCGCATGTGGGCGCCGGCCTGTTGTCATCGAACGAGTGCTCTAGAACCCATTCCTTGATTCGCTCATCATCTGGCGTCACCACCAAACGCTTTGAATGCGCACGTCTCCAGACGGATAGCAGAAGTGAACATAGGAGAGAACTACTATCCGGATGGTACCCAGGCTAGTTACAAGGGGCATTCAAGAAGTTTTGAGTATTATTTGGGAGAGGCAGTCATAATTGCCTTAGATATCTGTAACTCAGGTATGTAAAGAAAGATCATACATTCTAATAAGCTGACAGAACAAATATTATTCTTGATTGAAAGAGACGACTTTAACAGCACTTAAAACACAATGTCCTTCTAAGCAACAGTTTGTTACAGCGGATTTAGCATATAAACAGAATGGGAGATTGGATGGAGAAAATAAGAAATTGTACTATGAATAATTATTGCATTTGGAAGCTAAGTGTTTATACTATAAACATTGAGGTTAACAGCAGGCTACTGCCTACCCCTCTGTCAGGAACCCTAGCAGCAACATAATCAAATACTACAATGTAGATACAGTATTTACATACTACTAATTCCCTCATATAGGCACTGCTTTTCACTGAGAAAATGCTACAGTCCTTTGCATCTGAGACATTAATACTTTGAACAGCTTATTTTTGTCTGGGATTGTGTCTCTTCATCTATGAATCAAGATTCTTTTAATTCACTAGTTTTACATTTGGCATGTTGGCCCGCCCTAACCCGGGAGCCTACTTTGCCCCTCGCGGGGTCATCTGGGGGTATAAATATGTAGATGATACAATTGTAGTTAAAGCAAGGAGCTTTTATCAGATAAAAGCTCCTTGGTTAAAGAAGGCACCAAACACCTTTTTTTTGTTTTATAGTAAGCCTCACTGCAAACACCATAATTACTTCATGCTGGATTGTGAAAAAGTTTGGAAACTTGGGTTTGGATCATATTTCGATTACTCTTTTATGACTTAGCACTGTGTTTGATTAATCAAAAGCTGCTTTATTTCGCTTCAAGCCAAAGGTCTTTTGGCAGTGACCTGAGCACCCGGTGGTGAGTGCTGATTTTATGCGTAAGTCCTAAAAAATACACGATAGTTGGAAATTGTATAATTTTAAAGGACAATAAACAAGCAGTTATGTGCTACCAAACACATGTTACTAAAGAATGAATGAGATATATGCATCATTGACCAAACCCCATTTCTTCAACCTTTTGGAACTATAGATGTTTTGTCAGTTGTGGCAAGCAGTGCCTAGATGAAGTGGGGTATTTGATTGCATCCTTTAACTTGACCGGAGACATGACAAAATTTTGCCATGTCAGCTTATTACATAATTATATACTAGTCACATAGTACTTGAATTACATATTGCACAGGAAAAACAATTATAACTGCCTTTTACAAATGACAGTTGCACAGATGGGAGTTAACATTGGATAGATCCAGGGGGTGAGATTAAACTGCTGAATCTATTGTTTAAGAACAATGTCTCAGACATCTGTTTGTTCAAGAGAATGTGTATTGGCTTCTAACTGTCTGGGTTCCATGCAGAAACAGAATCTTAGATTCAGTAACTGTAAGTATTAAAATATACTAATAACACAACAATATCCTACAGCTCCAATACACTAATCTCCAAGCAGATCAAGGAGGTTCGATTTTTCAGCTCCATTAGCAGATGTAGCAGTCTGAACTATTGTTTCAAAGTGCAGTATTTAATACACTACAATATTTCAGACATAATTTTGTGGTGTTTTGTATTAGTTTTTGGAAGGACTTTTAACTGTTTGGCCAACTTACAGGTTACGCTAGTCCACCTTTATCCGCGGGGTAACCTATAGCCGTTGCTTTCAGAAATGGGTATTTAGGGACAGTAGGTCCAGTTGATATCCCTTAATACCGCGCTCAACTTGGTAAACACAACGAATATAGGTTACCCTGCGGATAAAGGTAAACTAGCATTATCTACTAAGTATGAGAAATGTACATCTCCAGTAAAACAAAGAAAATGCTACCAAATACACTGCAAGTGCACCAGACTGCTGCATCTGCTTGCCATGGAATACTATTACATTATGCAATACTACACATTCCAGAAGGAAGCTGGGAGCTTCTGTGTGTAATATAGTATTGTGACCTGAGCAGTGGCTGTGGCTTGTACTTATTATTTGCCCTGACTTGCTATAAGTTATACTAATTGATATAAGTCATTCAGGACCTAGCTGGAGAGATGGGGGTTAAATAGAGATAAAATTGATGTACTTACCACTTTAGTGGTGACAGCAGAGTTGATCTCACAGGTCCCCAGTTGCTTTTGCAGTCTCCGAACACATTTAGTGCACGACACGCATCTCCGGAGAAAATAGGTCTCTTCTCTAGCAGCACTGTCTTTTATGCCACTTGTTGGCATATTTTGAATTTAAATATGATTGACTTGCAATCAAACTCAAAGGAATCTGGGAGACATGTTGAGTGGCTGTCTGCCAATAAGTCTTTTGTTACAGTATTGTCACATAAATACACATGTAAACCCACAAGTACCAGTTCAGTGGGGTTAGCCTTTTTACCGGAAAACAGAGGAAAACACAGTTAAACACCGGAAAACACATGAAGGAGTGTATAATCTACTGAAATACAGTATGTTTTGATGAGTAAACATGATAGGTCGCTATGTTTTGCCACAGAATAATCTACATATGGCCCTGGAATGAAGAAATTGTCAGAAAATGCATGAGACGACGGGCCGGACCACCGTCCCCCGGCGGCCATGTTTGTTTTCATTGCACTGAATACATGATTGTTTAGCGGGGTCTGATACTTTCACAACAAGACAGCTGATACCTACCAAACTTCAGTGCAAAAATCTGTTATATATTGGCATAAATATAATATATATGAATCTACTCGGATTGTGATAAGAATCTGTTTTCTGTATTTCTTAATAAAGCTTGCTTCTTCTAGCCGTCAATGTTACATAATTTTGCACAATCGCCACGTCCAGTCCGCCGGGTGGCGGCGGCGGTCCGGCCCGTCGTCTCATGCATTTTCTGACGATTTCTTCATTCCAGGGCCATATGTAGATTATTCTGTGGCAAAATATAGCGACCTGTCATGTTTACTCATCAAAACATACTGTATTTCAGTAGATATACACTCCTTCGTGTGTTTTCCTGTGTTTTCCGGTAAAAAGGCTGACCGGTTCAGTGTACATTGTGCATCTTCATTGTTGCAAGGAGATTTGTTTTTGATCGCAAACATATCTTTAATAGACAGTTATGTCTTCTGTGTGCATATTGTATTTTGAAATCCATGCTTCTTAACAACTTTTGTAACATATTTCTTGTTTGCACTAAATTACAGCCATGTTTGTGTTTTGTTGATATAACCCAAGCCAAACTGTCTGCCACCTATGCCACTTTCAAGCAGAGGTGTGAACACCTGGCTATTGTTTTCCTCAGGTGCTCAGCTACCCTGCTGTCAGTGCCCTAAGTAAACAAGTTAGTTGGCTATATTGTCCACTTGTCCAAACAAAGATATCAAATTTCACCCATGGAGGAGCCAAAACTTGAATATTTGTAATTTTTTTCTATTTCAGAAGGCACAATGATATGAAATATTTTTTGCAGTCATAAAATATATTTATGTGGTGCTACAACATCCAAGTGGGAATGTACATTGTAAAGTCTCCAGGACCTAACAAGGCCTTCATGAATATTACCAATATGCCATTTTGGTCAATATTTTGAACATATTAAAGAATATTATTGGACCAGCAAACATGTACCCCCTTGATTGCTATAGAGTACTTATTGACAAATACATACATACCAAATTTACTCCAATTAGATATACCTGAGCGACGCGCCAAGAGCATAAAAGCTATAAAATGCAGCAGTGCGTATCATTCTTATAATCTAATATTAATAACACTTATGTGAAACCAATGTAGTCAGACTGTATCTCATGGACATAATACATGACAAGTTATTCAAGATTTTATAATATTACCACCAGGTAAACATTTATTACACCAGAAAGTTGCCAGGTCAGTTAATTAGCCAAGGTGGGCAAAAATTTAACTCTCCAAGCAGAGGTTAGGCTCCGGCTGTTTTTTATCGTGTTTTTTTTTTGTCGTTTTTATCAGGCTTTCTATGTTGTCATTTTTTTTCGTTGTGTCCGGCCGGACAAAGCAGAGGTTAGGCTCCGGCCGGACACAACGAAAAAAAATGACAAAATAGAAAGCCCGATAAAAACGACTAAAAAAACGATAAAAAACAGCCGGAGGATAACCTCTGCTTGGAGAGTAGGCAAAAATAGTGGTGGCAGCACCACTAGCACTGTTTTTGACGGAGGGGTTGGAAATCAAACGGGGTGACAACCAGTTTGTTCGTCTGGAAGGGTCCATTTCAGGAGATACAACAACATTTTCAACTCAATGATTAAAAGGTGAGGATACAACCCGATTCAGAAGAGCCTTTTTATTCAGAATGACATAGCGATCACAGTCAGGCAACGGTAGGACTGAAGAGTGTACCACATGGCCCCTATCTACAATGATGTCAGCGCTAATACCTCATTAGCATAACATAACAACCGGGGTGCGGCTGTTATAAATGTTACAAGTTACAGACTCAATGTCTTCAATTTTGTCTTCCGATACAAGTAATGTTACATTAAAGGGTGTTCGGAATTACCGGTCCGGTTCGGAATTATCGGTCCCATGGTATATTGCAGTTAAGGCCACAGCAAGCTTTAAGTACATTATATGGATAACATCAGTGTATACATCTTGATTTCTGCCTGTATTTGGACAAAACAAATTCTATTCCCCTCAGAGATGGTCAACTTGACGTAAAATGGGAAAAAAATCGTTTGGTAGTCTTGAATGTGAGAAGTGACAATAGTGAGGTAGCTACGAGTGTAGGGGTGATTCTAGTTCGGACTTGACTGTAAAAGCAACACTAGTGTTCAGTCACCAACTAATTAGTAATACTATACATATGCACACTACTGTCACATGTACTTCAGAATCTTAAAAATAGAAATAAAAAGTCTAATTGGCTGTGATGCCATGTTTTGATGTCATGAAGAGGATGTCATCCATAGAATTTACTTGCTGTGGCCTGAGTCGTATTGCAAATCAGTAGAAACAAAGGCACTGTGGGAATTGCTTTTTTAGTTAACAGTTTAACTACATCAGATTCTGTTTTATGATCCGGTTCAAGTGAGCTTCGTCTCTACTCCAGATCCCTGACGAAGACGCCTATTCTCAGTTTGCCCTCCTCGTTGACGATTTCCTGCGCCTTCTCTCCGCTCACGACATTCGGCACCGTCACGTCCACCGCGCTCACCTTGTGGATGATGTAACTAGGCTCGCCCTGCCTGTCGCAAACGACAAACCTGGAAATAAAAAGTATACCATTAAGTCGGTCTTCTTCAAAGTTACCAACAATCATCGAAAATCATCATAGTATTACTAGTAATTCATTCATCTCTTCCTGACCTATCCTATCTGAAAGTATGCAACTGTAACACATCTTGCAGTAAAAAAAAACTGCTAGAGAGCCCAAATTCATTTCACTTCCCAGCGGCAAGACCTACTTACGAACCAAAAATGGCGACAGTAGCTTGTCCAGAACTGGAAATACAAAACTGCTGCAGTATCTTTAATAGGAGGCCCAAAATCTAGTCAGTTTGAGGTCTGATCAAGACCTACCCACATATTAAATATCATGACAATCCATCCAGGCATTATGGAGTTTATGTATTCACAGAAGGACAGACACCAAACACTGCCGAAAACAATATTTCTTCGCAAAGGTAATAAAATGACACATGAAAAAAATAGAAACCTGGACTTCCAGTCCTGTTAAGCTTGAATCTTCCTAGAAAGCAGATTTAAAACTGGACTCGGGTGACTTAAGGCATGTGACACGTGTGTTGCTACGTTAAAACGCTTAAATCCTTATAACTTGCTTTCGCGTAGTCTTATCAATATGAAACTTCACACAATGCTCGGACTCTTTAAAATGTACAAGACGCTGGTGAATTTTTATGTGGAATGCTGGAATTTTGGGTTAGAAATACACATTTTGGTTAAAAAAACATCGTTCACTTCATATGTCCAAGCCTTGGCGAGGACAGCACGGACAGCCTTTATATTTAACAAGAGAAGAGCTTACCTCCTTTAGATAAATTTTATCCGCGGCTATTTTGCTTAAAGTGAAGGAATTCTAACATTTCGGGGTCAAAAAGAGCAAAAAGCTTGTTTTTTTGCTAATTTTTTTAAGAAAATGAGCTCCAGTGAAAATACTTTTTTCAACCAATAAGTGCTAATACTTCAAAATATACTAAATTTGTCAGCAAAACTGCTGTTTTGACCGAGGCTGAAGCCCATAAATGAGACTATGCAAGATTCTGCGGGCCGCTGTCAATAAAATGTGTCGTTTTCCCGCCATTTTACATCCCGGGAGTTCGGACGTTCGAACTCGCGATTCAGGCGGTACCATTATGCAGCTTCCGCGGGGACCTCTTTTCTTAATCGCATCGGATTATTCCAATTTTTGATAAATACTTCAACGATATCTAATACAGTCAGCATTCAGACGTCTTACCAAAAGTAATTAGTCTGCCCTAAATATAGTGAGTACCTATTTTCACAATGTAACATACATTATGACATTGCGCCGTTCTGAAGCCTTGGCAGTCCCGCAGGCCACCTGAGGTCACGGAGTGGCCCAAAATTCATGTTTGATTCCATCACCCTGGTAACATTGCGGGGCCGCGCCCCTTTTCACTCCCAAGCGAGCTCCATCGAATCACATGCCTTATGTTACCCGAGGATGCTAAATTTTTTCTGGTGCCATTGTTTGAAATGACAGATACTGTTATCAACAGTGTTTGACAAGTGCTAGACTGGGTCCTACCTCATTAGAGTGGGTCGGATGGTCCTGTTCTGTGTACAGTACAGTGTTATAGACTGGGTCCTACCTCATTAGAGTGGGTCGGATGGTCCTGTTCTGTGTACAGTACATGGATGCCGATAGACTCCCGTCACGCTGTGCGATAAACGTGACCTGCCACTGCCCCACCCTGGTCAGGTGCGAGTTGGACATGAACTTCTGTTTCCTGTCGTAACATGGACAAAAACAGAGATTGAGACATTTCAAAAGTTTTTTATGTAAGTCCACAATTGTAGGTTCGGCCATGATGATTCGATTATATGGATGAGAGCCCCAAGCAAACTCATGCGAGCATGCATTATAAAAGAAAAAAAAATTCCCAACAAAGGTGTCTTCGTAATAGAACCAGAAAGTGATCAGGAAGGTTGAACGAATAACTAGATGACGGTATACCAAACAAATAGATTCTTCATTTTGTTAATGGTTGGTGGGTAGGGTTGCATACAAGAAGTTAGCTGCAATTAAGGACAGTTACAACGGTTACCCTAAACTTCGCTATGTGTTCCTTACCCAACTATCAATAGACAACGGATGGAGGAATAATAAGTATCACTGGCTTTCCAGCACCATGGAGATAACAGGTACAAACCTATTTATACCTTCATTACAGGGCTCTAGCCAGCTCGAATTTTTTTTCTGTCAGCCAATTCCAGTCGTCGTGAAAACCGCGAAAACTTATTTTCCCATGACATACAAAGTAGTAAATGTTGCCATTGAGACCTCGAAAATCCGGTTTTAATGAGATTATCGTATGCAAATGAGCGCAGACACACATTGTCAACAGTCATAACAATAGCAAAACAAACAGTGTGTGGCTTTTACGGCCGTGGACGGCGTCCCCAACCCGCCTGTAGCTTCCACCAAGGATTTTTGATTGCTTTTAAAATTTTTCCGTCAGACACAGCGAATTTCCGTCAATTGACGGAAAAACGGACGCTGGCTAGAGCCCTGCTTTATTATGAAATCTAAGTGGTCAGGAAGGTCAAACAAATGACTGCACACACAGAGTATGGTATACAGAACAATAGATTCTTCAGTGAAGTTTTTCACATCATCCTCTTTGACTTTGGAATTGACTTTGACACTCCAATAGTCAAATACTGGGTACTACTACAATTCTATGACAATAGTATCTGTTTTACTAATCCAGGTTACTCGTGTTATCATAATCATTACTAGAGTCATTACCTGTAACCTTGCTGCGCGGTGTTCAAAGCTGCATAGTCTGGCGCCCCCGGACACGGCATGCTCCAGTCGAGCCACGCCCACGCCTCCCCGCTGCTTGCCGTGTATTCCCGCGGGAAAAAACGCCTGGAGGAGAAGCTCTGGCTGATC
Organism: Branchiostoma floridae x Branchiostoma belcheri; assembly: GCA_019207045.1. NCBI lineage: Eukaryota > Metazoa > Chordata > Leptocardii > Amphioxiformes > Branchiostomatidae > Branchiostoma > Branchiostoma floridae x Branchiostoma belcheri. Next base: position 30,198,807 of record CM033023.1, on the reverse strand, counting down.
TGGAGATGATGGATGGAAAGTGAAATATGGTGTGAACGCTATTTACAAATGGTAAAATGTGCTGGATGAAATTTACTGTCCTCAAAACAAGATTTTGTAGCCAGAAAACATGGTTTGTGTTTGGGGAATGGTGCCATTCAATGTCACACTATTTTCACTCCTGGTAATAATCTTTCAATCATTTTCTCTCTCATTTTCTTCTTTTTTTACTTTTCTCTCCCTCTGTCACATTCTCTCTATCTGCATCTGTCTTTCTATCTTTCTGTCTTGGTCTCTGTCTGTCTGTCTCTCTTCGTCTGTTTCTGTTGGTTTGTCCATCTCACTCTTTGTCTGTTGCTTTTTCTCTGACTGCCCTCTCTCTCTGTATCTTTGTCTCTTTCTATCTCTCCCACTGTCTCTTTGTCTTTCTGTATGTCTCTCTTTGTTTCTGTCTTACTATGCTTCTGTCTGTCTGTCTATCTTTTTTGTCTCTCTGTGTATCTGTCTTTCTCTCTGTGTATCTGTCCATCTTTGTCTCTCTCTCTGACGGTTTCTCTTTGTCTTTGTATGTCTCTGACTCTGTCTTTGCTTCAATCTGTATCTCTCTTTCTCTCTGTCTCTCTTTGTTTCTCTTTCTCTGTCTTTGTCTGTCTCTCTTTGCCTCTGTCTCTCTTTCTTTCTCTATTTGCCTGTGTCTCTCTATCTTTTTTTTCTCTCTTTGCCTGTCTGTCTATCTGCACGTCTGTCTCTTTTTGTCTATGCCTGTCTGTCTCACAGTCTGTCTCCCTTTGTTTGTCTCATCCTCACCTCCAGTTTGTCCATGCCATTCTCCTCAGCGAAGGCGACCAGTGACCTGTACTTGTGTGCCTCCTGCAGTCCTGCCGTCATCATCTGGTTCCCTCCGTACCTGGCGGAGGTCTGCTCCACCAACCACAGGTGTCCTGCTGTCATCTGGGAGAACCTGATCTCAGGGAGGATGGAGTTCAGCAGGTCCTGGGCCTGGGGGAGGGGAGGAAGAAATGAGTGAATGACACTGCACAAAAACTCAAATTTCTGGGAATTTATGGACCCTGGCACACCCATCAGGGATAAACAAGTCCACTAGCCCTATTGTCCAGGGCAAGTGAAAGTGCTGTTCGGGCAAGTGCATGTCCTTACCCCACTTGTCCGATCGGGCAAGTAAGATTTTTCAATTGATTTTAGTGCAATTTTGATATACTTGTTACTTTTTACAGTCATGACATCAAGCAATTGTCTACAGAGAATTCCATTGCTGGAAGTGAAAATGCATATACTAGTAACAGTGACATTTGAATTTTGGGCAAGTGAAAAATTGGTTCGGGCAAGTACATTTTTTATGTGCTTGCCCGATAGGACAAGTGGATTTTAGAAAACTTGTTCAACCCTGCCCATGAAACTTGACATTTATAGGCCAGTCTAGGAATACACAGAAATTTTACACACAAGATTAGACACACGGGATGGGAATATTCCGGTTCACAACCCAGATCACATCAATTTTTACAGGACTGTGTCAGGACCCAGAAATTCCTGCAAATTTGAGTTTTCGTGCATTGTGAGAGAGTATAGAGGAAGGACTAAGAGGGGGAATGAATGAGGGGAATTAGAAATGGATTATTAATAAATGAATCTGAATGATTAACTGTATTGATGAATGCAAGGAACAGGAAGGGAGGGATCAGCAATGGAGGAAATGAGGGAGGGGAATCAGGACAGTATGGGGGAATAATTGAGAATGAAGGTCTACTATTTAACAGGTCATCGAAAAAGGTTTCCAAGTCAAGGACAGTAATTGACACTGTGTCTCTCAAGCCCTCACTATATTTTCTCTTTTTTACCTTATATAATGAAATAGTTACTTACAGTCTCATATCAGTACTGACAGTTTGCTAGCTCTTAAGAGCTTGAAAGCTCTTAAGAGCTGACAAACACATTGATAGAAAACTAGGCTGTCCATCTTTTTGCCTCACAACTTGATATGCTTAAAGAGGTAAATTATGCCTTCTATTAGATACAAATCTTTTATTGACACGACAAAAGCACAGCGGCTTTCGTAAGGTCTACATGTATAACAACTACTTACAGTACAACTAAACACACATATATAATATATGGATATCTATAGGTATTAGATATACCTGGTGCTTCCTGGTGTCCTGCTCCACCCACTTCAGCACAGCTTCAAACAGCATGTACTCGTTCTCAACAGCCAGGCGGGAGCTCTGCAGGATGTGGACGATACAGTCCAGCGGTAGTTGTAGCCACGTGCTCGAGCTCAGCACCGCAGACATGTTCGGCACGATGATGTCCACGCACTTCACCCGCAAACTCTCCAGACGAAACGCGATGGAGTACGGCAGCCATTGTAGCGCCGGCGCGTACTCACCCCTGCCAAGCTGCGTCGTCATGAAGTTATCGCACGCGACCTTCAGGGCGTTAACGTTGTACTTGTCGGACAGGAGGAGCAGAGGCATGGCGGTCTCCAACGTGCAGGTGATCTGCCCCTGGTAGAAGAAGCGTAGGAATGTCTCGAAGACCCTCTCGCACTCAGCGCTCTCTTGGAGAGGAACTTCGGGCTGCCGGGACATGTCCCACCGGCCGCTGGCCAGCATGGTACGGAAGACGTCGCTCTGCGAGGTCAGGATGAGCTTGTGCGCGTGGAAGCGCTGCTCGCCGACCACCAGCACGACGTCGCTCATCTCGGGGTTGTTGAAGAGAGCGGAGAAACTCTGGGAGAAGTCTCGCAGGTCACCGACTATTCCTTCGGGGCTGTTTGCCGTCATTCTGTGAATCAAAGTCGAGATACACAGTCAGAATACAATGTAATTTTGGTGGGAGATTGTAACCTGAGTATTCCTAAGATTATTCTCAAGATAACTACACAAAAACTCTATATAGTTAACAACATTGGCAACTGCAGTTCCAAACAAGCTGCTAGGGGGCCCAAACCTACATCACTCACTCTCTGCTCTGAAAACCTACTACCACTTAAGTACATTTGTATCATGACCATAACCGTATCTTAGATCATTTCAAGGTCTACTCACATAACGTTACCAGATATCAACATGAAGACATTTCATCCGGAGGAATCTTGAGGTTTACGTTACAGTACACTGTTCACAAACAAACACACAGACAGATGGACACACACTCCTAAAACAACATTGGCAAAGGTAAAATAGATTTACCCTGCCTAACATAATAGTAACAAGGGACTTGATCTGCATGCCTGCTTACCAGTTGTTTTTACTGCAGTTCTCATATCCATTCTATGTGCTCTATTCTGTCCAGTTTTATTCTATTCTGACTATTCTATTCTATTCTGTTCTAAAGCTCTTGTTTTCCTTTTTACCCCATTTGGTTTCTTTCTGTTTTTCTCTAACACTGCTTTGGATAATGCAAAAACATTGAATTGTGAACACCCTGTTGACTCAATCTTAGTCATTTTTGTCAGTTTCTTGGTCCCCAAAAGGTTCTTAAGGAGGGTCTCCATGCCTTTTTCTGTTACTAGTAAGCGTTACGAGCCATTTGAATTCACCGTTAATCATTGCCGGTCCACTCTTAATTCAATGTTAAGCATTATCTGTATATTATTCGTGATGCTTTAAATTGCAAAAAGATTTTGGAAAATTTTTAGATTTTATATTTCTATTATGCCTAAGTAAATTCCACAAGTCAAAGGAGATTTAATGCTCACCTTTATCCACATCGTAACCTATATTGTTTTTAAAAACGAGATATTTTAACAGGCGTTGGTTTCAAATTGCAATATTTTCCCAGCATTATTCCAGTCTAAAACACAAGTCTGTCAACTTGATATCCCTAAACACTACTTTATTTACAACGGATAAAGGTTACCCCATGGATAAAGGTGAACTAGCATTAAAAATGCGAAAATGAAGAATCTATAAGTATAATGTTAAATGTTCTGTATACCATTCAAAGTCCTTTCCAAACCTTTTCGAAGTTGCACAGTTTCGAGGTTCCTAAAGGATGTCACTAATATAATCAAGTCAATTAGCCCTATAGTGGCCTTCAACGTGGCAGTGAGTCATATCCCTATATAGTAACTGACCTATTAGAGTGACACTTTGCAGAACATGCCAAGGGACTAGACTCTCCAATACAATTAGCGATTCAACCAATGATAGCATAGCAATCATTGGTTTGACCAATGGGAAAGTGGCTGTAGTGTATGTCCGTCAAATACGTTTATATTTGCATTTCTAGGTTTTGACAGCCCTGGGTGGGCGGGGCTTTTGGCTACATAAGATAGGATAACATTCTAGGAAAATGTGAAACCAACACACCGAATTGACAATCAAAAATTCAAAATCTTACACGGATTGTCAGTTCACGTTGGTTTTGAATTACTCCATACATTGGCGTTTACTGTAACTGTTAGCTAAACCTTTGTTAGGGACAGGAAAATACTTGTAGTGTTTGTTTTGACTTGAGTACCAAAGGGCAAAGGTCATTGACATTTATTTGATTATATTAAAAATGGTTGCCACAAAACCAACGATAAGCAACTGGCATGAAAGATTTCTACGGATTCTTGGTCTACAAGACTTTAACTATAACGTTATAAATGCAACACTGCACAGTGTGATACGATTAATTATACAAACACATGTACACAGGCACATAAATTAACGGATCATAACGTCACACTATTAAATGACTAGACGATTTGTTGATGATCAATAAACCGATTTGCCCCATCCTGCATTGTTGGAAGCTAGTAGTCGTTGTGTGTAACATTTGCAGGTGTAACGTTAACACACCTGGTTTACATGCAAACACCTGCATGCAGAAAACTCACCTGATCACAACAGGTTACTAAGCACTGGTTTCCAACAACGTTCCCTCAAGAACGCCGCCAAACGCGAAGGCCTAACAGTTCCTAACGGACTCTACTGCGAGCCTAGATTATGTTTGTTGAAGGAACAGTATTGCAACAGTATTCCTACACCTATGAACGACCAGGTTTCGGTCCACTCACTGCAACACGGAAGTGTTTTGTCAGTTCCCAGGTATACACTATGACCTCATCAACTAATTTTCATAAAGAGCGCCGCGTTGCGACTTTTAGAAGAAGTGCCATTACAAAACCAAATCAGTGTCATCAGTCAATTATTGACAAAAAAACTACTCATTCTCTTGCGTATTTCACTTTTGAGTAATGAGACTGTTGCGGCACCTCCTAGAACACTATACCTAGCTCGAGGGTCCAAAATTTGCTATTTATCAGTCACACTCACAACAACTATCGGAAAGTACTATTTACTGTCTAGTATGTTTGACCACCTGTTGTGTGGTCACGCCGACGTCTTCACGCGTGAAGCGCTCATGTGCAGTACAAAAGCGCCGCCCAATGAGCGTTGAAGGTACCTCAGACTGGGAACGACTCAGGTGGAGCAAGGATGGTCTTTTATAATACCAGGCTCCACGTGTCGGTGGAAATCGTAAATTGGGAAATAAAACTTTGCTGTTTGATTCCGTTAGGTGGCGCTAATTTTGCACTTTGAAACCGATAAAAATGTTTGTAACGCAACACGATGGTTAGTTCGTTACAATTTCGACGATAATTCTTCCCTTGGGGTACCTTCAACGCTCACTACGCGGCGCTTTTGTACCGTGCAGGATCACGGCTATCCAAGAACAGGTGGCCAGACACCGTTTCCAAAAAAAAATTCCATATGCAAATGAGGGACCAAACGTTCGAAATATAAAGGTTTAATCGTCCATTTACCTCTTGACGTGAGATAGGTTTCCAACAAAACTTGATATTTCCTTTCCGACACACTGAAGTTCATGAAATAACGGAGCCTTTCATTCTGTCAATAAGCAACAATTTGGTAATTAGGCGTAAGAACTGTGGATTCAAAAAAGCTTAGATAACAATACTATCCCAAAGCGCCGCCCACCTGTGTCAAAACGGAGAAATGCAGATATTTGACTGACATTTAGCCACGCTCCCATTGGTCGCACCGCTAATTGCTATGCCATCATTGGTTGAGCTGCTAATTTTGTTGGACATGTAACAACTGCCGTCTTCTTCAAGGTGCACTGGTTGTGACGCTGTATTATTCCGACAAGAAATACGTTATTTTGAGGAGTGACACCCTCACACTCTCGGTTGACAATCGCGGCAAAGCCTAACGATATCACCCCTGACAACTCAGCCACAATCAGCGACCGGATTGCAAGTTTCGAACAAACAGCATACGCATGGTACGGCGCGGCGTGCACAAAGATCTGTTTATCTTTGCGTGACGATAATGTTTTTTTTTCTCATATGCTAGGTCGGTATACTTTAATGCCGTGGTTACCTATACCCACAGAACCGACAACTGTGAAATTTGGTACCTAAATCAAACTCCTTGCCTAAATAAAGACGTCTAGACGCTGAAAGTACTGTGAAACGTTATGCCGGTACTGTTATCTTGCTCTTGAATATTATTAGTCGCCTTATATGGCGCCTTTCCGAGCTTTCGACAACAAAAAGCCATCTCTCCGATGGGCTGACAGTTGGTTAGAAGCCACGCCCATAATAACCGAATTCTGTGGCTGAGTTGTCAGGGGTGATATCGTTAGGCTTTGCCGCGATTGTCAACCCTGAGTGTGAGGGTGAGGAGTGAGCTCATGAGAGCCAACGCGAGAACGCGTATATTCTGTCAATTCATCTTTCGAACATGACCACATATATACACAGCAGCTTGGTTGGTTGGATTTCCCTGTATTGATAAGTTTATGTGGTTCACTGTTTAATTTACTTGTTTGTTTGTTTGTTTGAAAAAGTACATATGTTGTGTTGTGATGGTATACCCAGTCTGTCACACACCAAGTCCTTGCACACACTGACTCTGCATTGTAAATGCAATGCCGAATTGATGTATGCAAAGATTTGAGAACAACGAAATAATAATCTTTTCAAAACTTATCGCTTTGAAATTTGTACTTTTCCACATGTTTATGACGTCATAGAACAGCCGTCAACCTAACAAAACCGTTGCTCGAACAGCGCATGCGTAGAATGACGCACAATAGAAATACCTTCTCGGTGAAATTTTGTTCGAGAACTACTCACGCAGTTTTTTGTGCTCCACAAAATTTCGTATTTTGTTCGCTTAATATTCCATATTCTCTAAAAACAACGAGACATAAGTCTTTGTTGCGGGTAGGAGAATATATCGCGGTGAGAGTTGATTCGAAATTAGAAGAAGATCAGCTTAGATTCGGCTAAATCGTTATTGAATATCGGAGTAAGGTAAGTACTTTTCAAGTTTTCCAATAAGGGTAGAATAAGTCCACAAGTTTGGAATTCGTTTGAGTTATTTTGCCGGACAAGTGCAATTAGTTGTCGCAGATCTAGAGTTAATGTCAGCATTCCAAAATATTTTCAACTGAGGTCAAGTATCATGTGGATATCGCATCGCAATTTTGAGGTGCGTCACTGCACTAAAGTTATTAATGTGACGTCATAGTTTCATATTTTTTAAAGAGCGACTAAGTTACCGAGGGGCATGCCGGGAGAATCTTAGATTGAACACCTCGTGCGCATGCGCTATGTTGGTACCGAAGGGGCCTGCATGGAGTCTTCCAGAATGCTTTACGCTGAATTCAGAAGATCCCTCTAACGTTAATACGTATATTACACAAGAAAATTACGGAAAGCAATTACGCAAAATATGGTTGCCTCGCTACGAAGTACGTGAATAAGACCATTTTCCTTACGAATTACGGGAAATAAAAATAGGCATACGCCTTACGGAAAAGAGCATGCAGACCCTCGTACAGAACATGTTGAAGAAGAGACAGCGAACGACTGTGTGAGGGGGACTGTGGACTTAATGGGGGAGGGGGGCGAGTTAACATTATGATCTAAAAGCTCTACAAACATCTAGACCCAGTAACAAGAGCTATTTGTACTCCCACATGAAGATGGCAGCTGTAGGTACGAGGAAAGTCCAGTCGGCGGGCGGACCGGACGGTTCGGCAGAGGTGAACCCGGGCAGAGCCGCGGCGGGCAGCGAACCCCGGCTGGGACTCAAGGTGAGATGAGACGGACATTTTGGTAACATGCATTGGCATAATACCGGTCATAAGCCTTATACCGGTCGATTAAAAATAGTGGAACTTAAAGAGATCTACACATGCAACAATAGTTATTTCTGAGGTATGCACACTTCAGACATCTAGGTGTCCAATACATAATTTACAAAGCATCGATAACAATGCATTCGAAGACAACAAGGCCAAAAGTTTTCAGGTCATTTTCGGGGCAGGCGAGCTCGTCGTGGGACAAACACACTGTCACGTTCATCGCCAGATTTGTAGATAATAATCACATGTGCTCACGGCACAAGACGAGCATGATTCAACAGCAATCTTGAATTTCTTTTGGTGACCTACAACTCGTGTAAAAGTGTGAGGAACCGTTGCATTATCGCCCGGATCTACGGCTGAATGGGTCAAATTGAACGTACGCCGCCATTTTCCCGCCATTTTTAATGCTACGGCCAGCAGTAAAGTTTTACGTCATAGCGGTTGTGACGGACTAAAATTAAATAAAAATTCTTGTCAGTATATGCCCATTTTCTCATGACTTTTTGTATGCTCATGCAGATTTTTGTTTTGTGCAACTACTAACAGGAAAGAAAGGAACAACAGAGGATGTATAAAGGTACATAGCGGCAGTTAATTGTGCCGTGTTTCGTTCGGCCGGTATAGTGCACCCCCTTCCAACCACGCGCCCGTTCTCCGTGCAATTCCGCGGTGTGTTCCAATTACGATATTATGTTTTTAGCAGGACCAGAGAGACAAAATAATTTACACAGAAGAAGTGGCAAAGGTAAGCTGTAACAGCAACATGTAACTGGAGAAAATGATGCGTTGATCATTTGCCAAATTAGCATTGCTTGAAAAATTGCAGTAAACCGACCGGTATTATGCCAATGGATGTTACAGAATTGAGAAACAAGAACTACGAAGTCAAGATCTCATTACTGCATAATGTTACTGTTCATGTTATTAGGGAGGCTGTAAAAGAGATTCAACTTCCAAATATCAATGATTGAATGTAGATTTAACCAAGGAACGTTAACTAAAATGAATTGTTTAGCAACAATGATGTTACAAGAAGGTGAGGACGGAAAAATTTGGTACCGGGTTAACGTCACCAACGTTACAGATGAGAAACAAGAGGTCAAGATCACATTACTGTATAGCGTTACTGTTCATATCATATGTAATGAAAAAGAGATTCAATTTCCTGTTTATTTTATACATTTTTAATGTTGATAAGATAGGACCTATATATAAACCTCCATGGGCCTAGGAAAAAAATGTTCTGTTTCTTGTTTCAGTCCTAAAAAAATTAGGTTTGGTAGTTAACGTTAGGGATTATCTTTTTTTCTTGTATTTTTTTAGGCTAGCCAAAACTCTAGTGAAACATATTACAATACTGTTAAACAAAGTAATGGACAAAGTGTCTTTCAACATCAAACTTTGTACATAATACTAATAGATACAATTATTTATCCTTCATTAGATAGGACTAGCAGTGTTTTTACTTCAATAGGTAGCAGACTGAATAAAAATTCTAACTGGAAACTCTGAAAACTCTGTGACATCCTCTGCCCACCCAAAGATGTCTAGGGTCGACAGATTCTTCTAGGGTAGATAGGGAAACAGGAAACACAACATTTTTTTCCTAGGCCTGGATAACGTATTGTTACAAGAATGATGTGAAAGTTCCCATATCACAATGTGTAGTGTATTCCACAGAACTTGGTGAAGAGGCTTCCCATTGTTCGAAGCTTTGATGTGCTCAGTGGAGGGGATAGGAAGGATGGGAAGGACAAGAAGGTTGGTCAAGCTGTTGTTGTTGCCATCATTTAGATTCATCTAGTGTGTATTAGTAATGAAGTTTATTTGTAAGTTCATGCCCAGAGGTTAACACCTGTCCCTGGTGCTGAACACCATTTACACACAGGTAAACACACCTGTCTTTGGTGCTGAACACCATCCACACACAGGTAAACACACCTGTCCTTGGTGCTGAACACAATCCACACTCAGGTAAACACACCTGTCTTTGATGCTGAACACTATCCACACACATGTAAACACACCTGTCCCTGGTGCTGAAGACCATCTACACACAGGTAAACACACCTGTCTTTGGTGCTGAACACCATCCACACACAGGTAAACACACCTGTCCTTGGTGCTGAACACAATCCACACTCAGGTAAACACACCTGTCTTTGATGCTGAACACCATCCACACATGAGTAAACACACCTGTCCTTGGTGCTGAACACCATTCACACACAGGTAAACACCCCTGTCCTTAGTGCTGAACACCATCCACTCACAGGTAAACACAACTGTGCAAAGTAGTGCTGAACACCATCTACACAGTCACGTCAACTTGAGTATTCCTGATGCTGAACACTTTTTACAGCTATAGGGTACCATTCTTGAATCAATGCACCATTCACCTTTCACACAACATTATACATATCGCATACTTACATATTTGGAAATTAAACCAATACACTAATAATGATCATAAACTAGTTGTACAAGAACATAACAGAAAAAAACTTGACACCACCCACAGTTGGATGTGGCAGATGGAGGGATGAAAACTGGAGCAGTTCAGGTGGAGTCAAGTGAGGAGTTCGGAGTGAAGGAACTGTCAGCTGATGTAGAGGGGTTCCACGACACTGGTTCCCTTCAGAGTGTGGCCAGTACTGACAACAACAAGCCAACCGCCGAGGGAAGTAGAGTCCCACTCCCCACAGTCTCAGAACCTCCTACTGTGTCATCCAAGGAGACACTTGAGGTAAACTGTCTCTTGTTTAGTAAATAAAAATTGTTGTCCATCTTGATACTTGAGGCCACAGCAAATTTATTTGTTGCTTCTCAGATTTTATTCAGAAAGGAATTGGACAGACAGGTTGAAAAGAAAATGAAAAAAGAATTTTAGTAAAAGGCCTGGGGTGAAGATATATGGCTTAAATAGCAAAAAAAGCCTTAACAGCCTTAGGAGTTTAGTGGCAAGTTGTATGCAATAAATCCCTTCCTTTGATTTGTTACTAGTGTTCTGAATGAAAGGCATTATGTTTTTAGACTGAAATTATATGCATGTGGCTCTGAATGGTAATATTTACAGGTATGTGATAGCAAAACCTGACAGTGTGTTATTTTTTTCTCAGGAATGTAAAATGAAAAAAAATGAACACTCAGGTGAATCCAAGAAGCAACGAATGAAATTGGTGTGGTCTTACTTTTGTGTTTAGTAATTTGTAGGACTCAAAATTTGAAACCAAGTCCTAACCAAACAAGCTGTCAACCAATCAGTCAAAAGGTTGCCCTGAATGTATGACTCAACCTGAGTTGATTTTGTTGTTGCAGGGACTGAGGCAACAGATTGAGCAGTTGAGGATGTCGGGAAAAGCTTCTGCCAACTCCCAAAAGTCAGGGTTCCAAAGGATAAACGCAGAATTGGAGTAAGTATAGGAGCCATTGAATTTGAGGGACTCATTTTTAGGTATCCTTAACAGGGTATTACAAGATTGTACCAGGATTACTGTGAATACAACATTTGTGTCTCAGTAACCAGAAAACCTACTGTTTACAGCTAGTAAAACAGCTTTGAACTTTATAAGAAGAAGAAACATATCATTATCAAACTGTACATTTGGTAAAAAAAAACTGTGCCTAATTAATGCGGCTAGCTAGCAAATGATGTGTGCATTTGTAATCTTAGTATAATATTGGTCACCTTTGAAATTCTTAAGTAGTACACAGTGTGCATTGCAAATTATTGCAGAAAAGAGGAATCTAAAATGTTCAAAACTTAAAAGAGCTGGGATAAACAGCAGGATAGAATTCTCTTTTCTGAGGTAAACTTAACAGGTGCTGATGACCTGTACTGATGTGTTGATGACTACAGGGAAGTGAATGGTATCCTAAGGAGGAATTTAAAAAAAGCGGAGAAAGTCAACAAGAGGACAAAGCAGGTGATGTCAAAAGTTAAGAACCAGGGCTATATGGATCTCCTTGAAGCTGCTTCTCAGCCCCAGATATCCCTCCGCAGGTGAGTGTTTCATGCAGACATTAGCATGAACAACTCGTGAGTTAGCTTGGAAGGAAAAGGACTGATGGACATTTTTTGGCAACGCCTCAGGGGCAGAGCCATACATGAATTTTCTATCTGTACAGCAGATTGTTCTGAGACTGTGAAATTTGTCCGCTTCAGGGGCAGGGCAAGCGTAGATGCAAAATTAGCACAAATGACTCGTGAGTAAGTTTGTGAAGAAACAGAACTGATCACTGATGGATATTTTTTTGGCAATGCCTCAGGGGCAATGCCATGAATTTTCCTATCTGTGCAGCAGATTGTTTTGACACTGAAATTTGTGTCTCTTCAGGAGGTCTTTTTTGGCAATGCCTCAGGGGCTGAGCCATGAATTTCTATTTGTGCAGTAGATAATTTTAACACTGAAATGTGTGTCTCTTCGGGGGTCTTTTTTGGCAATGCCTCAGGGGCAGAGCCACGAGTTTCCTATTTGTGCAGCAGATTGATTTGACACTGAAATTTGTGTCTCTTCAGGGGGTCTTTTTGGCAATGCCTTAGGGGCTGAGCCATGAAGTTCCCATTTGTGCAGCAGATTGATTTGACACTGTGAAATTTGTGTCTCTTCAGGGGGTCTTTTTGGCAATGCCTTAGGGGCAGAGTCATGAAGTTCCCATTTGTGCAGCAGATTGATTTGACACTGTGAAATTTGTGTCTCTTCAGGGAGAGGGCAAGCGTAGATGCGAGAGTATCATCCACAGATGTGAGTCCCTCCGAGGTCAGTCTGGTTGTGGAGCTTCGACGTGCTGTGTCCAGCCTCTACGATATCCAGAGCACTGATGCCATGTCTGAAAACACAGACCGAAGCTCGCTTGCTACAGCCCCGGACTCCAAGTCCGTTGATGCAGACACAGTTTCCATGTTGAGTGACGATCTGCAATACGTGTGGTCTGACTGGGCCCTACAGAAATCCACATCTGCTCCAGTCAGACAGGACGATCTGCAATACGTTTGGTTTGAAGGAGCCCTAGAGGATGACAGCGACACCACAACTCTGGACTCTTTTGTCACAGCATTGTCTGAGGTAAGTACAGGGACAAAGAATTGCTACATTAGAGTTAGAGGTGGGTACCAGTACAGAAAATTCAGTCTGGACCTGAACCTGAACCTGATTGTCTGTGAAAACTTATGAATGGGCAATACACAAACAACAAGAGTTCGGAGACCTCATATCTCCATGAAACAATCTGAGTATGTAAATGATTGCCACATTTACATAATCTATGCTTGGTTATGTACACATTTAGATAACTTACTCTGGTCACAAAATTGGTTGTGCAATCATTTACCATTAAGAAGAACTATAGCACTTTTACATTAATTATGCAAATTAGGGACGTATTTGCATAATTGATATCCGTTAATGTTCCACCAGCCACTAACTCCATACATGACAAGTATTTGAGTCCTACAATGGCAAACACTACAAATATAGTTTTCCTCATTAATTATGCAAATTAAGTGCCAGTTTGCATAACTTGTACTTGATTATGTATATCTCTGTCTAACCTACCTACATACCAAAATATCATCTAAATTTGTCATTCCCTTGTCCAGTTATTCTCCTAAGAAGATTTTGATAAAAATGCCCCTGCAGTTCCAGGGCAACATGCTAGGGGACCCAAACATACACCAACTATTCCTTATGTCACTGACCACAACAAATCTCACCACCCCTTTCAGCTGACCGACCTGGATGACCAGCAGGAGGAGTCCACTGTCCAGGAGAACACAGCTCCCACACAGAAGAAGAGGAACAGAATTCAAAGAGTCAAGAGGTGGATCCAGCGCAAGGGTCGAAAAATCTTCAACAAGATTCGTGGCCGCTAAAGCCGTGAGGGTAGACTGTGAATATTGTTATTCACAGTTAGTTATGTGTATTGTTAAAAACTTTGTGTGTTACAAGTGTGCAATTTAGTTACAAAATCTAAAGAAAAAATGTGTATGTCAGCAAAGTTGTTAGTTAATGTAAGGGCCGAACTGTTATGGTAACAGGTCCATCAAGAGTGTCATATAAGTGTATTAGCATCCACTGCAGAGATAATGGGTATTGTTTTATAATCATATTAAGCACATCTCCCAGTGTATCTTTTGGAAAAATTTAAAGCGTAACACTAACAGTGTAGTGAGGATACACGTTCTAATGGGTATATAATGGAAAGTACATAATATGTTTACTTGAGCTGTGGAGAAAGCTCATGAAGGTCTCACTGAGGTGAGAAGTTTTTGTAACAGGAGTGACTTTAGAGAGTCATGTAGACTTCCTGACTAATTAAGCCCCATGTGGGAGGGGCCCTACAGTCACCTGAAACACAGGTGAAAAGTTTGTGTAGCAGGAGTGACTTTAGAGAGTCACAGAGACTTTCTAACTAATTAAGCCCCATGTGGGAGGGGCTCTACAGTCACCTGAAACACAGGTGAGAAGTTTGTGTAGCAGGAGTGACTTAAGAGAGTCACAGAGACTTTCTAACTAATTAAGCCCCATGTGGGAGGGGCTCTACAGTCACCTGAAACACAGGTGAGAAGTTTGTGTAGCAGGAGTGACTTTAGAGAGTCACAGAGACTTCCATACTAATTAAGCCCCATGTGGGAGGGGCTCTACAGTCACCTGAAACACAGGTGAGAAGTTTGTGTAGCAGGAGTGACTTTAGAGAGTCACGTAGACTTCCATACTAATTAAGTCCCATGTGGGAGGGGCTCTACAGTCACCTGAAACACAGGTGAGAAGTTTGTGTAGCAGGAGTGACTTTAGAGAGTCACGTAGACTTCCTGACTAAATAAGCCCCATGTGGGAGGGGCCTTACAGTCACCTGAAACACAGGTGAGAAGTTTGTGTAGCAGGAGTGACTTTAGAGAGTCACTAGACTTCCTGACTAAATAAGCCCCATGTGGGAGGGGCCTTACAGTCACCTGAAACACAGGTGAGAAGTTTGTGTAGCAGGAGTGACTTTAGAGAGTCACAGAGACTTCCATACTAATTAAGCCCCATGTGGGAGGGGCTCTACAGTCACCTGAAACACAGGTGAGAAGTTTGTGTAGCAGGGGTGACTTAAGAGAGTCACAGAGACTTCCATACTAATTAAGCCCCATGTGGGAGGGGCTCTACAGTCACCTGAAACACAGGTGAGAAGTTTGTGTAGTAGGAGTGACTTAAGAGAGTCACAGAGACTTCCATACTAATTAAGCCCCATGTGGGAGGGGCTCTACAGTCACCTGAAACACAGGTGAGAAGTTTGTGTAGCAGGAGTGACTTTAGAGAGTCACAGAGACTTCCATACTAATTAAGCCCCATGTGGGAGGGGCTCTACAGTCACCTGAAACACAGGTGAGAAGTTTGTGTAGCAGGAGTGACTTTAGAGAGTCACAGAGACTTCCATACTAATTAAGCCCCATGTGGGAGGGGCTCTACAGTCACCTGAAACACAGGTGAGAAGGTTGTGTAGCAGGAGTGACTTTAGAGAGTCACGTAGACTTCCATACTAATTAAGCCCCATGTGGGAGGGGCTCTACAGTCACCTGAAACACAGGTGAGAAGTTTGTGTAGTAGGAGTGACTTAAGAGAGTCACAGAGACTTTCTAACTAATTAAGCCCCATGTGGGAGGGGCTCTACAGTCACCTGGAACACAGGTGAGAAGTTTGTGTAGTAGGAGTGACTTAAGAGAGTCACATAGACTTCCATACTAATTAAGCCCCATGTGGGAGGGGCTCTACAGTCACCTGAAACACAGGTGAGAAGTTTGTGTAGCAGGGGTGACTTAAGAGAGTCACAGAGACTTCCATACTAATTAAGTCCCATGTGGGAGGGGCTCTACAGTCACCTGAAACACAGGTGAGAAGTTTGTGTAGTAGGAGTGACTTTAGAGAGTCACGTAGACTTTCTGACTAATTAAGTCCCATGTGGGAGGGCCCTACAGTCACCTGAAACACAGGTGAGAAGGTTGTGTAGCAGGAGTGACTTTAGAGAGTCACGTAGACTTCCTGACTAATTAAGCCCCATGTGGGAGGGGCTCTACAGTCACCTGAAACACAGGTGAGAAGGTTGTGTAGCAGGAGTGACTTTAGAGAGTCACGTAGACTTTCTGACTAATTAAGTCCCATGTGGGAGGGGCCTTACAGTCACCTGAAACACAGGTGAGAAGTTTGTGTAGTAGGAGTGACTTAAGAGAGTCACATAGACTTCCATACTAATTAAGCCCCATGTGGGAGGGGCTCTACAGTCACCTGAAACACAGGTGAGAAGTTTGTGTAGCAGGGGTGACTTAAGAGAGTCACAGAGACTTCCATACTAATTAAGCCCCATGTGGGAGGGGCTCTACAGTCACCTGAAACACAGGTGAGAAGTTTGTTTAGCAGGGGTGACCTAAGAGAGTCACGCAGACTTTCTGACTAATTAAGTCCCATGTGGGAGGGCCCTACAGTCACCTGAAACACAGGTGAGAAGTTTGTGTAGCAGGAGTGACTTAAGAGAGTCGCAGAGACTTCCTGACTAAATAAGCCCCATGTGGGAGGGGCCTTACAGTCACCTGAAACACAGGTGAGAAGTTTGTGTAGCAGGAGTGACTTAAGAGAGTCGCAGAGACTTCCTGACTAAATAAGCCCCATGTGGGAGGGGCCTTACAGTCACCTGAAACACAGGTGAGAAGTTTGTGTAGCAGGAGTGACTTTAGAGTGTCATGTAGACTTCCTGACTAATTAAGTCCCATGTGGGAGGGGCCTTACAGTCACCTGAAACACAGGTGAGAAGGTTGTGTAGCAGGAGTGACTTAAGAGAGTCGCAGAGACTTCCTGACTAAATAAGCCCCATGTGGGAGGGGCCTTACAGTCACCTGAAACACAGGTGAGAAGGTTGTGTAGCAGGAGTGACTTAAGAGAGTCGCAGAGACTTCCTGACTAAATAAGCCCCATGTGGGAGGGGCTCTACAGTCACCTGAAACACAGGTGAGAAGTTTGTGTAGCAGGAGTGACTTTAGAGTGTCATGTAGACTTCCTGACTAATTAAGTCCCATGTGGGAGGGGCTCTACAGTCACCTGAAACACAGGTGAGAAGGTTGTGTAGCAGGAGTGACTTTAGAGTGTCATGTAGACTTCCATACTAATTAAGCCCCATGTGGGAGGGGCTCTACAGTCACCTGAAACACAGGTGAGAAGTTTGTGTAGCAGGAGTGACTTTAGAGTGTCATGTAGACTTCCATACTAATTAAGCCCCATGTGGGAGGGGCTCTACAGTCACCTGAAACACAGGTGAGAAGTTTGTGTAGCAGGAGTGACTTTAGAGAGTCATGTAGACTTCCTGACTAATTAAGCCCCATGTGGGAGGGGCCCTTATACAGTCACCTGAAACACAGGTGAGAAGTTTGTGTAGCAGGAGTGACTTTAGAGAGTCACGTAGACTTCCTGACTTATTAAGCCCCATGTGGGAGGGGCCCTTATACAGTCACCTGAAACACAGGTGGGAAGTTTGTGTAGCAGGAGTGACTTTAGAGTGTCATGTAGACTTTCTAACTAATTAAGCCCCATGTGGGAGGGGCTATACTCACCTGAAACACAGGTGAGAAGTTGGTGTAGCAGGAGTGACTTTAGAGAGTCACGTAGACTTCCTGACTAATCAAGCCCCATGTGGGAGGGGCCCTTATACAGTCACCTGAAACACAGGTGGGAAGTTTGTGTAGCAGGAGTGACTTTAGAGTGTCATGTAGACTTTCTAACTAATTAAGCCCCATGTGGGAGGGGCTATACTCACCTGAAACACAGGTGAGAAGTTGGTGTAGTAGGAGTGACCTTAGAGTGTCATGTAGACTTCCTGACTAATCAAGCCCCATGTGGGAGGGGCTATACAGTCACCTGAAACACAGGTGAGAAGTTGGTGTAGTAGGAGTGACTTTAGAGTGTCATGTAGACTTCCTGACTAATCAAGCCCCATGTGGGAGGGGCTATACAGTCACCTGAAACACAGGTGAGAAGTTTGTGTAGCAGGAGTGACTTTAGAGAGTCACATAGACTTCCTAACTAATTAAGCCCCATGTGAGAGGGGCCTTACAGTCACCTGAAACACAGGTGAGAAGTTGGTGTAGCAGGAGTGACTTAAGAGAGTCACGTAGACTTCCATACTAATTAAGCCCCATGTGGGAGGGGCCCTACAGTCACCTGAAACACAGGTGAGATGTTGGTGTAGCAGGAGTGACTTAAGAGAGTCACGTAGACTTCCTGATTAATTAAGCCCCATGTGAGAGGGGCCATACAGTCACCTGATACACAGGTGAGAAGTTGGTGTAGCAGGAGTGACTTTAGAGAGTCAAAGAGACTTCCTGACTAATTAAGCCCCATGTGGGAGGGGCCATACAGTCACCTGAAACACAGGTGAGAAGTTGGTGTAGTAGGAGTGACTTTAGAGTGTCATGTAGACTTCCTGACTAATTAAGCCCCATGTGGGAGGGGCCCTACAGTCACCTGAAACACAGGTGAGAAGTTGGTGTAGTAGGAGTGACTTTAGAGTGTCATGTAGACTTCCTGACTAATTAAGCCCCATGTGGGAGGGGCCCTTATACAGTCACCTGAAACACAGGTGAGAAGTTGGTGTAGCAGGAGTGACTTTAGAGAGTCACGTAGACTTCCTGACTAATTAAGCCCCATGTGGGAGGGGCTATACTCACCTGAAACACAGGTGAGAAGTTGGTGTAGTAGGAGTGACTTTAGAGTGTCATGTAGACTTCCTGACTAATCAAGCCCCATGTGGGAGGGGCTATACTCACCTGAAACACAGGTGAGAAGTTTGTGTAGCAGGAGTGACTTTAGAGTGTCATGTAGACTTCCTGACTAATCAAGCCCCATGTGGGAGGGGCCCTACAGTCACCTGAAACACAGGTGAGAAGTTGGTGTAGTAGGAGTGACTTTAGAGTGTCATGTAGACTTCCATACTAATTAAGCCCCATGTGGGAGGGGCTATACTCACCTGAAACACAGGTGAGAAGTTGGTGTAGTAGGAGTGACTTTAGAGTGTTGCAGAGACTTCCTGACTAATCAAGCCCCATGTGGGAGGGGCCATACAGTCACCTGAAACACAGGTGGGAAGTTTGTGTAGCAGGAGTGACTTTAGAGAGTCACGTAGACTTCCTGACTAATTAAGCCCCATGTGGGAGGGGCCTTACAGTCACCTGAAACACAGGTGAGAAGTTTGTGTAGCAGGAGTGACTTTAGAGAGTCACGTAGACTTCCTGACTAATTAAGCCCCATGTGGGAGGGGCCTTACAGTCACCTGAAACACAGGTGAGAAGTTTGTGTAGCAGGAGTGACTTTAGAGAGTCACAGAGACTTTCTGACTAATTAAGACCCATGTGGGAGGGGCTATACAGTCACCTGAAACACAGGTGAGAAGTTGGTGTAGCAGGAGTGACTTTAGAGAGTCACGTAGACTTTCTGACTAATTCAGCCCCATGTGGGAGGGGCCCTACAGTCACCTGAAACACAGGTGAGAAGTTTGTGTAGCAGGAGTGACTTTAGAGAGTCACGTAGACTTCCTGACTAATTAAGCCCCATGTGGGAGGGGCCTTACAGTCACCTGAAACACAGGTGAAAAGTTTGTGTAGCAGGAGTGACTTTAGAGAGTCACGTAGACTTCCTGACTAATTAAGCCCCATGTGGGAGGGGCTATACAGTCTCCTACATCACAAGCTAGAAGTTTGTGAAATGTCACATTCAAGTTAACTTCCATTAATTGGGAGGAATTTCTTAGTCCAGTCCTGCAATGGACATGATTGGATATTTTCATCGAAGCCATCAGCTTGAGCAAAGATGATGACTCTGAACTGGGGTGCTCTACTGGGTCACCCTAATGGGCTGAGCGTTGGTGAGGTGGTATTTTTATATGTATTTATCTATCCATCAGTCCCATAGCTGGGCAGCCGTAGGGGTGGCATGCCTCAGTATGGCTGTATTACTATGGGAGCCTGTGAAGGCACAATGAAATATGAGACTACGTGAGTCTGCGTAGGCACAATGACATGAAACTATGTCAGCCTGTAAAGGCACAATGAAATATGACACTGTGAGCCTGTAAAGGCACAATGAAATATGAGACTGTGAGCCTGTAAAGGCACAATGAACTATGAGACTGTGAGCCTGTAAAGGCACAATGAAATATGAGACTGTGAGCCTGTGAATGCACAATGAAATATGAGACTGTGAGCATGTAAAGGCACAATGAACTATGAGACTGTGAGCCTGTAAAGGCACAATGAAATATGAGACTGTGAGCCTGTAAAGGCACAATGAACTATGAGACTGTGAGCCTGTAAAGGCACAATGAAATATGAGACTGTGAGCCTGTAAAGGCACAATGAACTATGTCAGCCTGCGAAGGCACAATGAAATATGAGACTGTGAGCCTGTAAAGGCACAATGGACTATGAGACTGTGAGCCTGTAAAGGCACAATGAAATATGAGACTGTGAGCCTGTAAAGGCACAATGAAATATGAGACTGTGAGCCTGTAAAGGCACAATGAAATATGAGACTGTGAGCCTGTAAAGGCACAAATTGAACTCTGAGACGGTGAGCCTGTAAAGACACAATGAAATATGAGACTACGTGAGTCTGCTTAGGCACAATGACATATGAAACTATGTCAGCCTGTAAAGGCACAATGAAATATGTGACTGTGGGCCTATAAAGGCACAATGAACTATGAGACTGTGAGTCTATGTAGGCACAATGAAATATGAGACTGTGAGCC
Source organism: Branchiostoma floridae x Branchiostoma belcheri (assembly GCA_019207045.1). Lineage (NCBI taxonomy): Eukaryota > Metazoa > Chordata > Leptocardii > Amphioxiformes > Branchiostomatidae > Branchiostoma > Branchiostoma floridae x Branchiostoma belcheri. Next base: position 30,177,921 of record CM033023.1, on the reverse strand, counting down.
TGCGTAGGCACTAGGCACAATGAAATATGACACTGTGAGCCTGTAAAGGCACAATGAAATATGAGACTGTGAGCCTGTAATGGCACAATGAAATATGAGACTGTGAGCCTGCGTAGGCACAATGAACTATGAGACTGTGAGCCTGTAAAGGCACAATGAACTATGAGACTGTGAGCCTGTAAAGGCACAATGAAATATGAGACTGTGAGCCTGTAAAGGCACAATGAAATATGAGACTGTGAGCCTGCGTAGGCACAATGAAATATGAGACTACGTAGGCCTGTAAAGACACATTGAAATATGAAACTGTGAGCCTGCAAAGGCACAATGAAATTTGAGACTGTGGGCCTGTAAACGCACAATGAAATATGAGACTGAACCTGTCAAAACACAATGAAATATGAGACTGTCAGGGCACAATAGAATATTAGAGTATGTGAGTTAGTCAGCAAAGGACACACTGAAATATGAGTTTTAAAGACTTGGTGAGCCATGTCTATGAGGCAGACTTGAAAAAAAGACTTTATGTGAACCAGAAAAGATTAGAATAAACAGAATCTCTTGAGAAATTGAACTGACTCTGTCATTACTGACTGTGTCATGATGTAGTGTACAAAAATACACTGAGTGACTGTTGCTTCTCAGTATGGTTAAAGAGTGGTCATAAAATTCATTTACTGGAAGTAATACAATGCACGAATACATCATTATCAATGAAGTTTGGAAAACTGAAGAATTCCTTTTGATGAACGAGAGCACTTCGCAATCTGGTTTATGTTGATTTGGCTGCTTTTCACTTTTCTGTAATGATGGTGGTAAGAAGGTGGGCTTGGCCATATTAGATTTCTCCAAAGTCTTTGATAGCGTTCCGTATAATCGACTAATTGATAAACTTCACTACTATGGTATGGGGGGGGGGGGGTCATCTCAAAGCGTTTAAAAAGTTTACATAGATATAATAGAAACGGGCCTTACCCGGTCACAAAAGGTACATATGTCCCAAATGTCAAATCAGTATTACTAAGTATGGCGGTGATGTCTTCATTACATTTGATGATCAAAATATGAAATATGTACGTGTAAATGAGAGACTCAGTTTGATTTGTAAAATCGAGGAGAAACATTTACACTAGGTTACTTTTCACTCACAAGAGACCCCCTTTTTGTTGATGGCAACATTCATCGTCAGACGAATGAAATACGAATATTAAAACACATCAACAACAACAACAATCTTTAATACTAATTGCTTGATTGTTAATATAGTGCTTGATTAAGAAAAGTACAACGTACTTGTATTCATCCCAGAATAGCCTTGTTCTTGACCTTTGCTGAGGTCTTATTTCTGGATAAATTTTGAATATGCATGACGTAGTCCTGCATCCACCTCCTGCATGCTCGCTCCTGACCGGGGTTCGCGTCGTTATGTGCTCTCATTAACCACCTGTACACCCACACCTGTCCATACAACTTTTTATACGCCTCAGAGCATGTATTTGCTATTTGTTGAATTTACGCCGGAGAGGTCGGACGGAGGTGGATGGAGAGCATTAGAGGAAGAGATATTCGTGCAGGACTGACTTGAGGGGGATTTGTTGGTTAAGTCGAGTTCATCTTTATGGTATCCACAGGGGCCCACCGGAGAGGTCGTTCGAGCCGCGGACAGCGGGGCTATATGTGTACCAGCCATTGCATGGAGATGTGTTGCACAACAGACGCGCGGGCCGGGAGTTTAACAGCATACGTCCGTGAACGTTGACCTCGGTAGAAATCTACTTCGTGTAGTTCAGAGCTAAGCGAACCCAACCACGCAGGCCCTCACGGGGTCTCACTGTTATACGGTGTAGTAGGGGAATTTTCACGTCTCAAATGCTACGTGTTTGTTCAAACACATCAACACTGTTATTGGTATTAGGCGCAACAATGCTATGCACTTTGAGCGAGTCCTTGCTTTGAGTGTGTTATCGATCTGATAAATGGCAACATTCGGTGACGTATTAGTGAATATGTCTATGCCATGTGCGCCATTTTTAGCCAATATTTATCTAAGCGAGGATGTGTTACCAGTGTTCGACCGATCTGAGGCAGAGCGGTCTCTCTTATTTTACACACTGACTGTTGTCTGGAATTATATTTAACACTTAGTCTTAGACTAGTAATAGTATGGATATTCTTAAGGAACGTTATAACCACATTAACAAGTACATGAACATATGCATATGATATACACAGATAGGTCTCATCAATATTCCTTCATTCATTGAACCATTGGGGCTCTATGAATTTCGTGGAACAAGCCGCAAAATGCAAAAATAAAGCCAGTTTCATATGCATTTACCGACCATAGAACCGTTCCCTTATATCCCATTAATTTCATTTCACTTTGCTACATACTTCGTTCCTTTTCGTTCCTTTTCGCACTATTGCTACTTTCCTTTTCGTTCCTTTTCGTTCCTATTCGATCTTTTCGTTCCTTTTCGCACTTTCGGTACTTTCCTTATCGTTCCTATTTGCACTTTCGGTACTTTCCTTTTCGTTCCTAGGCCTTTTTCTTGGGTCTTTTCGTTCCCTTTCGTTCCTTTTCGTTCCTTTTCATTCCTTTCCTTACACCGGGTAAGGCCATCATCACGAGACATTGGACTTATTTGAGGAGTGTCAAATGTCAGAGATATAGGAGACTCTGATAAGTCCACCTCGCAGGTAAGCATTTGCGTGACTCCAGAAGTTTATGATTAACTCGAATGCCATTCTGTGTACAAAGTCGCGACGTAGATACTTAAGTATCTGTGACAAAAATAGCTTTATGACCAGCGGAAAAGTACGCCTGTTTGCTGGCATTTACGTGTCGTCATGATCACAGGGCACACATGTCGATAAAACAAGTTTGAGGAGTGTCAAAGGTCACATAGAGAGGGCTCTCATTGGTTAACTTCAGAGATAACAGTTCAGGGGACTCAACTCCAAGTTAACTCCAACACCGCGGCGTCACCTACACAACTGGAAAGGAGACTTCTTGATTCTCCTACACATGTATTCTCTTTATAGTTTTCAGGGCTCCGTTAAATGGACTTACAACAGTTCATGTAGATTTTAGGCGGATCTCTTGGGAAATTTTTCAACTCAATCACCATCCAGTGGACGACTTCCTCGCCTGGCAAGTCGAGAAATCCCGCTGCCATTTTAGACGGGACTTACACACATGAATTCTGTCTGACATAATAAGGTCATATCAGGACTTTTTACCGGGATTGAGCCCTCTTGAATACAAATACGGACTTCTGCGTCTTTCTCAAGTGCCAGGTACGTTGTCCTGTTCGCACACAGCATTGCATCTCCTTCAAATGTTACCAAAGTGGGTAAAAAGCTCATAATACACTGATTAGACTTTTCCCTGCCATTGTCAAACGTTCGTAATAGTACTAGTAGTAGTGGTAGTAGTAGACTGGTTTATTGTTCAAAACAAATATGACAATAGTAAAAGCAGTCTTGCAGCCTGAGGGGCTGAATTGCACTGCTTGACAATCTTTTTGCACAGTATTGTTACACTAACAATTACGATTACTTGCCCTAACAAGTCGCAGTTGAAAACAAATTTGAACTATTTACAACAATTGTTTACACTGTGTGATCGGAGCTAATGGCTTCCACTCTGACATAGAATGAAACGAGTCCTGGAGGCAGTGCGGACATAAACTACAGAGCGTTTTGTAGGGTTAGAATTGCTGGGGCTAGGCTAGATAGATACCGCTTTGTCCCAGTTGACAGTTTGTTTTTATTGGCGAGTATACCTGAGTTGCATGTTGTGAGACTAGTTTCGAGCTGGGGTAGAAGGGGTGTGTCTTGTAGCTTTGGTAACTGCAAGGGCAAAGCACTGGCACAAGGTCAGTCTGCGTTGTGACAGACTTTGGAGGTCGAGTGTTAACAGGGCATCAGAATAATTCTACATGCCCGTTTCTGGACTCTTACAATGGTGTCTGATTCTCTTCTTGTGAGTCCAGCATTCCAGCAGGGTGTAGCGTATTAAAGTTAAGTGTTGGTCTTATATATCCGCATATCCGCAATACATCGCGATCTGGTCAGGGAGAGAGACACCTGCTCGGTGCAACCAAGCGTTTGCTTTCCTTATACCATGGCATCTACCCGATCAGACCAGTGTAGGTCTAACCGTATGTTCAGGCCGAGTAATTTTGCTCGGGAGTATCCAATGTCTGGTAACAGTTCTACAAAAATGGGCATGCATTATGACGCACATCTTACTTTGAATCATCAAAAAGAAACTTACTATTACTAAGTTAGATCTTGTAATAGCGACGTAACTATTACCCAAGTTGTATAGCTGTTCATTTTATTCAATATGTCCTAATAACGTACAAATGACTTTCTTTAATGTATTTACATCGTGATGAAAATAATTAAGGATTTGTCACTATGTTAACTGGAATTACCCCCAAAGTTGTAGATGATGTGATAGAAGCTGTTTGATTCAAAATATTGTGTGTCATTCAAAAGAAAAGTTTGTGATAGAGGGGCCTCAACTACATCACTTGCCACTCGAGTGGCTGTCCACCAGTTTCAATCTTCCCTAGCAAAAGATGATTCCGTAATTTGAGCATAGAAATCATACATGGTGATGGAGTTTTGCTAGCGAAACATAATGAAAGATGTTAAAGTAGGGCTCCTTCTACCACATATTAAGGTCAAATCTGTTCTGTAAGATGGGTGCTACAAAATAAATTTTAGGAACTGGTGAAGTAATACAAAGTCCAATTTCTATTCGGCAGCGCTAGATGGTGGTCCAAATCCCATGCAACTCCTGACGTCTGACTAGGTCTTCCTTTTAGATATCTTAATTTGATAAACCATTCTTGTTATATATTACATAAAGGTGAGGTAGAAAAATAATGGAGGTCATTGTTGCTGAATGTTTCATATTGGAAAAAAGGTTCACATATTACAACGCATGATATACGCGTGGTGAGGATGTGAGCTTGTAAAATGACTCTGATTTTATTTTACAAGATGAGTAGGTACCAAACTGACTGTCATGACGACAGGACTTTAAACGATTTACTATAAAAGTGTCGCTGTTTGGGCATTTTGCCGTTTTTCTTCTGCAAAGTTAGGATGGAGCGGTCGATAGGGAATTCATGTTCTCAGTCTGCCATGTTTGCCTCCCCAAAGGCAAAATAACTTCGCCATTAAGTGTTTACGGCGTGAAGTTAAGGGCTACCACTGGTCACCGGGTCGAAGCTTGCAGAGTTTGTAAAAATGCTGACTGTCATTCCCTGGGTGAACCTTGTGATACCAGTTGTTAAATCACAACAGGCATCTGTTCAACCTGTTTGACAACAGATTTTATAATGAATGAATGAAGACCTTTATTGGACGTTTTTGCCCCACTGGGCTAAGTACAGGTCACATGGTAAGAATCACATATATGTAACGTTAACAATTGAAACATACATCATACACATCTGTATATGCAGATATGCGTCTAATCTATTTTAGGACATTCGACTTCCTCTCGCTTCTTGGTAATTGCATAAATGTAGCTAGCTTTATGGTTGGTTAGAGTTCGTTTATCAAAAGCTGTCAGGAATATAACTCTCTATTTACTATTTATTGTATCTAAAGTGGGGATATTTACTTAACACATAAATAAATGCTCCTATCGCAATCATGCAAAGGACAATCCATAGTAAAAGTACTTCATCTTCTACTTTGCCTAAACTACAAAATTGGCATATTCTTTGGTCTAGAGGAGTGTGGTTATGTCTTCCTGATTTGATTCGTAATTTGTGTCAACTGATTCTTAGTTTTGTGACGGTAGATCTGTGGCGTACATTGGCAATCTTAAGATACTCTTCCTCTTTATTAGATTTTTAAAATATGTATGTTCGTAGTTTGTTTTTTGCAGTCGTAGATCTTTTATCGTTGTGGATTTCAGATAGAAAGGTCTTGAAATAAATATCCTTTAGATGTTGATAGATTGATGAAATAATTTGAGGTGTACTTCAGACCGTTGACTGGGCGTTTTGCCAGACGAAAACATAGCCACATTTCTCTAGAGTGTTGCGTACATCAGAAGCCCAACATTTAGCACCTGATAATTTTTTACTAAAGCATGTTTTGTCACATAAAGATCAGTTTCAGGTTCTTCCATATAATCAAATCAACATGACGTAATCGCGTACAGAGCGTTTTTTTCATGTTTCATACAAAGCGGTGTAAAGAATACATATGTAAACACCGGCACTGGCATCTGCAAGTAGAATGTGTCAACATCATTAAAGTGGTTCATTGATCTTGATTGGCTCTGAAATCTTTTCTATTTCCTTACTCCTATGAAATATGTTACAGGCAAACGACCATGGACAGGTATCACTTGATCTGGGCTGCAGCGGAAGGAAGTGTAGAGAAAGTCCGAAGGCTGCTGGAGAAAGAGGTGGACGTCAACACAAGAGATATTGTGAGTAACACCAAGAGACCCGAAGAGGGAAGCTCGTGATTGAGGAGTGCTGGAGAGCATTAAGAAATACCCTTCGTACATCATTGTATTCACATAGGCCAGACTGAGTTGATTTTATGGATTACTAATTTTCACTCAGTGGCCACATGTCACCTAATTGATCACTTGATCCCTGGTCAATCAAAATTTTGTGCTTGCCAGTGTTAGGCCCCGTTCACAGAGCTCGCAGGATTTACTGCGATAAGGGTTTCATGAGCGGTAAAATTTAGCGCATACGTCGTACGTTGTGGAATAATCGGGCGCAATGGTTTAAAAATATAAAGCTAGCCGTGGTCAAAAAGTCCGCAGGACATCGTATGATGGGGGAGTAAGAGCGTATTTAGTTATTACGTTAAATGCGGGTGAACACAGGTAAACACAGTCCATCCCACGACGATAAATAGAACTAAAATGGATTTTGAACATAACACATAACACCTTCGAAAACTCGTCCAGGCGCTAGACAAGTGGTATTATCATACAGTTAATCCAATATTGAAGATTAAATTGGCTGTTTGCGATGCTCATTGAAAAACGTTTGAGGTAACCATTGCTTTAACTGTTGTGTTACAGGACGGGCACACGGCTCTGCATAAAGCATGCATGGGGGGTCATGACAAAGTTGTGGAGCTTCTCATCAAGAACGGAGCTGACCTGAATGTGGCTGGCTATGTGAGGACGTAGACTAACAGCCTATAACAAAGTGTAGATTAATAAAAGGTTAATGACCCGCACCGCCGTGATAACGGTGACGAAACGCCGTCGCTCACTGAGTAGTTACAGATCTCAGACCAGGCGTTAGGTCACCACAAATGCCGGGGAAAAGAGGGTCATTAACGTAATTATCATTCAGCAAATTCCAACAGACATAATGAAGTGAGCTGAGGCAAGGCACGGTTGTGATAACTTCATCTTGTAAATGTTCCACTACAGTGTCAATAAGACAAAGGTGCATTTGAATGAAATAAAGTCTCTTATTACTGGTCATGTAATGATAATCTTTCACCTTTGTTGCTCTTCAAGCCTGTATTATCTGCCAACCTTCAATTATACTTAATATTCTTCTTCTTTAACTATTCTTATGACGTTCTGGTTGTATTACCAAAATTGGAAAGGTAGTCTGTGTTTGGTCCACAAGGCTTACCCATGTGATATATAAATGGTATCCCCTTATAATCAAACCTGCTTTATGACATTGCCGTGACTGTTGTGTTGCAGGACGGAAACACAGTTCTGCATAAAGCGTGTTTGGGAGGTCATCAGAAGGTTGTGGAGTGTCTCATCAACAAGGGAACTGATCCCAATGTGACTGACAAGGTAAGAAGGTAAATTAATAGCTGATAACAAAGTGGAGATTGCTAAAATGTTCCCCGCTCCGAAGTTATTACGATAATAAAACATAACGTTTCTCATTAGTTGGTTATAGTTCACTGACCAGCCGTTAGGGCACATTATCACATCGCAAGGCGACGTGGACCAATCAGAAGGCACCGTTTCATGTTGGTTATGACGCTGTAGCTTATGGGAAATCATTAAATAACCGGTGTTCGAAAGAATTAACCATCGAGAAGGACAGATACACAGGACACTGACAAATTAGAATGAGGGTTACACGAAAGGTTGGATATTCAAAGGTACGGTAACACCCGCCCAGTAAAGGAGAATTAGTGTCGACATTGCAGTGGGGATAGCTCGGCTCCTTATGTCACATCGATAGCGCGCACGAGTTTCTTTGTTCAAATAAAAACCTTACCTTGACACAAATCAACCTGAAATATATGATACGAACAAATTTTTTTTTTCAATTCATGATCAAGTCCCATTTAAACGGAAAGACCGAAAACAGAATGTTTCACACCCCACTGTAAGTGGAACGATCCACACTGATCACAGCCTTCGCCTGACATCTTTGAAACGAAGCTTTAGGCGGATGAATGCCGCAGTTTTTCATTCAAGAAATCTCAGAGACAGATTCATATTCTTTGTTCGAGTCACGTGAAGCTTAGGAAGACGCACAGGTATCTGCAGAAGTTGAACACAAGGTAGCAGCAGTGGCGGCAAAGGAAGAAGCAAGCGCTTTGCGACGCTCGATCCCAACGAGCTTTGCTGTTTATAACATAATGAATCGACTTTGTGGCTATGCTGCATTTGTGGTTCGCTAGCAATACTCGTACAATTCTTTGCTTTCACGGAGTTGATGAGTGGTTTATTCTTGCAAAGCCTTGCAACTGGAATACAGTTAAAGGATATATACATACACAGTTCAAATTCATTCGACACATGAAATTTAGATATTCCTTTATTGTGAAATAATTAACACAGGCATCAGAGTTTCACCGGTACAATCAACACCGGTGCCTTCTTTTTCGTTTAACGAGATTTATGGCCTTCTGGCTGTATGAACAATAAAATGGAGATTTGTGATTGATCCACTTATTCTAACCATGTGATATAACAAGGTAATTCGCTAATTATCAGACCTTTGTTATGACATTGTGCTAACTGTTGTGTTGCAGGGCGGACACACAGCCCTGCATGGAGCGTGCAGAGGAGGTTATGACAAGGTTGTGGAGCTGCTCATCACGAATGAAGCTGATGTTAACGTGGCTAACATTGTAAGGACTTAAATTAACAGTCAATAACAAATTGTAAATCAATCAAAGGAAATGACTCGCCCCGAGCAGATATCGGTGACAAGAATAGTTATAGATCACTGACTAGGTATTAGGATATCGTAAGCGTCGAGGGGAAAACGTTGCGGTCATTTACGTTATGATGCAGCTAATTTAAATAGACACAATGAAAAGGACTGGGTTCAGTCACGTCTTTGAATAAAGATTGGAAGCTCATTTTACATTCTCTTTTCATTTGCACTCGAAACAAGTCAAAAGTACATTTAAATGAAATAGAACCCCCTATTATATTATGATAATTGCCTAATCATTTGTTTTTATTGCTACAAGTGTGCATTATTGACCGATTATTAAGATACAGCTTTAACCATGTGTTGTTATAATTATGGCTCTGTAACCAAGAAATGGAGGTTACTGACCCAAACTTATGACTTTCTAGCTGAATGAACAAGAAAGATGGAGATTTGTGGTTAGTCCACATCGCCTTACCATGTGGTGTTACAAGGCATCCGCTTATTATCAGACCTTTGTTGTAACCATTGCTTTAACTGTTGTTTTTCAGGGCGGAGTCACGGCTCTGCATGAAGCGTGTGGAGGAGGTCACGACAAGGTTGTGGAGTTGCTCATCAAGAACGGAGCTGATCTCAATGTGACTGACAATGTGAGGACGTCGACTAAAAACCTGTAACTGAGTGTAGTTTAATCAAGGTTTAATCAAGTACATTCAGTACATTCAATAAATTTGAACAGTGAGTTTGAACAACATATAACTTCTATGTGAAAAAAAATTCAGCGCCAAGGCTTGAAATGATAAAATATAATGAAAAATAATATGCATGATCCAATCTAATCAGGCCCGTTGCTCAGGAAGCCATAGGGGCAGTAAGACTGTTCACAAGTGCTTTCCACTTCTGGCGGTCTTCGGTCTTCTTCATAATCATGATGCAGCTTATTCGAAAAGAAAGAAATGAAACGAGCTAAAGCAAGATATGTCTTTGTGTAAAGGCTTGTACGTAATCTTACAAATGCTAATTGCAGTGTAAACAAGTCGAAAGACATTTGAATGACATTGAACGTCTTATGTTATGATATTGACCCAAAACTTCGCCTTCATTGCTACAAGTGTACATCAGTATTGACCGATCTTTGATATACGGCATTCTTCTTCACTAACAACAGTTGTGTCGTTAAGGCGGTAAAATAAAATCTTGATCAGTGATTGGTCATAATCAACCAACATTTTGGTTGCATAACCGATATAAAGGTTTGTGATTGGTCCACACTGCCTGACCATGTGATATAAAAAGGTATTTCTTCATGATTAAACCTGCATTGTTACCATTGCTTTAACTGCTGTGTTACAGAACGGAGACATGGCTCTGCATAAAGCATGCATGGGGGGCCATGACAAGGTTGTGGAACTTCTCATCAAGAACAGAGCTAATCTCCTTGTGACTCTTGTGGTAAGATCGAAATATGTTATATAGTAATCTCTTTCTGCACTGCAAACTGGGGTTAATAACACGCCATTCGGTGTATAAGGTGCCATAATTCATGGTCGGTTTCTATCTTCTTTAGCTTGTTCTTTTTCATCCTGAAGGACGATCAGTTCCGGTGGGCTCTGCAGTGTGCGCGACTAGTCCGGCTCTGCTCTTACACAGTTTGCCACGGGTTGAGCATACGAAAGAAGTTGGGCAGTCGGTTCCTATAACCACCGAATAAAACGACCTACGTGGAATCAATCGGTCATTTATTCGGCGGTTATAGGAACCGGCCATAACTTATAGCACCTTGCACACCGCGGTACCGAAGGAAGCGGGTCATTAACGTTGTTACCATATAGCAAACCGACACATACCTGCAAGTAAAAAAGTCCTGTATAACATGTTAATCTTATCCAGTCTTTCTACAACACACTCGGAGTTAGCCTGCTAATAGATGAAGTACAGTAGTTCTACATACGAATATTGGTCAAGAATGTTTACCCCCCCCCCCCCAGTATACTGTAATAAGACGTGAGCCTTCTGATTGGTCCACACCGCTCGGCTATATGATAATAGATAATAGAGCAAGCCATCATGGTGTCACTTTACTTTTGGAAGCTCAGATATCACTTTGGGGGTAATCCCAGGGTGACGAATGGCATGGAATTTTACAGAATTTTCTAGATTACTTGCTTAACCGCCTGCACGTCTTCTTGAAAGATGTATTTGGTATCTGATTCTAGGACTACGCGCGCCCCGGATCAATTGACTATGTTGCAGGACTGCGCAGAGACACACAGTTATTATTGGAGGTAGGTTATGCAGTTATCTATTACTGGCGCACTTTGAACTATATATGAGAATTACAACTCTTCGCGTCAGCAAAGCATTTCAAGCGGAGTTTCTGAAGTTTGTACCATGACAACATCTCCTTCAGTAAAGCTCATGCCACACGCACGTTTGGACAAAATGGTTAGTACGGTTAGTACGCAACAAATAGAAATAACGTTATGTAGAATACTACTCTCCCTTATTGTGCTGACCAAGGGGAAGGGGTATACATGTATCAGTCTTAAAATGTTGCTCCAGCGGTCCTGTGTAAAACGTTGGCCCAAAGCATTAATTAAAAAGTAAATAAGATGCCAACAGACGATCACATGAAACAGCTTAATTATTGACTAACCGAATAACCCACAGACAGAAGCACGGAAGCAGGCGGAGTACAGCGAGCTGGTCTCCTCCGTGGGGTCTGAGGAGGGAACAACAGTCAAACTTTTTCTCTGTGGAGACGGACAGGTCGGCAAAACATCCTTGGAAACCATTCTAGAAAAGGTAAGGATGGGGAAAACCACAGATCATTTCATCAATTTTTTTATGCAAAATGTATTCATTTTCCATGATCAAAACTCTTCACTGTAAATGTGAGAGTCCAGTAAATATTCTGAAATGATATTTACAAGACGATACAATTTCGCCGATAAGAAACGGCCATGTTATCGATCCTTCCAGACCGGCTTTTTTGAAAGAAATGTTTGGAATATTTGGCGGAAAATCTGGTCCTGGTTCAAAATGGGGGACGTCTTCAATCCGACACCAGGAGTGAATGTATCAAGGAAGGATGTATGGGGAATCGGCCGACTCAGTGTGCATGACTTCGCAGGACAGGCGCAGTTCTACGTCACACACGCCATGCTGCTCCGCACCACTAACGCCATCTTCCCTGTCGTCTACAAAATCACGGATGAGGAGAAGGAACAGAAACAGCAGGCAAGAAAAGTTTTGTTGGAAAACCACCAGCTACTTAATATATATAGATGCAGCAGACACTTATAAACATTATAATATAGCCAGACGACGCCAAGTAATCAGAAGGCTCCATTTTCCACATAACCAAGTCATCAATCAAAGGTCAATGACCCGCCCCGAGGTGTATATGGTGTCATAACGCCTGGTCCTTCGCTTTAGCCACCGAATAAAACCACCGAGGAACCCGTAACCTTGAGTGCCCTTAAGACCTTGTTACGTCGTGACCATTAAGTAAAAAAAAACGAAGAGCGAAGCCACGAACAAACGTAGAATTGGATCACAAAAAGTGACGTTACTGCTCGTGAAGGAAGTGATGGTGAGATTCTATCGCCCAGCCACACAGGTAAAGAGGTCCGGAATATATCTAGGGAGAGCAATAATCCGTCCCGGCCAACGAGAAAAAGGGCCGGACGAGCAAAACCTTGTCTCGTCTATAGGCTACTACAAAGTAACAAGCAAAACGCCCTCCAGAGCTGAGTCGTCACTGCTCGATATATGTATATGGCAATGTCTATGATTTTTAACATTAATGATCCGCTTTCTTTTGGTACCGGTGTATAATAAAGGTGCCTTAATTCCTATAACCACATCATAAACAACCGGACTCGGTCGTTCATTCGGTCATTATAGGAACAGGCCATGGCACCTTGTACCCTTCTGTGCGGGTCATTAACCCTATCCCTGAAAGGTTTTGTTTCCAATCCTAAATACACATGTGCCTTCAACGAAGCAGCACTCTATCGCCGGTCCGTATGTCAAGACATGTCATCACCCATGTAATTATTAGGCAAATACAAAAGAAGTGAATTCTATTTGCAATTCTTTGCCCCCAGATCAATGGTTGGCTGAGTTTCATCAGCTGCAGTAACGCCGATCCCACCAACAAACCCAGGATTGTCCTGATCGCCAGTCATGCGGACAAGCTGCAGGACAAGCAAGCAGGTCAGTCGATTGTTCACGATTACTGTAACGAGCTCATTAGTTCAATAAATACAGTCAAGCTCGATCTACAAGGTGTAATAAGTTCGTACTGAATATAAAACACTGTCCTTTGTGTTATAGGTCTGTGTCGGGCCACAGCTCTGTTGGAACACTACAGGAAACTGTTCCAGGAGTCACTGATTGTGTCACAGGAAGTGTTCCTGATGAACTGCCTGAAAGGGGGGTCTCATGAGATACAGCGGCTGCGAGATGTGCTGGGAACGTTTAGGGACGACATGCTAAAGGTACCGACCATGATGTTCCTCTTTATTAGTAAGATTTTATCTCTGCTATGAATAACACAATTTGTTCAACGCTGCATAGAAGACTAAGGCGTCACCTTAGTTTCAAAGGAGGTTGATGTGCACGTGGCCATTACAGTGTATGGAAGGAATAATAGACTCTGTGGTATTCTGTAATAATAGACTCTGCGGTATTCTGTAATATGATGACTTCGTCACTTTATAGAAAGGAGATTCATCGGACCATTTCCAAAGTATGACGGCGCTTTTCCTATGGTTGATATTGCCAGCTTTATGGCTGTTAGGTTCGTAACGCATATATTGTTTTGCCGGTTTGAGATTATTACATAATCAGGTAAAATCTAAAATCTATTGCATCTGAAAGTCAAATTAACATATCATGTTTCCATTACACGCTAAAAACCATTACATTTGTATTGCACATCACAGCAAAGACCAAAGGTCCCCACGGTCTGCGTTCGGTTGCTGACAGAGATTGAAGGCTGGAGGGAGGAGAGGAAGGCGTTCCCAGTGATGGGATGGCAGGAGTATTTGACATCTATGGAGAAGGCAACTTATGGCACCGTCAATGAACGTATTGTACAGCTGGCGTCATCGTACCTACACGATGAGGGGGAGGTAAGAGTATCTTAGATGCGATACGAAAGGTTAATGCTAAATGTGCTATCTTTGTAGCAGACCAAGAAAAGAACTTATATCAAAGTAGTCTATAGCTAACCTTAGTAGTCTAGCTTTATACAGACTCAAGACTTCTCGTTAAAGCCCGTATGGGTATCAAGCGTTCTAACATGAAGTAAAAAAGTTATTCATTTTTCCTTTGCTCCAATTTTTTCATTTAGATCATCTCCCTTCGCCACGAAGCCAACTCGTCGGTAGTCCTGGACCCCCAGTGGCTGTTCACATCCGTTTTCGGATCACTGCTTGCTCCGGAAAACTTCAACAAAATAATCGACAAGATAAATCGGACTGCCGAGGACTACGTCACCCATGAGGAACTTACCCGTGTCTTCAGTGCCGTTGCCGACATCCCTTTGCTAATTAAACTCCTCCAGGACTTCCAGCTCTGCCACACGTACGACGGGCGCACTTTCATCCTCCCCAGCCTTCTGCAACAGGAGATGGAAGAGTCAGCGTGGTCTCCAGCTCCTGTGCCCGGCAAGGCTATCTACTTCGGTCTGCAGATCCGTGGCCGCACGGAGATCGACAGCTTCTCGTGCGACCTGTTCCCGCGGCTGCAGACACTGTTGATGCAGGCGCACCCGGGCCCGGACAAGCCTAGCCGGCCTATCCTGTGCAAGAACAGCGCCAAATGTACCGACAGGAAGGCCGAAGCACTGCTACAGATCACACGGGACAAGAGGCAGCTCAACATCGTCGTCAGGAGCAAAGATGGGAACAGGGAGCACTGCAACTCCATCATGGACCTCCTGAAGGACATGACGTACCGCCTGCTACACGAGACCAGCCCCGGAGCCAGGTCACAGGACATGGTGCTCAGCGCCCTAGATCTCCAGGAACACAGATCGCAGCCTCACGCCTACAGCAGGGAAGAGGTGGAGGCGGCGGCAGCAAAGGGCGAGAACCTCGTCCATCCTCAGAGGAACGTCCCGGAGAAGGTCAAGGATATCCTGCTGCATCTCGGCAACCTGAAAGGTAAGGTTGCGGTTCGTGAGTTGCTGGCCCTAGCAAAAGCTAGCCTAAATTGAGTGGGAAAAACCAAGTAACTACAGGTTCTGAATCGTCAGCAAGCTTAGCATACCCCCCCCCCCCCCACACACACACTTTTCGGTAATATTGTGTCACCTTGCAAGCGCACATTTAATGAAGAAAGCACCAATCAAGCACAAATTCTTTTAACCTGTCCTCCAAGACTTTGTCTAATCGAACTGTAATTTGTTATTTTACAAATGCAAAAGTAATCCCGTTCTATTGCTTTCAGACTCAATGTGTTATGTCGTTCATCAGGAGGTGTTCGTGGTCATTTGAGTTTCCTGCTGGTCTCCAAATGTACAGAAATATTAGAGGTGATTGGATGATTGACATTTATTTTTTGGCTGATGACAGGCATGCTGGGCCGGGTAGCCCAGAAGAGACCGGAGCTGGTGGAGACCCTGCGTCACATCAGCCCTATCCTGGACCATCTCCGCGCTGATGACGTCATCAACTTGGACGAGAACGACCGCATCCGGGCTGCCAGGACTCCCCAGGATGCAGCGCGCGAGTTGCTGGACATTCTGGAGGCCAAAGGTGAAAGGGCATGTGCCAAGTTTCACTCAGTGCTTAAAACATGTGATAAGTTTGCTGCAAGCCTGCTAGTGGGTGAACATATCTCTGAGGAGGAGGCTACAACAAGTTAGATTACTTTTCAGTGCTTTTCTTCTAAGCATGTTGTTATTAGCCTTTGGCAAAGTTCTAAAACATGTGAATAAATTCTTGTCAGCTGCTCCTAATTCTAATTTGATTATCATCTTATTCCATCACCGTGACAGGACTAATGCTGTTAGCCTTAACCACAACAATGAAACCACTTTTATTGTAAGCTTGTTGCGTAAAAGAAAATATTGTACTCAAGATGCTAAGGTTTGACATCATGAGGATTTAGTTATGATCACTCCAAGTATGTATCACTCTATACAACCACGTATGCCTTCAATTGATAAGATTATTTGGTGATTTGTACAGCCATGCAGCAGTTATTAGTAATTTCATGATAGAACTTTATTGCACGACAATTGTACACGGTACAATGTATGGCAACAACTATTACATAAAGTTAAAAATAGAGGTATATAATAAAGCTTAACATCTTAGTAAAATATATATATATATAGATAGATAAGGGCTAACATAATTCTTTGATATAGTATTACAATGGAGTGGGATAATCATTAGTATCGGTATTCCTCATATTAACAAAGCAGTCCTTGATATATTTGTAGCAGAAACCCTGAATAACGCCAATAGTGAGTCGGACAATCATTTAGGTGTATTTGATTTTCTACTATGTTTGACACTCACAACTTGAAGTATAAGATACATTAACAAAGTGTATGCATATGCATATTTACCTTTCTGTTTGACTTTAGATGATTTAGACTACATATTTAGGTGTTAATTGGTTAGGACCTCAGCAGTGGCAGGATAAGGTACTGATTATGTATCAGTGCATAACTACATATTTTAAGAGCTTTTGGGTAAAAATACTTATCATTATGACAGATGATGATCAGCAATCAAGATTTGTAACTCAACACTATATACTTAACTATATACTTTTGAAGTATAGATTTGGTAAATTGTATAAATCATACTAAAGATAATATAATTTTCTATGTGTCATTAGACAATGTCATTGGACACAGATTGATGGATGTGTTGATATAGAGTGATCTATCTGTCTAGATATACATAAATCTAAGGTGAATTGCACACAATCAGTAACTTGAATAATCTAGTTTTTAAAGGTTCTTCTGTGTATCCAAAAAGCAAACACACTCATGCTCTGTAATCGGTATCATCCAGTATATTTTGACTCTTACTCAAAGATAAGGACCAACGTATCGGGTTTACATATGGGAGTAGTTAACGTTCCTGCGTTTGTGTGCACTAAAACATGGTGTACTTTATCGTCACTAAGGCATGCTTTCAAATTTGATTTTTGTAACCCTTAGGTTTGCATTTTGAATACGATTCACGATGTACGAATTAAAAGACAAGATGACAAATATTTGCTCGTCATCTATGAATTTGTAATGTTCAGAACAATTAATTAAAGGTATCCAGTAAGTGCCCCTGCGAGCCTGTACATTTTAGTTCACACTCTTACATTTTGTATGATATACCCAATGTGAAAGCGAAGGTTACACATGTCCTAATTAGGTCGCAGTGAGAGCGCAGCGCGATCGCCGTCTGGTAGAAAGGGGGCACTAGAGATTTTGTTCAAGTGCCATGTTGTGTGGAAAGAGGGACCAATCAACACACTAAAATGGGGCCGTAGTCTGGCAGCAAATTGTTCTGTGTGCGCACATGTGGGTATCTGCCGCACTCCCATTGGTCGAACCGTTAAATGCTATGCTATTATTGGTTGATCAGCTAATTTTGTTGGACACTGCCATCCTCTTCAGGGCGCGCTGGTTGCGAGTTTGTCTTGTTCCGACAACAAATACGTGAGAGCCTACGCGAGTAAGCGTATAATCTGTCAATTCATCTTTAGAACATGGCGACAGCAGCTTGGATAATTGGATTCCTATGTATGCTGTACTTCTCTCTTTTATTTACTTGTTTGTTTGTTTGAAAAAATCCATATGTTGCTGTAATGGTATACCCAGTCTGTCACACGCTGACTGTGCATTGCAAATGCAAAGCAGAATTGACGTATGCAAAGTTTTGAGAACAACTAAATAATTATCTTTTTTAAAACTTACCGATTTGAAACTTGTACTTTTCCACATGTTTATGACGTCATAGAACTGCCACCAACCTCTCAAAACAGCGGCTCGAACAGCGCATGCGTAGAATGACGCACAATAGAAATACCTTCTCGGTGAAATTTTGTTCGAGAACTACGCACGCAGTTTTTTGTGCTCCACAAAATTTCGGATTTTTTTTCGCTTTATATTGCATATTCTCCAAAAACGACGAGACATAAGTCTCTCTTCCAACTAGGAGAATATATAGCGGTGAGAGTTACTTCACCGTTCCAAGAAGATCGAGCTTAAATTCGGCTAAAACAGTTATTGAATATTGGAGTCTGTAAGGTAAGTACTTTTCAAGTTTTTCATAGCTCCCAACAGTGTTAGACTAAGTCCACAAGTTTGGAATTCGTTTGAGTTATTTTGCCGGACAAGTGCAATTACTAGTTGTTGTCGCAGATCTAGAGTTAATGTCAGCATCCCAATATATTTTCAACTGCGGTAAAGTATCATGTGGATATCGTATCGCAATTTTGAGGTGCGTCATTGCACTAAAGTTATCAATGTGACGTCATAGTTTCATATCATATTGAAGTGCGACTAAGTTACCGCGGGGCATGCCGGGAGAATCCCAGCATGAACACCTCGTGCGCATGCGCCATGTTGGTACAGCAGGGCCTGCATGGGGTCTTCCAGAACGCTTTACGCTGAATTCAGAAGATCCCTCTATTAAACGTTAATACGTATTACGCAAGAAAATAAAGGAAGACAATTACGCAAAATTTGGTTGTCTCACTACGAATCACGTGAATATTTAAAGGCCACTTAATCTACGAATTACGGTAAAAAAAAAAATAGGCTGCCTACGCCCTCTGAAAAGAGCATGCAGACCCTCGTACAGAACATGTTGAAGAAGAGACAGCGAACGACTGTGTGAGGGGACTGTGGACTTCATGGGGGGAGGGGGGCGAGTTAACACTGAACTAAAAGCTCCGCAAGCATCTACATCTCGTAACAGGAACTATTTATACTTGTACATAAAGATGACAGCTGTAGGTACGAGGAAAGCTCAATCGGCAGGCGGACCGGACGGTTCGGCAGAGGCAGGCCGGGACAGAGCCGCGGCGGGCAGCGAACCCAGGCTGGGACTCAAGGTGAGACGGAAGACTTTGGTACAGAACTAAGAAACAAGGAGCCAAGATCTCAATACACTGTTTAACTTTCATGTTATCACGGAGGTTGAAGAGGTTCCTATAAAATATCAATGTTGATATGACCAGTTAACACATTTTAATGTAGATAGATTTAACGTTAGGTAACATATTGTTGACACAATGATTTCGAAGTTCCCATGTCACGATGCCTTTCTATTAAAGGCGTAGAAAAAAAAGTTGTGTTTCCTGTTTCAGTCCTTAAAAAGTTAGGGTCGGTAGGTAGGGATTTTTTTCTTGTAAGATTTTAGGCTGGCCAAAACTCTAGTGAGACATGTTACAATACAATTAAACAACGTAAGCTGAAATGCTTGAGGACACTTGTCTTTTTTTTTATCAATGTCAAACTTTGATTTTATGCACGCAAAAAAAAAAGACATTCACCCTTTTTAGACAGGAAAAGCTGTGTTTTTGCTTCAATAGAAAGCAGGCTGAATAAAAATTCTTACTGGAAGCTCTGTGATATCCACTGCCCACCCCCAAACGTCTAGGGTCGGCAGGTTTTTCTAGGGTAGGTCGGGAAACAGGAAACACAACAATTTTTTCCTAGGCCTAGATAACATATTGTATGGTTTATTCCTCAGAACCTGATGAAGAGGCTTCCCATTGTTCGAAGCTTTGATGTGCTCAGTGGAGGGGATAGGAAGGATGGAAAGGACCAGAAGGTTGGTCAAGCTGTTGTTGTTGTTGCCATAATTTAGATTCGTCTACTGTGAATTAATGACAAATAGAGGTGTTAAGTGATGCATTTGCAGTGTTTAATGTCTTCACTGGGGACGTTGCTGATATAAAACTTGCTTGGGAAATGAATGATTTTGTAGTGTGGAGTTCACCGTAAAATAGCAATCATTAAATAATATCCCTAACTATTACTGTGATAAAAGCATCTGTCCTTGGTGCTGAACACCATCCACACACAGGTAAACACACCTGTCTGTGATGCTGAACACCATCCACACATGAGTAAACACACTTGTCCTTGGTGTGAACACCATTCACACAAAGGGAAACATACATGTCTCTGGTGCTGAACACCATCCGCACACAGGTAAACACACCTATCCTTGGTGCTGAACACCATCCACACATGAGTAAACACACCTATCCCTGGTGCTAAACACCATCCACACAGGTAAACATACCTGTCCCTGGTGCTGAACACCATCCACACACAGGTAAACACACCTGTCCTTGGAGCTGAACACAATCCACACTCAGGTAAACACACCTATCATTGGTGCTGAACACCATCCACACACAGGTGAACACACCTGTCCCTGGTGCTGAACACCATCCACACAGGTAAACACATGTGTCATTGGTGCTGAACACTATCCATATACGTAATCATACCTGTCCCTGGTGCTGAACACCATCCACACACAGGTAAACACAACTGTGTAAAGTAGTGCTGAACACTATCTACACAGTCACGTCAACTTGACAATTCCTGATGCTGAACACTTTTTACAGCTATATGGTACCGTTCTTGAATCAATGCACCATTCACCTTTCACACAACATTATACATATTGCATACTTGTACATCTTTGGAGATTAAACCAATACACTAATAATGATCATAAACTAGTTGTACAAGAACATAACAGAAGAAAACTTGACACCACCCACAGAAGGATGTGGCAGATGGAGGGATGAAAACTGGAGCAGTTCAGGTGGAGTCAAGTGAGGAGCCCGGAGTGAAGGAACTGTCAGCTGATGTAGGGGAGTTCCACAACACTCATGCCATCCGGAGTGTGACCAGTACTGACAACAACAAGCCAACCGCCGAGGGAAGTAGAGTCCCACTCCCCACAGTCTCAGAACCTCCTACTGTGTCATCCAAGGAGACACTTGAGGTAAACTGTCTCTTGTTTAGTAAATAAAGATTGTCGTCTATCTTGATAGGCCACAGCAAATTTATTTGTTGCTTCTGAGATTTTCTTTCAGAAAGAAATTTGACAGACAGGTCGAAAAGAAAATGAAAAAAGAATTTTTGTAAAAGGCCTGGGGTGAAGATATACGGCTTAAATAACAAAAAAAAGCCTTAGGAGTTTAGTGGCAAGTTTTATGCAATAAATGCCTTTGATTTGTTACTAGTGTTCTGAATAAAAGGCATTATGTTTTGAGACTAAAATTATGTGTCTGTGGCTCTGAATGGTAATATTTACAGGTTTGTGATAGCAAAAACCGTGTTATTTTTTCTCAGGACAGAAAAATGAAGAAAAAGAATGGACAGGTGAATCCGAGAAGCAACAAATAAAATTCATGTGGCCTTACTCTTGTGTTTAGTAATTTGTAGGACTCAAAATTTGAAACCAAGTCCTAACCAAACAATCTGTTAACCAATCAGTTAAAAGGTTGCTCCGAATGTACGTCAACCTGAGTTGATTTTGTTGTTGCAGGGACTGAGGCAACAGATTGAGCAGTTGAGGACGTTGGGAAAATCTGTCAACTCCCAGAAGGCGGGCTTTCAACAGATTAATGCAGAACTTGAGTAAGAATAGGAGCATATCATTTTTAGGTATCCTAATACCCCTGTCACATTTGACAAAAATCGATCAGACGACGATTCTGCGGCAATCGCCCGAGCCTCAGTTATAATGATAACTTTATTGCACAACAATTGTACAAGGTACAAAGTATGGCTTATATGTGACAGGGACAGTTTTCAGGTGAAAAATATGCGCAGCCCTTTGTCGATCTTAAATATGGTCGATCTTCCGTCGATACACCCGAAGATCGTGTATAATGTGACAGCCAGTATTACAAGATTGTACCAGGATTACTGTGAATACAACATTTGTGTCTCAGTGACCAGAAAACCAAGTGTTACATGATAAGTAAAATCAGTTTTGAACTTCATAAAAAGAAGAAACATATCCTTATCAAACTGTACATTTGGTAAAAAAAAACTGTGCCTAATTAATACGGCTAGCTAGCAAATGATGTGTGCATTTGTGATCTTAGTATAATATTGGTCACCTTTGAAATTCTTAAGTAGTACACAGTGTGCATTGCAAATTATTGCAGAAAAGAGGAATCTAAAATGTTCAAAACTTAAAAGAGCTGGGATAAACAGCAGGATAGAATTCTCTTTTCTGAGCTAAGCTTAACAGGTGCTGATGACCTGTACTGATGTGTTGATGCCTACAGGGAAGTGAATGGCATCCTAAGGAGGAATTTCAAAAAAGCGGAGAAAGTCAACAAGAGGACAAAGCAGGTGATGGCAAAAGTTAAGAACCAGGGCTATATGGATCTCCTTGAAGCTGCTTCTCAGCCCCAGATATCACCCCGCAGGTGAGTGTTTCATGCAGACATTAGCATGAACAAATCGTGAGTTAGCTTGTGAAGGAAAAGGACGGATGGATATTTTTTGGCAACGCCTCAGGGGCAGAGCCATACATGAATTTTCTATTTGTGCAGCAGATTGTTCTGACACTGAAATTCGTCCGCTTCAGGGGCAGGGCAAGCGTAGATGCAAAATTAGCATGAATGACTCATGAGTAAATTTGTCAAGAAATAAAACTGAACACTGATGGATATTTTTTGGCAATGCCTCAGGGGCTGAGCCATGAATTTTCTGTCTTTACAACAGAGTGTTTTGACACTGTGAAATTTGTGTCTCTTCAGGGGGAGGGCAAGCGTAGATGCGAGAGTATCATCCACAGAGGCGTGCGCCTCCGAGGTCAGTCTGGTCGTGGAGCTTCGACGTGCCGTGTCCAGCCTCTACGATATCCAGAGCACTGATGCCATGTCTGAAAACACAGACCGAAGCTCGCTTGCTACAGCCCTGGACTCTAGGTCCGTTGATTCAGACACAGTTTCCATCTTGAATGAAGACCTGCAATACGTGTGGTCTGACTGGGCCTTGCAGAAGTTGAAATCTGTACCATGCAGGAATGACGACCTGCAATACGTTTGGTTTGAAGGAGCCCCGCAGAATGACAGCGACACGACAAGTCTGGACTCTTTTGTCACAGCATTGTCTGAGGTAAGTACCCAGGGACAAAGACTTGCTATATTAGATGTGGTACCAGTACCAAAAATTCAGGTCCAGGTCCAGAGGATCAGGTCCTGAACCTGGACCTGATTGTGTGTGAAAACTTATGAATGGGCAATACACAAAACAATCGTCCATTTCGCTTCTAAGGATTCTGTTTAGTGACTTCCACTGACGTTTTAAATCCTATCTTCATGTAAATAACACTAACTTTGACCAAATTTGACTGTGGAAACTTTAACTATCAACTCTCCTTTACTTTGCTCTTCGTTATTGTCTTGGAACAGTAAGACTAAGAACCAAAACGCTTGAACGCCTGCCGAAAAAATCTGGTCATTTTCTAATCGGATCAAGATCCAGTCCAATGATTTTTTTTCTTGTTTGTTTTTTCTGGACCGGTCCAACCAGAAAAATGGTTTTGTACTGGTACACCAAATCGGCACCCACCCCTATGCTACATCCTTTTCCAAACGCCAGTGTTTTTGTGAGGTGTTTGTGCTGTGTTATGCCTCTTAATATGTATTTTTATATTATCAATAAGTGAACCTGGTATATTAGATGCCAGGAAGACAAGTTACAAATTGCCTGAACTGCATTTGGGTCCATCATTGCTCTTTTATTGTATTGTATTGTACTGTCTTTTCCCAACCACTTGAAGAATAGCCATTGTTATCAATAAAACTTACAAACAAGTCTCCCCTGTATATCAGACTGACCACAACAAAATCTGACCACTCCTTTCAGCTGACCGGCATGGATGACCAGCAGGAGGAGTCCACTGTCCAGGAGAACACAGCTCCAACACAGAAGAAAAAGAACAGACTGCAGAAAGTCAAGAGGTGGATCAAGCGCAAAGGTAGCAAGATCTTCAACAAGATCCGGGGCCGCTAAAGCTGTAAGGGTAGACTGACTGAATGTTGTCGTCTAAGTTATTCACAGTTAGTTATGTGTATTGTTAAAATCTTTGTGTGTTATAAGTGTGCACTGTTAGATACATGTATACTAAATGAACTGGAAGTTCTGTTCTGAGTGTAATCTAAAATTGCAAAAGGAATAGAGTAGGTCAAGGATGTTTGGATTCAAGCCCTCTATTCCAATGAAAAAATTATAAACCACAAATCTAAAAAAAAATATGTGTATGTCCACAAAGTTGTTAAGGTAAGGACTAAACCCCATTATGGTTATACGTCCGTCAAGAGTGTCATCATATGAGTGTAAGCATCCACTGCAGTGGTAACGGGTGTTGTTTATCATTCTAAGCACATCTCCCATACAGTGTGGTGAAGATACATGTTCTTAGTAGGTATATATGGAAAGTGCATAATGTATGTGTTTACTGATAATGAGCTGTGTAAAAAGCTCAATGAATTCAAAGTTTATGTCCAAGTTGCGGAATGGTGGGACAGATCAGCACTGAGGTGATATTAGTTTGGCTGTAGCAGGAGTGACTACAGTGTGGTGAAAATACACCTTCTAATGGGTATAGACTGGAAAACACATAATGTATGTAAGTGTATGTTTACTTGAGCTGTGTAGAAAGCTCATGAATTCAAAGTCTATCTCCAAGTTGCGGGATAGTGGGATGAATCGCCACTCAGAGGTGAGAAGTTTGTGTAGCAGGAGTGACTACAGTTGCGTAGACCTTCTGACTAATTGCCAGTATGCGGGAGGGGCCCTACAGTCACCTGAAACACAAGCTAGAAGTTTGGGGAATGTCAAATTCAAGTTAACTTCTATTAAGAAGATGATGACTCTGAACTGGGGTGCTTTACTGTGTCACCCTGATGGGCTGGGCAATGGTGGTATTTTTATATGTATTTATGGGCTAGGATCTATTCATCCACCAGTCCCATAGCTGTCCCATTATGACTATCAGAGCCTGTAAAGGCACAATGAATTATGGGACTGTGAGCCTGTAACGGCATAATGAAATATGGGACTGTTAGCTTGTAAAGGCACAATGAATTACGAGACTGTGAGCCTGTAAAGGCACAATGAAATATGGGACTGTGAGCCTGTGAAGGCACAATGAAATATGGGACTGTGAGCCTGTAAAGGCACAATGAAATATGAGACTGTGAGCCTGTAAAGGCACAATGAAATATGGGACTGTGAGCCTGTGAAGGCACAATGAAATATGGGACTGTGAGCCTGTAAAGGCACAATGAAATATGAGACTGTGAGCCTGTAAAGGCACAATGAAATATGGGACTGTGAGCCTGTAAAGGCACAATGAAATATGGGACTGTGAGCCTGTGAAGGCACAATGAAATATGGGACTGTGAGCCTGTAAAGGCACAATGAAATATGAGACTTTGAGCCTGTAAAGGCACAATGAACTATGGGCACAATGAAATATGGGACTGTTAGCCTGTAAAGGTACAATGAAATATGAGACTGTGAGCCTATAAAGGCACAATGAATTATGGGACTGTGAGCCTGTAAAGGCACAATGAAATATGAGACTTTGAGCCTGTAAAGGCACAATGAAATATGGGACTGTGAGCCTGTAAAGGCACAATGAAATATGAGACTTTGAGCCTGTAAAGGCACAATGAACTATGGGCACAATGAAATATGGGACTGTTAGCCTGTAAAGGTACAATGAAATATGAGACTGTGAGCCTATAAAGGCACAATGAATTATGGGACTGTGAGCCTGTAAAGGCACAATGAAATATGAGACTGTGAGCCTGTAAACTTTAAGGCATAATGAAATATGAGACTGTGAGCCTGTAAAGGCACAATGAAATATGGGACTGTGAGCCTGAAAAGGCACAATGAAATATGAGACTGTAAGCCTGTAAAGGCACAATGAATTATGAGACTGTGAGCCTGTAAAGGCACAATGAAATATGGGACTGTGAGCCTGTAAAGGCAATATGAAATATGAGACTGTGAGCCTGTAAAGGCATAATGAACTATGGGCACAATGAAACATGGGACTGTGAGCCTGTAAAGGCATAATGAACTATGGGCACAATGAAATATGGGACTGTTAGCCTGCAAAGGTACAATGAAATATGAGACTGTGAGCCTGTAAAGGCACAATGAAATATGAGACTGAGAGCCTGTAAAGGCACAGTGAATTATGGGACTGTGAGCCTGTAAAGGTACAATGAAATATGAGACTGCGAGCCTGTAAAGGCATAATGAACTATGGGCACAATGAAATATGGGACTGTTAGCCTGTAAAGGCACAATGAAATATGAGACTGTGAGCCTGTAATGGCACAATGAATTATGGGACCGTGAGCCTGTAAAGGCACAATGAAATATGAGACTGTGAGCCTGTAAAGGCATAATGAAATATGAGACTGTGAACCTGTAAAGGCATAATTAGATATGGGACTATGTCAGCCAGTAAAGGCACAATGAAATATGAGACTGTAAGCCTGTAAAGGCACAATGAAATATGAGACTGTGAGCCTGTAAAGGCACAATGAAATATGAGACTGTGAGCCTGTAAAGGCATAATGAAATATGAGACTGTGAACCTGTAAAGGCATAATTAGATATGGGACTATGTCAGCCAGTAAAGGCACAATGAAATATGAGACTGTAAGCCTGTAAAGGCACAATGAAATATGAGACTGTGAGCCTGTAAAGGCACAATGAAATATGGGACTGTGAGCCTATAAAGGCAAAGTGAAATATGAGACTGTGAGCCTGTAAAGGCATAATGAACTATGGGCACAATGAAATATGGGACTGTGAGCCTATAAAGGCAAAGTGAAATATGAGACTGTGAGCCTGTAATGGCATAATGAACTATGGGCGCAATGAAATATAGGACTGTGAGCCTGTAAAGGCACAATGAAATATGAGACTGTGAGCCTGTTAAGGCATAATGAAATATGGGACTATGTCAGCCTCTAAAGGCACAATGAAATATGAGACTGTGAGCCTGTAAAGGCACAATGAAATATGAGACTGTGAGCCTGTAAAGGCACAATGAAATATGGGACTGTTAGCCTGTAAAGGCACAATGAAATATGGGACTGTGAGCCTGTAAAGGCAATATGAAATATGGGACTGTGAGCCTGTAAAGGCACAATGAAATATGGGACTGTGAGCCTGTAAAGGCACAATGAAATATGGGACTGTGAGCCTGTAAAGGCACAATGAAATATGGGACTGTGAGCCTGTAAAGGCACAATGAAATATGAGACTGTGAGCCTGTAAAGGCACAATGAAATATGAGACTGTAAGCCTGTAAAGGCATAATGAAATATGGAACTATCATTCATACAATGAAATATGGGACTGTGAACCCGTCAAGGCACAATGAAATATGAGCCTGTCAGGGCACAATGGAATATCAGATTATGTGAGTTATTCAGCAAAGGACACGCTGAAATATGAGTTTGATAGACTTGGTGAGCCATGTCAATAAGGCACACTTGAAGATAAGACTTTATGTGAACCAGAAAAGATTAGAATAAACAGAATCTCTTGAGAATATGAATTGACTCTGTCATTACTGACTGTGGTATGATGTGTACAAAATACATTGAGTGACTGTTACATCTCTGTATGGTTAAAGAATAGAATAAAATTCATTTACTATGCACAAATACATCAATATCAATGAAGTTAAGAAAACTGATTCAGAAGCTTTCCTATTGAGTGAGAGTATGTCGCAATCTGGTGTATGTTGATTTGCCTGCTTTTCACTTTTCTGTAATGATGGTGGCAAGAAGGTGCACTTGGTCATAATATATTAGATTTCTCCAAAGCCTTTGAGAGCATGCCATATAATTACTAAGTATTAGGTACATTGCTGATATCTAGATTTTTCTATACTGTTATTTATCTAGTGTGATACAACGGTAGGAATTTACCATGAAAGCTACTATATTTTGATGCCATGTACCGTTTTGATTTGCCCTCATTTAGTGACATTTCTGATATCACTAGCAATCCGCTCACTAGTCATGGTCACCCTCAGCGTTCATGATAATCAATCAATTGATCAAAAATGGTTTATTTGGTAAAAAGGCGTGGCAGCAAAGGGCTGAATTAAGCCCTCTTTACAAGAAGTGTTGCACTACACAATGATACATTACATATTGCAGATATTACACATTTAAAACGTTTTAAAATTTACATAGTATGACATAATCTCATAAAATAATCTCATACTATTACTTTAAAATTCGGAATTGACTAGGTCTTCACTTCATGGAATTGAGGATGTACAGCAGTGATCATGACAAGATGGCACTGGACTATTGGAAAATCAGACATTTCTACAAGCTGGTAATGCTAGTTTGTTCTAATTTCTCAGTGACCGTCCATGCGTTAGTCCCTTGGAAGGACTAAATACTAAATCAACAGTTCTTTCTGATGCTGCCATGCTGTCTGCAAACTTGACACACAGGTTATCTCTTCTGCTAGCAAGTCTCTCTAGGTTACAGATATGGAGTGCTGTGTTGTAGTCTGGAGAGGCTCGTCCAAGGATGATGCGTAATGCTCGTTTCTGCACACGTTCAATGGCTGCTGTTTGCTTTTGGCGGGGCTATGATGCCAGACAGGTACGCAGTACTCCAGCACTGGCCGGATAAACCGACAGTATACCGCAACAAGATCAGGCAGTGTGAGGCCAAAAGCTTTTAATCTTCTGAACATGAACATTCGTTTGCCTGTCTTTTTGGTCATCTCGCCTACTTGTGCTACCCACTTGAGATCTGAGTGTAGCCACAGCCATAGATAAGGGTAGCAACTACTCGTATAGTCATGTACAAAAGTCCGTCACCATCATGATAGCTCCTAAATTGTGCAATGATTTGAATATATTATTTTCACGAAAAAAGTTATGAACTTTACTTTTGTTAATATTGTGTTTAACGGATTTCTTCGAGTAATAGTTGTAACGCAGCGTTCTGTTGTGGACATCGTGTTTGAAAGGGTAGAAGCCGTATAAAGTGATGACATCACAGAACGTGGTGGCAAGGCTGAAGGTGCTGAGCCCAGCAGTAGGGAGACCTTTAGAAGCTTTGAGGGTGTCATTCCACAACCTGAACAGAAGGAAAATGGTTTGTTAAACCTCGAACTGTCTTGAACATACTGAATATAAAAGACTACCTTGACCCACTACCCCGCAGCCCCCTAACCCCCCCACCCCCCACCCCACCCCAACGACCTGGAGGTCAAGGAACTACCGTAGGTAGGTAGGTACGTAACAGCCTACTTTGTGGTAATACATGTGCTGCATGACAAAGCATCTAAAATATCAGTTGCTATCGTGTTATGAGTCTATATTGCCTCTTCAGAGCATGTCTGGTTTTGCTGAGTTTTTTTTCCATATATTACATCACCAAGAAGTATTTTGAAGTTACGATGAGTAAGTTAATAGTCTAAGAGAAGACCCTTGAAAACACGTAACGGTGGTTCACCATTATTCGTGAGGTAACCTATATCCGTTCTACATACAAACAGAATTTAGCCGGGATATCAAGCCGATGGACAATGGTTTCAAGTTGCATTTCTGTTAGGTGTTACAGTTTGAAACCACTGTCCGTTGACTTAATATCCCTAAATACCCTAGTCTTCAATACAACGTATAAAGGTTACCCCGCGAATAAAGGTGAACTAATGTTAAAACACATACTTCCAAATTTTCGTTGCCTGCTCAGATCATGGACCGTAATGACCTAGTATCGCCAGATCTCGACCAAGTTTTACAGTCAATCGTATGGTGGCAGTTAGCCTTGTAGGATTTTAAAACGCCAGTGGGACTCAAATACACCACCAAACAGGTTTCTTTGTACTGTAGCGGAATGGACCATTGTTCTGAGTAATGACCATTCACATACTGAATTTGGTCCAGGTTCAGGTCCGGACCTGGACCTGATCCTCTGGACCTGAACCGGACCTGAATCTTATGTACCTGTACCCACCCCTAAGGAGAACCCTTATCCATATAGCGAATACCTTCACCGAAGACTGTCCTAAAATTAAAGCGGCAGAGAAAAAAAAAGTTAGAGACGCACTCTGACATTGCTGCTACACGGATTGGGCTTCGGGAAGGGAAAACACTACAAACAAGGGACTATTGCATACAGCCCGTGAGGGGAAGAGAATACAAGGCTATCGTTTTGTTTACATGTATAGTTCGCTAATGTATGGGGTAGCAGAGTCCAGGTCTGTTTTTATTTTCATATTTCTTACTTGATCGTCTGTGGATTAACATTAATGTCACTTGCATTGAAATGACATATCTAGGTTTAGATATCACATAACTTTTTACTTTTCTTCTAAAATCAGCCACATTATAACAGTGATTTCCTGCTTAATTATTTACTCACCTTGTAACCTGATGCGTTGTTCTGTGCATGGAGTATGTGGTTGTGATGTTAAGATCTAATTTCTTTATTTCGGCGTTCAAAATTTTCAGCATCTCGTGTCTTGGGAGCAAATAGCTCAATATGGAGTTGTTTCGAGATAGTAGCCATTGTGAGTAATCTAGTTTTCTTGTCCCATTGTCTGTCGTCTGTAATCTTCTCAAAGATACACTGTTAACAACGGTTAAGTTCACCTTCTGGCCAACATCCTGTGGAGACATGGAAATTTTCATAGAGAGCTAGAGCCAACATACTGTATACATGTAGCGACTTAAATGGCCAAGTAGTAACCCGTAACGCCATGTTATTTATTATGGAAGATGTACGCCATATCAACGCAGATGAAAAACCAGCTGTCAATAAGACACGTCCAAGCAGAGACAGTGGATTTATAAACTTCCCTCATTGATTATGCAAATTAGCTGTTAATTTGCCTAATTAGTATTTCATCATGTTAGTCTTCACTTAGGCTATCTACATACCAAAAATCAGGTCCATCCATCAACACGTTCACATTTTCCCATTATTTATGCAAATTAGGTCGTCACTTGCATAATTGATATCTATTGACATTTCTCTCTTTCTCAGCTACATATGTGACAAGTTTGAAAGTCCTATCATGGAATGCAGTGGATTTATAAACTTTCCTCATTAATTCTGCAAATTAGCTGTTGATTTGCATAATTAGTATTCCATCATGTACGTCATCACTCATTCCATCTACATACCAAAAATCATGACGATCCGTCAAAACGTTCTTCAATTTTTCTCGTCCAAAGTTTGAACGGAAACCGGCGCCTGCAGTTCCAAAAGCCGCTAGGGGGCCCAAAATCGCAGCACCCACTCTCTGCCCCGAGGACTGTCTACAGTTTAAAAATCATGACCGCAGCATGTCCAGAACGCGAGATATCAAACATGGAGGTTCCGCTGCAGTACCTTAGCAAGCTGCTAGGGTGCCCATTATCGAACCCCCCCTTCGTTTTCCCGACCCCTACCCACCCACCAAATACCATCAGCATTTATTGAAGTCTTCTCGAGTTATGCTGTTAACAGACACCGGGACAAACAGACACAAAGGCGAAAACATAACCTTAGCCATTCTGGCAAAGGTAATAACGAAATAAAGATCTGAAATGAAAGTTCATCGTGGAGAGGAAATTTCTGTCAATTACCATCCACTTTGTTCTGGATATTCCAATGCCAATATTGTTTTGAAATTTAGTCATGATGTGATGACACTATAGCCATTTGATTACGAATGCAATTACATTATCATTATGGATAATATTCCCTTATTCCCTTGATGGAGTAGGCCATATATATCCTTTGATATCGCCACCGCTTCTATCAAATCATGTTGCCTTCCTTTGTCACAAGCTTTACAATAGATAAGGCATTGCATACATTACAATGAGGAACAACGTGTTTATTGATATAAAACTGTAGTTAAACGCGCTACTCTAATAAGTCATATTCTAGGATAAGGGAGAAATTCTTTGTACACAACCAGTGGGTACTTACATAGCTTACGTTTCGATGTCTCTCAGACACCTTCGTCAGAGCTTCTAACTGGAGTTCTGCTTCTCACCGCTATATGTAGCCGATGTAGGTGGCGCTTTTGCGGTGAGAAAACAATCCCAAACGTGGCTGACGAAGGTGTCTGAGAGACATCGAAACGTAAGCTATGTAAGTACCCACTGGTTGTGTACAAAGAATTTCTCCCTTATCATATATTCTACCAACCTGATGAAACTATTTTCGGAAGCCATATTCTATTCAAATCTGAAACATCACCTGTTCAAATGTTTTGAACGGGGACTCGTTAATTCTAATCACAAAATCATTGTGGTCAATTTCCCTTCCACAGCCGCTGTCACGGAGAATGCCACCATTCCCCACGATTGCGCATGTGTAGTACTGTCCAATCGGTGTTCTTCTGTCACATCCCTCCTTAGTTGGGAAATTTGTAAGATTGTTGAAAGAATAGCGAACTAAATATTCGCACTTTTTCAGACAGCTTGTTGTCAGATTTCTGAAACAAAGAATATTTGATTTTTATATTATACTGCTTGTTGGCTGTGGATAACGTGAGGATTGTTTCTGAGGCTGTCTCGTTCTCCGAATGTCTCAACTAGGGCTGGGTATCGGTACAGCGTACCGGTACAAAACCTGTTTTTCTTATTGGACCGGTCCAGAAAAACCGGACCTGAAAAAATTAGGTGGACCGGATGTTGGACCGATTAGAAAATTAACAGATTATTTTATCAGGCATTCACACGTTTTGGCGCTTGCAGGTGGAAGAAAATAACAAGAGTGATGTAGAGTAGAGTTTATAGTGATTTCTACCAAGTTTTACAGCCAAATTCGTACAGGTGCAGTTAGCGTTGAAGGATTTTAAAACGCCAGTGTAAGTCTTATACTCCACCAAACAGATCGCTTTGTAGTGAAATGGACCATTGGTATGAGTCATACTTCATCAGGTTCAGGTTCAGGTCCGGACCTGGACCTAATCCTCTGGACCTGAACCGGACCTGGACCTGAATTTTCTGTACCGGTACCCAGCCCTAGTCTCAACACAACAGATTTAATGTAGATTGGGCCGAGTACTGGAGTATCAGGCTATTTCTATCGGTTTCGACTCCTCACTTACTTAATATAACTTTCTCACGCGGCGGCCATCATAGATTGAAAACGAGGTCAATGAGGGAGCTGATTTCTAAAATCAGCTCCCATTTAGTTTTTCCCCAGACCACACAAAATTTCACAATATAAGATCAAATAATAAATATTATAACCAGTGTTATGCAGCGACATATGTAGCAATATAGACTAGCGTACTTATCCCATATTCCCTTAAGAGATGCAAAATAAAAACATAATAATGCAAATATTTGACGGACATGCAGCCATTCTCTTATTGGTCAATTTTCTAATTTCCATGCTATCATTGGTTGAACTACTAATTATGATGGACAGTCTTTTGTTTGCCTTATTGAACTCGTTTTAGATCTATCATGGCCGCCGCGTGAGAAAGGCGTATTACGTGTACAAACATAACCCTGGCTAAGACATTGGCGTTCCATATATGCATCGAAATACGCAAACAAAAAGCGTCATGTACCAGTAGCCGCCACATAAAACTGTGACCTCTTACTTCCAACGACACGAAGATATCTAAGAAAAACTAAATGTATTTCAAGTATGGATATTTTTGCATGGGCTTGCAATTGCTGTGCGTATGGATTGTGATACGTCATAAATTTAGTGATCTGACCATGTAGCCAACAGGAACATTTTTGGCAGGTCCATAACTTAATGTGGTCTATCAACCATTATGAAAAATTGCTACTGGTATTACACTACAAGCCTATAGCTTAAGATAAATTTACCATAGTATAATGCTTTCGTGCCAAAAATATTTACAAGTTACTTATTAACTAGAGTTCGGCGACCTTACACCTCCATGAAAATTGAGAGCTTTCGTAAATTTCATGCAATTGACTAACACATTAACATAATTTATGCATGGTGTTGTTCATTATTGAATAACGTACACATGTCACAATTATAAAATTCCCATTATCAATCATAAAGCGGTTTTGCGATTTTTCAATAAATTATGCAAATAAGTTCCTCATTACCATATTTGGTATCTGCTTACATTCCACCTATCATAATTAACATGTGTTACATTTATTGAAGTCCAGTTATTAAAAACAATGGAATTATACAATTCCCTCATTAATAATGCAAATTAAGCCCTCATTTGCATAACATGTATATCATTATGAAAATCTTTGCCTAAGATACCTGCATGCCTAAAATGGAGGCAATCCGTTGTTCCTTTCTGCAGTTATCCTCTTTGGAGTGTCTTGTCAAAAACGCCCCTGCAGTTCCACAATCAAATGTTAGAGGGCTGAAACTTGCTCCACTTTGTCATGGCACTGAAAGCTATCTACCACCTAAATGTCAAGACCATAGCATGTCTGGAACAAGAGATACATTGAAAAAACTGCTATGATATAATATTCTCATTAATTATGCAAATGTACTCCAATTTTGCATAATTAGTATCTCATCTTGTACAACATTGTCTAAGGTACCTACATACTAAAAGTCATGAAAATTCGTTGTTCCCTTCTTGAGTTATCGTCTTCAGAAGTTTTTGACAAAAATGCCCCTGCTATCCCAAAATTAGACGCTAGGGGGCCCAAACTTATGTCAGTTCTTCCTGAGCACAAGAGCTATCTAATACTCAAAAATCGAAGGCCATAGCTTGTTCAGAACACCGAGATAGCAAAACAGGAAGTTGCGCTGCAGTACCAAGGGAAGCCGCTAGGGGGCCCAAAATCTAATCATTTCCAGATTTCATCACACACTACCAACACACCAAGTATGAAACCAATCCACCCAGCCGTTCTTGAGTTATTTTGTTTACACACACACACACACACACACACAAACGCGGGGTAAAATATAACCTCCATGAAATTTCATGGAGGTAATAATACTGAATGAATAAGAAATGTTTCCCAGATTTCTAACCTGATAGAATCAGCTGCAGTGACGTTGTACCATACAGGGCTTTCTCTTTGATTTTGGTTGTCTGCAGGTGCGGTTCTGTGTACGGGTTAAAAAGTAATAAGCATGGTAACGAAATAGTAATGATATTATATATGTAAATATCATGAATACATCTTGTGTAGTATAGAGGAGGAGGGCACAGCATAAACTGTGAAGGTTTTCCCCTCCTGTTGCACCTGTTTTATACATTCTTTTCTGTATTTATTATTATTTTGTTGTGCAAACAAATAAACAAACAAACAAACATGATAGCATTATAAACATGATTATCGTCATAGTCACTGATAATCACTTGTCTTCTGTAGGAGGTTTGCCCTGCAGCAAAAGATCGTTGGGAGGTCGTTCGCCCGGTTATGGGAGTAAGTCAGCAGTCAAATTTTAAGGTCTCATTGATGTATTACTCCGCGAGTGGGCACTACACTAGATCCAAGCCAAAAAATAAACGGCTGCATGGACGCGTGCTTTTAGCGGTGAGAACTTCCCTTTTAACCAGCGGAACTGATCTCAAAAGTTAGATTGGTGAAAGCTTGTTTTTAACTGAAGATATTTGCAGGTAAAGTTTTGCAGCCGCGCGCTAGGTCGGAGGTACAGTCAGCCTTGGGTTCTGAGTGGTGCGGTTGTACACTCAAAGCGAAAAAAGTGCCTTTTGTGGGGATTGACTAATCGTCGTTTGTAATTGCTATAAAAAAAAGTTCCTACGTATAGTTTACGTTGACAATTTTCCCCACGATATAGGGTAAATGTGCTCAACATAGAATGAAAAATCTGCTAAAATTTTACGTAGCGTCATTATGAACGCGCCCATGAAAAACACGAATTATAACATACAGGTCTATGGAAAGAAGAAACTCATCAATGAGACCTTAATCTTAACCGTGCCATACCCACTGCTGACTTACATCCAACCTGTTTCCAACCTATCAAAGACATACCCCAAGAAAATTCTCTGCTAACTCATGCCTGACCACATTTGCTACTACCGGTACGTGGACGAACCACGCCCGACCTTCACCCGAACAAAAACGAATCGCCTAGAGCTTTTGACTAATAACAAAATGATAAGAATGACATGAGCAGATACGTATGTGTGGATCAAAAGAGCTGTATTGTCTGTGTATATGTATATCACTATAACACAGAATATGTTAACAATCAGCGAAACTAGCACCTGGTAGGTTGTTACTTTCTATAAAGACACAGAGCTTGAAACCTGCAAATCGCTACACACGTGTAAAACAGATAATATGTTATCATGTTCTTCTGTATAATGCATACGAGTTACCCTTATTTTTGCTATTTTTACTTACAGCAGATATAAAGTGTTAACAAAATAAACCATGAAGAAATTAAATATCTCTGGCAGAGATAGTTAACGTTAATATTCTAGAGATATAATGTATAGAACAGGCACTATACGTACGTATGAAGTTACATTTTAGTCTAAAGGCTGATAGAACCTTAAGTTTTTAATTTTAATTATAGCACCTTGTTGTTGTTTTTTTCGCTAGCTATCCATACAAAATTACTGAAGAATACGATTTCCTATGAAATGTACCCTTCTGAAAGTATATGCTGTGAACTATATGGAAGCTTTTAAAATCGGTTTCAAGCTTAGAATGTATATCTTAAACAAAACAGCCTTACTTACGGTTGACTGTATTGTCCTTGTAGAGAGCGGGAGGCCAATATTACTAATGTCAGAAATGAAACAAAGAGGAAGAATTCTGCCCGGAGGAGAAATTGTCGCACAGCGTAAGCCATACTCGTTCATGGACACACACGAAACCTTCTTAACACGGCCAGAATATAGTTGCTGGTATCAGTTACATACACTGTGTTCTTTGTCACAGTTTATCTAACCGCGGGCACTGTACTGGCGGGTTGGGGCCGGTATTGGGTAGGAGGCAACAGACAATACTGTAAAAACATTGGCTAGAGTTTTTGAACCCTGACTTGTGCCCCAGCCAATACATTACAGTAGAATGAGTTTGAATAGACCTGCTCTGCCAGAAATCACGCCTAATTTATGCGGGAATTTTGTTAGTTGAATCAGGTTGGGTTGATAGAAAGAACCGGTCTTAAAAGACTTTAAAAAATGTCCTACGGTGGATCGGGTTTTCCACCAAAGACGCTACAAGAAGGATCGGGTTTTGCTAATGATTATTTATAGGTAGGGACCCAAATAATTTTGTCCTTGCCTTTCTTCTCATGGAAGTATGGTGGAGCACCACGAAAATGTTTGATTTCAGACTTCATTTGGAGAAACACTAGTACTAGTACTAGTATGGGGATTCACGATTCTTTTTGACAAAGAACAATCCTTTACCTCAGCCAAAGTCAACAATTCAGCTGAGCTAACAGTTAGGTTTGCAATACTGTAATGCAGAAATTTTCGCGGTGGTTTTATGCTCGCGGTTTCCGTTAATATTCTTCATCAGTCACGCTCGCAACAAGTTTCGGAAAGTACTACTAGCAGCATCATGACTATGTTTGGCCACTTGTTGTGTGGTCAAGTCGGCATCACGCTCATGTGCGGTACAAAAGCGCCGCCTAGTGAGCATTGAAGGTACCTCAGTCAGGGAACGACCCAGGTGGAGCAAGTTAAGGATGGCCTCTACCAGGCTGGTGCAATCATTAATTGGGAAATAGGCTTTGCTGTTTGATTCGGCTGGGTGATGTTATTCCGCACTTTCAATTCGACACAATTGTGTGCTACAATGGAGGTTGCGACGGCACGCGATGGTTGTCGCCTCGACGTTAGTCGTTCCCTGGGATACTGTCAACGCTCACTAGGTGGCGCTTCTGCTCCATGCCATCCAGGAACAGGTGGCCAAACACAGTTTCCAACAGATGTTCCATATGTAAATGAGCGACCAAATCTGAATGGAACCTCCGAAACATAAAGGTTCATTGACTTCTTGACGTAAGTTTCAAACGAACCTTAAGATTTCCTTTCGTTTGCGACTTTTTACTTGCGTAAGACTTTGCATAAAAGATATGTTTGACAAGACATCAAGCTAGCCTTTGCTTCCAAAATACGCTATGAAATGAGTAGTTGATTGTAATTTGTAGTTGTTTTTAAATCAGGTAATTATATGTCCATCTAAAGATCATGTGATAACGGGGTCTATCATAGTCTCATTCTGTTTATCAGCAACAATTTAGTAATTAGGCGTCAGGAATGTGGATTTAAAAAAGCTTAGGCTTATAGGACAACACAACCCCTCGTAGGATTTAGCTGCACAGACGATTAAACATTGCGGGATCGATTCAGCCGCACGGAGCAGTGACTCATGTGTAAAATCCACCCGCTGTTTCTCGAGTGCCCTGCTCATTAGAGAGGGATTTTGTTCAAGTGCTATGTCGTGTGGAAAGAGGGACCAGTTAACACACTGAAATGGGGCCGTAATCTGGTGACAACGTAGTTCTGTGTGCGTATCTGTGACTGAAGGGCCCCCTCTCTACGGCTGTTGACGATCCCAAAGCCACCCACCTGTGTCAAAACGTAGGAATGCAAATATTTCATGGACATTTAGCCACGCTCCCATTGGCCGAACTGCTAATTGCTATGCTATGATTGGTTAAGCTGCTAATTGTGTTGGACGCATAACTACTGTGTGTCGGATTCGAGGCGCACTTGTTGTGAAGCTGTCTAGTTCGTGACAAGAAATTGGTTACTTTGAAGAGTGCGAACCTAACCGTATAATCTGGCAATTCATCTTTAGAACATGGCGACTGCAGCTTGGTTTGTTGGATTCCTCTGTATCGGTATGTTGATATTTTTCTTGTTTGCTCGCTTGCTTGAAAAAGTACATGTTGTAGTATGGTTGGGAAAGAGTGCAAGTGGTAAGAATATGAAGTCTTGTTTTCCTTTCTTTATGTTTATAATTTATACTTAGTCTATTTTTGTTTGAAACGCAGTGATTCTATCAAATACCAGTAACCAGAATACTTTATGCAGATTACTTTAGAACTTTTGCCTGGAACTTTAACTTTTCACTCATCCCTTATTCCCTGCTCAGAAACGACTGCTTAGAAATCCCTTTTGTTGATTTTATCCTATGGTGATAACATGGCATCTCGTCTACCGTGGATTGGACAGTCTCTTTTCGGGGCAGATGAAGCTTTCTGCCGCCGGAGTAATCTTTCGCGCCCGGTAGAAGTTGTCCGTGATGGGATTTTAATTGGCCATCGATATCTGCCTGAAAGTAGCACCACAGGGTGCTAAAGATTATACGGGCGGATGAAAGGTTCTGCCTCCCCGAAGACAGCCTGGCCAGTGCACGAGCACGTTTGACTAGACGCCAGGGTACTAAAGCGGCTGAAACTCTTACCTACAAGGACTTCCTATGACGTAGTTTCAGTGTTGATTCAGATCTTAATAACGGTTATGAGAGGTATTGAGTATGAACGATGATGACAGCTTGATGACTTATCCAGGAACACTCGACAAGTTGAATGGAGAGGGCCGAGTACTCCATCCGGAGTT
This sequence comes from Branchiostoma floridae x Branchiostoma belcheri, assembly GCA_019207045.1. Classification (NCBI taxonomy): domain Eukaryota; kingdom Metazoa; phylum Chordata; class Leptocardii; order Amphioxiformes; family Branchiostomatidae; genus Branchiostoma; species Branchiostoma floridae x Branchiostoma belcheri. The sequence continues at coordinate 30,138,201 of CM033023.1, read as the reverse complement.
ACTTTCCCTAATATCAAATGTTCTTGAACATTTTATCATACAGTGGTACTGCGTCTCCTTGTTTGTTTGTTTGTTTGTTTGTGAATGGACAGTATAACCCAATAAGGCATGGATGAATTGTCTTGATACTTGGTATGTGGGGAGGTCTTACGAGGCCTAGAAACGATTAGATTTGGGCCCCCTAGCGGCTTGTCACGGTACTGCAGTGGAACTTTCTGTTTTTGATATCTCGTTGGTTATTGTTTACGACGGACGAATCGCATGTTGTCAAACAAGGCAGCACGTGTATACATACATACACGTCTGTCATTGTACATGTGTGAACCTTGATCGATGAGTACTAGCGCAGGTTGTTTTTTCAAGAGAGTACTTGAAACGGAACTTGTTTTCTGCACGACTGCCCCTGAAGTTTGAAAATAGTGCCAGAAGCAGAAATAGAGCCAGGAAAGTGTACTTGCTTAAGCGTTATTACTGTGACAAATAGTATTAAGCGGACTTGATGTCGACATGTGAACGCTCCGACAAGGGGCTATTTCGCATGCGCGGGAAGACTCAACCTTGACTCAAACATTTGGCGGGCATGCAGTCACTCTCTCATTGGTCGAAACGATAGTTGCCATTGTCTCATTGGTTAAACTGCTAATTGTGATGGACGGACAGGACGTGCTAGTCAACACCTGTGAAAGCATTCTGCTCCCTACAACACAACAACAAGCCACACGAGTGTTGACCATTTGTGGATTCAGTGAAATGTTTTCGTGACCGTTTCTTCCAAAACCGTTGAACCCTACCTGTAAAGATGTGCACACACGGACGTATTACCGCTTCGACTTTGTCATAGACAACTATGAAATGTATGACATGTATGAAACTCAACTGAAACTGTAAACATCTGACAGACATGCAGGGACTCTCTCATTGGTGGAAACGATAATTGCCATTCTCTCATTGGTTGAACTGCTAATTGTGATGGACGGCCAGGACCTGCTATTCAACACCTGCAAAACGAACATTCTGCTACTTACGGATCTCCTACCACAAAAACTCACCACACGAGTGTTGCAGATATGTAAATTTAGTGAGATGTTTTCGTGACCGTTACTTTCAAACTCGTTGAACCCTGCCTGTAAAGATTTGCACACACGGACGTATTTACCGCCTCGCTTTGTCGCAGGCAACACTCAAGAAAACGTTACTAATCGTATGAAGAGGTGCCACCTGTTAGAAAGTACACACTCTTGTGAGCTCACGCGTGTCTAGGAACTGGTCTGGAAACTTATGACTTAGTGGACCGTTTTCAGGTCACAGAACACATTATTTATCCGCGATGGAATAATAGCTGAGGGAAAAAGTAGTGCGTCACGGTACTTGAAAAAAGAATAGGCGATGAGTTCAGTTCAACAGGGCGGAAATTGTAGTGATTGGCACAGGAATACTCAAGTTATGTCACTGTATGAGGTGGATTATGATGTGTGTTTTTTCGGACGACGTAGTAGAATTTGCGCCTAAATACTCTTAACGTCTTCTATTGTCTATCGGTTGAAGCTCACAAATAATATAATAATAACTTAATTGCATAACAATTGTATTAAAGGTACAAAGTATGGCACCTACTGGTACATGAATACAGTTCCATATTGCTAATCTACGCAATACAGGAGTTTGTAGTGCGAATGCTCTCTTAACATTCATTGGTGGAATTTCCAACGTTTAGACATTAATTCTTTGATAACGTTACATATTTCCTATATATACCATGCAGTGGTTGCCACATGTCATTATGTAGTACTTAAATTTGAGATAAATTGTGATTTATAAGACGATAGCGTTGTAAATTACTAAGTAACAGAACATTTGAGGCATTCAATCAAAAAGTGAAATTCGTCTTCAATTGTTTTGAAAACTCCCCATTTCTATACTTTATTTTACGACGTTACTACTTTTACGTCAAGGAGCTGTATATAACGTTACAGTTTGTAAAACGCACCTAATTATTACATGTATATGTTTCACAATAACAATTTTACTAACGTTAACCTGTGTTGTAGCTGTTTTGATCACTGTCACGTCGGCCCAAAATGCGACGGAACCAACCCAGGGTCAGTCCGACGACGCGAACACCACCGCTACGGCAGGCACGACAGGTGACTTCCAGTGTTACGTGTGTGACGGGGCAGCGGAGGGGTCATCCTCGGGCTGTGGACGTACCGTCAACTCTTCTGTACAGACCACAGGATGCTCAGGACACTGTATGGTGAGGTGCCATAATCATATACTGTAAATGCATTCTAAGTTCACAAGGATTTGATTTCGCGGTAGCGCTATCCGGCGAACCACAATGCATTTACAGCTGTACAGTAGTCACATACTATGATAGAAATATTGGCGCCTTTACATACCGGCAGTCGAAAACCACTTATATACTGGTTAGTCGGCAAGGGTGCTACAAAAAGACAAAACTACTCTCAAAGCAGAGGTTTGGATTCGGCAGTTGTTTTTTAGGCGTTTTTATCGGGCTTTCCTTTTTTGTACCATTTTCTTTATGTCTCGCGAAAATCCAGTCTATGCTGTAGAATATTTTAACAGTAGACACAGTAATGCAGTTCTCACTTTTGGCCCTATGCTGCACAACTAACCTGTGACGTTAACCCTAAAATTTTGTTTCTAAAAATCCAAATGTCGGCCTTCTCTAGACCCGCCGCACGGGAGCCGTTGGGGTGCATGTGTGGACGCGGTCCTGTGAGGAAGAGTGTGATGAGACCTGTCTGCAAGCGCCCCCTGCCGAAACATGTACGTACTGCTGCCAGGACGACCTGTGTAACGGAGACTTGATGAACACTGCAAGCACCTCCGGGCCTGGGATCTGGATATGCCTGTTCTTTGCAGCTCAAACTGTTATGTTGGGAGCCATATACTAGTAATATGTCTGATGACATTTTGTACAAAGCCACGTTGATTCTGTCTTGTATTGTTTAGAAAATGTTATTCTCTGAGCTTTTTAAACGTCCGTTCATTTTCATGTTAATGTACCTTTTCTGTTATATTATTCTATTGTAGATTTTGTCATTTCAATTTTTTTAAAGAGCTACATAATCAACCTATTGTTACAGTCTTTAGCTTGATAAAGATCTAATGTTGTTAAGTTTGGTAAGTAAATATGTTTTAACAATCAACCACACTTTGGACACAGTCATATTGTTCTTGATATACTTTTTAATATCCAAGCATCCATGCTACTAGACTGAGGATTTAAAATGATATAGTAAGCAATATCACTACTGTACTGAATTTGTATGTTTGCTTCTTTTTCGAAGCTAAATGAAAAGTTTTTAAAAAACAGCATCTGAAATAGATAAATAAAATCATAGCGAACTTGTTGCGCCCTACTTTCTACTATACATTTTTTCTTGAATGTATCTCTTTTCGTTAGTTTCCTTTGGTATATTTGTATTTTGGTGGTATGTCAGGCGAGGCATTGATGACGTCTACCGAGATGGCATAAAACTGCAGTATCAATATTGGTACTAGTACTACTAGACCTACTACAGTGATAGATTGAGACTGTAAGTCATCCAAGTTTCGATGTAGAATGTGACGTCAAATAAAGTAATAACGTAATAACGTTACATATATCAGGTAATTGTAAGGAAAGTCGTGTTCAGTGTCTTTCCCAAGGGCACAAGATCGGTAACACGGCAGCCGGATTCGAACTCAGGACCTCTTGGGCCTGAGCCCAACGCGCTGCTGATTGCGCCACGTGATCTCACGCGATCTCAATGCATAATCAAGGAGGTTAAAATCAACGTGGTATAATAGACTTTTTTTTTAAATTTTACATATACAACAATAGTACAATGATAGTCATTATGCACTTTGATTCATCTCATGATGCTTATAATCTATCCAATAATGCTTTAGTAATTAAACTAAACCAAAATACACACATCTGTGTAGAAAAAATGCAAACCATAGAAACATTCATAAATCAGAAAGTCTTTGGCCTAAGAATATTCATTTGACAACGCGCGCGTGCTTGTGTGCGTGCGCGCATGTGTGTGTGTGTGTGTGTGATAGATATGTATTTTTTCATCCTCTCCAATTACTAAATTTTGCTTTGGGACTGTCATAGACCATATCACTTGCACAAGCTTCAAATAAAATATGATGTGCAACTTTTTTTCCAAAACTTTTGTCATATTATTGACGATGAAAAAAGTTTTTAGTTCCTATAACCAAGGACAACGTTCTTTTGAAGCATATTTCAATATAAATTTACGTGACTTGTTGCATAATATGTGTCCTTTGTTCAAAGGGTAGCATATGAAGACAATCAAAAACTGCAAACTTTAATCTTTTGTAGCAAACTTTAATCTTTGGTTGATCAAAGTTACAAATTGGTTCGGTTCTCGTGACAGGCTTAAATGGACAAGTGGAGTTATTCAGTTTCTATATATAATATGTCTCGACTGTTCAAAGTGCGACGATTGAAGACAGTAAACTTTAATCTTTTATAGTCTGTAACTTTGGTTGATCAAAGATACATATTGAATCGGCTCTTGTGACGGCGAGCGTCTTGCCCGGTGCAGGATAGCCTCAATAGCAGGCTCTCTGCGGTCTTTTTTTTTATTTCATAATACACTTTTGGCTCGTAATACACTTTTGCTGGCCATTTCTTTTTGTGGTGGGTCGCTGATTGCCGGCCTTCGCTGATCTATTGGCCCCGGGTTCCCAAACCCCCACCCCGTTCCTATGCAGGCTCCGCGGGGCCAATAGATCAGCGAAGGCCGGCAATCAGCGACCCAGTACAAAAGTGTATTATGAGCCAAAAAAAGGCCCCAGAAAGCCTGCCATGGAGGCTAGGTGCAGGACGTATTTCTACTGTCCAGACTCAAGCGGATCTGAAAATCGCCATCATGTCGGAAGGGAAGCAGCAGTCCCAAGCCAATAATGGAGGTAGCAAGTTTGTATTGTTTGCTTTGCTTTGTTCTACTCCTTTCGACATGCAAAAGGCAGCAATTTTGCTTTATGCTAGAATGATCATGTTTTCATGTTTAAAGCCCGATTTTAATACACGGTAAGCAACTAGTCTTTTCAAAGTCTGTTAAAAGGCGGGTTACTAAGAAAACATTCACGAGAGTTTTGTTTATCTTTGATTGTTTGCTTGTTGTTGGTTAGTTTTATGTTGATCTTGGCCGATATTTTCCATCTCTAATGTACCCACACCACAAACAATTATTATAGTACAGTGTTGTCGCCGGTTTGTTGGTACATTCTGCAGTGGTGACAAAATGGCCGACTGAGTTATGCTGTAAATTTCTTGACTAAGTCTGATTTCAAAAAGATAGATACTCAAAACGTGACGACAATTGACAGGAAAGAGATGGGGGAAATTAGGTTCAACTTACATGGACTTTTAATTTTGACTCTTTTGTAAGGGTGTTGGATCATGTGGCATAGCGTCAGACAAATGGCTTTTGCAAAAACAATATTGTCTGGTACATGAATAGGCATGGGACCACTTTTGATTCTAAGCTTTTTACCTTCGCCGAGAAGGTTATATTTTCGGTTAAGGCCTCATGTTGTGTTCCTATATGTAGGTCAACAGCATATAACTCGAGAAGCCGTGTATGGATTTTAATGATATTTGGTATTTGAGTAGCGGCTGTGAACAGGAAGGTCGTGTTCGAAAATGGTTGGCGTAGCCTTTTCCGTCAGGGCGATAGTGGGCCAAACGTGTGCGTCCGCTTTCTTGTGAACAGCATAACTCGAGAAGCCTTAAATGGATCCTGATGATATTTGGTAGGTGGGTGGGGGTCAGGAAAACGAAGGTCAAGTTCGATAATGGGCCCCCCTAGTGACTGCCTAAGTACTGAAGCAAAACATTTGATTTTGACACTTTATGTTCTGGACATGCCGTGGTCATGATTTTTTTGTGGTAGATAGCCTTTGGGCCAGAGAGTAAGTGCTGCGAGTTTGGACCCCTCAGCGGCTTTTTGGGAACTACAGGCACCGATTTCCTTTCAAACTTTGGACGACAATAACTCGAGAACGTGTTGACGGATCATCAGGATTTTTCGGTATGTAGATAGAATGAGTGATGACTTGGCCGGAGACAATGATTTATTCGAAACAATAAGGCACAATATCGAGATAATATTTTTCTTAATAAAGATGCTGCAAACAGATCGTTTTAGTCGCAATTTTCTTCTGTGGTATCCTGGTCGTAGAGAGGAGGCTCAGAGTCTATCAGCTGATTCAGCTCCCCTTTATACAGCAGGGAACGTCCGCCTGTTTGGCACTAAAGCTGTCCATCAGATGATCGGGATAAACACATATTCATGCTGTATGTCGTCATCAGTTGATAGCAAACGGTCCTCTGGTTGAAAGATTGTCATTTTCTGTCTGCTCGTCAGAACCATTTTTTCAGCGAGTTGAAGCTTCTACACATGCCTCCTAAATCTTATGGGGAGTCAAGGTAACCTACTGCATACGGCTGGATCTTATAGTTGTCGTCTTGCTCTTGGTCATCAATGAAGCCGGCCACTGCATGGCACTGAAGCTGTGGTTCTGGGTCTTCACCATGAGCCACTGCATATGGCTTAAACTCTGATCCTTGGTTTTCACCATGAGCCACTGCATATGGCTTAAACTCTGATCCTTGGATTTCACCATGAGCCACTGCATATGGCTTAAACTCTGATCCTTGGTTTTCACCATGAGCCACTGCATATGGCTTAAACTCTGATCCTTGGATTTCACCATGAGCCACTGCATATGGCTTAAACTCTGACCCTGGGTCTTCACCATGAGCCACTGCATATGGCTTAAACTCTGACCCTGGGTCTTCACCATGAGCCACTGCATATGGCTTAAACTCTGATCCTTGGTTTTCACCATGAGCCACTGCATATGGCTTAAACTCTGATCCTTGGATTTTACCATGAGCCACTGCATATGGCTTAAACTCTGATCCTTGGTTTTCACCATGAGCCACTGCATATGGCTTAAACTCTGATCCTTGGATTTTACCATGAGCCACTGCATATGGCTTAAACTCTGATCCTTGGATTTTACCATGAGCCACTGCATATGGCTTAAACTCTGACCCTGGGTCTTCACCATGAGCCACTGCATATGGCTTAAACTCTGACCCTGGGTCTTCACCATGAGCCACTGCATATGGCTTAAACTCTGACCCTGGGTCTTCACCATGAGCCACTGCATATGGCTTAAACTCTGACCCTGGGTCTTCACCATGAGCCACTGCATATGGCTTAAACTCTGACCCTGGGTCTTCACCATGAGCCACTGCATATGGCTTAAACTCTGATTCTGAGTATTCGCCATAGGCCACTGCATATGGCTTAAACTCTGATCCTTGGTTTTCACCATGAGCCACTGCATATGGCTTAAACTCTGACCCTGGGTCTTCACCATGAGCCACTGCATATGGCTTAAACTCTGATCCTTGGTTTTCACCATGAGCCACTGCATATGGCTTAAACTTTGACCCTGGGTCTTCACCATGAGCCACTGCATATGGCTTAAACTCTGATCCTTGGTTTTCACCATGAGCCACTGCATATGGCTTAAACTCTGATCCTTGGTCTTCTCCATGAGCCACTGCATATGGCTTAAACTCTGATCCTTGGTCTTCACCATGAGCCACTGCATATGGCTTAAACTCTGACCCTGGGTCTTCACCATGAGCCAATGCATATGGCTTAAACTCTGATCCTTGGTTTTCCCCATGAGCCACTGCATATGGCTTAAACTCTAACCCTGGGTCTTCACCATGAGCCACTGCATATGGCTTAAACTCTGACCCTGGGTCTTCACCATGAGCCACTGCATATGGCTTAAACTCTGACCCTGGGTCTTCACCATGAGCCACTGCATATGGCTTAAACTCTGATCCTTGGATTTCACCGTGAGCCACTGCATATGGCTTAAACTCTGATCCTTGAATTTCACCATGAGCCACTGCATATGGCTTAAACTCTGATCCTTGGTTTTCACCATGAGCCACTGCATATGGCTTAAACTCTGACCCTGGGTCTTCACCATGAGTCACTGCATATGGCTTAAACTCTGATCCTTGGTTTTCACCATGAGCCACTGCATATGGCTTAAACTCTGATCCTTGGTTTTCACCATGAGCCACTGCATATGGCTTAAACTCTGATCCTTGGTTTTCACCATGAGCCACTGCATATGGCTTAAACTCTGATCCTAGGTCTTCACCATGAGCCACTGCATATGGCTTAAACTCTGATTCTGGGTATTCGCCATAGGCCACTGCATATGGCTTAAACTCTGATCCTGGGTCTTCACCATGAGCCAATGCATATGGCTTAAACTCTGATCCTTGGTTTTCACCATGAGCCACTGCATATGGCTTAAACTCTGATCCTTGGTTTTCACCATGAGCCACTGCATATGGCTTAAACTCTGATCCTGGGTCTTCACCATGAGCCACTGCATATGGCTTAAACTCTGATCCTTGGATTTCACCATGAGCCACTGCATATGGCTTAAACTCTGACCCTTGGTTTTCACCATGAGCCACTGCATATGGCTTAAACTCTGATCCTTGGTTTTCACCATGAGCCACTGCATATGGCTTAAACTCTGATCCTTGGTTTTCACCATGAGCCACTGCATATGGCTTAAACTCTGATCCTTGGTTTTCACCATGAGCCACTGCATATGGCTTAAACTCTGACCCTGGGTCTTCACCATGAGCCACTGCATATGGCTTAAACTCTGATCCTTGGTTTTCACCATGAGACACTGCATATGGCTTAAACTCTGACCCTGGGTCTTCACCATGAGCCACTGCATATGGCTTAAACTCTGATTCTGGGTATTCGCCATAGGCCACTGCATATGGCTTAAACTCTGATCCTGCGTCTTCACCATGAGCCAATGCATATGGCTTAAACTCTGATCCTTGGTTTTCACCATGAGCCACTGCATATGGCTTAAACTCTGATCCTTGGTTTTCACCATGAGCCACTGCATATGGCTTAAACTCTGATCCTTGGTTTTCACCATGAGCCACTGCATATGGCTGGATGATAGATTTGTCTTCTGGGGTTCTTTCACGACCAGTGATGTTTCGTCCGCTTGTGGCTGAGCTTTCGTCAGATCCTCGTAGTTCTGCCGAATCAGCATATGCCACTGCGTACGTATATATGTATTACGGGTTTCCGTTTCAGTGAATGTAGCTTGTTCGTGAGGCAGATCTGTTCCACTACAGGGTTTGAAGATGAAGAGGACAGCTGCTGTTATTGGCAGGACAACGACAACAGCGCTGACAATGGCAATGATGAAGGTGATGTTGACATCCTCGTTGATGAAGGAGGAGTTGATCTCCCTCATTAATAATGGCATAGTCCATCTGTGTCGTGTAATCAGTGACTGACATGGTTTGCGGCGTTTCTGTATATCCCTCAGTTTGGATGGTATCGGTGTACGGGTGAGTGTTGAAGATTTGAGGACTTGTTGAGTCCATTATCGTTGAAGCTGTTATCACTTCCTGTTTATTCCCCCCTCCCAAGGCCACATCGATGTAATAAATAAGTCTGGTGACCTGTTCTACTTACTTGTATCAATATAAAACAAGTCACCGTCACTGCATGAAAACCGCTCTTTAAGCTCTCTTAAAGTGTGCTTAAGGGTGCCGTATTGGCATTCTTTAAGTTACTTTACGCAATGCTTACGCAGTCGTAAATATTATGTTTAAGCCATAATTACATGCGTCCGTAAACGGCACGTAGTGGCATACATTTAAGCAACATTTAAGTTTCGTAAAGCATACTTAATTCCAAATGATTACGCTACCTTTAAGCTCTGTAAAGTTCTGTAAAAGATGTGATTTAAGTTGTCTTAAACTTTTCTTAAAGAGTGATTAATGGCACTCATTTAAGGTCATCATGTAAACTGTAAATCAGTTGTAAATATCGATATTTAAGCTTGATAAAAGCTCCTTTATTTCAATGATTTTGCATACTACGGTCATGTGTCAGTGAATGTATCTTTTATGTAATGTGGTGTAATGTTATGTAATTCAGGTATCCTTTCTTGTTTGCTTTTTATGGCCAGCCGTTGTTGTGTTCCAATCTTTGTACATGCACGCAATCAAATATGCCATGTTTAGCTCCACCCTCTATGTCTCGGCGTGATGCTTTCACTCCTGGGCCAGTAGAACATCTTGCTTTCTGCATTCTTCATCCAGTTCCGTCCATTCAGATGTCTCAGGCCTCCAGGTCATCTGGAAACGATCTTGAACTACGTAGACTTTCGTTCAGGGTTGAAGGAGATACACATGCCCCATAAATCGACTAGCCGGCGCGGCGTCGTAACTCCCCGGGCTTGATACGGGGCATGTTGCTAGGGGCACGGGGAGTTACACCGCTGCGCTCCCTTGCCTACTCCAGGAAACCAAACTGGGTCACGAGAATACCGATCCCCGCCTGCCCAACGCGCGCCCGCACTACCAGCTGGCCCCACTTACGTCGACCCCCGACTATCGCTTGCTTCTCCGAGAGGCAAAGCGATAGTTAGCTGGATTGGCAGACGGGCGGGTGTTTTGGGCCCGGGGTGCGGGGATTGGTAAACCTTTGCGCACTGGCTCTTAGGAGTCTTGGCTTCACAGGGTATCCATTGGCCGGCTAGCGCTTTCCTCCAATAAGCAGGGTGATCCAATTCTTGTCCAGGGCAGCAATAGTCGACCGACCGGCCAGGCTCACGGCTTTGTTGTTCTTGGTGACCGTACGGTGTTTGTGTCCTGGAGCCATTATATTCTACGTCCCCTGGGTTGAGTTATACGTTGGAGCTGTAGCAGGTCCACACCCAAGCAAGCTACGATCACCAAATGACAGACAAGATTTGAATTAGGAGCGCGAGTGCTGATTGGTCCAAATCGCGCGTTGTTTAAATTGAAACAATGATTTGCATAGTCAGCAGACATGATGGTCTATGTTATGTGTATTGCTATTGTTATTCATAGACAGGCTTGCTGACCATTTCACAATTGAACAATTGAACCGCGAAAAAAAAGTGCATCATCGTCAAACTCAGTACAGAGTACCTGGCAAACCACATACGATTGCGACAACGGGAATATACAGATACAGATGCGAAGGCACGTTACATTGACAAAACTAAATATAATAGCATAAATCAGCCGTCTTCTGTTTTCCGTATGTCTACGGGGCTAGTAATCAGCAACGGCTGGCAATTAGCGACTCAGTACGAAAAGAAATGGGAATTTAAAGTGTTTAATGAGATTAAAAATGGCCCCAGAGAGCCTGCGGTGGAGGCTGGCTGCTTTTTACGTTATAGGTTCATTCTATTGAATGAAGTGGAGACGATACGTGCAGTCCACAATCCTTTTATTTGCCACTTCTCTTCAAGATTTTTCCAGTCTCTCTCCTCTGGATCTCCAATCTAGACTCTATCTGACCTGGCTTCACCCAGTTTCTTCCCTCGCTAAACCGGGGCTGGTTCACTAACCTCAGGGGGCAATACCTTACCAACTGCTTTTTATATTTCAGCCATACCATATATGGTATGGTGAAATATATTGTATTCGTAATGTTTCTTTCTTTCTTTCTTTCTCCTGTCAAATCTTCAAATCGAATCATCTCCGTCGTTCCGGGACCGAATGACCTGAAATTTGGCACAAGAGTAGAGTGGGTCAATACCGGGGTGCTCTTTTCTCATTTTTTACATATCTGCCTCTAAAATGATTTTATTGAAGTTTAAAGGTCACGTTTTGACCACAACGGTATATTTTGACCCCCTGTACCATTGAATTACAATGGAATGACCTTAAATTTGGTGTAGATAGGCATTAGATAGTTGGTAAAATGATCCAAGTAAAATTTTTGGCATGGACCAATTTCAAATTATTAATTTCTGCACTTTTCTGAGGGGAAATTGGTTTTCTTTCGGCCTTCTCCCGTGAACTCCCGTGACCCCAGAGCCCACAGGTGCCAGGTGCCAGCGGTCTGGGGAGAGCGAGAGTTAATTACTTTATGGACGCCAGCCAATCAGCGACGAGAAAGGCGAATGGTAGTTAATATTCATAAGCGGGGCCTTGCAATCCCGTTTATACACAAACAGATGCATATTACAGCCTTACAGTGGCCATATGTTACCCTGTGCCCGGTTTGAAATTGTAGTTTGCGAGGATTTGGAGTTCAGACAGGGTCATTTGAGCGGTAGCGGACGGTACGCGTGCATTGAACATCAGAATACAAGTCTGTGTCGATGAATTTACCAACATTCCGCATGGCACTATCAATCATTTTTGGCATATTTGACTTTGGGGGTTAGTTGAGACAATCGAGAAAATGTTACTTGGCAGAAAACGCGGGAAAATTGGACAGTTTGCGTTTAGTTTTGATACGTAAGTTTGACAGTGGCGAGAATGCATGTATTTTTTTCCAAACAAATGTAGGTACTTCTAACGTTAGTGTTGTTGTTGTTCTATTTTGACGTAAACTTTGTACATTCAAATTGTTAGTAACTTTAAACTGCCAGAGTTTGAGCCCAATAAAACACTCTTAGTACCAGAGTATCACCACTGACCTCCGAAAAGAAACCCCCGAACAAGGTATAGAAACTCCTATCCTCCAGGTCTCGCACGCTACGAGCAGGAAATTACAACACTCAGACAAGATTACGTCCGATGGCTGATTGCATACAAAGTAAAACAATTTAACAGTGGTATGCAGGGCATATACTTAACAAAGAATTCGAAGGAAAATGAAATATATAGATAAAGCCAAATCAAGTTAACTTGTTGGTCCTGGGATTTTTCAGAAAAGAAATGAAGCGACAGGGTGGTAAAATTCTTGTAAAAATTCGAGACGTCTCCGTTTATGTAATGGCTCATACAAAACAAGAAGAAGATTGAAGTTTTTAGCTTGAAAAAAAAACACAACAACAACACACTCCTACTACACAACACCTTCACCTGCTTGACAATTATTAAAACGTATGCCCTACTTGATTAAAAAAAGTTCAATGCAATAATAAATGTACCCACATCACAAGGAGATTATGACGGTACTTAGACCTAGTTATCGAAGTGGAAATTGTTAAATGGCGTCATGTAATTTCATGATGAAAATCTTCTGAATGGAAGATGCGTTTTTTTCACTCTCGGAAAAATAGGAGCTGCCGCAATTCTAAAAGCCAATCAGTTATGCATAGGCGCTCCTGTGGAAGATTATATTCTTCCATATGGGCCCGGTTCATATTGGGCAAGCTCTAGATCTGTTTTGACCTGGAATCAATTCACAATATTAGTTCTCTTTTGGGGATAACTTACAGTTGAAATATTGCACTTTTGCGCAGGGGTGACTTGGAACAGTCCAATGTTGCGTGGGAATGGGTATGGCTGAAATATGCTGTATTTGCACCCAAGCAAATGTCGGCCTTTCTAGTCTCTATAATTTTCTCTGTATATAGCACTACTCTACTTTACAATCACAACACCTCCCAAAGGAAGAACACCAGTTTTATCTTCTAACATATGTTGGTTAATACTACTTACATCACTTATATAAAACTCTACTTCTATCTGAACCGGGGCTGATTCACTAACCATTTTACGGGGTGGGGGGGGGGGTAACAACTGCTTCAACATTTTATCAGTATAGCACTGCTCTATTCTAATCTTACAACACATTCCACGGCCGTTTAACAACGCAGCTAGTTCTAATCAATTACGAGACGTGACAATAGTAACTACTATGCTGTAATTCAGTTCCCGTTTTGGGGGGGGGGGGGGGGCAGTGGAGCCATGTAGTGAGTACACGGCTGAATCAAGTAGCGGTAAATCATAGCTCACCTTTCAAAGAAAAATAGATCAATCGAGCTTAAGATGTAATTTTTTTCTAATGTGTTAGAATATGTTCGTGTAATCGTCACAAATTTATTCACAGACTTTCACTGATGTGAGTTTTCATGTGCACACAAAGACTACGTGAATGACGATAGCTTTTGTTGCACTTCTTACACCTGTATGGTGGCTCGCCAGTGTGAGTCCGCATGTGGCTCTCCAGACTCGACAACTGAATGAACTGTTTGCTGCACTCCTCACACGTGTAGGGTTTTCACCGGTGTGGATCCGAATGTGCCTCTTAAGATTGGTCAACTGAGTGAACTGTTTGCTGCACTTCTCGCATCTGTACGGGGTTTCCCCTGTGTGAGTCCGCATGTGCACTAATAGATGACTCGGGTCACTGAACTGCTTGTTGCATGCCTCACATCTATACGGTTTCTCACCCGTGTGGGTTCTCATGTGTTGTTTAAGGATACCAAGCCTACTGAACTGCTTGCAGCATGCCTCTCACCTGTACGGGTTTTCCCCAGCGTGAGCCCGCATGTGTTTTTTTAGACGGGCTGACTGACTGAAACACTTGTTGCAATATTCACACTCGTACGGTCTCTCACCGGTGTGAGTTCTAATGTGGTCCTCCAGATTAGATTTCTGACGAAACCGTTTCCCGCAATAATCACACTGGTATGGCCTCTCACCAGTGTGAGTACGCATGTGTATTTTCAGGGTACCAAGTCTTCTGAACTGCTTGCTACACTTCTCACATCTATACGGTTTTTCACCCGTGTGATTTCTTACATGTATTTTCAGGGATCCAAGTGTACTGAACTGCTTGCTGCATGCCTCACATCTATACGGCTTCTCACCCGTGTGATTTCTCATGTGTATTTTCAGGGTACCAAGTCTACTGAACTGCTTGCTGCACTCCTCACATCTATACGGTCTCTCACCGGTGTGAGTTCTCATGTGGTCCTCCAGATGACCTTGCTGAATAAACCGTTTCCCGCACTCATCACACTGGTATGGTCTCTCGCCTGTGTGAGTTCGCAGGTGAAGATCGAGGCTACCTTTGAAGGGAAACTCCTTGTCACAATAGTAGCACTTGTGGGTACGGGGAGAATCCTGTCCATCCTCTTCCTCCATTTGTTTCAGCTGAGATCCGGCTCTGGTCGCCATGTTGGTCAAACTCTAGACTCTGCAAGACTAAAGAAAAGAACAAACTAATTCACACGATGCGACAAGATGAAAGTTTTATCTTGTCGACTGAAAAAGCTTTTTTTTTTTTTTTTTTTTTTTACTTAATGGTCACCACGTAACAAGGCCTGAAGGCCTATCAAGGTTACGGGTTACATGATTGGAACTGTAACAGCATCTCTTTACCCTAGGTCAGAAACATCATGATTGAGACCAGCCCAATTGCTCACTATGGGTAAGGACTAACTTATCCAATAGGCGAAGCAGGGGTTACGAGGGCTGCTCGGCGGATCGGGAGATTCCCTACCCCATTTTGGCCGGAATGGTTTGATCCGCTTCATGTTCGCACATGCGGCGGGTTCTTTAACGTGCTTGGGGTGTTGCTCTCCCCGAACACGGGACCTCCACCAGAAGGCGGCCCTAGCCGAAGCTAGGTACTCATTTTCACCTGAGTAAAGTGAGGAAAGTCGTGTAAAGTGCCTTTCCCAAGGACACAAGATCGGTAACACGCAGCTGGATTCGAACCCGCAACCTCTCGGTCACGGGCCGTACACAATACCACTGTGCTACACGGTCCCACATAAGCTTACGTGTTGTATTACATTTAAGCTACCAATGGCTTGTTCTTTTGCTTCTGATTTTTTTGTGATAAACATAATCCAGGTACTGAAGCAAATACATTTAACACAATTATAGTAAGTTGAAGGGCAAATTTTTGGTATTTCCGGACACGCGCAGATGACCTATTTTCAAAATGATTAGGTACCCCAGGCAAAAGTCCTCTAGAAATTTTTTGGATATGTTTGGATTTTGGAGGTGCAAATTGTAGGTAAGCGTTGTAACCTTTTAATTGTGTTGACGAAACTGATTTTTAGCAATATCTGTGGTTGCAGTAGGGTTTGAAAATTAAGTGTTTTGGTGCTGTTTACAAGCGCTGAAAATGGGTCAAATTGTCACCACCTATGTGATGATCCCGTATAACGTAATTCTGCCGTACGTTTTTTCCTTGTTTTGCATTGCATTGAGAAAGAAAATGGTCAGAACTTCCAGATAAAAACTATGAAGCGCAGGAAAGTACATGTAGACTACAAGCCGGAATATAAGCGCATAGAATGATATTCGCTGGCATTAGACAAAAGCTGTACAGGGCAAAAACGATGATATATCTGATGACATTCGGCATACCAAAGTGACCCGATCAACCAGGATTGCATGCTATCACTTACTATAATGGCTCACTGTAGACAGCCTGTCAAATGATACTTTCCTCCTAAACATCTTGCTAGATGTAACACCAGTTGGAGCAAAAAAAATACATTAGATATCATAAGATTTCATTATAGAATATAGAATATGGCGAATGAGCGTAAAAATTCCATTGTTAGCGATTTTGGTCAAAAAGATTGTCAGCAAACGGTTGCCATGGCAACACGAAATTCAATGCAATTAAGTCAATTAAGTCAGACATTACTAAAGTCGCTGTCCTTTTGTCTCGTCAATAAAGATTTCTCTATTTATTCCTTGATTTGTTTCATCTTATTGTATCATAACAATCAGGTTGTGTCCTGTTCTCAGGTCCCTGGACACACAATAACCTCCTTGCTGAGACATTCACACAAAAGGTTACTAGTATTTAGGTCAACAAAAATAGAAATAGTCTTCTTCAGTCTATTATTGTGTAACGCAGTGTCCTAAATGCTTCCATGGAGTTTGTATTAGGAAATGCCTACAAATTATCAACGTATTGTGGTCGAAGTCAGAGGTCTTTATCTTACAAAACACATAGATACTTAAAGTTCTGGAGGGTAGAATCTACAAAAAATGTGAAAATGAGCTTAAGTTTGTCAGTTTGTTCTGCCATAAAAGCCACTTTGAATTTGTCGCTTTGTTCGGGTAGGCTATATTATAGTAACGTTAATGACCCGCCTGTTCCTCGGCTTCGCTCACTCGTTGGTTTCATTCGGTGGTTATAGCAAAGGACCAGGCGTTATGACACCATATACACCTCGGGGCGGGGCAATAACCCTTAATTGATCGAAACGGAGAAAAAACAGATATTTCAGCTGCGAATATAACACAAGTCACAATGTCGTAATGAGTTGCTAAGATGATGTTACGTACCTAGGTTTTTTTCCACCCCGATTGCGGTGATATTGGTGTCTGGGGAGTGTTCTTCTCGGGTCGTTTGCAGGCGGGGGAGTGGAGTGACAACTTTTCTCGCCAAGCAAGTATGCAAATGTGTAGCCATTCGTGACGGGATTCGATACATATGAGGGTCTGCATGCTCTTTTACGTAAGGCGTAGACAGCCTATTTCTATTTCACGTAACTCGTAGGGAAAACCATCTTATCTACATAATTTGTAGTGAGGCGTCCAAATTTAGCGTAATTACCATCCTTTATTTAGTGTAATACGCAAGGGGTAACCCTTTTAACTCAGCATAGATCGTTGTCGAGAACCCCCATGCAGACCCTCATAGATTCGTGGGTGTGCCAAGCCTCATCCTGGCTCTTCCACACATCAAGGAGGTTATGAAAGGGAGTTTGACCACCCTCCATGTGATGTCCTGACTGGTACCAGGTTTAATCTATGGGCCAGGACCCAAAATAACGATTTTTGTACCACCAGAGCTATCATAGATTTTTTTTTTTCAAATCGGCAGCAATATCTCATGTACAACTTTCATATTATAACCATATGACCAAGTAAAACGTGTCTGTCTTATAAATATACTTTGCTGAAATGGACGCGATAGAAAATATTAGTCAGACTTCGCTGATATCAACTGCGGTAAGATCGGGTTGATATGAAATACGGATGGTCAAAAGTTCAGATCTCCCAACACCGGCAGCTGGAGATTGCCGTAGGCGTGGAGTACGGACTGGTCCAAAGTAGCTACAGGTGTGTCTAAAGACCTGGTCGATTACTGATCGCTCCAAGTGGCGATTTTTATTAACAGGGCAGAGTTGATATGAAAATTTGAAATTTAACTCGTGAAATTAGGACCTTAATCAGTCATTCTGTTCTTAACGTGTGACGAAACAACTGACATTTGCACTTTTTTGCATTTATGTAACCATGTCCTACTTGGTCACTGAGGCATGCTACTTTGACAGCAAATTTTCTCCATTGTCTGCTGACCTTTACAAAGATATACTGTCCACTAAATTGGTTAATGTGGTAGTTGTCTGCTGAAAACGCCCACTTTTCTCACATTAAATATACAGTCAAACCTGTCTATAGTGGCCACTCAAGGGACCGGACAAATGTGGCCACTATAGACAGGTGGCCTCTGTATAGAGGTGGCAACTTGTAGATAAAATACCCAAGGGACCGACAAAAAGTGGCCACTATGGACAGGTGGCCCCTAATACAGGTTTGACTGTACTGTCCCACGAAACAGCTTAATTTGGTCGTAACGTCAATGATATCGATGCAATCGCTATTCCAGAGGTGGTGAACTTTACTACCAGGATGTGAGATTTGGGAATTATTACCGTCGCCAAGAAAGTTATATTTTCGGTTATGGTAAGATGTTGTGTTTCTATAAAATGGTTGGTGTAGCACTTTCCGTCGGCACTGTAGCGGGCTGAGTGTGTGTGTTCGCGGACAGTATAACTCGAGATGTTGCGGAAGGTTTTGCATTATGTTTTGTGAATAGGTAGGGGTTGGGAAAAGGAATTAACGTTAAGTTAAGTATTATTCAATTCAATGCCGATACATTTCCGCTTGGGGGTAAAGATGGACTGAAATATGCAGCTGTATTTGCTCACGAGCAATTGTCGATCTTTCTAGTTTTCTGTTTTGTTTTTAATATCATGTTGTTATGTTTTAGTTCAGCAAGCCTAGGCTAGAGTAACGGAAAGAAAAGGAGGAAGCATCGAAAAGGAGCCCGGCTCCCGTGCACGCGGTCACTGATCTCTGATGCGTTCATACGGCGTAGTTGAGTCATCAGGCTATATATTTCCCGACCTTATTTGACCTGTGCCCAGGCGTGTGCGCTCGCCCATTGGTCAGCCCATTTGATGAGATTAGGAAAGGAAGGTCCCGCGGCAGGTGTGCGCTCGCCCATTGGTCAGCCCATTTGATGAGATTAGGAAAGGAAGGTCCCGCGGCAGGTGTGCGCTCGCCCATTGGTCAGCCCATTTGATGAGATTAGGAAAGGAAGGTCCCGCGGCAGGTGTGCGCTCGCCCATTGGTCAGCCCATTTGATGAGATTAGGAAGGGAAGGTCCCGCGGCAGGTGTGCGCTCGCCCATTGGTCAGCCCATTTGATGAGATTAGGAAAGGAAGGTCCCGCGGCAGGTGTG
The DNA here is from genome assembly GCA_019207045.1 of Branchiostoma floridae x Branchiostoma belcheri. Classification (NCBI taxonomy): domain Eukaryota; kingdom Metazoa; phylum Chordata; class Leptocardii; order Amphioxiformes; family Branchiostomatidae; genus Branchiostoma; species Branchiostoma floridae x Branchiostoma belcheri. Next base: position 30,118,840 of record CM033023.1, on the reverse strand, counting down.
CGCTCGCCCATTGGTCAGCCCATTTGATGAGATTAGGAAGGGAAGGTCCCGCGACAGGTTTGCAGGCAAGAGTTGCCTTGTTTCGGCTCACTGCAGCCCCTTCAGGGAAAACGTCGAAGTCTGTATGCTACGATGCTTTTCTGTTAACTAGGGTAACGTTACATACATGTGCGACACTGAGATCAAGAAACATACCAATCCAACCGTACTTTTAAGTCATGTTGCATTTTATTGAAGATATGCCTGATAATCCGGTGATCATTTTCATGTTACATTTTCTACTATAGCTAATTTCTAACATCGACAGAGATGAGTTAAATTTGAAGGTTCGGCATATTTACAAACCAAAAATTCTCTTGAGGAATTCCAGTTGTTATATGGTCGACAAAAACGTGTCGTGTTTACATACTGATTAATAGTGTCCACAGCAAATTTCATGTACACGTGTACATGTATATAGAGAGCGGACAATGTAATCTAACATTAAAGTAATAACAAACTCGTAATAACTAACAAACAATAATAACAATATCTTAAAAAGGCGGTTAATTGTAAGTCTATGACACACAAGTCTGCATGTTATATACTCTAAATCAATTAACAGTCCCAGCCCATACCATGTAGCTTTGTTATCCACACTTAAATATCTAAAATCTAGAGAGACGCCTACATTTTTCTAACCACCTAATTACAGTGACCTCGCGATCTGGCATTCTAGTAATCAATACTACATACATACAAATTGAAAATACACAAAATTGTCGATATTTTTTACAAAGGTTGATTTGGCAAAAATCTTCCCCATGCCGAAACCACCCCTTTTCCCAAATTTAACAAAAAGAGCACATTGAAGTTTTTGTCGCCATCTCAGTTAAGAAAATATGAATGCAATTAGATCAATGGTATACGTAAATGTCTCTCTTAACAGCCCAGACATCAAATTCTAGGACGAAGCATCGAACCTGCGTTATTCATATATATATATATATATATATATATATATGAAACTAATTTGCTCATTATATATATATATATATATATATATATATATATATATATATATATATATACATATATTCGAGCAAATTGTTTTCGTGGCTTCTCGTTGTCAAGCTGCCTTTGTGCTACTTCTCCTCTTGATGCCTAAAACCTTCACATCGGTAGCTGTGAACTTTAATCACCGTGGGTTCGCATGTGCCTCCGGAGATGACTTGAGGTACGGAAGCTCCTACTGCATTCTTTACACTGGTAGGGTTTCTCACCGGTATGAGTCATCACATGGCTCTTCAGGTTATCAAGCAGACTAAACTGCCTGCCGCACTCCTCACATCTGTAAGGTTTCTCACCAGTGTGAGTCCGCATATGCTTCTTCAGACTACACATCACACTAAACTGTTTGCTGCATTCATCGCACCTATAAGGCTTCTCACCGGTATGTGTCCGCATGTGTCTCTTCAGATTACAAAGCACACTAAACTGTTTGCTGCATTCTTCGCACTTATAGGGCTTCTATTCGGTGTGAGTCCGTATATGCTTTTTAACATGATGTAGCTGACTGAACTGTCTGCCGCACTCCTCACATTTGTAAGGTTTCTCATCAGTATGAGTCCTCATATGACTCTTCAGATGACTCCGGTCACTAAGCTGTTTGCTGCATTCTTCGCACTTATAGGGCTTCTCTCCGGTGTGAGTCCGCATATGACTCTTCAGATAATACCTCCTACTAAACTGTTTTCCGCACTCCTCACATTTGAATGGTTTCTCATCAGTATGAGTCCTCATATGACTCTTCATACTGCCCTGGTCACTAAACTGTTTGCTACACTTATCACACTTATAAGGTCTCTCATCGGTGTGGGTTCTCATATGTCTCTTCAGATTGCCCAGCTGACTAAACTGTTTACCGCACTCCTCACATCTAAACGGTTTCTCGCCAGTGTAAGAACGCATGTGTATCTTTAAATTACTCAGTCGACGAAACTTCTTGTCGCACTCGACACACTTGTGTGTACGCGGAAGATCTTCTCCACGTCCATCACTTCCCTTCTCTTTTTCCAGATGAGATACAGCCGGAGTCGCCATGCATGTTAAATAAGACACTGTAGGAATGGAAATGAATGTCAACATTTAGGAAAGTCTACTCAGCTGACAAGCACAAGCAATGTTAACTTGATTTATGAAAATTATTGCCGCCTTTTTACAAAAGGAAGGTTCTGATATGGTGTTCTGCATGGTTGAAACCGCATTGCAATTATTAGTACTGCAGATGTTTAGGAACATTTGTGGTTGCAGTAGGTTATAAAAGTTAGGTGTTGGGTGTTGTTCACAGGCAGTGAAAAGGGGTCAAAAGGTTTGGCCATCTATCCTTTGATCCCGTATAACGTAATTCTGCCGTAATATCATTCCTTGTTTTGTCTTCAAATTACACTTTAGCGGCCAACCATGCCATTGTGAGTTTTTCATGTTATAAAACTAGTACTCAGGTACTAGTGATTTTGACAGCAACTTTCTGCCATGATTCCCATTGTGAAGAATAGACCGTCTAAAAACAAAAATTTGCCCTGCAGGTGTTTGCGTACCGATAAAACAGGTTCGGAAGGTTCTGTTTGATACCGAAACACCCCAGGAGGATTAGCCAACCTGATTTGCATTAGGCCACAGCAAGTAAATTTTAAGGATGACATCATCTGCAGATTGCAAAAATAGTGCGATAGGGCCAAAAAAAAACACAAGATGGGTGAAAAAAAACAAGATGGCTACATTTTCAAAAATAGGCACTGTAAAGTTGTAATGACTGCTGTAAAAATAATTAAAGGGACAAAACGTGGTATCAGAGCCAACAAGGCATTCATTCCTGTATTTAGACATGTTCTGGTGTGGTAAAAGTGACACTAGTGTGGTAGACTGGCATCACCAGCAAAGTTGCTAACCACACTCATGGCTTCCATGTTGGTGTCACATTTACAACTATCCAATAAGTTTCATTTCTACAACTACAGTACTGGGTACCTCGCAAGTGTCACTTCTACCAGTACAATTATAGGCTACAATACAATATATTTGCTCATTTTGGTACTTTATCGCCACGTTGGCCATCCCTGCATCCATTTCTCTATTTATTCCTTGATTTGTTTGATCTTATTATATCATAACAATCAGGTTGTTGCCTATTTTCTGGTGTCCCTTGACACACAATAACCTTCTTGCTGAAACATTCACACAAAAGATTACTAGTATTTAGGTCAGCGAAAAATAGAAGTATCCTTCTTCAGTCCATTTTTGTGTAACGCATTGTCTTAAATGCTCCGTATGGAGTTTATATTCGAAAACGCCCACAGATTATCAACATATTGTGGTCGAAGTGAAAGTTCTTCCTTCCACAAAGATACTTTAAGGTCTTACCTGTGTTTCTACACGTAAAGCGGGACGACTATTCTGGCAGCTTGAGCTTTGTCCTTCCGTCTTATCTATTATCTGGGCGGGGATACATAATATGGGTCAAAGTTCATATTATACGCCTGATTACCTCAATTTATCTTTTCTCGCCAAGCAAGTATGCAAATGTGTAGCCATTGGTGACAGGATTTGATACAGTTGAGGGTCTGCATGCTCTTTTACGTAAGGCGTAGGCAGACTTTTTTTATTTCCCGTAATTCGAAGGGAAAACTATCTTATCTACGTAATTCGTAGCGAGGCGACAAAATTTAGCGTTATTGCCTTTATTAATTTAGCGTAATACGTAAGGGGTTCTTCTGAATTCAGTGTAAATCGTTGTCGGGAATCCCCCCATGCAGACTCTTATAGATTTGTGTGCGTACCAAGCCTCATCCTGGCTCTTCCACACATCAAGGAGGTTATGAAAGGGAGTTTGAAACCCCTCCATGTGATGTCCTGACTGGTACCCAGGTTTAATCTATGGCCAGGACCCGAAATGACGGTTTTTGTACCACCAGAGCTCTCGTCGATTTTTTTTTAAGTCAACAATTGCCAAATTTTATCTTAATCCATGATAGCAATCTTTCATGTACAACTTTCATATTTTAATCATATGGTCAAGTGACGTCATTGAAATGGGTCTGTCTCATTGACACTTTGCTTAAACTGACGCGATAGAAATACTAGTTATAGTTTGCTGATATCAACTGTGGTAAGATCGGGCTGATATGAAATATGCATAGTCAAAAGTTAGAGGTATACTACGTAATTTTTTTCAATGACCACCTGAATTAGACCCTCCTGGCTATAAACAACAACTTCCAGGCCTCTAGAAGGCACCCTAGCTAGGGGGAGGGGTGATCAGTCAATCACACTACAGTATCGGTTCAGGGGGAAACAATCAAGATCTTCTTCTTTGAAAACATTCGTTTTTTCTCTGTCTCACTTTTTCATAGAATATAATCATGCACTTCGTCTTTTTTGTGATGTTAATAAGATGAGGTTACATTCCATCCAATACTGCAAAAACATTTGCAAAAGATTAAGTTTTAGAAAAACTATGGTGAAACTTTCATCATACACCACGCTGTGCAGTCTGGCACACAACACAGTGATAAGCCAGATGTAGGCATGTTTCCCTAGGAAGCATGGAGGTCCATGTAGGAAGATCACGTCCAGGTTTGTAAGATGCACGGATGTTGCAACTTTTCTCACTGAGTCTTGGTATCCAATGCTAAAGAGTAAATTTAGCTTACTATGTAAAGTATTGGCAGGGAATTGTTTTTGTATTGTCCAAATCTTCCATAGCATAGCTTTAAGATCTCCCAACACCTGCAGCTGGAGATTGCGGCAGTCATGGAGTACGGACTGGTCCAAAGTAGTTACAGGTGTGTCTAAAGATTCTGGATTCCTGATCGCTCAAAGTGACGAATTACCTTAATACCAGGGCCGGGATGATATGAAGATTTTGAAATCTAAATCGTGAAATTGAAACCTTAATCAGTCATTCTGCTCTTAAAGTGTGAAAAACAACTGACATTTGCATTTTGGTGCATTTATGTAACCATGCCCTACTTGGTCATGACTGAACCATTCTACTTTGACAGCAAATTTTCTCCATTGTCTGCTGACCTTTCAAAAGATATAGTGTCCACTAAACTGGTTATTGAGGTCGCTGTCTGCTGAAAACGCGTTTAAGGGTCTGCATGGGGGTTCCCATCAACGATTTACGATAAAGTCAGAATAAGTTCCCCCTAAGTATAACGCTAAGTCAAGGAAAGCAATTACGGTAAATTTGGTCGCCTAGCTACGAATTACGCAGATAAGATGATTTCCCTACGAATTACGGGTAATAAAAATAGGCTGCTATTCCTTACGTAAAAGACCATGCAGACCCCCGACTATATTGAATCTCGTCACCAATGGCTACACATTTGCATACTTGCTTGGCGAAAAAGATCAATTGTTTGGCGCATTCCATTATGCGTTTAGGGAGTTTATGGTTCAACGGAGTCTGAGTATGTGGCTGCAAAGTTGGTGTGTTATAACAGCTATATAGATATCATAAATACCGATACAGTTGTACAAAAGCTTGACAAAACAGGGAATCCCTACCTAATGGTATCTGAAATAAAATGTACGTTTGATGGGTAACCAGGCCCACAATATGAACTTTGACCCCTATTATGTATCCACGTCCTGGTAATAGATAAGACAGAAGGACAAAGCTCAAGCTGCCAGAATCGTCGTCCCACTTTACGTGTAGAAACACAGGTAAGACCTTAAAGTATTTATGTGTTTTGTAGGCGTTTCCTAAATATAAACTCCCTGAGGAGCATTTAGGACAGTGCGCTACACAAAAATGGACTGAAGAAGGATAATTCTATTTTATTTATTTATTTATTTATTAGGATTCTCCATTTGGAGGGTATGGCGAAACAGGTGTTAAGGACACCTTTTCAAAGCCGCCATACACAAATATGCACATGTTCGCACATGTCTACACGCGGCGGGGTTATACCGCCCTTACGGGGTGATATACCCTTTCGCTGGCTGATACGGTATGTAGGTTCGCCAGGCCTCCAACCGGGTGATTTGAAGTGAATCACCAACTTCAGACAGAAAGGTTTGCTCCATCTCACACCGCACCATCGCACGTGTGGGGGTTCTTTAACGTGCATAGGGTGTGACTCTCCCCATACACGGGACCTCCATTTAACGTCCTATCTGAGGGACGGCCCTAGCTAAAGCCAGGTACTCACTCTCACCTGAGTATAGTGAGGAAAGCCGTGTTAAGTGCCTTTCCCAAGGGCACAAGATCGGTAACACAGCAGCTGGATTCGAACCCGCAACCTCTCGGTCACGAGGCGAAGACAGTACCACTGTGCTACGCGGTCCCACTATTTTTCGTTGACCTAAATACTAGTAATCTTTTGTGTAAATGTCTCAGCAAGGAGATCATTGTGTGTCCAGGGATACCTGAAAACAGGCCCTAATCTGAATGTTATGACATAATAAGATGAAACAAATCAAGGGATAAATAGAGAAATCTTTATTGTCATGACAAAAGTACAGCGACTTTCTTAACCCTAATGAGACCGGGCTTTTTTGGTCATCTTATGGTATTTGACGTTTGACGTTACATTGACTTAAGATGACGTAAATATGACGTCATCAATTTGATTATATTGGCCGGACCCATGAAAAAAGGGTATTCTCAGAAAACTTCAAGTTATACTACAAAAATTTAACAACAAGTGCAGACAACAGAATAATTATGTTTATTACGACTTGTATTGCCAATAGCAACATCGATGACGTCATGATGACGTCATAAAATGACGTCATGCACATCTAAGATACGAGTTAGGCTCCGCCATATTATATACACCACCTTGAATTTTTAAAACTACTTTTTTTGCAACAAATAATCACAAAGGGCAATTGAGATAGACTAAATTCATTCATTTAGATGTTTTTTGATGAAAAAATACAGTGATGGTCACAGTGAGTTACTCTTTCTACTAGGTGTTGATCTATGCAGCCATCAGCTTCACCTTTTACATGTTCTGCTGGGACATATCCCTTATGTGTATATAGTGATTCACCCCGCACACCCGCTCGTAGCTAATTTCACCCAGCTGACTTGCTATCAACTAGGACCACTCTACTAACTAAAGGTCAAAAAGGGGTGTAAATGTTTTTTTTTAAACGAACCACAAAACAGCAGCAAACTTCTAATGTGCGCTATAGCACAATGGCTCACACATTCTATCCCCATAGCAAAGGAAATCGCAATCCATGCAGAGGTTCTAAAGATATCGGTCCGGAATCACAAAGATCCCGACCAGAATCAATACCTGCTTTTTTCAAGCAGGGAATTAGTAACTAGTACGTACATATAACGTTTGTGTAATTCGACCTCCAATTATGCATCTTACCACCTCAATTACATTTTCAATACAGTTCAAGTCATCGGTATTTCTGAGGATATGGCAAAACAGTCAAGATTGATTGACAAGCTGATCAGCCGGACAGAACTGAAGTTACCCGCCCAAACTGATCTGGAATGTAAGTACATATGCAAAATAAATACCTAATTTGCATGATTAATGAGAAAATGCTATTTTACAATGTAATTGTGGTAAATGACGGGAACTTCTTACTAGTAGCATTTGGAAGTTATGAACAGGTGAACATCGTTGAACATTAATTATGCAAATGAGATCCTAATTTGCACAAATTATGAGAAAATACGATAAAAGCTTACTTTCTTGACATAGATTGTGTACGTCTGTTGTACCTAACCGATACAAGAAAGTTCGTCATGTTCAACAAATTTTTCGTTCTTTTTTTAGATATGCCATCGGACTTTGCCGAAGTTATTGACCAATGAATGTGGCGTGATTGTAAAAACCATGCATTTGGACACGATCCAACTCTCGTTTTTATCAGGGTCTCTTGGACCTCAGGAACAAACGGGAGTTCTGGGACCGACTGGACCTACAGGGGAAAAGGGAGTCATGGGGCCGGCTGGTCCTGTGTCTGTCGGGCCTCCAGGAGAAAAGGGAGTCATGGGGCCGGCTGGTCCTGTGTCTGTCGGGCCTCCAGGAGAAAAGGGAGTCATGGGGCCGGCTGGTCCTGTGTCTGTCGGGCCTCCAGGAGAAATGGGAGTCATGGGGCCGACTGGTCCTGTGTCTGTCCGGCCTCCAGGAGAAAATTTAAAGGCAGCCATGAGGCCGGCTGGTCCTGTGTCTGTCGGGCATCCAAGAGAAAATTTAAAGGCAGCCATGGGGCCGATTGGTCCTCCGGGAGAAATGAAAGCCATGGGACCTCCAGGAGAAAAGGATGTCATCAGGACGGTTAATCCTGTGTCTGTCGGACCTCCACTTGAAAAGGGAGCCATGGAGCCGGCTGGTCCTGTGTCTGTCGGGCCTCCAGAGGAAAAGTTAGTCACTCTTGGTCCTACGACCTGTATCAACATAGGCGGCCACATATGGTGTGCTAGTGGCGTAGGAGTTTTGAAATATTGACCCTCTTAAACATATTTTCCTGCATTTTCGGGGACAACTTTTGCTGCCAGACTTAAAGTTTAATGGCAATTCTATCAAAAAGACATGGTTTTAGAGGGCGATGCCCCCAAAATATTTTCACGATTTCGAGAGCCGGCGCTGAAGGCGCGAGCATGGTTTTTCTGATGAAGTTTTGAAATCTGGATCCTCTGAAACGCCATTTTCTGTATTTTGAGGGACAAATCTTGCTGACAGACTAATGCCTGAATCTAATGCTATTTCTGTTAAAGAAAGAGACGTTTGACAGCGATGGCCCACGTGCACGCCCCTACATATTTCATCATGTCGCTGTGATCGCCTGAGGCGCAAGCCGTCGCCAGGAAGGCCCCGCGAAAATTTTGAAATTGACCCCCTGAAACGTCATTTCCTGCACATTTTGCTTGTAAACTAAGCTAAGTTCGATAGTAAAATTCTTATTGTTTAAAGGGTTTAAAAAGGCTTTGAGAGCGACGCTCCCGCAACATATTTTCACCATGGGAGTTTTGGCAAAATGCCATTTCCCCCTGGGGTAAAATTTTCCGGTTGACTAGCTGGATTTAGTGCAATTTCCATCATTGAAAAACCCTACCAGGAGGGCGTATTTTTTTTTGGGGGGGGGGGGTGCCTAATGAAACGTTACGGCGCCATGCTTCGAGCTTTTACTGAGATTATTTAGCCCACTCACTACTGTTCTTCACTAATTTCACATCTAGTCAGCCGTTTTCAGCGTTGGCTAGGTTCTCTTGTGCCGGGAAGGGAGTTTGTCGTGCAACCCGAACCCGCTTCCTTTCCACGGCAAACTCCCTTCCACGGCAAAATCCCTTTCACGGCAAACTCCCTTCCACGACAAACTCCCTTCCCCGGCATAAGAGACCTTTCGCCAACGTCAATAATCGCGACCCCCCTCCCCACCATAAAAATGAAACACAGTCCTTCGACGGAAGCTATCCTGGCCAGACGCTCGTCGATGGCGCAAGCGGGGCTTGAGAGCCGAAACCTATTGCAATTTGTGCCTTTGATCAACCGAACTTACACAGTTACAGAAAGGCAAAAGATTAAAGCTCACCTGATTGGTCTGTCTTCAATCGTTTAAATTTGTACAGTCGAGACCATTATATAACCAACTTAATGACTTGTTATGCTGAACATTGCTTCAAAAGAAATACCATTTCTAATCGTTTCTGTACGACTTATTGCGTACATTTATGCACGTGTGGGTGTTGGAAAAAACCAGCTGACTCCACAGATTACTAGTATGTACATACATAGTCATCGAGAAGCAAGAAATGCGTTTTCGAAGAAACTTATTCAGCACACTTTTTGTATATCTAACACCACACTTTTCCAAATGTTAAGATTAATGACAACGCGACAAGACTGGCAACATCATAGCGAATTTATGGAAGCTATGCAAAATTAACATCTTACCCAATATGTCATGTAACGTTATATATGTACGCATGTTTATGTGTGTGTACGTGTGTAAAATTGTCGCTTGTCAAAGCAAAACTGCAGTTTTTATTTCATCACCTAGGCGACTCTTTTTGCCTGTCACTTTCAAATCAATCCGTGAATAGTTCCACCCGGTTGGTAAATTACCGAATAACGAAGTGCTTTGTGAACAGCTTTAGCATTAATGTCAAGCTGTCGGGCGTGGCGTAAATGGTAGAGCGTTCGGCTAGGAATCTATATAGGTCCTGAGTTCGATCCCCGCCCTGCCCCCGACGTTGTGCCCTCGGGAAAGGCACTTTACACGACCTTCCTCACTTCACCCAGGTGTAAAAATGGGTACCTGACTTCGGTCGGGTAGGTGAAAGACTACCTTTACCTTCTGTCTGTACCGTGTATGTGGCACTGTTAATATAAGTTACAAAGACTTGAGTGCAGTGCCACATTGTTCTCGTCTGTCCAAAAGCAAATAGCAATAGAAACAAGCATGGTGTTTATAAAAACACAGGCGACGAAAGGTTACGATTGAATAGTTGTTTTGTTTGTTTGTTTGTTTTATTAAGACCTCTGCTGTCATAGACACCATTTGTCTCTGATATGGACTGTCTGTGCCTTGACAGTTTATGAATGGATGAATGAATGACCTTAATTGTACACGGTGCAGTGCATGGCAGGAACTATTACACAGAGTGTGAAATAAAGGTATTGGGTAAGACTGAATATCCTAATTACTACAACAATAAATGCTAGCATAAATTTCGATATCAAATTTCAATCGAGCGGGGATTATCATGAGTGTCAGTATATTTTCTAATAACGTTGTTAACAAAGCTGTCTCCGATATTTGCCTATTTTTGCGTTGTGCCATTGAAGATAATTTATATTTAAATACATTCAAATCTGTCTGTAGCATCTAGTCTTTTAAAATCTGATCTACTTGATTCGAGAACTGTGAATAACTTACGACGTAACGTATTATATCTAGAATAATCCACGACGAAGTGGAATTCATTTTCATATGGATAAAATGTTGGTTTCTTAGGGGATTAATCGCCTCATGGCCAATTGACAATGTCACAATGGTGACCCTAAGTAGCCCATTGAGAGTCCCAAAGCACAGACTGCCAGACCAGCTGCAGGACATCTGGAGCGAATTACAGCCCATTCCAGTATACCGTGCCCTCGGGGACATCTGTGTCTGTTACATGTAAATCATAACACTCGCACCACCTGTACAACTGGAACCCGAGCTCGGGGGAACGTGGTAAACAGGTGCCCACTGACAAGCTTAGAACTGGGAGTTTTGTGGAAACGTTTCACTCGCACCACCACCTGTACAACTGGATCCTATGCTTAGGGGACAGTGTTTAACAAAACATTTACTAGTACCCACTGTTACGTTATTGTTGACGCAAATTTTACATCAATAAATCTAAATCTTAGAATCTCAAATAGGCTATGCAGTAAAGAAGTGCAATATCAGCATGGTCAAGTGAGCTGAGAGTGAGTAAATCACTTCCAATCCACGCAGACAGAAGGTGGCACTGATTTAAGCTGGTACGGCTGGGTACATCTAAGAAAAGGATAAAACAACTTCAAGTTTCAAGCGATACAAAACAGAGCGGCCAGGATCACCCTTGGATGCGACAGGTCCAACGGGTCCAGAGACTCTTTACAGTTTACTGCAGATGCTAACGTTAGTGCCGTTAAACTTGAAAGACATGATCCAGCAGAAAACGTAGTGAATTTTCATGAGTCATGAAAACAAACCATCAGTGTCAATATGTAAACTACTCACAATGCAAGATCACTGTTATCAGACCAAATCTTCAGAAAAAGTCAGAAAATATCCGCTCTCTGAAACCCAGAACAAATTTAGATGCTCAAAACTGAACAATTTCTGCACAGAACGTCTAACACATGGAATAGTTTGCTGTAAGGAAATTAGATTTTGTCCCATTGTTCGTGGACCTAACGTAGACTTCCTACTTTTTGTGACTCTTTTGAAAAGTTGCTGTATATGATATTTTCCTGTGGCTGTGTGTTATCTAGATTTGTTCTATGGATATTGATGAATAAAGGATAACAGGAAGAATACAGATGCTATAGACATTGTAAAAGCTAATCGTGTCTCCAAATAAATTCATAGAATGTTACCAACATATAGATAGCTGTGTGTTAGTACTGTTATCAATTACCACAGAACGTGCAATGATTGATGACCAGATGGACAGACAGCTGGGCGGGGATTTGTGTGGAAAGTAGGTTGGACGTTATTTGTTGGGAGGAAAAGTGGGAGGAGAGAAGGGTGGACCTTATTGGGTATTTACATGTTAGATCAACCCAAAGGCGGAGCACAGAGATAGGGAAGAGCATTCGAGAACTTTTGAGTGAACACAAAAGACCCTCCAGTGATGGGAGCAGACGTACTGGATGGGAGCAGACGTAATCAGGCGTCTAGTCTATCATCGTTCAGGCAATCTTTGGCCGAGTTTTCTTGGGGACAGACGGACACAGAACAGCACAAAAGGTGAGTGATCATCATTTTCCAGCTTCATATATTACGTATCCTTGTCCAAACTATTATGTGGTTGTTTCTAATTGTTCTAGTTGTCTCGACGAACCTACACAGGGTTAGCCTGCTTGCTAGACTGTTCTGTTTCTTCAAAATTCTAGAGCTAACTGACAGACCATCTCCTTGGCTGACATGACAAGGAATTTTACCACAGACACCCCTAAGTTAGACCAATTAAAAAGAGAAACTGTGCAATGAATACTCCCGCTTACTAGACAGGATAGCATGCTGTTGGGGGAAAAGTCTTTGTTCCCTTTGTTTCCCATGGCCAGCTGCGTAGCTTAACACGTGCTAACTCATTAATCACTAGGTCATGGGGGGGGAGGGGGGCACACCTGCGATGCAGATGTTTAGCTGCATGCTAGGGATAGGGCCGTACCAAATAATTCTATGGATGCTATCATAGTGAGCATTGATTGCAAACGAATTTGTTGTCAAAATATAATTTGTCATATTTTCTGGAGTTACACTTTAGGAAATTTTGTGTTATATGTCATTGGATTTGATTATGTAGGGGCGTAAGTAAAGATATCAGAGCCCACATTCCCCTCTTTATATGTTGAGTGTTAACATGTTTATCTTGAATGTATAGCAAGAATTTAATTTTGAATGAGGGCCACAGCCTTAGAACCATGTGTATGAGTTACAGTAGTCTGGTTAGCGAAACATATAAATTAAAAATGATTTCAGTTTTGTTATTTTATGTACATTGACATATTTCCTAGAATTTCTTTCGCCGCACATGCGTAGTGACATCTGTGAAGGGCTTATATAAGATAGTTTGTTCAATGCCCAACTTGAGTACCGCACGTGTGCTCACGAAGATGAAGTCGAAGATATTTGTTACTTACCTTTGAATTAAACGCCAAGGGGTATCTTTAGCCAAAATATGAGAAGAAGCTATGATGTTTCAAATGAAAAATTTGAAAGAAAATCCCTTTGGAAGGTACGTATCCTCAGTACACAATTGTTTCTTTTGCAACTGCATGGGGCTGACCAGTACCCGTGATATTTTTCATAAAGAAGAAAGAGACAAATCCGTCAATGACTCATCGTGATTTATGAAGAATGTAACATCATTCTGTCCTGAGCAGTACAGCCCTATAACAAAACAGAAACATGGTGTGCTGGGTGATATAGTTTTTCACTGGATATATCACTACATGCAATATCAATCCCAAACATCTTCTTACAACTAATGGCTTCAAATGTATGCCATTACTGTAAAGCCAAAGTTGGGAGTAATTCCACATTTTTCTTTTTTTCTCTCACAAGGAATTACAACATATGAAGGATGGGAAGATGACCCCACCAGACCCCACAGCTTGTCATGAGAACAAGTTACACAGACGGATGCTGTTCAAACAGTTTTCCTGAACAGCGAGGTTTGTTACCCTTTTGTTCTTATTGCTCATATAGTTTGAGTATCCAAAGTCATAGAGGTAACAGTGGGCAGAATGGTGGGTTAAAAATGGACCTTTAAAGGCACAAGGGGGCTTAAATGCACAAACATCGGGAGCATTGAAAACTAGTACAAACCTATGAGTGGATGTTGGGTGTTGGTTGATCTACTATACTGGGCACTTAGTTTTTTCGAACCTTTATTTATTGATTATGTGAAAAAAGACATTTGACAGCTAAGCAATCTAAAGAAACCCATAGGGATTCATTCATGTTGACATATTGATCATGGAATATGTGTCCATCAACTATACCTAACCTGTTCTATATTATTTCTTTCAGCTCTACAAGGCGACAACGACAACAGTCACAAGAAATTAATAGTTGAACTTGGACGGCAATCAGATTGATAGTAACCGTAGCTTTACAATGCATCACAATCTATCACCTCAAACGGAAGTCAATGCACATGTAGTCAGGCTTGACTCTATAGTTCCAGGAATTTTGTCAGCATGCAAACAATTTATTATACGGTCAACAGAATTACAAAAGAAATGTTTTGCTTGAATGTATTACCAAGTGTCATTGTTATAGAAGTAAATCCAAAGTTATAAGAATGACGCATCTTTGCCATGTTCTGCCAGGTTTTTACATTCTCTGTGTTTGTGTCTTGAGATATGGTAAAAGTATATATGATGTGTATGTTGATGAAATAAAAGGTATAGGCAATTGTGTGGATAGTTTTTTTTTTAAATGAGTAGTCTTTAAAATGTGGACAGTCATGGCCTTTTCTGCTTTCTACAAACATCTTGCAAATAAAAATTGTTTCAAATCAGATTTAGTAAATTCAAAATACTGTGTTCACAGGTGAAACAAAAAAACGTATGTACTTTAAACATTAAAGCTTTAATATAGTGTTCCTATTTGTCCGACGAAAGAACACCAAGAGCGATTGAGAGTTAAAAATATAAATCTCAATTGCCGGAAACAGAAAAACGTACTTAATGCATTGATTATGACAGTGGTTTTTGTGCTGAAAGAAGCAAATTGCCCGAAACAGTAATGTGACGGTAAAATACCAAGCAACAAAGGCCATTTCTGTTCCGACAAAAGACCAAACAGGCAAAGGCTACCTCAAAACGAATTCCCTAGGGAATGCATTCGTGCAATTTTTGGAATATTTTCAAAGCAATCGTAATACTGTAGAATGCCTCCGCCCCTGAGGCGTCGCCAAAAAAAGCTGACGTGCCCCTAGCTGTTGACCAAACCGTTGGTTATGTATTGACTCATTGTGTGCAAATAACTGTTTTTGTCCTTGAGTCTCAAAGACATTGTAATACGAGGGGTAGTCAGAAACTAATGCAAGTGATTTCATAACAGACTCATTTTTTAATCGATTGAGTTGAAATTTGGCACAAACGAGACATTTGTCTTCTTGAGAGTAGTTATTTCAAATTTGGTCTTTATTATTTTATGAGCAACTCAGTTGATTTCAAGATGAACACACCCTTGGATGCTTGTCAGACGATCAGTTTCTCTAAATGTAACCCACTAAAAATAATTGTAGGAGGTTGAAATTACACATGTATGATAACAAATGTCTCTATAGGTTGCATAGAGTCAATTCCGAGACACCATGAGGGTTTTTAGACAATAATTGTAATAAGTTGGAATTATTTTGAATAAAAGAATATCTAAGCCCCAATAATTATAATTTTTGCAAAAATTTTGATATGGAATTTTGAATCTATTTGAATTCCTTTCAATACTTTGGAAACATTTTGAAAGAGATCACACAAAAATCTCTTTATTTACAATAATTTTCAAACATCTGCAGGATTCTTTCACTTTTAGAAATATTTACAAAAAATGGTAAACCTTGCCAAATGGTAGAATTAGCTCATTGCCCCATAAAAGTTTTATATTTCACTGATGGGCACTGGTGGGTCCTTTGTGGTAGGCCATTGATATGACACCCAGTCGTACTTTGCAAGGATGTGTGAATTGCTTTCTTCCTAGCCCACTGACCCAATATTACAAAAATGGTAGAAAATGGTAAATAAAGGCAAAATGCTGTTACCATTGTTTACAAACTGTTAGAAGTATTCTGTTCCACATTGTGAATATTTCAAAGGTTTTACAGACCAGGAAAAATATTTAGAAAGTTCAAATAGCATTAGAAATATTTCAAAAGTATAAAATCTCCTGGACATATAATTGAAAACAATTGAAAACATTTGTAAACTAGAGTTCGGCGACCTCATACCTCCATGAAAATTTAGAGCTTTTGTAAATTTTATGCAATTAATTAACATTAACATAATTTATGCTATCCAGCTTCCACAGTTCAGGCTCGACTTCAGTCCAAATAAACTCCCTTGATATTCCAAGAGTCCATGTAGAGCAACAAATTCCAACAAGAACAGGCATAAAACTCGTTGTTATAGCCAGAGAACTTTCCTGCCCGTACAGTAACACTGTGTATATTGTATTGGCTGAAACGTCACCTCTGTGACCTCTGGAGCACTGAGCAGATGGCCAGTGAACTTCCTGTGTCACAGGGACCGGAAGTTACTTTCTGGAGTTGGTAGTGAGGCATGCCACCTGCGCGCTTCAGAGCGATTTGACCTCAGTGACCTCTGGAATGCCATAACTCTACAGTGACCTTGTACCACAGAGCAGAAATCTATTTCCGGAGCTCCCTGACTGTTTATGTTGCATTAGTGATACCTTTCTCACGTAATTTTGCCTCATGACATTGGGATTGATATACACAGAAGACCCTTGTTAGCATAATTTATGTGAATTTATTATCTCTTGCCACATCACATGCTGGAAAAATGTCTCCATTAATTATGCAAATTAAGCCCCTTTTTGCATAACATGTATTCATTATGAACATATTTGCCTAAGCTACCTGCACCCCTAAAATGATGCCAATCCGTCAATTCTTTCTGCAGTTATCCACTTTGGAATGTCTTGACAAAAATGCCCCTGCAGTTCCGAAATTACATGTTAGGGGGCTGAAATCTGCCCCACTTTGTCATGACACTGTAAGCTATCTACCACCCAAATGTCAAGACTATATCATGTCCGGGACAAGAGATACATTGAAAAAACTGCCATGATAGAATATTCTCATTAATCATGCAAATTTACTCCTATTTTGTATAATTGGTATCTTATCTTGTACAACATTGTCTAAGGTACCCACATACCAAAAATCATGAAAATCCATTGTTCCCTTCTTGAGTTATCCTCTTCAGAAGTTTTTGACAAAAATGCCCCTGCTATCCCAAACCTAGTCGGCTGTTGTAACTGTCAAGTAAAAAGTTGTAATAGTTTAAATTTGCATGGAAAAGGTCTATCTTCATTGCAAGTATGTACAAAATAAAGATCATGCAATAGTTGTAACATGTGAATGAGACGGTGTGTTAAAAATATGCAAAAGAAAAAGGAAGCATTGTTTGCGTTATGAACCTTTTTAAGACTTATCAGAAATATATAACAATAATGTTAAATGCCATATTTTGCAGAGAAAACACAATCATAACCATCATCATGATCAGTTACAATACTTCACTAATTGATACATAAAGGCATGGATACAAATATTGGAGAATGCACCACCTGTGTATGTACTCGTATCACCGTGTTCTGTATAAAGTAGAAATGTAGAGAGATTTGATTTCATTAAACAAAGAATCACAGCGATTGTTGTTAATAGACTATTGTATTTATTAATAACATCTGGTTATGATCACCATGTATATATGTTTATAGTAGGGCACTGAATTGAATGTATTCATTCCTTTTTGTTTTTAAACACTACAAAAGATCTCACATGATTCTGTATTCTTTTCATGCTCGCACTGTGGATGGTTTCTCTCTATTTCCTTCAACCTTTCTTGCTATAATGTTAGGCTCATGAAGAGTGATTTTAAAGTTACAAAAGCTACAGAAATATCCGATTCGATAAAACTTACACGCTGTATACTAGTAAACTGATTACTACCGAGGATACATCCAGTTTGATCAAAATTTGAAATGGCGTCGTTAGGGTAACCATAGTTACAATGACGTCATTTCATCACCCTGGCAACCATCGTTAGGCGTTTCTTCCCGACCGGGTACTTTTCTCTCCCACCCCCGCCGGATCCTGTTCACGCGAGAACTGACACAGGGCAACAAGGTCACGACCTTCAACAGAATCAAGATGGCGGGCAGGATCAGGGTGATCTGGAATCCGGCTATGGTGTAAGAGACAAAGAGAAACGGTGAGACGAAGATGTCCACGCCGTAGATCACCATGTGGGTGGTGGCAAGAAGCAGGACAACCCAGCCGAGTTTGCCCTGAACAAATGTAAACTCGCGCCAGTTCATGGCGTTGGTAACGGAGGGAATGGAGGAAACACCGAGAACGACCATCAGGAATAGAGCGAGCGCACCAAAGAGGAGGAAAGTCTCTCCGCTCCACCGCATCTGACCGAAGACGACACCCCCTTCTGCAGTCACCGTGGTCTTGTCGAAATGTCGCCCGTAGTAGGCCGGGCTGAATTCCAGCAGCGAGAGGCAGGCGTGGATAGAGGCGACAAACAAGCACAGCAGACCGAGCTGTTTGCGAGCCAGCAGCCACTTGTCCAGCCAGTCGGGGAAGCGCCTGTACTTCGTGCCGTTGTACAGTTGGACGAAAGAGGCGAGGACGCCAGGGAAGTAAACAAAGGACAGGATGGTGATGGCCGTCCCGGCTAGAGCACGATTGCAGTAGTGCACAGGGATATGCTGAAAGGGGATGTCAGGCTGGCCATCGATTGCTTTAAACACAATTCCCCGGTACAGAGTGTAGAGCAGGAGAAAGATGAATGCTCCAAACGACATCTTGAGAGCCAAGTGCCAGGATGGAAGCAGGCGGAGAGGGATAGCCTCGATCTCGCGCGAGGCCAGCAAGCTCCCATAATCCACAGGGGCGAAACCCATCTCTTTGGCCAGTTGCATGACGGTCTGGCGAGCCTCATGATCATCACTGCTCACAAAGACCTAAGAAAAAAAGACCAGTATTTCAAAACATGTATACCATGCTTTAGTAGTCAAAAAGTGTCATTGGAAATCTTATCAAGGTTCACCTTTGAAAAACAACACATGTCCTGTATTTTATTCAAGTTGAGTTCCATGCCTAAGAGCTTTAATATTTATTATTTGCTATCTTAAAGAGTTTCACTTTGCTTCTTTGCTTTGTCCTTTATTTGTTTTCTTCAGCATAAAATTGCAGAAAGTATTTGGTCTTTTTCAGCCTGGTTTTCAAATAGATGCCAAGTCCACTGCGTGAGAGACGGAGTGACTCGACAGCTACAAAAGTTTAGGATACAAGGCTACGCCTTCTACGACTATCTTTAAGTTAAGATAATGATAGTCTTCAAACCACTTTAGACATGTTATTAAACAATATGCCATGTCAAAGTACTGGTAGCAAGGTGTCCTATGGCCGAGGTATTCAGTCGTCTGATGGACTCCGTCGTTATATGTATTTTCGTGTCAAGGAAACAAAATCAAAATATCTTCTGACCTCCTTTGATCCCCCGGACAGTCCTGAGCTCAGCGTCCATGCCGACACGACGTTGAAAGCTTTCACCACTGTGGAGGCGGGAAACAACTTGGCGAGGTACTCGGCGTTCGACTCACCCTTACGGATCTGCAAGAAAAAACGACATCAAATTTAGACACAAAATGAACATAGGAGATAGCATTGTTACAATTTTTGAACCACAGTACTTACGTAGGGTTGTATATATAGCACATAATGCTAAGTCATGTTTATGTTAATAAAAGATTTTAAAAGAGGTAGCCACCACGCATCAACTCACAATGAATGCGAACGATTGATTGATTATCAATCATTAGCCAATAACTTTAATTTCTGGGGACGTACCTTGGTGTTGTTGCTGACGTCGATGAGAATTTTGCCGGCCAGTGCCTCCCGGTCCGCCTGCAGGTCGGGGTAGTTCTCCCGGTGGACGGCCACGAACACCAGGTCAGCCCGGGTCACGGCGGCATGGCGGGTCGTCACCTCTGCACCCTGAGGGGGTCAAGGGTCAGGGGTTATCATCTAAGGGTCAAAGGGCTGTTAATATTTAGCGGTTGTTATCTTTAAGTACCTTTTAAGCAGCCCAAACTATTCGCCGAGTCAAACGTATGTCGGGCCACTCATATACGTATGTTCTTGAAATCGCAGAACCCACAAATTTGAAAAAAGGTGGGGCTTTTCGTCTCCCTCTGCTTCCAAAGAAGAAGTCAAACTCAACCAGTTTAGAATTAGCCAACACTTGTATTAGAGTAGAATATTGTTCATAACTGTCCATTGTCACTTGTATATCTACTATGTTTATACCATTTACTTGCAATTAGCCCTCGGGCACGAACTTGCAAAATAAACTTCTATATAATATAATATATATAATATAATATAATATAATATAATATAATATAATATAATATAATATAATATAATATAATCATGAAATAAGATGTTATCGGCTACATCCCTGAGGCGTTACCAAAAAAGACCTTATTTTGAACACCACCTTGGCGATCCGCCAGTAGCATGATGGCCCAGTAACCTTTGGCCACTGGATGATGCAACTCTTTTATAAGCTAAAACGAGCTTTTTTTACGCAACGATAGATACATAAGTTCATAACACCAATCAAATACCTTCACTTTCCATAGCCCATGAAAATGATAGAATTGAAAAATGCAAATACAAAACCATGCGTTATCTACAGGATACACATGTAAGAGGTTGAATGCCTAACGGGTCCTAACGCCTGTGTATCAAGAAGGGTTTCGGATGTTACATAAATAGGTCACTAAAAGGGCGATGACCGTTACCTAACAAGGGATACTGTAAATACAGAAATGTTCGCGGTGGATTTATGTTCGCGGTTTTCGCGGTGGCCACTTCAGGCTTCACCGCGAACTTAAGACCACCGCGAACATTTCTGTGGCTACAGTCTGTGGCGCTACCGCGAACTTAATACCACGCACCGCGAAAGCTCCATTTTTCCGCTACCGCGAATTTAAATTCCCGCGTACTTAAATACATTTACAGTATTGTAACTTTCTAAGTACGCCTCAACAAGATGTTGCTGTGTCGCAATTGTGGAACTGTATATATATATACATGTGCCGTTGACGCTTTAAAATTTGCCAAAAGTTATTGTAACTATATTTCTCTCCAGTCACTTTCTGGAGGACTCTTAGGACACGTCAATTTCTTGTTAAAGCGAAGGCAGTAAATGTTTACCAACTGCCAATCATTGCGAGGGCACCACTTGGCCAAAATACTGTCAGTGGGTCACGTATCTGCCCATATTGAATACACATGTCTGCTCTTGTATAAGCTTGGTTGACATTGACTAATTTCTACCAGATTTCTTGACTCGTGTGAAAAATAGAAGGAGGAACTATCCAAACAAACAGGGTTGTCAATGTGTTACTAGTTGTTCGGCTAAATCTTCTACAAAAATGCAGCTTTTTTAGACAAACTTATTCTACTTTCAAAGTAGCTCAAGGAGTCTTACTCAGTCTACGCTTTTAGTTTAGCGCTCTCACAATGACTTTGCATTTTTACCTGCCAGAAGAGTCTGACAGCAACTGACCTGACAGGGTTGCCAATGTGCGTTTGAACTCGTCTTTCGCCGGCTAGATCCTCTGGCATATCATGCATTATTTGGGCAAACTTCTTATTTTTCATGGAGCCCAAGGAGTCGTATAAACACTACCCTTTGGCGCCCTCAAAGAGACTTTGTTTTCATTCCTTACCTGCGGGAAGAGTCGACGATTCCGGTCGGGGTCCCTGCTCCCCACCACCACGGGAAACCCTGACCGCACCAGCCGCTCGGACAGGGACCGGCTGTAGTCGCCGCTCCCCAAGATGGCGAGGGTCGGCCGGGAGGACTTCGAACTGCCCTCCTGGACCTCGCTCAAAAGAAAACCATCCTTCGTCTTCACCTCAGTGTCTCCACTGATCGTCTTTGAATCCTTCTCCATCGTTGCGAGCCACGAAATAAAACTGCAGATGACGCGCAGGGTCCAAGACGCAAAAACAAAATTGCCCTAGATCGAGTCCTCAACAAAAGCCTCGGTCCCTGCCAACCGAAGCCTTCACGAAGTGGACGAGCCTCGTAGTCTTCACAATAAAACGTGAATGTAACTGACTAATCAAGGGTGGTTCTCTGCAAGCGTCGCCTTCTTCAAACAAAACAAAGAGCCTCAGAAGAAATAGGCCTCACTTAAGGCTCGGATTCCAACTGTTTAAGTTCCAGCTGGGTGTTTTATCCTCATTTGTTGCAACATTTATCATTCTCAAAGACATGGCGTTCCCTCCTAATTCACCATATATGGAGTGATGGGCGGGCCTTACGGCCAGTAAAGGCATTTGCTAATTGACAGGGGGTCTCTCTGTACTACTCTCCAAGCAGAGGTTAGGCTCGGCTGTTTTTAACGTTTTTTTAGTCGTTTTTATCGGGCTTTCTATTTTTATCCTTTTTTATCTTGCTCTGTCAAAAACTAACTTTGGCTGGCGTACTTCAAGAAAAATGACAAAATAGAAAGCCCGATAAAAACGACTAAAAAAACGTCAAAAAAAACAGCCGAAGCCTAACCTCTGCTTGGAGAGTATCTCTGTACCCGTGTGCTTTGCGATTACACAGCCCCAGCTGACCGAGCTACCTGAACCAGGAAAAAATAAATGTCCTGATGTGTGAACGTGTCACTTTTCTCAGGAGATTGGAGCAAACTTTAAGAGATTTAGAAGAAGACCGTCAAAGTTAAGCAAAAAATACCACGGCCTTGATTCAAAAGCACCCAGTTGATATTGTCAGTGTAACTGACGTAAGGCATTGGCCGGTTGTTTCTTAAACCATATCCAGTTGCTTGAGTTACTTCTTTATGGCATATCTTATTACCTGGATGTTTATTCGGGCGATATAACTCGGCAATCCCCAGATTGGAAGGGAAATTGTCTTTCTTCTGATTTAAGATAGACTTTTGTTTTTTTACAGTGGCTAGAGAACAATTTATCTATTTCTATCAAGTTTGAATAGTACAGAGCAACACAGTGTAACCATCCATTTAAAAGAGAACAGATTGGGAAGTGTACGAATATTCGCGATGTTTTAATCAACTCAACCAGTCATGACCACATAAAAAGTTTTATTCTTTGATTCTCATTTTGTCCCCTCTAGTGGGGAAAGCTGTTCCACATCAATGTCAGTCCAGGCGTCTTATGTCCGGAGCATGGGTCCATATGTGGCCTTACATTTGGTTGATTCCGCAGAATTCGAGCAGTTTCTCGGAAAGGTAAGGAAGCGAAAGAGAGAGAGATAGAGACCGACAGACAGAGAGAGAGACAGAGAGAGAGACAGAGAAAGAGAGAGGGGGAGACAAGGAGGGGGCACACACGCACACACACACACACACACACACACACACACACACACACACAAAGAGATAGATAGAGAGAGAGACGCAAGACGTTTCGTGGGATGACGATGACGTAGCAACAGTGCTGAATAACAGTGGGCCTCTGTGTAGGCGTTGACAACATGCACAGTAAGTACCCTGGTACCTACATTAAGATAAACCCATCAAACATGCTTGTGGTCATAATGGGGGCGGGGGTGGCTGAGGTCAATTATTACCTCCATGAAATGTCATGGAGGTTATATTTTACCCCGCGTTTGTGTGTCTGTCTGTCTGTCTGTGTGTTTGTGTGTGTGTGTGTAAACAAGATAACTCAAGAACGGCTGGATGGATTGCTTTCATACTTGGTGTGTTGGTAGTGTGTGATGAAAGCTGGAAATGATTAGATTTTGGGCCCTCTAGCGGCTCCCCTTGGTACTGCAGCGCAACTTCCGGTTTTGCTATCTCGGTGTTCTGAACATGCTATGGTCACGATTTTTGAGTATTAGATAGCTCTTGTGCTCAGGAAGAAATGACATAAGTTTGGGCCCCCTAGCGTCTAATTTTGGGATAGCAGGGGCATTTTTGTCAAAAACTTCTGAAGACGATAACTCAAGAAGGGAACAACGAATTTTCATGATTTTTGGTATGTAGGTACCTTAGGCAATGTTGTACAAGATAAGATACTAATTATGCAAAATTGGAGTACATTTGCATGATTAATGAGAATATTATATCATAGCAGTTTTTTCAATGTATCTCTTGTTCCAGACATGCTATGGTCTTGACATTTAGGTGATAGATAGCTTTTAGTGCTATGACCAAGTGGAGCAAGTTTCAGCCCTCTAACATTTAATTGTGGAACTGCAGGGGCGTTTTTGCCAAGACACTCCAAAGCGGATAACTGCAGAAAGGATTGACAGATTGGCATCATATTAGGCATGCGGGTACCTTAGACAAAGATGTTCATAATGATATACATGTTATGCAAATGAGGACTTAATTTGCATAATTAATGAGGAAATTGTATAATTCCATTGTTTTCAATAACTGGACTTCAACAAATGTAACACATGTTAATTATGATAGGTGGAGTATAAGCAGATACCAAATGTGGTAATGAGGAGCTTATTTGCATAATTTATGTAAAAATTGCAAAACCGCTTTATGATTAATAATGGGAATTTTATAATTGTGACATGTGTACGTTAGTCAATGATGAACAACACCATGCATAAATTATGTCTATGTGTTAGTCAATTTCATTAGATTTAGGAAAGCTCTAAATTTTCATGGAGGTATGAGGTCGCCGAACTCTAGTTCTTGAATATTTACCTCTTTACCACCCAGGACATTTTACTACGCTTGTAACAAAATGGTATCTAGATTTAGATAGTCCAAACAGACGTCATTGATAAGCTAGTCGTAACATAAGATTGTTACGCAGGGGTGGGGTGGGGTGGATTGACTTCGATGAACTAAGGCCTCTGGAGAAACGGAAAATGTATTTCTTTTATACCTACTACATACCTACCTACCTAGTCCCTTCACCTCCAGGGACAAGGACAAATCTTTTATACTGTTGCATTAAATCTCGTCCAATCCACCCTATCATGTCCACTCTAAGTAATTTCTCCAAAGTTGGCAAATACATGTAACCACTTTGTTAAGCCTTGTGGACTCTGGGCCATTAGGAGACTTCGAGATCGGGGGTGGTACAGCTAGTCACGGCATTTGACACAAAATTTGCGCACCGTACCATGTACCAGGACAAATCACAAATAAACTAGAGTTCGGCGACCTCATACCTCCATGAAAATTGAGAGCTTTCGTAAATTTCATGCAATTGACTAACACATTAACATAATTTATGCATGGTGTTGTTCATTATTGAATAACGTACACATGTCACAATTATAAAATTCCCATTATCAATCATAAAGCGGTTTTGCGATTTTTCAATAAATTATGCAAATAAGTTCCTCATTACCATATTTGGTATCTGCTTACATTCCACCTATCATAATTAACATGTGTTACATTTATTGAAGTCCAGTTATTAAAAACAATGGAACTATACAATTTCCTCATTAATTATGCAAATTAAGCCCTCATTTGCATAACATGCATATCATTATGAACATCTTTGCCTAAGCTACCTGCATGCCTAAAATGCAGGCAATCCGTTGTTCCTTTCTGCAGTTATCCGCTTTGGAGTGTCTTGACAAAAACGCCCCTGCAGTTCCACAATTAAATGTCAGGGGACTGAAACTTGCCCCACTTTTTCATGATGCTAAAAGCTATCTACCACTTAAATGTCACGACCATATCACGTCAGTGACAAGACATACATTGAAAAACTGCTATGATAGAATATTCTCATTAATTATGCAAATGTATTCCTGATTTGCATAATTCGTATCTTATCTTGTACAACATTGTCTAAGGTACCTACATACCAAAAGTCATGAAAATCCGTTGTTCCCTTCTTGAGTTATCCTCGCAGAAGTTTTTGACAAAAATGCCCCTGCTATCCCCAAACTAGACGCTAGGGGGCCCAAACTTATGTCATTTCTTCCTGAGCACAAGAGCTATCTAACGCTTAAAAATCATGCCCATAGCATGTTCAGAACACCGAGATAGCAAAACCGGAATTTGCGCTGCAGTACCAAGGGGAGTTGCTAGGGGGCCCAAAATCTAATCATTTCCAGCTTTTGTCACACACTACCAACACACCAAGTATGAAACCAATCCACCCAGCCGTTCTTGAGTTATCTTGTTTACACACACACACACACACAAACACACAAACGCGGGGTAAAATATAACCTCCATGACATTTCATGGAGGTAATAATTATGACAATGGCAACCCTCGCGGTGACTCGGAATCGACTCGATCAATCTTTATTTCTGATCTCTCTATGGTTCCTCATTTACAGCTGCCAGTATGGAGTAAGCTGTGATGTAGAGCAAGTTGGACTTATACGAATTTGAGTTGTTGGTTAAACGACTACTTTTCCATTAACCAAAACGAAACGAAACTTTACACAATTATCAACCGTTTAAAGGCCCAGAAATGTGCTGAGTTTTATTCCTCTTAGTTAATGAAAAAAAAAAACATATCCCAGCAGAATAAACAATGGTCAAACAATGGTTAAGGGTAGAATGTCCTAACTTTCATTGTATCACACCGTCTGTGCCGTAATGTTTAAATCAAGGAGGTTAAAAAGAACTTTTTTTAACCTCCTTAAATATACTTCTTTTTCTACTGCAAGATGTTTTCTCATGGAGTGGATGAATGTTGAATCCTCAGTCTACCATCCTGGTAGACTGAGAATTTTAAAAAACTTATAGTAAGCACTATCACTACTGTTTGTGATAAATGTACTGAGAAAGGCAGATTGAGCGATTTGGTGATATCCGATGTGAATACAGGAGCGAATAAAGGAATGCACACAAATACAACAAAGTCTTTTGTGCTTGTACTTTTGTGTTGGTTTCAATGAATGTCACCAAACATTAAACAAGTGCTTTCGTAGAAAATCATGAATCTTTGGAACCGTTTAGAGACTAATAGAAACAATGTATTCGACGTAAGAAATGTTTCTAACATTCTTGAAATAGTTGAACTGTAATTTCCAACACAAAAATTGAACTCACCCAAATTTTCGACTGCAAAGTAATCAGTCTTTGTCAAGGAATGAACAATCTACTGCTGTCGTGACGTCACTTTATGCAGATAGAACACGTGACTCAGTGAGCAGTGGGTTATAGGTTACAGGAAGTCTATGGCGCCCACCGTATGTATTTAGGGATGGTTGTAAAGCTCTGATGTAGATGGCTTCTTTAATCCCTCTAGCGAAAAAGTCTAGCTCTATGTCCAACATTTCAACTTTGTCCAGTGAAACCGAATGACCCTGTGATTCTATGTAAATATGTTGGGAAACTTCGGAGGTTGTTTGGAAAATTTGGGTGAGTCCAATTTGGGTGTTGGAAATTACAGTTCAACTATTTCAAGAATGACTTCTACCAACACAGATGAACTTTCATGTTATGTTTCTAGCATGTTGGAATATGGTAGAAAATATCTAGACAATCAAACAAATCAAAGATTGTTTTAAACAGCTGATTATCTCAGATTGTAACAAAGGCTTTGAAAATGTTAGAACAGAAGGCAAGAGACACCTATGCGGTAATGTGGTATAGACCGATCCTTACTGTCCATCACGATTAGCAGTTTAACCAATGAGAAAATGGTAATTAGCGTTTCGACCAATGAGTGTGTTTCCTTATGTCCGTCAAATATTTGCATTTCTACGTTTTGACGGGGATGGGCGGGGCTATGGGATCGGTCCATTGACCCTATACTGCATGCATATGTTCACCTGACATGCCAGTGTATACCCAAACATGTCCACTGCGCGAAAAAGCAGATTTCCGCTGTGCAAACCCGTGTACACATGCAAGTAAATTCAGAGTTTCCACGGGTTTCAACGAGTGCCCACTGTGCGAACGTGACGTGCCCCTACATGGGGCACCCGTGCAAATCCGAGTAAACGGACCACTCGCGTGTGCATTACGTGCCCTTCCTGTGGAAATCCGTGTGCGCCAGCCGTGCAACCATAGTACACTTATGCGTACGCGTGGATACTACGGACTTGTGCTTTTGTATGGAAATGACTTAGCGGCAATTATCACCTAATTATCTCCGCTGGTTAGCCTAATCTAGTGCGCATGCGCGGCCCTGCCCAACACATCCGGGTACGACCTGGGTATTCCTTTTGTCATGGAAAGCGGTATCGTGGCTACTGTAACCCTAGCAACGGGCTACTGTACACCCCCTCCCCCCTCCCCACCCTAGGGCCAGGATTTTACGCCACCCCGCTTTTACGCCCCCCCCCTGCCCGTTCAGGATATCCTTTTAATATATGGTAGTATATTAAAATGACGCGGAATCAGTGTTTATGGCTTCCATATTAGTATTCATTTATTGACCAGTTTGGAAAAGAAATAGCAATCACGACATTTTCACAGACACAGTTGTACAAACATTGCAATTAACAATGCCTTCCTACAGCTTTTCACAAGTCCATGCAATTATATTGTTGCTCGATACAAACAGTATTAAACCGTAATACATAATATAGAAAGTATACAAAATCAAGGCAGCAAATCAAGAACAATAATACTTAACTTCAACTATAACTAAGATTTTAGCTACATGTTAAATTCCTTCACTTAAGTCTTTAGATGTTACGAGCTAGACATGACAAATGTGTTTTCACTAACGGACTATAGCTAAATCTATATTTTTACCAACAAAGTACCAACAAATACTAGTATATATATACATGTATATGTCTACATTTTCGCCCAGACCAAGAAGCAAGGAAAAGCTTGATTATATTCTAGAATACGACACTATGACATATGCATAATTGTTCACATGTTGTCTCTGTTGTGTCCTGATAGCAGACTTTAGAAAAGCGTACAATCAATGTCTTTCATTAACTTTGTAGCTTGGGGACGCCACAAACTGTTTGTTTTGCTATTGTTATGATTGTCGACAATGTGTGTCGGCGCCCTTTCGCATACGATAATCTCATTAAAAACCCGTTTTTCAAGGTCTCAGTTCAGTCCTTCTAACTTCTGGAATAGTGCATTCTACGAACTTTGATTGAAATCTTGACAACATCAAAACCTAACTTGTACTAAATAGTTAGATTTTTCTTACGATCTAGGAATGATGTCCCTACCACCATGCGCCAGTTAACGCCATTGTTCGGTTCAAGTCCGGTTTAAACAGTTTAATGATTCCTAAAGTTGTGTCAGTTTAATGATTCCTAAAGTTGTGTCAAAGTAATGCCCTCTAACGGAAGAAAGTCATTGTTGTAGTCAGGGCTGGCTTCACTTGTCGTAGTCCGTAATTGAATCCATTCAAACGCTTGTTGAAAGACCTGGCTTTTATGAAAAGTGTAATGAATGGAGAAGTAGGAGTAGCAGTGGCAATGATAGCACTATGACTGATGTATACGATGGCCAGGTATGGAAAGACTTCCAACATGAAGCCGATGGCACCCCTTTTCTAGCTGAACCAACAAACCTGGCATTAATGCTCAATTGCGATTGGTACCAGCCATACAAGCATTGTGAATATTCTGTAGGGGTATTGTACCTTGTAATTCTGAACCTGCCCCGCGAGGAGCGGTTTAAGGAAGAGAATCTCATAATTGTAGGATTAATTCCTGGGCCAAAGGAACCTAAATTGGACATAAACACATTCTTAGAACCCTTGGTAGAAGAACTACAGGACCTGTGGAACGGCAAGCTCCTGACAGACAGGTCCATGCTTGGAGCCCAACTCTACCGAGCTGCCCTTGTATGCCTCTCTTCGGACATCCCTGCTGCCCGCAAGTGTGGGGGCTTTGTCGGACACGGAGCGTTGAGAGGTGAGATTACTGTTCCCAATTGTTTGTTTAACCTCCTTGCTCTTCCGCTTTATATTTCTTTAATTTCTGCTAGTACATGTATATGAATGCGAATACCTGAATATTGAGACCATAGGCTAGTTTGGACCTCTATTGGCCGAGTTTTCCCTAAGTTCAAAAAATCACAGCTATCGCTTGTTCCTCGCTCGGCCTTCGGCCTCGCTCGGAACTCGCTGGATCGGCTTCGCCGATCCTCGGGTGCCTTCGGCACCCGCCGGGCGGCTTCGGCGCCCGCCTTTCGCCAATCTTCGGGTTCGGCACCGCATTTCGCCGATCATCGCCGATCATTCCGAGGCCTACAGCCTATGTATGAATTTAATCTGATCCATTAATATAATGTTCACAGGATGCAGTAAATGCCTCAAGGCGTTTACAAGGGAGAGGTTCGGCACTAAGGCAGACTACTCTGGCGTCGACCGATCGGCCTGGGTTCCTCGAGTGTCTTCCGACCACATCCGTTATGCGAAGATGGCGAGAAGAGCCAAAACAAAGGCGGAAAGGAAAAGAGTGGAGGCTATTTACGGAGCACGTTGGTCAGAACTGTTCAGACTTCCTTATTTTAATGCGGTAAAATACGTGGTAATTGACCCGATGCACAACCTTCTTCTAGGTACCGCCAAACATGTACTGAGGGTGTGGACAGATTTAGGTGTTGTGAACAAGAAGGATTTTGATACCATTCAAAGCAGGATAGATAGTATGAAAGTTCCACATGATGTAGGGAGGATTCCGCGGAAAATTGCCTCAGGATTTAGTGGTTTTACTGCGGATCAGTGGAAAAACTGGACATGTGTGTATTCTTTGTACTGCTTGAAAGGTTTGATAGATAGCCACCAATACAATATGTGGAGTGAATTTGTACATGCTTGCCGTTTGTTGTGTTCGCGAGTAATCTCGCACGACGATTTAACTAAGGCGGACAATCACCTGCAAAGATTTGTAACCATGTTTGCGTCAGTGTGTGGGCCGCAGCACTGCACGCCAAATATGCACCTCCACTTACATTTGAAAGAGTGTATAGAAGACTATGGGCCTGTCTATTCTTTCTGGTGTTTTTCGTTTGAACGTTATAATGGCATGTTGGGCAAATATCAACATAACAACAGGAACATTGAAGTCCAAATCATGCGAAAATTCCAACAAAGCAACCAACTGAATGTCATCGCCTGGCCCGGAGGGTATGAAGAACCCTTCAGAAATGTTCTAAGTAACAAAAAGAAATCATGTGCGTCCAGACAGGCCAGTAGCGTCCTATCTGATATTGTTGTTCTTGATAATTCTTCAGATGTACAGGTTGAGCCACTATTCCCCTACCGCAACATAGTGATTAGCGAGGATGTTCGCCATAAGTTGTTCACTATGTATCAAGCAGTTTACCCAGGGATGAATGTTAAACAGATAGATCTGTTTGCTCTGTCATGCAACAAAGTGAAATGCAATGGTGTGACCCTATCTGTAAATGCATGTAGGTCAGAAAGATCTGCATGTATACATGCAAAATGGTGTGGCTACAATACTGGATCGGACGAACCGACCATAGACCCACGTGCAGAAGAACGCCCTGCTGTCTTGAGGGAAGTTATCCTGGTCCACATCGTGTTAGGGAATGGGCGAAAGTGTTCGCACGCTGTGGCCAGGGTAACTTGGTATGAACACCATCCCGAAAGGTGGTTCTATGGTCGCGGAAGTCCGGTCCAGGTGTGGGGATTAGCTTTTGAACTTGAATCGCCAGCATCCTTCATACCAGTGGAGCGTATCACAGGTAGATGCGCTGCTAGCACAACGGCCGTGCAGTTTGATATGATGAAGGAAAGGGTGTCAGTGATTGTCCCACTCTGTACCGGCAGTACTAATGTAGATATGATGTAGGTTATAGGCATAACATAGATTTGTAAAGACATTTAGTTGTGATGTGCTGTGTGAAGTATACCGATTAATAATGTTGACCATTTGTCATATGGCGTCTGAAGAACGCACGATGTATATATGGACATTGTATCATAAGCATATTTCCTTGGAACTAGACAATGTGTTTCCTTTAAACTTTTATGGTAGAATGTTGTTTGTACCTCAAATTACCTTTGAGACTTTAAATTTATTTGTACCTCACTGTGATGTAACAAGAAATTCAATGTGAGATATATTCATTGCGATTTAATTTGGGTAACAATACAACACCGGCGGACTCCGCCATATTGGCTTTGTTTACTATATTTGGTTCGTTCAGACAACCTCGGTGTTCCGGTGTTTCGGTTTGCACATATTTTCATTACACTGAGTTAATAAAAAGCCCCAAGCTGACTATCATATATGTGTGCGTGTGTGCCTTTAATGGACAGTATTATACAACTTTGAACTTTTGTACAATGGCTCTAAAATATCTGGGAAATGCCATTCAGAGCTTTAGCGGGTCGAACTTCCGTCCATCAAAATTCAACACACAACCAAGCCAGTCAGACAATGTTTGTGAAAGTGAAATACGCAAGATTGAGGTTCCCCATAACATATTTGGCTTTGTAAAAGTTTGAATCGATTTTTGCAACATACTAGTCCAGTAAACTGCAAATCCAACATGGCGCCGAAATTATGCGGTGTTGACATATGCACAAAGCTCACTGATCAAACAACAGAATTTTCAATCAACGTATTGATAGGCACCGCAGATTGAATCCTTCCAAGTTGGCGGAAAACAGATACATGGCTGCGGATTATTTGTTAATGCTTTTGTCCTTTAAGCTATGATTACTCTAGTGCGCGATGGCATTTGGGATCGGTAGTCTGTGTCCTGTATTCCCGCTTGACTGACAAATACTGCACACTATATCACAGTATCTGTTTGCCAAAAACGAAACACATATCATTTCTGTAACTATTCGCGAACTTCTTGTTAATCTTGTTCCACGAATAAAAACGAAGAAAGGAAATCATTACTCTTCTTAGCTTCTAGCTTTTATGTAGATGACAATCAACTCAATACACATCTACATGTAATGTTGCATAGAAAACAATTTATATGAAATTGGGCACATTCCGTTGAAATTTAATCTTTTGCTTCAGTAATGACTTTGCTCTTTCACACCGTCAGTATATCTAGGATGATTGGTTTCGTTTTGTATATACGGCACGATTTTGGTCACTACAGGCCTAGAGGATAGCATACGTGTTGGAAATCTTATTTCGCGTACTGTTGGCGTCGGTTTCACTATTTAATTGATTTTCCCGCAACTACAGACCGAAATGTGACAGGGTTTCAAGGTACTTTTACTTGACAATTCACATAACTAAATTATCAGACACTTCTCAGCTCCCCATTGTTAACGATAATTGTTCAACACGGGGAGTGTGCAACAGTGGGGCGCGTGGACTCTTCGCGTGCCCTTATGTGCGCACAGGTATTCATTGTAGGGGCACGCGGGAACAGGCGGCCCGTGGAAACCCGTGCCCACGGCGAGGCCACGCCAGGTTTCACCATCGTGCACAATGTTGGGAACTCGTGGAAATTTTCCTTTTCATGCAGTGGTCAAACTGAAAAGATCAAAATTGTATACGTACCATGTAAGTCTTTAGTAAATGTAGAACATTATTTGTGCCGGTAAACGTGTAACTAGACAGTAATAAGTAAGGTTTAACTAACAAAAAATCATCGCTTAACTCAACCCTCAATTCTACAAGTTACGTACATGAATTACGCAAACCCTTCTAGTCAACAACGCGCCTATGCCTTTTCCAAGTTATCAAGTTCCTGGTAGTACAATGAAAATAAGTACGGCAATAAAAACTATGGCGATGATATATTGTTCATAAGTATGAATTGGTGGCGTTTTGGTATTTATACGCGTGTTCTATCCATTCAACTGGCTGTATGTAATGTGTAATATAAAGGTCGTTTTACGCGATGAATGTTTGCAGGGCATTGCTGTAATTGAATTTGTCTGACACTTGATAGAGGGAAACAGTAACTGTTACGTATTTGTTTAGAATTGTTTCAAATTGGGTTTGCGTTTCTGTCTGCGTAGGAGTTCTGCAATTACGCAAGGGACTTTCTGCTATGGTGGGGTTCAGGGGTGTTTAGGTAGCGATGGCGGTTCTGAAACATATATACAAAGAGAAGGAAAAAGGCAGTACGAAGACGAAGAAAACAAATTCTAGTGCAGGAGTATACAAAGTTCAAAACGTGAATATGTTTACGTTTGGAAGCTTGGGGAGTTTGTAAATTGTCATCGACACCCCCTCCGCACTTCATGTGTGATCCAAACTGTATGTAGATGAAAAACAATGTTTACTAATGAGTTCATCGACAACCAATACGTGTTTTGAACTTCATATTTGCTTATGAGACATCACGTTGGCGTAAACGCAACTTGAAAACACCGGTTATTTGTCTGCTATGAAGTGTACGGTGCGGCTGGAGTGA
The DNA here is from genome assembly GCA_019207045.1 of Branchiostoma floridae x Branchiostoma belcheri. Taxonomy (NCBI): domain Eukaryota; kingdom Metazoa; phylum Chordata; class Leptocardii; order Amphioxiformes; family Branchiostomatidae; genus Branchiostoma; species Branchiostoma floridae x Branchiostoma belcheri. The sequence continues at coordinate 30,084,566 of CM033023.1, read as the reverse complement.
TCGCACTGCTGGCTATCATCAGAACTATCTACAACCTACACAACACTTAACGCCGATCATGGCAGAATACCTCATCTCTGAGGTATCCATCTCGAGAGAGCTAATGGGTCAGGCAGTTTCGAGCACCGGAACGGGAAATGACGCCAGGAGAGTTGACAGTGATGGGTACAAGGGAGATGACGAGGAGAACGATCACAATGATGACCATGACACTGAAATTACGTCTGATGAAACGGATCCTGACCAAGAAAATGAACAGACAGTTGATGCTGCTACCAAAGCATTTGTTGCTGCATACGTGAGCAAGGATGACATGGCGTTCATAAAGAACTTGCTGCCAAGACGACAACGCTCACAGTCAGCAAAAACGGCTTCAAGAGGCCGTATTGACATCTCTGCAGTCTGCGAGGTATCTCAAGATGATGCCAAAAACATGAGTAACATTCACCGTCATTCGGCCACCATTTCTCCAGTTCCTAAAAGCTCTCGAGTTGCCCTGGACCCCAACCCTCTGTATAACCAAGAAACCCCAAACGCCCAAACTGCCTGTAACCCAAATCTAATCCATCCACAGAACACTAAGATGCACCAGTTAAATCCACAGAATGAACCGGCACTGACTCCAGTTGAAAGCAACTCCACGATCCAGCAAAATACAGCGGTATATGAGAATGACCATGAACCTCCCACCCGCTCAACAATGACTGAGGACGATATCCAACCGTACGCTGTCGGGTATCAGGCAAGAGGCGGTGTAGACGGAACTCCATACGCTGTAGCGTACATGTGCCAGGATGACACTACTTCTACCGAACCAGAAACGATTCCAAGCACCGGCGACGATTCAGTCTTTGAAGAGAACACGTCTGACAGCCGACATTCTCCGGATTCGATCAAGTCGGCGCCCGCTCAGTTGAAGATGAATCCGTTATACGTGCACAACGCACCGAATCCGATCCCGAACGCTCAACAAGAAACCAGTTGTGGTAAGACATTTTTTCGTTGAAAACATTCACTTATCTTTGAAGTTGCAATTGTGTGCGTGTATGTGTGAACGCGTATATACATGCTTGTGTACGTGCGTGCGTGTATGTGGGGCGTGTGTATGTGTGTGTACGTGCGTGCGTGCTTGATTGGCGTATTATGTAATAACTTAAGCTAAGGGCACAACCCGCCGTACGTGCAATGTTCAGCGTGCTGCATGTATACGTACAGAAACGTGCATTTTGGGGGCTCTGTAAGTACCGCCTCCGTATGAAATCCTACGGAATCCAACGGATTTGGGAACATGTAGAAACGCCGCAAAACTCTGCGTTCGGACTGCGGATTGACCCCCTAATACCCCCCTCACATTAGGCGAAAATCGATCGGACGACGAGTCTGCGAGCTCTAAATTACGAGGAGGTATGACCCTGACGGGAAGGGGGGAACTCTGCCATTTCTTCGTCGGCAGCAGGGTCATGCCTCTTTGTAATTTAGAGCTCGCGGACTCGTCGTTCGATCGATTTTCGCCTAATGTGAGGGGGGTATTACGAGCCAATACGGGCGACGCGCGTGCCCTGTACATCCAATGCAAGCAAGTAAGTAAACCGTACGTAAGCAGCACGTGTAAGTACGGCCTGCATACGGTAACGTGGTAATCGCACAGAGATCGTACGTACAACTCACTTATCACTTTCGCAACAAACGACCGCTCACGGCCAGGCGTGGCGTGGAGACCACATACTCACACCTTGCCATTCCTTCCCCACGTTTCCAGAAAAACGTGGCGGACGTGACCTTCCCCCCCAAAAATGTACGGACAAATAACACGTACGCCGGGTTGTGCCCTTAGCTTTCAAGTGTTAATGATAATTGTATTTTAGAGTTACGCTTGATTCTTTGATAAATGATAAGTCTACATGAAGTCCACAGCTTTTGAAGCCAACATATCAACATTTCAGAATATTCAAAATCAATTGTATTCATCTATCTATATTCTTAACACTATTGCGGTTTTGTGTACTTTGACATTGTCATAATGAATATTTTCCAGCGTGCACACCTGGCAGGATGCTCGCTGCTGTCATGACCGTCCTCCTCCTGGTGTTTTTGATTATCAGCGGTACCTTTATCTGGCTATATGTCAACACCGACCTACACGAGAATCAAAAGGTAGGTTTATGTCATTAATGGTCTCATTGATGAGTTTTTTGCTCCCATAGACTATGTTATAATACGTGTTTTGCATGGTCGCGTTCATAATGAAGCTACATGAAATGTCAGCAGATTTTTCATTCTATGTTGAGCACATTTACTCTGTGTAATGGGAAAATGGGAATGCCAAGGACCAGAAATCATACGTTTGTTGTTTATAGCAACTACAAATTACCAATTTTCAATCCCCTCAAGAGGCACTTTTTCGCTGCTGGTGTATACCTACAACCGCACCACTCAGAACCCAGGACTGTGTGTGTATACCTCCGACCTGGCGCGCGGCTGCCAAAGTTTAACTGCTAATTTCTTCAGTTACAAACAAGCTTTCACCAATCTAACTTTTGAGATCGGCTTGGCTGGCTAAAAGGGAATTTCTCACCGCAAAAACACGCGTCCATATGCAGCCGTGTATTTTGGACTCGTGTCACTTTTAGTACCCTCTCGGAGTAATACATGAATGAGACATTATAATTGTCGGACGAGAATTGCTAGCTTTGGTCTGTTTTAAACTTAAGCACTGCAATTTAACGAATGCATATGACTCACATCAACAAATATACGTATACGCATGCATGCTGTGATGTAACAGTGATAACAATATATTAATGAAAACATTCTAACCTACTTCTTAAGAATACATTTTTGTACCTTCCTGAGTCTATACCACCAACGCACCATCCCATCACTGTTCTTTTAAAAGTGGATTTCCTTATCCATACTGTGAAAAAAGTGACGATCGGATGGTTAGCAAAACGTTGGTGGAATAAAGCAATTGGTTATGTACAAAGAATATCGTTATTCAGTGACTTCATCAAACTATTCATTGATGTAAAACAACATCAATTTATGAACTTGCCCCTGAATGAAAAAAAAAAGAATTGTTTCCTTTTCATGATTTATTCCTTTTCATCAGTCTGGCCCAATTCGATATCCACACATATGACTGTTTCAGGCTAGCAGACAGGACTGTAAGGGTACCTGTGGGGCTATACCGTTACTGATATGGGTGGGTATCGGTACAGTGTACTGTATGATACGTTCACAGATAATTAGGGTAAGGTCCGGACCTGAACCTGATCCTCTGGACATGGACCGTACCTGTACCTGAATTTTCTGTACAGGTACCCACACATATTTACTAATTTAGTAGCGACATGCCCTGTTATGTGCTATGTACTTCTGTCCAAAAGGGGATGCTGTGTACACCCCCTTCATTAGTTGCCCAAGGGCATCAAGAAACTACCCATGGGGCTTGGTAGCATGAGACAAAGCATAGAAGTACATATCATGCCACTGAAACTTTAAAGTTAAACTGATTTGGGTTAATTTTCTACATAAAATGATTGAGAAATAAACAATGGACGGGATCCTATTCTCTTCTCTCTACAGCCAACACAGACTGTGGACACTGACCACCCTTCTGGTCGGCCTGACTGCTGTAGGTCTGAAGTGACCACAGGGTCTGAACTCATGTCCAAACCCATGGTGAGTTGGCCTGGTTTTTATATTGTTTCTATTGACTAGGGATTACCTTTTTAATTTCAAACTTTATCAACATTCACATATCAGTGTACAGACAGTATGATACAAACTTTGAATGCATAAAAACAATTATCATCAAGTTGTGTTCATGAGGTTACAAATATTGTTGTCTATTACTATGATAGTATTTACTTATTCAACCTGTTTCTAAAATACGCAAAATTTGGTCTGACATTTTGTTTTACAAAATAGAGGTAAAAGTTAGATACAGTATTTGGCAATCCGAATACAATGTGAAAGTGTTGTACTGGTAGTAGGAAGGCAACATTACAATAATCATTTACAACAATTTTCTTCAATCAATGACTGTTTTGTAAAGGTACAGTACATACCTCCCAAATTTTCTACCAGCTTCCAGCACATCTTTGTCATGCATGGGGAATGACATAGTCTCAATTCTCGCGAGAGAACACGATACTAGAATTGAGACTAGGTCATTCCCCATGACGAAGATGTGCTGGTAGACATCGAAAATTTGGGGAGGTATGTACTGTACCTTTACAAAACAGTCATTGATTGATTGAAGAAAATTGTTGTAACTGTATGCATACGTGACTGATGAACCTCTTCAATGGTACATAATCATATTTTCATCAAGTACCAGGTCTTGGTAAGATACAGAACTGTTCCAAAATGTTTCAACATCTTTACAATACAGTATTTATTGACGTACCGGGGATTACAACCACCTGGATTAGCAAGGTTTTAAAACAGACATTGCACGGAAGTACATGTAGGCAAGGTTACCATGTTGCTAACATATTTAAAACTAAATTAAACTAAACTAAACTAAATTAAATTAAATATGGACAATGCAAAATTCACAGAAAGATAACGGTGTCTTAGGTATAGGGAACTTCGGTATGTGACAGCTTTTGTTTGTTTATTTTTAGTTTATGTCGGACATATAACAAACAATAGAAAAGTAAATAAAAGTGCTAGAGGAGGGAAGAAGCCTTTTTGGTTCGTACCGTCCTCCTCTACTCATTATATCGCAAATATAACAAACAATAACAATTAAGGAATGTATAGAAAAGTAAATAAATGTGCTAGAGGAGGGGAGAAGCCCTTTTGGTTCGTACCTTCCAGCTCTCTACTCAACTAAACATTAACTAATCTATATACAGATGTAGAAAATGTAAGATAAATCAAAGAATAGTAACGATTGGAACATGTCAACAATCAATAATTCTAATAATTAGCAAATATATGAGACATAGAACGTTGTGTTTCTGGCTAACTATAAATCAGAAATGCATATGAACTATGAATCAGGACATGACAACAGCGTGAAAGAGACTCTGTTTGGATGAATCATGGATTATAACATAAGCTCACTGTACTGTTACTTTAGTAATGTAACTCAAAACTCTGGCCTGATGATCTAACTCAGTTCATTTAGCCCACGATGGACATGGAAATACAATAAAGATTATTGTCATCGTCATCTTAAACTTTATCCTGTTTCGTTGACAGATGACTTCTACAACTGACAAAACAGCACCAATGGCGACAGCAAACTCCATCACCCCACAAGGTACCACGTTGCATTTCATATAATCACATGTCCATGATTATAATATACACACAATAGAATATTGCTAGCATCTTTCAGGTCTTGTAAACGAATGATTTTTTTAGATATGAAATTCAAGCCTTAAGTTTTTTTTTACTTACAATATATACCATATATGACGGACAATAATTTATGATTGATTGATTGATTGAAGACCTTTATTGCACATTTGTGCCACACCGGGCTAAGTACAGGTCACAACAAGACTTGTTAAGAAAATTCAGTTAAGGCCATGTTGATTTGATTATATGGATGACATCCTCTGGGAACTCCAAAACTGATGCGAGCGAGCGAATAAAAAAAAGTTTGGCCCCCAAAAAAAATTTGCCTCCAGTATGAAATCAAAGTGGCCAGGAAGGTTGAACATAGGACTAAACACACATAGTATGGTATATCAACAGTTAGGTGTAGGGACCAGTACATTATACGGGTGCAAGACATTTTTTTTCTTCTTGGACCAATCTGAAAAAAAAAAACAGACCTGGAAAAAAATCGGAGGAACAGGTTTCGCCATTTACAAATTGGACACACTACGACTGACCAATTACCATTGTTTTGAGTATTGCCAGTTCTCAAGTTTCCACAGACAATCAGGTCCAGGTTCAAATCCAGACCTGAAAATGATCCTCTGGACCTGAACGGGACCTGAATTTTCTGTAATGGTACCTCCCCCTACCAACAGTAGATTTTTTTCTTTCTGTCCTTTCACATCTTATTCTTGGACTTTAGATTTATTTTGGCATTCTATGGCATTAGACTATGATTAGTTATCTGTTTTCTGATATTTTTTTCAATCTACGGAATATTTGTGCTCATTTTACAGCTGCTTTGCACAATTTATTGTGTGGCCGAAAACCTTTTTTTTTGTGGAAATGGCCGAAAATTGGTGCGAGCGCGGATGTTATCCATATAATCAAATCAACATGGCCTAACAGATAGAAAATGAAACTATCGTTGGATAAATTAAAATTCTCCTTGCTTTTCTGTTAAAGTGGATATTAAAGAACAGTGATGTTTTATGATCGATGGTTTGTCTAGTTGCATTAGGAATATGAATTTTTCTACAGCACTTAGGTGTATGAAATAAGGAAATAGGTTTTGTGTTGCCTTATACAGTACATTTCTCTCTATTATATACAATCTACACTCTCCCACAAAATGACCTCCATCCTCTATTCTATATTCTTTATTTACATAATCTTCGTTCCAATGGGGTGCGGGTATGATAAAATGAATACATGATATTTGTTATGTGAATGGAAAGACGTCTCTGTGAGTCTGAAGTCCTCAGAGAGAATACAGGTAGACTAACCTGCTAAACTACTGTATGTGCTTCTCAGCACTCTCCTGGGGCACCAATGCCGGATCTTCAGCCAGATTCCGTCCATCCTCAATGTTTCGTCCCCTTTACTACTGGTACGTTTCTGGGCGGCGGGACAGCAAGGGGGACGTCTCCCTCTTGCTTCCGGCACTGGTGCCTCACATCTGGGCGGCTTTCTTCCAAAGCTTGTCTTTTCTTTTAATCCACAAGACAAAGCTGCTTCTTTTCTTCTGTGAGTCTGAAGTCCTCATAACAGATCTGATGACATGTCGTTGCAGCTCATCAGATTGTGTTTGGTGGGAAAGGAAAAGACCCTGGAAAACTTGGCGGGGTCAACGCAGTAGATGTATCCCTTGACAACGAGGTGTTCGTCACCGACTTGTACAACCAACGAGTCCAGGTCTTCAGCATGACTGGCCACTTTCTCCGCCTCTTTCCAACCGAGGTCCCGAATGTGGCAAATCGCCTGATGTATCCTTCTGATGTTGACATTGCCAAAGAGGGACATGTGTGGGTAGTGGGAAAACTTGGGTTGAGTGGAAGCGCTGTGTATGTGGTACAGTACAACCGAGACGGTCAGCCAGTGACCACGATTGACGTGAAAAGAGGTGCCTTAGGTTTCCCCAAAATCGCCGTCGACGAGCGAGACAACAAAACTATAGTCGTGGAAGCTTCAAATGAGATCTTGATGTTCAAACCAGACGGCTCTTTTGACGGAAGTTTTGGCAAGGGGGGAGAAGTCGGAATGAGCTTTGTCGCGTCAGACAGGGAAGGGAACATCCTTGTTACGGACATCACAAATTCGAACGTCCACGTGTACAATCGTTCTGGGCATTCGCTCCTAACATTCCGTACGGTTAACGTTACAAAGGGAAATGGTTATCCCAGAGGCATTTGTACGGACGGTAAGGGTAACATCATCGTGGCGGTCTCGGCATACGGGCGGGTTGACATGTTCACAAGCCGCGGGGAGTTCATCCGCACTGTCGTTTACGTCACCAACCCACGGGCTCTTGCTTTGGGTCCGTATGGGGATTTGGTGTTAACCAATTCTCATGGCTACCGTAACTACACCGTGACGATCTTTCCTCGCGAATCGGTACTTCAGTAGTACACGTTAAGCGGAATCAGCCGGAATGCCGTTCAGAATGACTATGGTTTGTATATTCCTGGGTAATCGTAGTTCAATCTAGAAATTCTCACTGCCTTCCAGGTATTTTTGTCCATTCTTGGGCCGAATGTTTTTATCTTTGTTTTTGTTCGAGGCGCATTTGAAGTGGAGAAATATCGAAAGACATTCAAAGTGTACATGTATTCTGATTGCAGTATGACCGCATTCTACGGCATTCCAACATTATTCGAAACATTCTTAGCTCATTCGATGGAGAACCAAAACGGCAAGCCACTTGGAATCTTGCCCGAATGTGGCCAAAGAATATCTGGAATGCAGTGAGAATTTCTAGAAGAATACACTACGAATTCCAAGGAATAGAAAAGACTTTTCATTCTGACGGCATTTTGGCTCATTTCTTCTCGTGTGAAGGGGATATAAGGTCCATTTGGAATTCCCACCCGAGTGGCCCCGAATGTGGTAAGAATTTCGCAATTCATTCCGGCTGGTTCTGCTTGATTCCTGCTAATTCGGTTTCAGTGCGATGGCCCTATTAAGATCTCATAGGGTATTGAAATCTTATTCCCAGATTGAACTACCCAATAATATGGCGGACATTAGGGACTCCTCGATATTTAGCGGTAGGGGGGGATTCGTCAGAGGCTCGGGTAAAAAAAGATTTTCCTAGGCCCTCACCCAAAGTCATTTTTTACATATCCCTACAAGGCAAAATACTTTTTCCTAGGCCATCCCCCATCCTATCAACTTAAAAAGATATTCTCTCACCCCTAGAAAAAAAGAGAAACTGAATGTCTCGGAGCCCATGAATATATTCTTCATAGAGGCCATTAATTCTTTTGATATTAACAAATGATGCGACTCTATATCCAAACAGCAACACAAAAGTATTTTCACCTGGATTTTAGCAGATTTGCGACGCGAAGCGGCGAGCGCCCCGCTTCTTTCCTGAAAGCATTGCGAGCCCTTCCAGTATATTTACAGTCTGCATAAGATGTCATATATCCATAAAATTTACTTGCTGTGGCCTAATTGCTCCTACTTTGAAAATAATTTGTCTAATTTGTCGTGGAAAAATTGTACACGTTTTCCTTGTAGGCTATTCCAGCTACGACTATTTACAATTTATCTCCGACACATAGATGTTTTAACATATCTTTAAACCATACATACTTTTAGTACTATAGATGGTGGCGTAGGTTTTGCCTCTTTGGAGTGTAGAAATATAATGACTGTGTTTGTCTTTTTTCTATAGAGAATTAAATGGAGTAGGTGGGTGTCTTGACACGAAATCAATTATGATTCATAAGAAGACAAAGTACCGCCGTGGTTGCCTTAGCAATACAGTCGAACCTGTCTATAGCGGCCACTCTGGGGACTGGAGAAATGTGTACACTAGAGTCCATTCCAAGACACCATGCGGATGTTTGTTGCCATTGTTACCTTTGCCAGAATGGCTAAGGTTATGTTTTGGGCTTGTGAGTCTGTGTGTCTGTCTGTCTGTCTGTCTGTCTGTCTGTTAACAGTATAACTCAAGAAGCCTTTGATGGATCCCAATAATATTTGGTAGGTGGGTAGGGGTCGGGAAAACGAAGGTCAAGTTCGATAATGGGCCCCCTAGCGGCTTGCTAAGGTACTGCAGCAAAACCTCAATTTTTTTATCTCGTGTTCTGGACCTGCTGTGGTTATGATTTTTGAGTGGTAGATAGCCCTTGGGGCAGAGAGTAAGTGCTTTAAGTTTGGACCCCCTAGCGGCTTGTTTGGAACTGCAGTCGCCGATTTCCTTTCAAACTTTGGACGAGAATAACTCGAGAACGTGTTTATGGAGCGTCATGGTTTTTGGTATGTAGATAGCCCAAGTAACAATGTACACAATGGAATACCAATTATGCAAATCAGCAACTAATTTGCATAATTAATGAGGAAAGTTTATAAATCCACTGCATTTCATGATAGGACTTTCAAACTTGTCACATATATAGATGAGGAAGGGAGAAATATCAATGCATATTAATTATGCAAATGATGGTCTCATTTGCATAATTAATGAGAAAATATAAACGTGTTGACGGATCGTCATGGTTTTTGGTATGTAGATAGCCAAAGGGAAGACTTACATGATGGAATTATGATTATGCAAATCGACTGCTAATTTGCATAATTAGTGAGAAAAGTTTGTAAATCCACTGCATTCCTTATAGGACTTTCAAACTTGTCACATTTTTAGCTAAGAAAGAAGGGAATGTTTGGGTCCGCTTAACGTCTTTTCTTGAACTGCAGGAGCCGGTTTAGTTTCCTACTTTGAAAGAGAATAAGGGATGAAAGGATCATCATGATTTTTGGTATGCTGATAGCTTAAATGATGTTTGATACAATTTAATATTATTATGTAAATCTAATCTGCATAGGGATCTAATTTGCATAAGCAATGGCGAAATGTTATGAACCAACTCCAGGCATATAAAATAAAATGTAATGAGTAACACATTTATGTCTACAGACATCATTCTACATAACAAACCTGGTTTATTTGGCAAAGGTATGTGTTCGTTGAACTCTAGTTTAGAATTGATTTTAAAGTTTTGTAATTATATGTCTAGGACATTTGATACTTCTGAAATATTTTTAACACTTTTTCAACTTTATAAATATTTCCCTGGTCCTGTAAAACCTTGGAAATATTCAAGGAGTGGAATTGGATACTTCTAATGGTTTCTAAATAATGATATCAGCATTTTACCATTATTTACCATTTTCTACCATTTTCTACCATTTTTTGTAAATGGTTCGGTGGGCTGGGAAGATAGCAATTCACACATCCTTGCAAAATATGGTTGGGTGCCATGCAACAATGGCCCACCACAAAAGATCCACCAGTGCCCAGCAGTGAAATCTAAAAATATACAGATGCAACAATAGGGCTTACTTTTATGAGGAAGGGGGGCAATAAACTAATTTTACCATTTGGTCAGGTTTACGATTTTTTGTAAATATTTGTAAATGTGAAATAATCACAGAAAGGTTTCACAATTATTCTAAATAAAGATATTTTTGTTATATTCAAAGAAATTCAAATAAATGAGTATTTTCTTAGTTAATTTTTTGAAAATGATTTAATTATTGTGGCTCAGATATTCTTCTATTCAAAATAATTCAGACTAATTATAAATATCGCCTAAAAGCCCTCATGGTGTCTTGGAATGGACTCTATAGACAGGTGGCCACTATAGAGAAAATGCTGATTAATTGACCACGAGCAATAACTTACACGTGACTTCATCGATCAGTACTTCTTTCTCAACAAGTAACATTGTCTCAGTCGTCTCAAAATTCAACTGACCCTAAAGACAAATCTACCAAAATGGTTGATATTGCCATGCGGAATGTTAGTAAATTTGCCGACAAAGACTTACGCTCTAACGTTCATTAGGTACACGTACCTTACGCTACTTCCCAAATGACTGCCCAAAAGTCGGAAACTTCAAATCCTCGCAAACTTCGATTTTCAACTCGACACAGGGTGAGATATCGCCGCTGTATGGTCACAATAGGCAGTGTTTCTGTATCTATGGGACCGGAAATTATGTGGCCATGACCGCGTTGGACTGCAGCTGGTGGTCGCTATAGACTATTTCGTAATGCTTAGGTCAATGGGAAAATCCAAGGCACCGACAAAAAATTGTGACCGCAATGGACAAGTGGTCGCTATGCAAAGTTAATACTAATACATGGTGTGTTCAATGTTGTTTTTGCCATGATAATATTGTGAATGTATTGTAAACTCTTGCACAATGGTTGATTATAATCTACATACATGTAACAACACCTGTTAAAACAATGTTGACAATGTTATTGTACGACAATACAATTATCATTTTTGTGAATGTGTCAGGCATATATTAGAAAGTAAAAACAGACGATTGTAGTAGAGATTGTTAGTCAGTCAGTGTCCACATATATCTGCTTACGTTAGCAAATTGAGAGAGGACTTTCTGGAATAGTCGTGTGTGTGCCGTACGAAATTCTTGTAATGGAAAGATCATGATCTTAAATCTTTGATGGCGTTTAGATCTGTCACAACCTGAGCTGCTTGAGAAGTCAAAAGCGTACTACGGTCTAACACGTATATACACCTTTCTCACGCGGCGGCCATGATAGATCGAAGACGAGGTCAATGAGGCAAACAGATAAAACTTATTTCTAACATTAGCTCCCATTTAGTTTTCCTCAAAACTACACAAATTTTCACGATATAAGATCAAATGATAAAAATCATAACTAGTGTTATGCACCGAACCATGTACCAATTATTTTATTGGCCGATTTTCTAATTCCTATTCTATCATTGGTTGCTCATTGCTAATTATGATGGACAGTCTTTTGTTTGCCTCATTGAACTCGTTTTTTATCTATCATGGCCGCCGCGTGAGAAAAGTGCATACTCGTCCAGGGCGAAATGAAAGTTGTGTACAAGAAAAAGTTTTCGCCCTGAAAACTTTTCCATCGTTGACGAATGGCAGCCATGGTTTCTTTGTTATTCCTGATTACGTCAGTGAAATTGTCTGTGAGGACTGTTATGATTGTTCATTTTAATTATCACAATAAAACGCTACGCACTGATTATTTCCTGTCACGTTGCACGTTGGTATCATGAGTGTGCACCTGGGCGTTTTGTAATTTTCAAAGTTCCGCACGATTGTCTATCAAAATGACAGAGGAGGCAATTTGTCAACCTTTATTGTCGCATTGAGTGAGAAATTAGAACATTGCATTTTTGAATAACCGTTTTATTTCGATCTTGTGATGTTTGGCAGTTATGTCAGGTGCCGTTTGTGCCCATATCTATTAAGGGGCCAACAATACTAAGAAAATTTCTTCTAATTTTTCTTGCCTCGTGGACAAATTTTCTTACATTAATAAATTCAAGAATGAATAAGAAGATGAATTAAAGGGGCATTTCACTCCAGAAGGGAGTCTTGTTTTCCAATAAATAATGTGTCAATGAATACATAATCAGCCGAATTTTGTTGAATTCACCTTGGGATGAAACAATAATGACACTCACTAAACCCATGCAGACCCTATCAATGCATTCTCTATACGCATAGACACTTTGTTTATCGTACATATTTTCGGAATAAATGAGGTACGCTAAGCACACCGAGAAGGCAAATTGCTCATAAGATAGCAAAAAATACAAGAACAAGACGAAATTTCTTAGTGAACCTGAAATTAGTTTGGTAACCTGTAATACCTAAAAGTTTTGCATTGTATTCAGCCATAGGATTAATTCAATTAGAGGGTACTTGGGGAGTTTAGTAGAAGACTGAATGCTTTTGAGGCATGTGGAGAAACTGGGTACTTTATCGTATAATGTGAAGTCGTATGCAGTTATCACTTCCTAAAATGAATATCTATCGGAAAATAACACTCCCGTGTGGAGTGGAATGCCCCTGTAAAGACTCTTCCCATCAAAAATTCCCCCAAAGAAGGAACACCTTAATTTCCTTCAGTTAAAAAGGTATTTCTAACTAGATTTCCGCTTCCATGGACAACCCTTCACAGTCTGAGAGGCCGGAATTTAAACTAGTGTCACTGCTGCTTGAATAATATTGCTGGGATAAACCACATTTCAGTCCTGCATATATTTCACAGCCTATAGAATTCAAACTGATAACTGTCACTGATTATTGGATGATAGCACAAAATTGGTGGGATAAACCAAAGTTCAGGGACAGTCCTTCAAACATTTCAGAGCCTACAATTCACCTGATAATCGTCACTGTTCCTTAAAGGCTTAGGGTGTTCGAAGCCAAAGTACAACATTTTCTGATAATATTCCATAACCATGATAGTATTATTCAATTAACATACACGTTCGCATTTGCACCACATATACACCCTTTTCCTGTTATTTGACTTTGCGCCATCAAAATTCATTCTTCAGATGCGAGGGTTTTGTTGCAAGGTAATCTAATTAGGCATGTAAGTGACGTCACACTAAACATGGCAACCGCTGCGGAACACATGTGCACAACACAGTGGCTCAAGAAAAATCTACTCGTGAAGGACCGCGAAAGGAAATATGGTAGTTTATTGCAATTACAGAAATTCACAATGATTAAGCAGTATAATACTGTCTGCCTCTAATAAGTATGTTTTTCATGAACCTGTGAACTAGTTACCATGTTTAAAATGACTACTGAAGCAAAAGCCACATGACATTGGCTGCTATCTCTAACACATCTTCCTGACTACCCTCCAGTATTTTCTCTATCAACCCTACCCCTTTTTGGCTAATAATCTTCTCTTTATTTTTTTCGTTTCGAACCAAAAACTTTACCCCAAGCAGCATCTCTCTCTCTGAGTATTCTGGTGAGATTTCTTCAAGTGATGTCTCCATAGTGGTAAGAAAGTCTTGTATAACGTCTTCTCTGACAGGAGGGACGTCAACGTCAAAACCACCTTCACCGTCACTGATGTGCGCAAGCGTTAGGATGACGTCACGCACAATGGTTACGTCATCTCCGTCGAGGATGTGGCGCATGCGTAGAACGGACAGCTTGTCATCATGGCGGAGGTGATTTTTTTTTTTTTTGGCGACAGGCCTGTACGCGTGCGCAGTTGTACAGAATGCTGGTGGCTGACGTCAGCAGAAATGTCTGCAGTCTGAACTCCTGAGTTAAATATAGAATAAACAATTTGAGCCTTACTGAATATCTGTATTAGAAATTACACTAGGTTATCTTTATCCGTGGCCGTGAGGTAACCTATATCCGTTGTAGGTCTTCCAGCTGAAAAGGTGACCTACATTGTACCCCCCCCCCCTAAAGTGCCAAATCATACTGTTTTAGTAGCATAAAAGCACAAAATAAAAGTACAAAAATGATTCCAAATGATTCCGGGACGAAGGGGTATCCAAAATTTGCCACGTTTGTCATTGTGTTCTCGCCGCAAAAGCGCCACCTACATCAGCTACATATAGCAGCAAGAAGCAGCACTCCAGTCAGAAACTCTAAGGACGATGTCTGACAGACATAAAAACATTAGCAGGTGAGACTTAACTGGTTGTATAAAAGAAAACTCCAATATACTAACATATGAGTTCACTTTCATTCACGGGGTAAACTATATCTGTTTTGAAAACGGTGAGTCTTCAATATAGATATCAAGTCGATGCACGCTGGTTTCAATTTTCAATATCAGATGTGATATTTTTGTCGTAATATCCTTAGTAAATTCCTGAGTAATATCCTTAGATACCACTTTTTTACACCACGGATATACGCTACCCAGCGAATAAAGGTGAAATAGCGTTACTTACGGGTGGTTCTGACACTGAGGTCGGTCGGTTTTCGCCTGCACCGTCTCCGACTTCAGTCAGCAGGTAAGTGAGCAGTCCTCCCTCCGCAAGCTGACGGCAGAACTCGCCTCCGTGTGCCGACAGACTCCACACCGCGGTGCGGAAGGTTACAACGTCCTGCCAAAACCGTTCAACACTCTCCGGGGATGACGTCACAGATGACGTCACGGTCGAACTGACATGTATGACGTAACTGGCCAGTGAGACAGCACCTTGTCGCTTCGCAAATTCTTTCGCAATCGCCTTCTCGGCGTCGTGATCAGTGGACAACTGCAGCCTCTTGTCCGTTATGACCAGTAGGGTCAACATCACGAGATCTAAGTCACCCTTCTCAGGTGGATTCACTGTCATGTATCTCACCAGATAAGTGACGACTTCTAAAACTTGCTGCACCCCTTCCATCTCACCGGTGTGTTCGTCTATGAAGTAAAATGTTTGATGTTCAATAGATTTTTCCGGTAGAAGATAAAGCAATGTTGAGATACATTTTGTCATCATGTAATATAGCTCATATAAGCTACAAATATGTACATAGAATGACCCTTGTCGGTTTCTCAGAAAAAATATCCTTCCGCTATTCAAAGAGGTAACAACAAACTTACCTTGGTCGGGAAAGTCATGTTCTTCACCCGGTGAGTCTCTTATAAGTAGTACGGTAATTGTCCGTAAGGTCTTCTTGGCATGTCCGTCGGGTAGCGTCCCTTTCAGTCGCATCAGAGACCATCATTTCATGGAGGGTGCGCCTGTAGTAAGTAGTAGCTTCGTCCTCTTGTTCCAACCGTGAGTAAGCATTGGCTATGGTATATAAAGCTGTGGTCACCTCATCGCTAGGGTAGGCCCTTCCGTAGAAGTCCTCCCAAATGCCGAGTGCTTCTTTGTAGCAAAGGATCTCTTCTTTGGTAGCGCCAATTCCAGCATATATATTTCCCAGGTTTGACAGAGATTCTGCCAGTTTGGGATGGAAAGCTCCTAAGACTTCCCTTCGGATTTGCACAGCATCTTGCAAATGCTTGATTCCTTTTTCTTTGTCTCCGTTAGAGAAAAGAGCAAGTCCTAGGCTGTTCAACGTGGAGGACATCTCTAGTGTGTTGTGACCATGGGAGATACTCCTTCTCATTTCCATCGCTTCTTGAAGATGATTGACTGCTTCAGCGTAGCGATGGTCAATAAAAAGGCTGTCGCCGAGTGCTTGGAGTGTCATCGCAATACTGTACATTCCATCCTCTCCAGTCAAAATCAGCCTCTTCATCCCTAAGGCCTTTTCCAAAGCGGGGATGGCTTTCTTGGCTTCGTTGCTGCGTTGAAAACTGACACCGAGATTGTAAAACAACGCCGTAGCTTCCAGATCGCTGTACGTGCCGACTGGAAGAGAAGTCACCTCTCTCGACAGCTCTTCGTAGAACGTCGCTGCTTTTTCGAAATCCTGTAAGTCGAAATGTAGATCCGCCATGTTGTTCAGACATGATGCTCGAAGTTTCTGTGTGTCTAGATCGTTGTCCAGGCGCCGAGTCATGGTAACCGCCTCCTCGAACAACATGGCGGCCTTTTCACGATAACTCTTGCTGAAGAGGACCCCGCTCCTCGAAAAATCCACGAACGCCTTGGCCATGTTGAACAAGGTACCTGCAATATCGATGTGGTACGCATCTTCCACGTGTATCATCTTCAGGGTACCAAGAGCCTTTGTAAAGTTAGCTGCTGCAGACTGCGACTGCCCTGTATAACTGTACGTCTGGGCAATGTCCTGGTACAAGGTTACGATTTCTTCTAGTTTTGTTTTCTCTTCTACGTCCAAGACCTGCAAGAGATCTACAGCTTTTTCGAGGTGTGCGATGGCATCCGAGTGTCGCTTGGCAAAGAGGAGGCTTCTTCCGAGTATCTTGTGAATCTTTCCCATCGTAGCTGGATTACGCACTATGCAGTCCCCTTTGTGAATCTCTAGTGCTTCTTGACACATCTCAATCGCATGGTTGTGGTCGTCTAGCTTCTGGTACGTGGCTGCTAGGTAAGACAGCAGTACGACTGCATCCATGTCGGCTGTCTCGGACTCGCCACGACGTTTTTTGTTAGCAATCTCCTCGTAGTGACCTCGGGCAGCTTGGTAGTCACCGAGGTTGTAAAGGACATGGCCAAGGTTGCATAAACATGCAACGATCACTCCACCTGCATTTTCAGCCGGAGCGTTCCTTAATGTGTCCAGAGCTTCTGCGAAGAACGCCGCTGCCGCTGAATCCTCTCCAAGAGCCATGTACGCCACACCCAAGTTATTGAGAGCCCTAACGACATTTTGGTCGGAGTGAAATCCGGGAAATCGCTGTCTAGCGTCAAAGAAGGCCTTGTAGAACTCTATAGCTTGCTGGTAGTTGTTTTGTCTTACATGCGTCTCCGCTAGGTAGAGTAAGGAGTCGACCATTTCTTCAGTCTGGGTGTAGTCTTCTCGGCCAGAGCAGATGGCTTTCCCCACCTTAACTGCTTCATTCTGATACTCTGTCGCTTTCTCATAGTTTCCACACATTGTGTGAGCATGTCCTAAGAGATTGAGCAAGCTGACTGTTTCGTTGTTGTAGTATACGCACTTCTCTGTCGACCTTCTTATAGCCAGTGCTTCTTTGTAGTGGTGTATTGCTGCATCGTACTCATTGAGTCGGAGAAAACTGTAGGCAACCGCTTTCTACAACTCGGCCCTGCGTTCGTGTGTGGCTTCTTTCCCATACAGGCGATTTCGGATTTGTAACGCAAGACTGTGACAGGAAAGGGCGTCTTGATATAGCTCCCTTTGGGAATAGATCTTGCCCAAAGAAAAGAGGACTGCCGCCAGTGTTGGATGGGCGGTGTCTTCTCCGTATAGCGTCTTCGCCATGTTTGCAGCTCTTTCGGCGTAGACGGTTGCCTCTTCGAACAGGCCCATCTCGCCGTAAGTTTGATAAAACAGTGATTACGAACGGACTTATGAATCCATCACCCACGGTTGATAGCGCTTTTGAGAACGACTCCACTGCCTTGCTATGTTTTCCTTCCTTGATCCACGAAATAGCAATGTTTTGACTGACTCCGGCCTCTTCCTCGCTCGGAACTTCCCCTTGAAAGAAATTCGTACGAACACGCAATGACTCCTGGCAATATCTTCGCATAGTTGCTGGATCTTCGGTGACGAAAGTTGCCCCGATAGCATTTAACAGTTGTACTTGCAGGCGAGCAGCTGAAGATGTTGTCCTCGGCCAGATCTCAAGAGCCTCCTGAAAGCATTTTCTAGCTTCTTCATACACATATCGTCCCCGCATGGTACAGTATACTACAGGTCTTGTCTGGGCTACTGTCCCTGTCAGTTTTCTGTAAGGCTTCGTACAGACTTTGTTTGGCTTCCTCAAACTGGGGCAGGTGGAGATGTACGAATGCTCTACTGATCGGTCCGTCATCGTACAGCTCTGTTCTCACACGAAGGCCATCTGCTGGTGGTCCCTCACTTCTTGCGATCTCTTCAACAAACAGCTTGATGGTTTCCTCTAACGGTATCATCGTGTAGTAGTAGCGAGATATCATATCCGTTGTCGGGAAATGATACACGTTTTGCGTTTTATCTTTGCTTGGCTCTTTGTCGACGAGTTGTGGCAATAGAGGCAGCGAAGAGAAGGAATCCTGTTGGCTGTTGCGGTCAAGGTACGTGCGCAGGCGCATCTCGTTTGCTATGGAGATCAGGACCCGGATGTTGTGCGAAGACTCGGGATCGAGGTTGCCCCTTTGCTCCAACTCATCAACGATGTCCCACGGAGAGTGGCTTTTGCAGCCGTGAAACAAGCCCAGCCCCGAGACTATGAGGCTTGGCAGCCGATGCATGTCTCGCTTGGCTTGCATGACTCTACCCGCCATGTCTAGGTCGTGTAAGACGGTGTGGAACTTTGCAACATCAGATTGCATCCCCGTGAGATGTCGCTTGGTTCGAACCGTTCGCATCAACCCACCTTCACCAGTTGGCGTATCCAGTATGGCCCTCACCCGAGCACGGTAGTCTTCCAAAAGGTTGGCGTCTCCAGCAATGAACGCCGTTTGTTCCATGACCTCAGAAAGATGGTAGCCCTCATTTGCAGCTCTATACTCTATAGAGTAGAAATCGTTGAGGGATTTGATTCCCACCGATGGGAGAATGGTTTCTCCCAAGTTTAACACTTTGATGTGAAGATATCGAGAGACATTCATGAAGAACTGTTTGACCCCGTCGCTGGCGTCGTCTACCAAGATGGCGAACTCTATGTCAGAGTAGGGTGTCATCTCCTTCCTAGCGAACGATCCTAACCCAATGATAGTGTACCCACAGGGTGGGTCACCGAGGACGTCGAAGGACTCGGAAATAAGTTTGCGGAGAAACTGTCTCAAGGCTTCGTGTACCTCCTTCAAGACGGCTTTTACTCCAATGCATCTTTCTTTCTCCATGTCGGTTCTTTGCTGTTGCGTAAGGTCTGGTGAATACGGGTTGAAGTTGTCGTTGAGAACAGCAAGAGCCTCACGAGTCATTTCGCGGATGCTTTGCAGCACCATCTTGTGTTTTAGGTCAACGCTATAGGGTGACGATGCAATTTGAGACGCATCCTGGCTCAGGATCCCCTCTAAAAACTTCTTCTCTGCGTGCTTCAATG
Source organism: Branchiostoma floridae x Branchiostoma belcheri (assembly GCA_019207045.1). Classification (NCBI taxonomy): domain Eukaryota; kingdom Metazoa; phylum Chordata; class Leptocardii; order Amphioxiformes; family Branchiostomatidae; genus Branchiostoma; species Branchiostoma floridae x Branchiostoma belcheri. Next base: position 30,064,808 of record CM033023.1, on the reverse strand, counting down.
AGTCGACTAAACATTGACACCTTTCTGCATCCTCAGTGCATCTCACAAGAGCAGAATTGTACAGTGCTACCGATTTCACAAACATGGATGCATCCTTTGTTTCGGCTGCGCCCAGTTGGAGGTAAACATCTCCAAGACGCTGTAGACAGAAGGAAACCTTGGCTTTGTCTTCATTTTCGCGGCAAGCAATCTTAAGAGCGGCCGCGAACTCCTTTTCCGCTGCACTGTAGAGTCCGGCGTCAACGCAGCTCTGTGCACTAGACAGAAGCTCGCCATAGGTTTTATTGACTTCGATTTGGAATGGGAGGCAGTCTCCCTTATCTTCTGTCTTTGTCATAGCTACCTCTTTCTCTTTATTTTCATCTTCTGGGCAAACATCGGCGTCTGACAGCTGATCTTCTCTCGTTGATATGTCACCTGTCAGTAGCGAGAGTTGAATGGCATACGACAGGGCTTCTTCTTCTGTCATCGTCTCTAAAGCTGAGGCAGGAACTGCGCCATCTTGTGTACGCGGTTGACTAGAAGAATGTTCGTACGTTTCGTCGAATTGGAGACTTTCTTGTGAGCTGCTACTAGTTTCACTCATACTTTGGACATCGTCCTTGTTTGTGGTCGCTTCGTGGTGATATACCTTGACTTGGGTATTTTTGAATGGTTCTTCTTTGTTCGCGGCATCATCTTGAGGGTCTGACACGTTCCCCTTTAATGGTTCTCCTTCATCGCCTACGTTTATGTCATCTATAGTAATACCCTCGACAGTTCCACTTGTTTCTGCAGTTGCTAAACTATTCCCTCCCAGTGGTACAGTCGCATCTTCCTCTTCCTTAACTCTTGCTTTCCCGCCATTTCCACGTTCATTACTATGCAGTTTATCGTCTGCCATATCCAATCATATGTTTCGTGCGAAGTCTACCGTGACTGTATTTTACGATTCAACTTTTTTGCCTTTTTGTTGCTCCTCCTCTGTTGTTTATCTAAAGCTCTGTAATGATGAGCTCTGAAATGAATCAATAAGTATCGATCAACAACTTGACATGTTTCAAAACTTCAAACTACTAACACTTGAGTTCAATGAACCCATACTCTCGCCAAGGCAATATCTTCCGTAACCATTGAAACCACCTAACTTGCATACGGTATAGCATAGATGCTCACATCCGTGCATAACGCGCATAGAGTCCATTCCAAGACACCATGAGGGTTTTTAGGCGATATTTATAATTAGTCTGAATTATTTTGAAAAGAAGAATATCTGAGCCACAATAATTAAATTATTTTCAAAAAATTGACTAAGAAAATACTCATTTATTTGAATTTCTTTGAATATTTTAGAAACATTTTGAAAGTAACTGTACAAAAATATCTTTATTTAGAATAATTGTGAAACCTCTGTGTGATTATTTCACATTTACAAATATTTACAAAAAATGGTAAACCTGGCCAAATGGTAAAATTAGTTTATTGCCCCCATAAAAGTAAGCCCTATTGTTGCATCTGTATATTTTTAGATTTCACTACTGGGCACTGGTGGATCCTTTGTGGTGGGCCATTGTTGCATGACACCCAGCCATACTTTGCAAGGATGTGTGAATTGCTATCTTCCCAGCCCACCGAACCACTTACAAAAAAAGAACCATTTACAAAAAATGGTAGAAAATTGTAAATAATGGTAGAATGCTGTTATCATTATTTAGAAACCATTAGAAGTATCCAATTCCACACCATGAATATTTCCAAAGTTTTACAGGACCAGGGAAATATTTTTAAAGTTGAAACAGTGTTAAAAATATCTCTGAAGTATCCTAGACATATAATTACAAAACATTAAAATCAATTCTAAACTAGAGTTCCACGAACACATACCTTTGCCAAATAAACCAGGTTTGTTATGTAGAATGATGTCTGTAGACATAAATGTGTTACTCATTACATTTTATTTTATATGCCCGGAGTTGGTTCATAACATTTCGCCATTGCTTATACAAATTAGATCCCTATTTACATAATGATATTAAATTGTATCAAGCATCACTTAACCTATCAGCATACCAAAAATTATGATGATCCTTTCATCCCTTCTTGACTTATTCTCTTTCAAAGTAGGAAACTAAACCGGCTCCTGGAGTTCAAGAAAAGACGTTACCGGACCCAAACATACACCTCTTAGTCTCTGCCATCTTTCTCAGTTCCATATGTGTCAAGTTTGAAAGTCCTATCACGGAATGCAGTGGATTTATCAACTTTCCGCATTAATTATGCAAATTGTTAATTTATATAATTAGTATCTCATTATGTAAGTTTTTACTTAGGATATCTACATACCAAAAATCATGACGATCCGTCAACATGTTCATATTTTGCCATTAATTATGCAAATGAGATCATCATCTGCATAATTAATATGTATAGATATTTCTTTCTTTCTCAGCTACAAATGTGACAAGTTTGAAAGTCCTATAAAGGAATGCAGTGGATTTACAAACTTTCCTCATTAATTATGCAAATTAGCTGTCGATTTGCATAATTAGAATTCCATCATGTAAGTCTTCCCTTTGGCTATCTACATACCAAAAATCATGACGATCCGTCAACACGTTTATATTTTCTCATTAATTATGCAAATGAGGTCGTCATTTGCACAATTAACATGGATTGATTTTTATCTCTTTCTCATCGATATATGTGACAAGTTTGAAAGTCCTATCATTAAATGCAGCAGATTTATAAACTTTCCTCATTAATTATGCAAATTAGTTGCTGATTTGCATAATTAGTATTCCATAATGTACATTGTTACTTGGGCTATCTACATACCAAAAATCGTGACGATCCATCAACACGTTCTCGAGTTATTCTCGTCCAAAGTTTGAAAGGAAATCGGCGACTGCAGTTCCAAACAAGCCGCTAGGGGGTCCAAACTTATAGTACTTACTCTCTGCCCCAAGGGCTATCTACCACTTAAAAATCATAACCACAGCATGTCCAGAACACGAGATATCAAAAATTTAGGTTCTGCTGCAGTACCTTAGTAAGCCGCTAGAGGGCCCATTATCGAACTTGACCTTTGTTTTCCCGACCCCTATCCACCTACCAAATATCATCGGGATCCATCCAAGGCTTCTTGAGTTATGCTGTTAACACACACACACACACACACAGACAGACTCACAAGCCTAAAACATAACCTTAGCCATTCTGGCAAAGGTAACAATGGCAACAAACATCCGCATGCATGGTGTCTTGGAATTGACTCTATATATGTTACAAATATGAAGTCCCCATCATTTACGAACGGGTTCGCGGTAGTTTTTGCTATTTAGCTTTGGAGGGTCCGAAGTTTCTTATTAGAACAATTTATGTGAATTGGAATTTTGTATTATTCCCGCTCCCCAGACTACATATGTTTCAAATTCAAAGTTCTATCTTTCTTCAGAAAGCTGTTGTAGCATTTCGTCAATTACTTTGCAAATGATGCCCAAATCTACATGATTAACGTCTAATAACATTCACATTTATGTAACCTTCGTGTGTCACTTGTATGGATATGCATTCATTTTCTAATAGATAAAGCAAATTATGGGGAATTCCCCAGAACAATGTAAATACAGTAGAAGCCATTTGACTGCACTCCCCATTTGCCAGCACATTTTGTGCAATTATCCGGGTTGTGCAACAAAGCGTCAATACGGGACTTAGGTATCCGTGCAATTAACACGGTAGTGTGCAGTTATCCGTTGTGCAATTAACTTGCTTCTGACTGTACTGCACATGTAAACTTTCCTTTCACTTTCATTTTCACTCGAATATAACGTTAAAGGCGTGTTACTTCCTGTATCGTTACATTCACGCCTGGTATTAATGCAAATTTACCGTTTAAAGTATTAAAACGTTACCCGAATTGAAATTGCTGACATACCATCACGTGTATCGTGAGAGTCTTCCCTCCAAGATTTGCTGTACTTCCTCTTTCGCCTCAAATCACATGTTAGGAAATGCCACATGTAACACCTTAATCTGATGAGTCATGGGTCACGAACGCACCTGTACTTTCCATACGTCACTTGGAATGTTCCAATCTTTTCTGGGATGTTTCCATTTTACTCCAAAATTGTTAGAAATTGCCAATTAAATAAATTTGTTAATCGTAGATAGTTCATTCATCGCAAACGTGTATAAATGCCACATCTAACTTTAATTTGTAGTGGGGGTATGAAAGAAAACCTATTCAATAATCACACCCCCTATATGCCAAAGTGAGCTCGTCGAGGGTTAAGGGTCAGATTCAACATGGCGGCGAACATGGCAAAATTTCGGGTATCGAAATGTTTGAGAATTGTCGGAGAAAATAGAGTGTTTCCGCGCAGTTTTAGAAGTCGCCACTTGGCCAGATGGCAGACAGAGGGCACGTCGGGAGTGAGATGGGTCCACACGAACCCTTGGGCGGACGGGGGGAAAGTTAACGAGGTTAGCGTGGAAGTCGGGGACAAGTAAGTTTGACACATGTGGTGCACCCGTTCAGTCTGACATGATGACGTCTGCTTGTCGCTTGCCTTTCGGCCTTACTTTACCTTTAGAAAGACCATGATGTTGTTGCCAGCTTAAATATTTAATACTCTTTTCTAATTATTACATAACAGCCAGTCACTAATGACTGTTCTTTAGCAATTGGTTAATATAAGACCTTTGACTTAGTTTTAGTTTCAGTTCCACACATCCGTGAACAGTCTTGTGGCCATTAACAGGAATTGTAGGTAATATATATGTCAAAAGTAAAGGCACATGAGACGTAAACAATCTCCTCGCGACCATTAATTCTATTTGCATAATAATGTTTTATATATGTCTCAAGCCTTAAACCTTGGACATTAATATTACCTACGATACTTCAGTCGCACATGCATACGAGGGGCGTGCAATTAGTAATGGTCCTGACCCATTTCCCATAGCAGGAGATTAATGAAACTTGGCACAGTTATTAGTCTTTCTCTTCATAGGAATCACCCAGAGTTATGCATTTCTCCCATCGTTTGATGCAGCTCTGGACACCGATTTTGTAGGACACCCCAGGTTGGTCCTCCAACTGATGCCTCATCAATGGCACAAGAGGGACGACCAGGTCTGGGAGCTGTTTCCACAGACTTCCAGCCACGTTTGAATTCAGGATGCCAGCGTTTTACAAGGTCATATGATGGGGCATCATCACCATAAGTTTCATTTATTTCATCAAAAGTCTTCTTTGGTGTGCGTCCTTTCAAATACAAAAACCGGATCACTGCGCGACACTCAACTGGTTCCATTTCACACCTGGTCCATTTCGCACCTGACTAAGTTCAAACACCAGTAAATCAGAAACCACAATTAGTTCAGAGCTGTCTTTTGCAACATAACCCATAGAGATATGAATTATTACACATACAAAATTTCATTTAGATCAGACAACTGGAAGTGGGTCAGGACCATTACTTATTGCACGCCCCTCGTACTCGGATGTGTGAAAGGGCTTATTACGTATATAATGTGGCTGGATTATGGGGAACGAAAATAGATGGTGATTATTGTCATTATTACGAAAGGTATACATATTACGTTATATATGTACACTATATATATATAGAGAGAGAGAGAGAGAGAGAGAAAGAGAACATTTGAATTGCAGTATATGAGCTGCTTATGTTATTGTTTCTTTCACTTTTTGTATACTGCAGGGTTATGAGAATATCAACTGGAAAGTTTGCAAGATTTGCTGATGGCTGTGCTGTTGTCGAGGTGAGTTGAAGGAAAGCACTGTATGAAATTTTATATTTAAGCAATTGCCTTAATGGCATTCATTAATGAAGCTTTAAAAGATTTGGACATGATTGTATAATCTTTAAGCTAAAATTATGCAGCTGTAAATGACACAACTAACACTAAATCTCTATGGCAGTTCAGGGCTCGAAATTCATTTTTGGGATTAGGTGCACTGGTGCACCCAGCTTAACAAATTGGGTGCACCAAAAGCTTTTTGGGTGCACCACTTAAATTTAAGTAGAATGTCAAGAAAACCTAATAACAAAACTTAGTTACAAGCTATCAAATTCTTATACAGTAACATGACAGACATTTTTATTATCTTTCTAACACTTAGATGTCAAGAATATCATGTATACTAACATACTTGATATCTTTCCATACATAAACCTATGAAAATATTTGGGTGCACCCTGTGCACCCACTGAAAAAAATTGGGTGCACAGTTCCAATTTTGGGTGCACCTGGGTGCACATGCACTCAGTATTTCGAGCCCTGCAGTTTTAAGAAGGTAAATGTCGCTAAAAGATATAGGTATATTTGATAGTACAATGGTCTTTTAGGTCACTTAAATGTTGTAAGGGTGGTGATTGAGTCTTGATGAGGGCAAAAAAACTATGTGAAAGATGGATAACACAATGTATAGTATTACGTACTAGTAGATGTGAAAATTATCTTGACAAGTGTTTGCTGTCTTGTTCCAGATCGGTGACACATCTGCCATGGTGACAGCTGTCAGTCGTACCAGACCCAGCTCTGCAGGGTTCCTTCCTCTCACCGTGAGTCTCTCCTCATATGGTCTTCAGACACCACCACTACGTCTGTCATGTCTGTCAAAGTGAATGGTAAAGGACAATGACCCTAATTGACGCAGGCGCAGAAGGCCCCAAACGAGTCCATACAGTATTTTAGCCTATTTTCGACTTTTAGCAGGAAAATGTAAGTACATTTCATATTGGTGAGACAGTGTAGGTTGCAGATGTTCAGATTCGGCCAAAAAACTAGGTTTCGGTCCATCTTTTCGGTCTGTGCTGACCCCTAATTTGAAGTGCTGAGTCCCAAAAATGACGTCATGAAAAACTTGAAGCAAGATGGCGGCAGGTTTGACCGGTGGAATAGTTGCACTGGTCAGAAAGTTTAAAGATTAGACTTTTGGACACTTGAGATAGCGGGCTGCTTTGTGGGGTGAGTTCTTATGACCTGGAATGTTCACGGATAAGATTATGACACCCTGAACTTGCTAACTTTTACATCATCGCCTATGTAGATGTGTATTAGTGGTAACTGCTCTAAAAAGAAGTGGTCCTCAGGAAACTGCTTTATACATTAGCATCCCTTAGAACAGCCAGAAAGAAACAGATACATGCTGACGAGAAGGCATTGATTGTATTATGTACATGTGTATGTCCATCCAAAATATCTGAACTGAATGACATGATGATGAAATAAACTATGGAATTGATGAAAATGTATGTTCATAAGTGTTACATATCCAGATATTCTCATCATGCAAGACCCAGCATGCTTTATGGGGCCTTGGACCGATCACTCTAAGTCAAATCACTGCCCTATTTTTGTATCACTCCACCAGTCACCCCTAGAGTTAGAAAGTCATAGAATAAACCTTAGTCCTCTCATCCAGTGTTCCCTAGTCATCAATCGTAGTCAACAGAGCACTACAAGGAGTCAGGGAACACCACACAACAATAAGCTTGAGCCAGTTAACAAGGAAAATCAACAACATGGGCTTCTAAACAATGTGTGGAACGAGAAAGAAAATTGCTGGAGACAACCCTGATTATACAAATTGTGATTCATATTGATTTTATAAGACAGACTGGGAATTTTATACAATTTGAATTCCACCCCAGTATGCAATTTTACCATTACAGTAGAAGCCGCTTAATTGCACGGCCTATTTGCCACTGCATTTCGTGCAATTATCCGGCTGGTGCAATAATGCGAAGTTATCTAGCTGGACCGCACCGGTTTGGGATTTGGGGATTCCGTGCAGTTAACAGAAGTGTGCGTTAATCTGTTGTGCAATTAACTGGCTTCTACTGTATAGTTTTTTTTTTTACTTGCAGCCTGCCCGTTAATAGGTGTGCTTTGCAAACCTTCTTAAGTTTTTGTCAACTTAAACTTTAAGTTGATCTTTTGTAATTTGACTGTTTCCGTGGCAACTGTCCTGTCCAGGTGGACTACAGACAGAAGGCGGCTGCAGCCGGTCGGATCCCCACCACCCACCTGAGACGTGAGCTGGCACAGACTGACAGGGAGATCCTGGTCAGCAGACTCATAGGTCAGCCATCTATCTCACCTGCACAAATCTACAAAGTATGATAGCCCTGTGTACTAGTGCCTTACTAGTGTTAGATAGTACAGGTGCAAGTACTAGTACAGTTTCAGGTCTTGACCTGTACATGTACCCAAACAATTTTGGTCAATTATCCAAGTTGTACTCAATTATCCAAGTTGTACCCAACTTCTTAGTGATAAATTGCTGTTTGTGTACAGTAGGAGAATTTACATATTTGAGTCTCAAAACAAGTCAACAGGTACAGGTACAGGAACAAACTTTAAGCTTTAATCTGTGATATTGCATTATGACTTGTTACATGTACCATTCAATGCTTGTTGTAATGTGACATCTGAAGACAGACTGCATACAATAGTCCAATGCCATAGCTCTACCCATGTCAGTGTACAAAATACTTTTCTGAGCCAGGTTGCACAGTGTGTGCACAGTGTGCAACCTGGCTCAGAAAAGTAGGTTGCACAACTGAATTTCAAGTTGCACCACCTACAATTCACTAATTTCGGGAAAAAAAAGGTACAATACAACACAATGTTTGGCTGATATGAAACGGAGCTGCCTCAGTCCATTTATTTCTTCCAAGTAAATTGATAACAAAATCAAGTTCTGAGGCTCAAAATCTACAAATGTAACTTGCACCCTGTGCAACCTGAGTTTAGAAGTAAGTTGCACCAAGCAAAAAGTGGTTGCAATGTGCAAGTGTGCAAATGTGTATTTTGCACGCTGCCATGTCTATCATAGCATGGAAATGCAAAATGAACCATTTGTTGAGCCATTGATTGAACCATTGATTGTCATGCTATCATTGGTTGAACTGCTAGTTGTGATGGGCAGTGAAAATTGGTTTAGTTTTGCATCATAAAGATCTGTTTTTTACTTCTTCCCCCTGTATTACAGATAGGTCCATCAGGCCACTGTTTCCAGCAGGATACATGTATGAAACACAGGTCAGAAACTGCCTATTAGCATTGCTAATCTACACTTTCACTTTTTGCTAAACCAAAATTTGTACCTGTACAAATACAAATGATAAGAAATCATTTTTCTTTGTTTGACATCCCAAAACCTGTACAAAATCTATGTCAAGTAGTGGTAAACTGAAACTGCTGTATGACAAAAAAGATCCTGACGTTGTACAATAGTCATGTACATGTATGATTCAGCTGTTCTGTTTGACAGCAAAGCTACCATTTTTCTTGAAGTGAACAAGTTTTTATCTAGCTGATATAGCATTTATTTATTGTTAGTGCCTTCAATTGGTTATAACAATCACAGCTATCAAACATCTGTAGTTTCCATGTTAACAAACACTGCCTCACCTACATACAGGTGATCAGTAACCTCTTGGCTGTAGATGGGGTCAACGACCCTGACATTGCCAGTATCAATGGAGGTGAGTACTTACAGAGGAATAACAGGTTTTACTTACATGTTATCTCATTCCACAACCAGAATGTTAAGGGAAAAAATGCTGTACTTTCTTGATTAAAGTATCACTTCAACCACCAAAGTACGCACACTTGATTTGGGGCAAGTCACAGACAAATCTGTGGGACTAAAAAACAGAAATGGATAAACTCAAATAGATTATGTTCAAATTTATGGTGTTTTCTTGTCTTTTTCCTAATGTAATTTTGTAATCAAGGACTTCTTTACAATGTTCTTGCTTAACTTTGCTAGTGTAACAGCCCCCCACGGGCATTGTCTCTACAAACTTGTGGATCAGAGAGACTTGTCTAACTTGAAATTTTTTCCTCATTTTTATGCAGCTTCTACAGCTCTAGCTCTCTCAGACTGTCCATGGAATGGTCCAATTGGTGAGTTGATATTAATGTTGTTACTTAGATGTTTTGAGTAATAAAGATGTTTTTGTCTCTGTCCTTTGATGTACATGTACATGTAAGTCGGGTCTTGTGGCATAAGGGCAGGATGATTGGCCCAGAAGCCAAATGTCCTGGGTTCAAATGCAGTCAAGCTGGCAGGTCTTTGTGTTTCAAAGGGTGGAGTAGTTGGTCACGGATAGAAAGTTTGTTTCCATTGGGTTTTTCTTGTGTCTCCTTCAGTCATACATTGGAATCACAATGGAAAAGTGTTCCAGTATGTGTCTACTGTATGACTGAGCTTTGCAAGATAAGAACAAGGAACCACTGAAGTCTGACAACTAATAAGCAATGCTACACTGGATACCAAAATCAATACACTGTTGAAAATATCATGGCACTGACTATTAGGTTGAACCATTGACAAGAATACAATTATACAACGGAACAACACTTTCTCCTTGTTGCTGTAGGTGCAGTAAGAGTAGGAATAGTAGATGATGAGTACGTCATCAACCCCACACGGAGACAGCTGTCTAGGAGTAAACTCAACCTGGTGGTGACGGGAGCAGAGAGGAACCTGGTCGGTAAGTGAAAGTAAAAGAGTGAAAGTGATTTCAATCTAGTTTAGCCTACTGAAGAGCTACTCTTCCACTGATCATGACAGAGAAGTCAGATGCTATGTACAGTATTTACAGGTTCAGTACTAGACTGTACATGGGATATTTTCCAAGCTCTTTCCAACAAGCACAATGACAGTGGACCTCAGGTTAGCGTCCCGTCCTAAGGACTGCAACCCTTTCCAGTAGCATGCATGTTACTAGTAGTTGAGCGACATGACCGAAATCAAACTCACATCATTTAGTTCCAAGGGCAGGGTTGAAACCACTAGACTATGTATGCTACATGCCTGTATTCTGTGTGGTAGTTGATTGTTTGATTGCTTTGCAGTATTCTGTGTGGCAGTTAATTTTCACTTTGTGCTGTAATAGTGTACTAGTGCAAATGTATATTGTAACAGTAGCAAAATTTATCTTTATTTACTGTCCCTCCAGTGATGTTGGAGGGTTCTGCAGAAAACGTCTTGCTGCCGGACTTCCAGCGCGCCATTAAGACGGGCATCAAGGAGACACAGAAGATCATCCGGGGCATCCAGACTCTTCAGAAGGAGGTCGGGAAGGAAAAGAGAACCCCTCCCAAACTCTTCACACCCCCGACGGAGATATTGGAACAGGCCAGACAGTATGGGGTCTTCTTTCAGTATGCCAGTGTAACAGGCCAGATGATGGCCCTGGTCAAAATGTACCCAGGTCTATTTTGACCTGTTACACCAGAGTGAAGCTGTTGTTTTTGTTTGACAGACATATAATATTTTGCTGTCACTTACCATAGCTTAAATGCAATGTACAATTATATATAAAATTTAAAGGTATTGTTAATGAACTATTCTTTTTCTTTTTAGACTTGCCACAGAAAGACTTCAAGTTGTTTTTACTGATGCCACCCATCACAAGGTGATTAAGTTAACACTTAACTCTTGTTTATATTTACATGATTGTACACTAAGGTGAAAATGATTAGACCTAGATTCGATGTGCCCTGCGATAGGACATGTGTGCTAATCAAATAAATATGTCCAGAAATGCAGCTTATACTGGTGTGTTATGCCATGAGGTGGTTTGCATGGTATGGAATATTAAAAAAAATTATGATACAATCTTACTGTATTTTTGTTGTGTACCTACAGTTTTCTCGGGATAACGCTGTGCAAGAAATTCGAGCTGAGGTGGAAGAAAAACTAAGGGGTAAGTGGTTCATATCACATTATAATTAGCCAGACTGATAAAATCTTCTGTTGTTTTCAAAATTAGGAAACCAAAGAACAACGTTTCCTAATTATTTTTAACAATGACAGTATAATTGTTACGCGTAGATTGAATGCGGTTGTATTAAATATTCAACTTTTTCCTGTTATTGAGCCCATCGTAATTGGATTCCCCCTTGATTATGAAGAATGATTTGTTATTGTTCGATGTTCAATCATGTAGTAGGATATATATTTGGCTCCGATGTGCTCACATTTGTGATATACACCAGGCCTCAAAATTAACTTTTTTCCCTACTGTCCCAGCATTGTCCCCAAAATAAATTTCAACTGTCCCGAAGTGAGGATGGACTGTCCCAACCCTATTTTCAGAAATTATGTATTACAACAACTGTAAGTCAGAGTACGCACGCCTGACAACCGCGGGGCGCGGGGAGATCCGACATTCTGATGTTGATTCGTTGATTATTTTCCTATTGTCCCAAAAGTGTCCCAAAAAGATTTTTCAGTTGTCCCGGCCTAAATTTTAGTGGCCCCGGGACATCGTTAACTTCGAGCCCTGTACACTCACAGCAAAACTATCAACATTTGTTGATTTTGTTGTCTGTTTTGCAGAGTTGTTTCCAGAGGCAGAACCCTTCATGATAAACGAGTCCATCAGTGTCGTCACCAAACAGGTCTTTAGGAGCCTTATACTGGACACTTATCAGAGGTGTGTTTTTGCTATATTGCCGCAAAGTGACGTAATAAACTGTATGATTTCCACTTTCCTTCTACCATGCCCAACATTGCGGCCGGTGGATACTAATCGTCTAGCCTGGGTAGCATCTGGAAAGTCTGGAATCGTCCAGATTTTGGACGCAGGCGCTGATTCAATAGGTTCAAACTCTCATTCAAACTGGTGTTCCATCACCGGAAAATAATCATCAACATGGCCGCCGTGTTAAACGATTGGAACACCTGTTCGAACGAGTGCTCTAGAACCCATTCCTTGATTTGCTCATTAACTGTCGTCACCACCAAACAGTTTGAATACTCAGGTTTCCAGACGGATAGCAGGAGCGAACTACTATCTGGATGGTACCTATGCTAGCAATCGTCATCATTGTTAGGGATATAAACATGCTTTCAACAGGCATCTTCCATGGTTTCTTCATCTCTGAAGGGTCATGTGACCTTGGGGTTGGAGGTCACTCTCTCTCAGGTCACGCAAATGGACAAGTGGGGCCGCGTAGCACAGTGGTAGTGTATTCGGCCCGTGACCGAGAGGTTGCCGGTTCGAATCCGCCTGCCGTGTTGCCGGTCTTGTGCCCTTTGGGAAAGGCACTTTACACGACTTTCCTCACTTTACTCAAGTGAAAATGAGTCGTCCCTAGGATAGGACGTTAAATGGAGGTCCCGTGTTTGGGGAGAGCCATACCCCGGGCACGTAAAAGAAAACGCCACATGTGCGATGGTGCGATGTGAGCGGATCAAACCATTCCGGCCAACATGGGGTAGGGAATTTCCCGAGCAGCCTCGTAACCCCTGCTTCGCCTATTGAGTCAGTGAAGTCAAGCTTGCTTAAGCTTGATGTTTCTGACTTAGGGAGAAGAGATTCTGCTACTGTAACAGTTATCGCTATGGGCCGCTCTTCATCTTCATGATGGTAACATCAGGCCCTACGAAGCTGATTTAGAAAAAAAAAAAAAAGTGTGTTGTAGATGGAGGAGGTAGTTGGTGGCGGCCCTGGTCATGGCCCTGGTCATTGTTAATTAATGTGGTAAACAGATCAAGTTCTTTCTCTCAGTACTTGTCATCTTTCAATGCATACACAAAGGCAGTCTCTGCAAGACCAGTGTCTCTTTCAATACAGTCAGTAATGTGTGGTTCGTTTTCTATTTCTGCAATGACGTCATGTTTTCTTGAATGGCTTCCTCTACAGATGTGATGGGCGTGACATGACCTCCCTGAGAGACATCTCCTGTGATGTGGACCTGTATAAACCCTTACATGGGTCTGCACTGTTCCAGAGGGGACAGACACAGGTGGGTACAAACCCTTACATGGGTCTGCACTGTTCCAGAGGGGACAGACACAGGTGGGTACAAACCCTTACATGGGTCTGCACTGTTCCAGAGGGGACAGACACAGGTGGGTACAAACCCTTACATGGGTCTGCACTGTTCCAGAGGGGACAGACACAGGTGGGTACAAACCCTTACATGGGTCTGCACTGTTCCAGAGGGGACAGACACAGGTGGGTACAAACCCTTACATGGGTCTGCACTGTTCCAGAGGGGACAGACACAGGTGGGTACAAACCCTTACATGGATCTGCACTGTTCCAGAGGGGACAGACACAGGTGGGTACAAACCCTTACATGGGTCTGCACTGTTCCAGAGGGGACAGACACAGGTGGGTACAAACCCTTACATGGGTCTGCACTGTTCCAGAGGGGACAGACACAGGTGGGTACAAACCCTTACATGGGTCTGCACTCTTCCAGAGGGGACAGACACAGGTGGGTACAAACCCTTACATGGGTCTGCACTGTTCCAGAGGGGACAGACACAGGTGGGTACAAACCCCTACATGGGTCTGCACTGTTCCAGAGGGGACAGACACAGGTGGGTACAAACCCCTACATGGGTCTGCACTGTTCCAGAGGGGACAGACACAGGTGGGTACAAACCCTTACATGGGTCAGCACTGTTCCAGAGGGGACAGACACAGGTGGGTAGGGTTGCTGCACAGAACACTAAGGCCTGGGAAGAAAAAAATGTGTCCCTTGTTACCCGACCGGCCCTAGCAGTATCAACACATGTAACTCCAATACACCCATGTCAGAGAAAACAGGCATTTTCAGTCTTATCAGTTCATGTCCAGGCTCCATATCTATGTACTTATGCCAAAAATTAGAAGTTGCCAATGCATCTGTTACAGATGCTTAGGGGTGATCTCTATCTCCATTTCTATAGCCCTTGGGCCACACAGTTGTGCAAGCCACTACAGCAAGGAGAACACTTAACCCACTCGGCCATTGCATCGGTCAAATTATGTAGAGCTTTGTAAATGAGAAAATGTATTGTTACAGTAACAGACAGAAATGTTAAACGTATAATAATGCATTATGGCCAATACTTCATTTGCGTCAGATATTTTCCTGTAGTTATAGACTTTAGAATAGACCAGTACTGCATTTTAATTGTATCGATTGCTTGTTGCCCTACATAATGATTGTACCCTGTCCTACTGTGAAGCATTAAAGTTCATCCATCCATAAAATGTTGGGTAAGTGATGATTGCTCTTCCTATGTCCCCATCTTTGTAGGTATTGTCCACTGTGACCTTTGACTCCAAGCAGGCTTCGCTGAAGATGGATCCTATTGCTGAGATTCTTGGGTACGTTTCTATGTAGCAGTGCAGAGATGTTTTTCTTGCACCACTTATGTCAAAATATACTAGATAGATAATATATATGGGGCATAAACCAAACTTAATTTTTTTTGACAATGTCTCAGGGCCAAAGGATTATTTTTTACATCATTATTACTCTATGCATGGTGCAAATATTGTTGTAGATGCATTTGCATGTATTTTGTATACACATTGTATTAGACTATGTATAAACATGAAATAATGTCTTTCTGCAAACATTGTGGTCATACCGCACCAAGTCTGCTCTGTATCTTATTATAGAATGTGTATTTTGGGACTAAACATAACTATAGATGTCAACTGTTTGTTTCAGTGGGGTGAAACAGAAGGACTTCATGCTACACTATGTGGTAAGTAAGTACAGTTAGACCTACGACAAAAAAGTTGCGTTACCTGACCAACCCCAGCAAAAACCTACCAAACCTTCCCTTTCTTGGTCGACCGCTTGCAAGTTTTTTTCTTTTGATGAAAATGTTGTAGTAGCCTGGGTCCCATCCGGAAAGTAGTTCGCTCCGGCGTTTCTTATATACCATATACAGTTGCTTTTAGCTCTGACATTCAATATACACTATATACAGTCGCTTCTCTGTGTTTCCGTCTCGGAACGCGGACCATCTTAACGTCTGGAATCGTCCAAATTTTGGACGCAGGCACTGATTGGTACCTACACATCAGCGAATTATGAAATGGGTTCAAGCGCTCGTTCGAACCGGTGTTCCAACACCGGAAAAGCCCTGCGTCCCCTTGTGCATGCAGACGCCGGCCTGTTGTTATCGAACGAGTGCTCTAGAACCTATTCCTTGATTCGCTCGTTAACTGCCGTTAGCACCAAACGGTTTGAATTGTGCAGGTCTCCAGACAGATAGCAGAAACGAACATAGGAGCAAACTACTATCCGGATGGTACCCAGGCTAGTACAACCATGTATATAGTTAATATATAAAATGTCTTTTTTTTTTCAGTTCCCTCCCTATGCAACTAATGAGACAGGCCGGGTGTCCTCTAACTCAAGAAGAGAACTAGGGCACGGTGGGTAACATCTTCACATTTAGTGAAGCTGAAGCTGTATGGATGACATCTGCATGCAGCAATTTGTCCGATTAAAATGCAAATGAGCAACTATAGGTCTTAAAAAAATATCTGAAAATAGATTCTAATGCCTTGAGAAGCCAAAGTCATTTCCAAAGTCAAAGAAGAAGGTGGGAAGAAGAAAATGAAGAATCTATTATTTGGTATATCTGTGTGTTCAATCATTTGTTCCTGACCACAATTTCATATTAAAGTTAACTTTTTTGCCCATTCCCAGAGGATGTCATCTTTATAGTCAAATGAACATGGCCTTAAACAAGAAAAAAATACTTAGATGTGGAGTAACATTGGAGAATCTTATAATCAGTAGTCTTGTTGCAATATTTTAACATAGTATATATCAATAGGTTTGCTCATTTTGTAACAGTTTGTATGATGTATATAACACAGGTGCTCTAGCAGAGAATGCCTTGAAGCCAGTGGTTCCTGCAGACTTCCCCTTCACCATAAGGCTGACTGCAGAGGTTCTGGAGTCCAATGGTAAGTGTGCAAGACTTTGTCACTGTACAGGTACATTTTGTATGTTGCTGTATTCCCTGCCACCACTACAGTAACTGTAAAAAAAATAATGAATGTGACCACATCTCTAAGGACCTAAAATATTTTCAGGGCTCTTTGACAACTGCACAGTGTTCTCGCCATTGCACATGTTTTCAACTAAGCACACCAGGGCATCACACACTACTCTTTTTGTCAAGTGTTTTGGGTTCTTTTATGTGCAGAGATTTGATGCTTGGGGCTTTAGCTCCCTCATGCATGGGGTCGCCGGCGTTATGTCAACATCTGAAAAAATTAGTGCAATATTTTTCATCTTTTAGATGTATGATCTGAGTTGACTGTATGATTGAACTCAGGTCCATGTATACACAGAGTTTTAAGTCGTCAAGTCAAGTCAATTGATTGTCCGTTGCAGGATCTTCCTCTATGGCCTCAGCCTGTTCAGGGAGCCTGGCACTCATGGATGCCGGTAAGTCCAAATGGTTAGGTTTCTCAGGATAACTGAACCATGTTTGATCACTGCTATCTCAATAAGCCTACAAAATGTATGTACTATGTTTCACTCACTTACTATCTGGTTTATCATCTGTTGCTCCCTGTCAGGTAAGTTTTAGATGTAGGCAAAGGCTTGATGACAGCTAGCCAGCAGCCTTTATTATATTTCAGCCATACCATAGGTATGGTGAAATATATTGTTATATTGCAATCCATACATAGTATGGATGCAATATACTGTTTTTCCTTTGTCTCTCCTCCTGTCAAATCTTCAAATGGGATTAATTTTTTCATTTTTTGGTCAAATGAGCTGAAATTTGGCAGGGAGGTAGGGATAGCAAATACCCCCAGACGTTTTTTTCACTTTCTTGATAGAGGCCTTAGAATTTATGATATTTAGGGTTTTTGGTCATTTTTAGACAAAATATGTATATTTTGGGCCCCTGTGCCCTGGTATTACAAGCTAATGACCTGAAATTTGGTACAGAGGTGCATTAGACATATGGGCACAGAAAACCATTAACACTTTCTTCATAGATCAATTCAAAAATGAGTTATTTTAGGGTTTTTGGCCATTTTTGACTAAAAATGTATATTGTTGGCTCCTTTGCCCTTGTATTAAAACCAAATGACCTGAAATTTGGTACATAAGTGCGTTTGACATATGACCACGGAACCCCATCAACGCTATGTTCATTGTTTACTCCAAAAATGAGTTATTTTAGGGGTTTGGGCCATTTTTGACTAAAAATGTATATTTTTTGCTCCTATGCCCTTGTATAGAAACCAAATAACCTGAAATTTGGTACAGAGGTGCATTGAACATATGCTCACAGGACCCCATTGGCACTTTCTTCACAGATCACTTCAAAAATTAGTTATTTTGGGGTTTTCAGTCATTTTTGACTAAAAATGTATATTTTTGGCTTCTATGCCCTTGTATGTAAACTAAATGACCTGAAATTTGGTACAAAGGTAAATTGGACATATGACAACAGGACCCCATCAACACTTTCTTCATAGAGCACTTATAAAATGAGTTATTTTTGGATTTTTAGCCATTTTTAACTAAAAAATGTATATTTTGGGCTCCTATGCCCTTATATTGAAACCAAATGACCTAAAATTCGGCATGAAGGTGTGTAGGACAAGTGCCCACAGTACTTCATTTTCCCTTTGAGCAAACATTACTTCAAATTGTTGAATTTTGGGATTTTTTCCAGGATGAAGATGGATTGCAATATGCTGTATTTGCTCCTAAGCAAATGTCGGCCTTTCTAGTATTCGTAATTATATTGCAATCCATACATAGTATGGGATTGCAATATATTGTTTTTCCTTTCGTTCTCCTCCTGTCAAATCTTCACATGGATTCAACTTTTTCATTTTTGGGCCAAATGAGCTGAAATTTGGCAGGGTGGTAGAAGTAGCAAATACCCCCAGGCGTTTTTTTCACTTTCAGGATAGAGGCCTTAGAATTTATGATATTTAGGCTTTTTGGTCATTTTTAGACAAAATATGTATATTTTGGGCCCCTGTGCCCTGGTATTACAAGCTAATGACCTGAAATTTGGTACAGATGTGCATTAAACATGTGAGCACAGAAAACCATCATCACTTTCTTCATAGATTGCTTAAAAAATGAGTTATTTTAGGGTTTTTGGCCATTTCTGACTAAAAATGTATATTTTTGGCTCCTATGCCCTTGTATTACAACCAAATGACATGAAATTTGGTACATAGGTGCGTTTGACATATGACCACAGAACCCCATCAACGCTTTATTCATTGTTTACTCCAAAAATGAGTTATTTTAGGGTATTTGGCCATTTTTGACTAAAAATGTATATTTTTTGCTCCTATGCCCTTGTATAGAAACCAAATGACCTGAAATTTGGCAGAGAGGTGCATTGAATATATAATCACAGGACCCCATTGACACTTTCTTCATAGATCACTTCAAAAATTAGTTATTTTGGGGTTTTCAGTCATTTTTGACTAAAAATGTATATTTTTGGCTTCTATGCCCTTGTATGTAAACCAAATGACCTGAAATTTGGTACAAAGGTAAGTTGGACATATGACAACAGGACCCCATCAACACTTTCTTCATAGAGCACTTATAAAATGAGTTATTTTGGGATTTATAGCCATTTTTAACTAAAAAATGTATATTTTGGGCTCCTATGCCCTTATATTGAAACCAAATGACCTAAAACTCGGCATGAAGGTGTGTAGGACAAGTGCCCACAGTACTTAATTTTCCCTTTGAGCAAACATTACTTCAAATTGTTGAATTTTGGGATTTTTTCCAGGATGAAGATGGATTGCAATATGCTGTATTTGCTCCTAAGCAAATGTCGGCCTTTCTAGTTTTTCCTTTCGTTCTCCTCCTGTCAAATCTTCAAATGGATTCAACTTTTTCATTTTTGGGCCAAATGAGCTGAAATTTGGCAGGGTGGTAGAAGTAGCAAATACCCCCAGGCGGTTTTTCCACTTCCTTGATAGAGGCCTTAGAATTTATGATATTTAGGGTTTTTGGTCATTTTTAGATAAAATATGTATATTTTGGGCCCCTGTGCCCTGGTATTACAAGCTAATGACCTGAAATTTGGTACAGAGGTGCATTAAACATATGAGCACAGAAAACCATCAACACTTTCTTCATAGATCGCTTAAAAAATGAGTTATTTTAGGGTTTTTGGCCATTTTTGACTAAAAATGTATATTTTTGGCTCCTATGCCCTTGTATTAAAACCAAATGACATGAAATTTGGTACATAGGTGCGTTTGACATATGACCACAGAACTCCATCAATGCTTTATTCATTGTTTACTCCAAAAATGAGTTATTTTAGGCTTTTTGGCCATTTTTGACAAAAAATGTATATTTTTGGCTCCTATACCCTTGTATGAAAACCTAATGACCTGAAATTTGGTACAGAGGTGCATTGAACATATGCTCACAGGACCCCATTGACACTTTCTTCATAGATGACTTCAAAAATTAGTTATTTTGGGGTTTTCAGCCATTTTTGACTAAAAATGTATATTTTTGGCTTCTTTGCCCTTGTATGTAAACCAAATCACCTGAAATTTGGCAGAAAGGTAAATTGGACATATGACAACAGGATCCCATCAACACTTTCTTCATAGAGCACTTATAAAATGAGTCATTTTGGGATTTTTTGCCATTTTTAACTAAAAAAATGTATATTTTTGGCTCCTATGCCCTTATATTGAAACCAAATGACCTAGAATTCGGCATGAAGGTGTGTAGGACAAGTGCCCACAGTACTTCATTTTCCCATTGAGCAAACATGACTTCAAATTGTTGAATTTGGGGATTTTTTCAAGGATGAAGATGGATTGCAATATGCTGTATTTGCTCCTAAGCAAATGTCGGCCTTTCTAGTGTTTCTTCTTTCTTTCTCCTGTCAAATCTTCAGAACACAGTATCTCCGTTGTTCCTCAACCGAATGACTTGAAATTTGGCACAAGGGTAGAGTGGGCCAATACCCTCGGGCGTTTTTTTCATTTTTTCCATATCTGTCTCTTAAATGATTTTATTAAGGTTTTTTGGTCATCTTAAGACCAAAACTGTATATTTGGGCCCCCTGTGCCCTGGTATTATAACCGAATGAGCTGAAATTTGGCACAGATGTGCCTTGATAAGTCCCCCATATAGATTCAATATCAGTTTTGGTGTACAGTATAAGGAAATGCTTATTTTTGCGATTTTTTGGTCATTTTTTTACCAAAAAAGGACACTTTTGGCTCCTGTACCTTGGTTTTAGAACCGGATGACCTGAAATTTAGTATAGGAGTGCCCTAGACATATGCGCACATGGATTCAATAACACTTGAGGCAGACTGTACAACAAAATGCTTAATTTTGCGATTATTTGGCCATTTTATGACCAAAAACGTACACTTTTGGCTCTGGTGCTCTGGTTTTAAAACCAAATGACCTAAGTTTTGGTAAAAGGGTGCAGTAGATATTTATTCAAATGACACATGTACAATTTTTGTCATAAACTACTTCAAAATGATATATTTGGTGATTTTTTGGGTCATTTTCCAATAGCCAGAGGGGTCAATGACCTTAAGGTCGTTGACCCCCAGCTGCAGATTGCACCTACTGGCATCTATGTAATTTAATCTAATTAGATAGGTAACCAATCACTTAGCCTGAATCTATATCCTAAAAAGGGGGAGGTGGCAGCCAATCAGCGAGCCAGGTGTCATCTGGAAGAGTCCATTCTTACACGGAGGGGTTCATTTTTTTTAAATTCATCATTGGACTGGTGAAGTCTTTCAGTGGGTGTATTATTGGACAGGTCTATTTCGCAATTTTACAGAAAGTGTGCTGGAAGAGTCTATTCTCACACGGAGGGGGGATTTTTTTGAAATTCATATTTTGGACTTTGGTGACTTCTAGTTTGTCAAAGTCTTTCAGTAGGGTTATTTTTGGACTGGTCTAATTTGCAATTTTACATGGGTGTGCTGGAAGAGTCCATTCTTGCATTGAGGGGGGCTTTTTTAAAAATCCATTTTTTTGGACTTCAGTGATTATGTCAAAGTCCTATTTTAGCGGATTTATTTTTGGACTGCTCTACTTTACATGGAAGAGTCCATTTTTTGCACACGGAAGGGGGATTTTTTCAAATTCAGTTTTGAATGGGTGATGATTCAAAATTCAATTTTTAGTGGAAGTGTTTTTAGACTGGTCTATTATACCTTTTCATGCACTGGGACCTTTTTTGCTAAATTCAATTTTGGATTTGGTTTCTTATTCAAAAGGCCAAGGTTTCAGTGGGAGTATTTCTGAACTGGTCTATTGTGAAAATTCACATAGGGTGCACTGGAGTCCATTCTTGAACGGGGGAATTTTGTAAGATTCATTTTTGGGTTAAACCGTCATTATATTTCAGCCATACATAGTATGGTGAAATATATTGTATTCGTCAT
Organism: Branchiostoma floridae x Branchiostoma belcheri; assembly: GCA_019207045.1. NCBI lineage: Eukaryota > Metazoa > Chordata > Leptocardii > Amphioxiformes > Branchiostomatidae > Branchiostoma > Branchiostoma floridae x Branchiostoma belcheri. Next base: position 30,042,582 of record CM033023.1, on the reverse strand, counting down.
GTTTCTTCTTTCTTTCTTTCTTTCTTTCTCCTGTCAAATCTTCAAAGTGATTCATCTCCGCCGTTCCTGGACCGAATGACCTGAAATTTGGCACAGGGGTAGAATGGGCCAATACCTTGATGCTTTTCCTCAGTTTTTTCATATCTGCCTCTAAAATGATTTTATTGAGATTTTTTTGGTCAATTTTAGACCAAAACTGTATATTTTGGCCCCTGTACCCTGGTATTACAACCAAATGAGCTGAAATTTGACAGAGATGTGCCTTGATAATGCCCCCATATAAATTCGATAACACTTTTGGTGTACAGTACAACAAAATGCTTATTTTTGCGATTTTTTGACCAATTTTTGACCAAAAAGGGACACTTTTGGCCCCCGTACCCTGGTATTACAACCAAATGAGCTGAAATTTCACAGAGATGTGCCTTGATAATGCCCCCATATAAATTCAATAACACTTTTGGTGTACAGTACAACAAAATGCTTATTTTTGCGATTTTTTGACCAATTTTTGACCAAAAAAGGACACTTTTGGCTCCTGTACCTTGGTATTGCAACCGAATGAGCTGAAATTTGACACAGATGTGCCTTGATAATTCCTTCATATAAATTCAATAACACTTTTGGTGTACAGTGCAACAAAATGCTTATTTTTGCGATTTTTGGCCAATTTTTGACCAAAAAAGGACACTTTTGGCTCCTGTACCCGGGTATTACAATTAAATGACCTGAAATTTGGTATAGATAGGCATTAGATACTTGGTAACAAGATTCCAGTCAAATTTTTGACATAAACAACTTTAAAATGATTAATTTTGGCACTTTTCTGAGGGGAAATTTGTTTTCTTTTGGCCTCCTGACGTGACCTTCCGTGACCCCGCACAGAGCCACACCTGTGCGCGTCAGCCGGAGAGTTAATTGAATCAAAGACCTAGCCAATCAGCGAAGAGGAGGCCAAAGGCTAATTAATATTCATAAGCGGGGCCTCATGATCCCGTATATAGCAGTGTTCCCGCCAGGGGGAGCGAAGCCCGCCTAAGGCTCTCGCATTTTAGACTATTCAGAAGGCTTTATATTGTATCAGTTCTTAGGGGCATATCTATGATAATCGCAGCAGTCACTTAACTTCTCTTCAGGAGTTTAGCGTAACACTATTTCAGGTCAAACCATCAAAGGCAACTAAAAACAAACTTTAACGTTACTGAGTTCAACAGTACTTATAACTTATTATCCGAAGTTGAAACGCTAGCGATGGTATTTTCGCTGCGCTGTTAGCTCCGTGCGACTGTTGTTGACGGTCTCATAACGGTATATTTTGCACCCCTGTACCCTGGTATGAGTAACATTTGGTATAGATAGGCATAAGATAGTTGGTAAAATGATCCAAGTGAAATTTTTGGCAAAAAGTACTGTAAAAGGCTTAATTACAGCACTTTTTTGGGGGGAAATTGGTTTTCTTTCGTTCTCCATGCCATGACCTTTCGGACGTTCACCCCACAGAGCCGACATCTGCACCTGCGTCTAGCCGGCAGGAAGAGTTAATTCAATTAATGGTTCAGCCAATCAGCAAAGAGGAAAGCGAAGGCTAATTAATATTCATAAGCGGGACCACACAATACGTTAACTTGAAGACTCAGGCCGTACAGACTTCTCGCCAGGATTTTTTCAAAGCGTCGGACAGGGGTCCGGGGGCCGCCGAATGTCCCTGGCGAGGTCCAGGGGCAGGGCCACTGTGGGGGGGGGGACCCAGGTGGGTGAAGCCCCCCCGGAAGCTCTTGCATTTTAGACTATTGAGAAGGCTTCTTTTATCAGTTTTTTTAGGGCCATATCTACGATAATCGTAGCAGTCACTTACTTCTCTTCAGCAGTTTGACTTTAAAATATTTTGGGTCAAAGCTTCAAAGACAACTAAAACCTCATAAACAACAAACTTTACTTAGCTCAACAGTATACAAAAATATTGTACGGGTTGCCATCCTTAGTTGAAGCGCTTATTTATAGCGCTAGTATCTTCGCTGCGCCGTTAGCCGCCGTGCGACTTTTGTTGACGGTCTGATATCCCTACGTCGCCGCCTCGCTGATATTCCCACAGACATGTTTCAAGAAAAATACCCAGCAAAAAACGCTGTTCTGCGTCAAATTCTATTCTATAAAACATGTGGGACTCAGTGTTACAGTCTAAATATTTTGTAGAAGCACCGCTGTAGGAAAGAAGGTCCAAGCAATGTAAAACATCATGTAGCATGAAGTTCGCTGTCAACTGGCACAGCACATGACTGTTTGAAACTCTAAGTCTAATCAACAGCCGTGTTTGATTGATAGCCGGCGGTCCTTTGATGAAGTCGGCGAAAGGTGCGTTAGTTAGAAAATCTGCGTTTAGTTTTGATACGTAATTATAAGTTAGACAGTGGCGAGAATGATTATTTTCTCATCAATATTTCTCTTCAGAATTATTTGAACTTAATTGTACATCTAAACAATTGGCTTACCTGTGCAATGTTTATATGATTAATGATCAGTGTACTGAAATCATGTGTAACGTATGGCTCCTAGTCAATAGATCAGCATTTTCTCTATAGTGACCACCTGTCTGTAGTGGCCACATTTCCTAGTGCTGTTGTTGTTTGACATAAACTTTGAACATTTAAATTGTAAGTAACTTTAAACTGCCAGAGTTTCAGCCCAATAAAACACTCTCAGCGCCAGGGTATGAACAGACTGACCAGACAGACGAAAATAAATCCTCGAACAAGGTTCAATCGTATCTTCCGGGTCTGGCAGGAAGTTGTTAAACTAAAATAAGAATAGGCTCGATGGCTGATTGCATACAAAGTAAAACAGTTTAACAGTTTTACAGCTTGAAGAAAACAAACGCTCCTACAGTACCTGCACCTGCTTGATAATTATTAAATCGTATGCCCTACTTGAATAAAAAAAGTTCACTGCAATAATGAATGTACCCACATCACAAGGAGCTTATACTTTTTTAAACTTACACCTGGTTATCGTACTGAAAATTGTTAATGACATTACATGAAGTCATTCATGATCAACAATTTTCAGTCATGATGAAAATTTTCTGAATGGAGGGTGTGATTATTGTAATTTTCTGAAAAATAGAAGCAAGCTCTGTTTTTACCTGGAATCAATTCACAATACCAGTCCACTTTTGGGGATAATGTACTGTTAAGAGGATGTTCCATTTTTGCGCAGGGGTGATTTGGAACAGTCCAATGTTGCGTGGGAAGGGGTATGGCTGAAATATGCTATATTTGCTCTTAAGCAAATGTCGGCCTTTCTAGTCTTTAGGATTGGTACTGTGTAGGTTGAGATGAAGATCTTCCCTTACGTTATCAGTCCATCCTTACTTTACGGGTCATCCATATGCGTTCTTCCTTTTATGTTCATTGTGGTGATCTTTCTGTCAGCCGCTTTACTACACATGTACTTCCATTTACAGGAGGTGGCTGTACCATAGTAGTCTGTTAGACCTCACTGTCAATTAAAGAAAATAATTGAAATAGGGTCTATGTTGATTTTGTGTAGCTTTTGGTTGTGTCACAATATTGCTTAGTTATATATAGTATGTGCAGGGTCCAGGCTGGGAATTGTAGATGAGTTTTACTATCTGTTTCAGGAGTGCCCTTCTCTGCTCTTGTACAAATAGGTTGTTATTGTGTCTGTTTCAGGGGTGCCCATCTCCTCTCCCGTGGCGGGTGTGGCCATTGGTCTGGTGACCAGAACTGACCCCAACAACCCTACTGACATACAGGACTACAAACTACTCACTGATATACTGGTATGGTTAGGGGTCCATACAATAGATTCTTCATTTTAGTTCTTCTTTTTTGACTTTGAAAATGATGAGACTGGCATTTAAATTGTATTTGTAGGTAATGGTATATATTTTTCCATTTTGCAGTTACACTGTAAAATGTACAGTATAGTCAAGACCTTTTTCGGAAACAGACCAAAATTGACATTCATTTATTTCCATCAACATGGCCGTACAAATTCAAATTAGTTCGTCTAATACACAGGAAATGTGCATTCTATAGCAGAGGCGCAATAATGTGCCTTGAGAATAAATGAGAGGAAAGTTCTAAGATAATTTGACGATATTTGTCCTCAGGGTATAGAGGACTACATGGGAGATATGGACTTCAAGATGGCAGGAACCAAGAAAGGTGTAACAGCCTTACAGGTGAGAAACTTTCAAACTGTAACAAGTTTCAAAGATGTCATCAAACCCAGTACACCTTGTTTGTTCCCTCTGTAGTGTCCGTACCCCCAGTAGTGTCTGTACCCGTAATATTGTCCGTACCCCATGTAGTGTCCATAACTCCAGTAGTTTCCTTACCCCCAGTTATAGTCACTCTACCCCACACACTTCAAAACGGTTGTTCTAAACATGCATCATACATTGCACATGTCCCTGGCACAATCAGTAGGGCAGCCCTGCTGCTTTAAGCCATCTTGATCAACTTGGAGGAACTATGGATTTGACTAGCAATGTCTAGGGTTGAACCCAGCTTGGACAGTCATGTTGTAGTAAAGCCACATTGCACTACTTGCAAATTTTAAGGAAAAACATCTGGGCAAATGTGTCATAGATGGAAATTGTTTTAACTGCTCATAATGTAATGTCAAAACAGAAGATTCACCCTGGGCCTGCCCTCCTCCCCTTTCAGGCTGACATCAAGTTACCAGGCCTGCCGCTGAAGATCATCATGGAGGCTACCCAGCAGGCCACCATGGCGAAGTCTGACATCATCAACATCATGAACAGGGCGCTGGCCAAACCCAGGAACACTAGGAAGGAGTATGGACCAGTATCTGGTGAGTCGTTCACTTTGTGTTCTATTTATACAAGTGTCTGCACATCCTCCTATGCAGGGACATCCAACAGCCAAACTACCTGTCTGGATGTATCCTGCTCTTTCAACCGTCACCCTTAGTTCCTGACCGCCCTGCTTATAAATATTAATGAGATTACCCTTATACATGCGAGACAGCTTTTGAAAACGGAAAGCCTATTCTCTGATTGGCTGACAGCTGGTTTGGGGGGGGGGGGGACGTCCACAGGAACTAAGAGTAGCGGTTGAAAGAGCAGGGCACATCCAGACAGGCTGTTTGGCTGTTGGATGTCCCTGCGTATGAGGATGGTGTCTGCACTTTTGGAGCATACATGTACGTGTAACATTTACAGACTGATGCAGATGCTCACATTCTGGAAGCACTAACTACTCAGTATTCACTGCCATAACGTTTAAGAAAAGACTAAGAAGTGGTTTTGGCTTCAAGTACCAGAGTTATCAACCCAGGAGTAATGTGTTTAAGAATTGATTTAAATATATAGAGTGGAACTCCTTACTACTTACAAAATGTAGTACCAGGGCTGGAAATACTGGATGCATGTGCACCCAGGTGCACCCAAAATTGGAACTGTGCACCCAATTTTTTTCAGTGGGTGCACAGGGTGCACCCAAATATTTTCTTAGGTTTATGTATGGAAAGATATCAAGTATACTAAGTATAGTTAGTTTACACTATATTTTTGACATCTAAGTGTTAGAAAGGTAATAAAATGTCTGTCATGTTACTTGTTTAAGAATTTGATAGCTTGTAACTAAGTTTTGTTATTAGTTTTTTTTGACATTCTACTTAAATTTAAGTGGTGCACCCAAATATTTTTTGGTGCACCCAAGTTTTAAAGCTGGGTGCACCAGTGCACCTAACCCCAAAAATGAATTTCGAGCCCTGAGTACTGTAGGAGCATTCTCACTACTAGTAAATAGTAGACAGTCTAAACTAGGGCTGGGTATCGGTACAGCGTACTGATACAAAACCGGTTTTTCTTATTAGACCGGTCCAGAAAAACCGGACCTGAAAAAATCAGGTGAACCGGATGTTGGACCGATTAGAAAATTAGCAGATAATTTATCAGGCATTCACATGTTTTGACGCTTGCAGGTGGACGAAAATAACAAGAGTGAAGTAGAGTAGAATTTATAGTCATTTCTACCAAGTTTTACAGCCAATCGTATATGTGCAGTTAGCATTGTAGGATTTTAAAACGCCAGTGTAAGGTTAATACTCCACAAAACAGATTGTTTTGTAGTGAAATGGACCATTGGTAAGAGTCATACTGCATCAGGTCCAGGTTCAGGTCCAGACCTGGACCTGATCCTTTGGACCTGAACCGGACCTGGAACTGAATTTTCTGTACCGGTACCCAGCCATAGTCTAAACAATGCTTGTACATGTACATGTAGGTAGACAAGAAAAGGTACCAGTATAACAGGTTGTTGAAATAATATAACTGCGCTCGTAAAACTGGCATTTCAAGCTGGAGGGTAGTTAACTAAATATACCAGCTACAAAGATACATCGTAGTTTATAGAATTTGACGTCAAATAAATAATGACATTTTAGCATCATCACGACAAATCGCTGTATTGTTGGACTCTTGTATGTGAAAGAATGTTGTGATACATGCACAATGTACTGAATGCAAGGGTCCTCATCTCATTACAGAGCAGCTGAAAGTGCCAATGGCCAAGAGAGCCCAGTTTGTCGGGCCTGGAGGCTACAATATCAGGAAGATCACTGCAGAGACAGGTGAAACTTGAAATACTTGTTTTCTGTTTCTTGCAATACTTTTAAAACTGGTCTTTTAGGTCTGTGTGGACAGGTGGTCACTATAGACTGGATCCTTACTGTAACCATGCTTGTGTCACTGGGAAATTTACCAGAAAGTGGTCACAATTGACAGGTGGTATTTTTGTAGGGGTTGTCACTTGTACAGCTTTGACTGCACATAGACATACTATAGATATACTATAATAGAATACAGTATGTCAATAATACAAGTCCAGATATGCAATGCAAAGAAAGAAAGAAAACAAAGCAGTGCATGGAGAAAGCATAGAGGGATAGTTTCACTGTTTCTTTGTCTTAATTCTTATAATTTTCTTCTAAAAGAGTGGGAGTCCTTTTTGGTGTGAGTGGATCAAATAAATCTTTCTGGATATTCAACTTGTACTTTTCAATACAAACCTAAGTGTTATACCACTGTCTAGGTGTTTTACCGGGTATGAAATACAAACAAACAAAAGAAAGCAGTGGAGAAAGCATTGAGCGATAGTTTCTTTGTCTTAATTATTAAGACTATTTTCTTTCTATATGCCAGGAGTGACCATCACACAGGTGGACGAGGAGACGTTCTCGGTGTTTGCGCCCAACACCGCCGCCATGAACGAGGCACGGGAAGAAATTGACGTGCTACTGAAGGACAAGGTCAGGGTTCTGTCATCCTGGTTCTGAGTGTATTACAGTAGTACAACAGGGCTGATCAATGAGTTTGAAGATATGGAGTATGTTTGCCCCCTAGCAGCTATTTTTTTAACCGCAAGGGCTGCCATCTTCATGTAAATAGTACTCTTTTCCCACCACATCACAATATTTTCCGAAGGAACTTTTCCAAATGTTCACATGCCTCAACATTTTCAATAATTATTATCTATTATACAATGTCATGGTTATGTTTCGATTATGATATATTGAGAGTTATAATGTTTTGTACTTTTCTTCAGAGAGAACCACAGCTGGATTTTGGTGCCATCTACACAGCTACCATCACTGAGATCAGGTGCAGCTTCAACTTTATTGTCTACTTTTAGGGAGCTAGCCTCTAATGTAGAGATGCATACCAGTACACAGTATCAGTACTTTACCTTTTGTGACTTAAAACGCATAAATCCTACCACAAAGCCAAAAATTTAACACTGAAAAAGATAAATACAAAATGTCATGAGGCATTACATATCAGCTTCATCTTTGGTATGAGATCGTGTCTTCAAACTTAAGGCACAGGACACAGGTTGGTTTTGTTGACTTTTGTTCTGATTGAAACATCATCAAGTTGTCCCCAGTGATTATTGTTTCTGCCATCATTGAAGAGCACATGTTACTTTGGCAAATAGTTTAGGTAGAGGCACGCTCGCTACAGAGTAAACCTCTGTAAACAATTCCCGTATCTTTGGCTGAAGTTACGTTTGGATAAATATCCCTATTTAAATTTGGTAAAATAAATAAATGGTTTGCCTATTCTCATAAATATGAAGTAAGGAATGAGATTGGTCTGTTCTGACCATATTGCTCCCTCCCTACAGAGAGAGTGGAGTGATGGTGAAACTGTTCCCCACCATGCAGCCTACACTGTTACACAACTCACAGCTGGATCACAGAAGGGTGGGTATCCTCCAGCACTGTTCTGTTACTACTAACTGTTCAAGTTTATCTTTCCTCTGAAGGAAGATTTTCTGTGTTTTTGGAAGATTTCTAGTCTAGTTAGGACACTCTTTAAACTAATGATCAGCGATCACTCCCTGGAAACTGGATCTGGTAGATATAGATGAACTCCTCCTAATGATAGACTATGTATATTTTGCATCAAGAACCACATGCATGTAGAAAACGAAATACACTTTGTCCTGGAGTGTTAAAGTTCACTGTGCAAGGATCTGCGCAATACATTCGTTAATGCTACATATGTAGATAAAGAATATGCACATCTAACGAAGGAAGATATGATTGTTCAAAATATTAATATCTTATCATTTGACCACGATATACTGGAAAATCTCTGTAAGTTTGTCTACGCATGTTTTAAGAAGAGAGAGAATACATGTAAACTATAGTTTATGACCTTTATGTTTACTACCTTTTATATCAATCTGACTGCATCTAGCCCCAATGGGGCATGAATATGCAATAAACTTCATTGTCATTGTGATATAAAGTTGGTTTGAGATGTTGAAAATAAACATATGCCTTGCCCCATTCCCCAGGTAAGCCACCCGTCTGCTCTTGGCTTCGATGTCGGACAAGAAATGTCGGTCAAGTACTTCGGGCGGGACCCGGCCACCGGTATGATGAGATTGTCGCGGAAGGTCCTGATCGCCCCCGCGTCGTCAGTGGTCAAGAACTTGAATCTGACCAGGACTCCGGCCTCCCCTTGGGTCACTCAGACGTCCAGCGAACAGAAGGAAGAAGAGAATGGGGAGGTGAAAGAGGAGGGGGAGGATAGACAGAATGAGAGTGAACTGGAGGAAGGACATAGTGAGGATAGACAGAATGAGAAAGAAAAGGAGGAAGGACATAGTGATGAGGTGACAGAAGCTTCGGACAGATCAGATAAGACAACTTCCAACGACTCCACAACACATGCAGCAACGTGATTAGTTTTTGGCAATGCCTCGGGAGCGGAGCTTTTTTGTGTCACAGCTGTACAGGACTTCTGTTGTTATTTAGACATTGGGATGATATTGCACAAGATACAGCTATTGTGAAATTTCAAGCTAACTGAGATAGAAGTTTTAATGATGAAAGGCATTATCTTCTATTTGGTAACTACTGACATGCTACAATTATAGTCAAACACAAAGTAATAAAGACTTGGTTGTATTTGTACGTACATTCCTTTATTCGCCCGTCTTCAAGATATCACCAAAAGACTTTATCCATCTTTCTCAGTACATTTGTCAAAAACATTGATGTTACTGACATCATCTTTTTAAGTCCTCAGTTTACTAGCATAGATGCAGATTAAAATTGTATCAAATTAAGGCGATCATTGTGTCCTTGTGGTCCTCTGCAAATGTCCATGCATTTGATAACATAATTTACTTGACAAAATCACCAAGATACAAATATATGTAAAGCTAGAGATGAAAGCTCATTTTGAAAATGAAAATTACAAAATCTGAAATAAAATAATATGGAAGAACGTTTTTTTTCCAATGATGTTTTTAAACGGAAGATTTTCTTTTCAAAAACAATACAAGACAAAACGTGGCTTTGTACAAAATGCCGTCAGACAGATTTTATGACACCCAACATAACAACAGGTTTATCCAGATCCCAGCCCAGATGTGCTTGTAGTGTTCAAGTCTCCATTACACAGGTCGTCCCGGCAGCAGTACGAACAAGTCTCAGCAGGGGGCGCTGCAGATAGGTCTCATCACTTCCTCAAAGGACCGCTTCCACACTTGCGATCCAACGGCTCCCTTCAAGCGGGTCTGAGGAAGGACAGCATTTTGGATATTTTGTTCAACCTTTCTGACCACTGAGATTTCAATTTTTTTTTTCTTTCTTTTGTCAAGTTTTTTTCTTTGTACGCTCGCATCACTTTTGGGGAGCCCAGAGGATGTCATCCATACCAAGGAGGTTATCCATACAAACCATGTATAATCAAATCGGCCGGCCTTATAGTGGCCTTTTTCAGTGTGCGTGCGTGGTTATCTATAACAAGCAAAATTCATGGGCACATGGTTATAAATTTGTGCGAGTACATTCAACTGTGATTGAAGGATCATTTGTGTTAAGTGCAAATTATGTGCCACATATGGTTGGTACTTGAACCTTATTACTTATTGCTGTCTATCACGTCAACCTAAGGCATCAACACAAATATTAGATGTAAAATGTTAATAGCAGTCGGACACGATTTGTTGGATAATTCTAGCATGACATTCGGTCATAGTTTGTTTCTTTCAATTCAATATACCTATTTTTTAGACAATATATGTGAAGAATGCATTGTAATCATTATTGAACACTCGATAATCGGAACCATACACCATTCGCATTCAGAGAGGGCCGGGGATTTTGTATTGGGACAACTAGTATATATATTTTTTCAAGTCCTTGAACCATTGGCATCGTGTTAGGTTGCCGATATTTTTTATTAACGCATGTGTGGACACAGGAGTACTAGTAATTACCGATCGTTTTAGTTACCAATGGTCCAGAACAGTCACCCAGCCTTGGAGGTCTTCACGTTAGATTGACGGTGTCCTTCGCATGTTTGAGTTTCAACTCACCAAGACCAACTACACCTAGCCTCTGTTGCAGTCGTCGGAACGGGGCTGTTTTTTTTTGGGGGGGGGGGGTTCACGATTTGCAACGTTGGCTATGCTCTTTTGTGCCGGGAAAGCGAGTTTGTCTAGGAAGGGAGTTTGCTGTGGAAGGGAGTTTGCCGTGATAGCGAGTCTTTGCCCCGGACGAAAAAACAGCCCCGTTCCGAAGACTGCAACGAAGGCTAAACTTAGCACCTAACAACATACACCGTGTTTGTATGTTACGCCACCTCCTTGGTTACGCTGAAGGGGTTTGTATAACATCGGCAAATAATACAGGTACAAGATGACATTGGCAGAGAAAACGCCGTATTTCAGGGTTATACGGCCGGCTCCGTAAACAATACAGATATGGGATACAGAGTGTTCACAGGAGAAAGACATATCTCACGATTATACAACCCGGACTTAGAAAAAAGATGTACTGTATGAGATACGTGGTTTTGACAGAAGAACACCATACTGCACGGTTGTATAAAGAAATACAGATATTGGGATTCATATCTACAGAGTGTTGACACGAAAATAATACAATATTGAGCTGAAAATCCGGATCCGGAGGCTTTGGCTATGGGACGATTGGTACGTCATATCAACGCAGCTAAATTCTATAATCTATCTTGTTTACAAAATCTCGTGTAACGTGGCATTCATGTCGGAATCAAATAGAGTGAACGGTACGTTACAAATGTATGATCCTAGCACGGCAAAAGGGTAGGTATACGGGTAAACGTAGTCCTAAAAGCCTTTTTTGGACCGTACTGGCATTGGGTTGTGATCAACTGTATCTCGGTCAAATACCATATTGGTATGCTACGCCAGATGTTATATATATGGACAGGATATCTATTGGAAGGCGGTGCCAATCCCTCTCCTTCTACTACCTTTTACCTCCCCAACCGAAGTCAGGTACCCATTTTTACACCTGTGTCAAGAAAGTCGTGTAAAGTGTCTATTCCAAGGTAGCACCATTTCAGTCGGATTCAAACCCATAACCTCTAGGTTCTGGGCCACAAAATCTTAACCATTAAACCAAATCGATGCCACGTCCCCTCTGAAAACAGGATACACCGACGACGTACACTGTTCAACCTTGGCGGGCTTTCCGAGTGACGTCATCACCCATCCCAGCTGATCAGTATCAAGTGGAGGGGCAATTTACAGCCTCCCAACCCAGGGTGCTTTGCGGCGTGCGTCCAACGTTTTGTCAACAAAAGAGCGTTCAGTCATTCCCGGACAAGATTTTAAATACCTGTACCAAGTTTCAGGTGAGGGGCTTTTCTTTTTTGTATCATTAAGAAAAATCACGCAGTCTTGCGTTATTGTTATACCTAAGGGAATGGTGAATAGGCCAACACGCAAGCGGTTTTGTCTCGCTATGTGATTGCATGCCGCAGTTGATCCTAGCCATTGTTGTACACTTGTTATATTACCCCAATGCTAACGGTACTCAAAGCAAGTGCGAGAGGGTTCAGATGAGATTATTTAAATAAAATCGTCACAGGCCACCAAAAAAACAGTATAGGTCACGCTCAGAAAATATTCGTAGCATGTGTTAGAGGATGGATTACCGAACAGGCGTTCTTGTTATTTGGTGTGGTGCTATATGTGGCCGCGCGCGTGTGTTGTATTGGTCTATTCCAGTCCTCGGTAATTATTATTCTGGGTCTGTGATTCAATGCATATCATATTAGGTTAACCACAAAGATTATTCGATATCACCTTTAACCCATCTTGCCATAAAAAAATCAGGTTCCCTCAGAAATTCTATACAACATCAGTAAGCGACTCGCATAGAATATGTTATGAGAGGTAATAATAACACCACGCCGTACCGTTAGTTTATTCGCGGCAGATACTTAATTGGTCAGCTGTGGTGGTAATTTGTCTTTTGTATTTGTCTCTCGGGAGTTAGCTCGCCTTTTATGCAAATTGTAAATCCCTGTAGTAAGACGTAGGGATATCGGCTGGGGGTATTTCCTTTTTGCTTTTAGCGAGATTACAACAGTAGTCAGTCGACTAGTCTTGCAATCCGGTGTCATGTCCAGTTCAATCTCCGTGTCAAAACAGTCCCCGTATCCGTTTCCAATATTTTGGGTTGCGCGCAGACGTCACGAAGGGTAGTGATGCACATTTGGGTAAGGGGAGATTTGGCGCGAAATTGGAAGGGCTTTTAAAAAGTATTTTCTGGGGTTGTCATTTGGTAGGGACCGTACGGCATTTAGCGAGGGGGGAGGGCCGGTCGCCAGGGGGGGGAGGGCCAAGCAAAAAAATATTTTGCCAGGGGGAGGGCCTAGCAATTTTTTTTTTACTTGGGGGGAGGGCCAAGCAAAAAAATAGCTTGGTCTGCCAGCAAAATATGTCCCTTAAAATTCAAGAAACGGCGTATCAGAGGGTCAAGATTTCAAAATTTTTCTGGACCTCTGCAAGGGATCGCCCGAGGTTGGCGCTCGGGATACAGTGAAAATGCGAAAGGGAGGGGGCGGGGCTTATGCATGACGCCCTCGAAAACCTTCTTCACGCACAGAAATGTTATTAAACTCTAGATTAGTCTGCCAGCAAAATTTACCCCTGTCTTATTGCCCTCAAAATGTAAGAAATGGCGTTTCAGAGCTCGAGGGTAAATATTTGCAAATTTCCCTGGATCCCTTTTGACGTGACCGGCCTCGCGCCTTTGATGACCGACATCGTGATAATGTGTTTGGGGGGGATTTAATTTTGTATTTCTAAATTGAAATGCTATTAAAGTTAGCTTTGTTTGTCAGCAAAATATCTCCTCAAACTGAAGGAAATAGCTTTTAAGAGGGTCAAGATTTCAAAATTCTCCCGGACCTACCTTGCGATTCTTCGTGCCTTTGGCGCCGAACATGGTGTTCGGAACGTCGTTCTCAAAAACTTGAAACCCTCGTATTTTTTTTCCATAGAAATGTCATCTAACCAGCAAATTTTCCCATAAAAAAGCAATGCAGGAAGTCGTGGCAAAAAAGCGTGGCATTTCTAAAAGATCTCCTGCAAGTCTGCGGTCTCACGCCCGCCGGCGGCTAGAGAGAGGTGACCGGTCTTACCCCGCCGTGGGAAAATCAGCGTCACGCGTCGGCGCCCCCCTCCTCACTACAGTTTTGGAAGTCGAATCGTGCTGTCGTTTTGGTTTTCATTTTTCCCCCGATTTACCGTAAGTTATTACTTCGACAGAACCAAGAAAAAGTCCAAAATATATGTAAATTGAAAATAGTTTCCGTCACTGAGCCGCTCAGGCCCGCGCCCGCGAACTTGCAATACGTAAATTTAGGGAGCGGGGCGCGCGCCGCTTCGTGGCGCAAATCTATACTAGAAATCCAGGTACAAATGCTTTTTAGGTGTTGTTTTAATATCAAAACAATGAAATAGCTTCTATAAAGCAAATATTTATGCCTCTATGAAGCAGATATTTATCCCTCTATTTAGCAGATATTTTGAGCCATTCTGTTTTCCTTTTTTTACTAGGGGTGAGAGATCTGCTTCTCGATGAAAATCATGAAAAAGTATGACGCAAAGCACATTTCCAAATGCGGGAGCGCAGTGTTTTATTGGCGTCTTGAATAATTTTTTCAAAGTTGATAGGAGGGGGGAGGGCCAAGCAAAAATATTTTGTCTTGGGGGGAGGGCCTAGCAAAAAAAATTTTACCTGGGGGGAGGGCCATGCAAAAATTTTTTGACCCGACCCTCTGGCGACCGGCCCTCCCCCCTCACTAAACGCCGTACGGTCCCTAACCAATGTTTGCCTTCGCCATTTTTTTTATATCTTGTCTTGTGATGTTGATACAAGATACATAAAAAAGACGTTGCTTTTATTAGGAAATCTGGAAGGTTGAAAAAGTGACTGAAGACAGAATAACGGTATACAAAAAATAGATCATTCGTTTTTGTTCTTTCACATCTTTGGAATTGTTATACGACATTATTATCCATTTTCCAATACTAGTATATTTATTTTGCAATTTACGGCATATTTTTGCCCAGTTTGCAACTGTTTTGTACGATTTATAATAGGTCGAATACCTTTTTTGGAAACTGTCGAAAAGTAATGCTAGCGGTGATATCATCCATATAATTGAATCAACATGGACTAAAAGAAATTAGAAATTACCCCTCCACCTAATATGATTGTCTGGAGATTTCTAGTAGATTTTTTTATCTCTATTCTGTATTATTTCTTCTTTTTTTTGTAGCTGACCGGTACCATACAAAGTCACTTTATTTTTTGTCGTGTCAATAAAGCTAGGAAATGTTACCGTTTCCCCCACCATTTCTTTGCTTTCTCCCTCGAGAGGTTGTCCCGACATGAGGTGAAATGATTACCGTAAATGCCATAAATTGAGTTTTTGTTGAAACCGTTGTTTTGAAACAATAGCACAGCAATGGTCCCGTCTCTCTTGGGACCTTGGGTACTACGGTTGCGGTATTGAATAGAAATGTACACACATGGGCGTTTTACGGTTGTTACCTACAAGGCCACGTAAACATTGGGCTAAAATGAAATTCCAGATCTACGTATTGGGTTTTTTGTTAATATCCAAGCAGATCTGACGGTGGCATAAGATAGTATCATAAGCTTGGGAAGGAGTTTAGCCGGCAGAGAAGTTTCCTTCCCAAGCTTATGATACTATCTTATGCCACCGCAAGATCTGCTTGGAGATTAGGTTTTTGTGTCAAAAGAATATGTCCCATAATTCGCAAAGTCGCCGCAATAATTTGTCGCCAACGGGCGCGACCCTGTGAGATACCCGCATAAATTTGTAATTGAATGAATGAAGACCCTTTATTGCACATTTTTACCACAACGGCTAAGTACAGGTCACAACAAGACATGTTGAAGAAATACAATTATCAGATACAAAATCAAACTATCGTTATATATAAATTCAACTTCTCTTCGCTTTTCAGTTATGGTGGAGATAAAAGAACAGATATGTTTTATGATCGATGGATTGTCTAGTTTTATGAGGAATATGAATTTTTCTACAGAACTTGAGAGTGCGAACTAGGGGAATAGGTTTTGTACAAGCCTATACAGTTCATTTCTCTCTTCTCTATACAATGAGCATTCTATTACTAAATGACATTCGTCCTCTATTCTATTTGAATTCCAATACAGTGGAAGCCAGTTAATTGCACGTCGGATAAACGCACACTTCGGTCAATTGCACGGAATCCCCAAATCCCTTGGCGGCACGGTCCAAATTGGTAACTTCGCATTATCGCACACGCCGGGATTCGTTGGCAAATTGGGTGTGCAATTAAGCGGCTTCCACTGTATTTGCATAGTCTTTGTTCCAGAGAGGTGCGGGTTTGTCTTCCGGTGTAAATTCGAGGAACTGAGCAACTCAGGTATCTCACTCGGCATGACACAAACATTGAGTCGTGAGAATTAAGCGGACCAATGCGAAACAACGTGCCAGACAAATCTCTAACGAGCCGTTAGAAAGTCCCGAGAATCTGTCAACGACGTGTTTTCGCATTTTATTTACCAGTGTTAAGTCACTGTGAACAGGAAGGAAGTCTGTGTCTTAGAAGAGAATTTCACATCCTTAAAGTATCGTCTTTTTTTGGAACGCAGACTTTTTGGGAGCAACTCAGTGATTCCTGTTCACATGTGACCACATTTTGTTTTCTTTTCTTTGTTTACTTCAAACACAAGGACAATGTGGCACTGCACTCAGGATAGTAACGTATCTTATACATACGGACGTATGGAAGGAAAATAAAGTATCCCCATGATCATTTGAGGCTTTTTAATGATGGGTTGTTGTTATCTACTATGTCTAGGGCACAGTATTGGAAGGTGGAGCCCAACCCTCTCTTACTTCCCCAACCGAAGTTTGGTACCTATTTTTACACCAGGGTGGAGTGAGGAAAGTCATGTAAAGAGCCAATGGCACAAGATCGGTAGGATGACAGAATTCGAACCCATGCCCTCTGGGTCTGGGTCAAATACCTTGCAGTTAAACCACCCGACCCCACACAAAACTGACAGTTTCTTTTCCCACAGGTTGTTTTCCCTAGCCTGAGCACTATCCGTATTCTACCGGAACTCCTTACACTCGCTACCCCTAAAAAATAGGGAAGTGAGTGTAAGGAGCCCCGGTAGAAATAGGATGGTACCCAGGCTAGTTTTCCCACGATCCACAGGAAATAAGTCCGTGTCCTTTAAGCGATTTTAAAACCGCCTAATTATCTTCTTCAGGAACACAGACATTTCGGAACGCACCCTATTTTCCATGCCCGTACCTATTCCCGCCATCTGTGCTCACACGGCAAGATTTACAATTTACAGACAGGTTAATGTTTGTGGTGCCGCCATTTTAGGCCACAGCAGGTAAATTTTATGGATGACATCCTCTGCAGACTGCAAAAATAGTGCAATAGGGCGAAAAAAAAACAAGATGGGTGAAATAAAACAAGATGGCTAAATTTTCAAAAATAGGTACCATGAAGTTGTGATGAATGTTGTAATAACAATTAAAGGGACAAAACATGGTACAAGAGCCAACAAGGCATTCATTCCTGTATTCAAGACATGTACTGGTGTGGTAAAAGTGACACTAGTGTGGTAGACTGGCATCACCAACAAAATTGGTAACCACACTCATGGCTTCCATATTGGTGTCACTTTTACAACTCTCCAATAAGTTAAACTTTGTTTTCTACAACTACAGTCCTGGGTACATCGCAAGAGTCACTTCTACTAGTGACAAAGCTGGGCGCTTTTTACCTCCCTGAAATATGGAGGTGTAGTTTCTGACGTATCTGTGTGTCTTGTTGTAGTAGCTATAGTGATCGTACAATGTCCGGTCTTCGTACCCTACTCTTCTCGATAACTGTGTTGGGTTCTTTGACGTTTTTACATGCAGAGGTTTTTCTGACGCTTGAGGCTAAGACCAGAGGCTCACTCATACACAGGGCCAGCGCCTTTTCGTGTCTATCCGAAATGACTAATGCAATCTGTTATGCCCCTGTCACATTTGGCAAAAATCGATCGGACGACGATTCTGCGGCAATCGCCCGAGCCTCGCTTATAATAATAATTTTATTGCACAACAATTCTACAAGGTACCAAATATGGCTTATGTGTGACGGGGACGGTTTTCAGGTATAAAATTCTTGCAGCCCTCTGTCGACCTTAAATATTATATGGCCGATCTTCCATCGATACGCCCGAAGATCGTGGATTAATGTGACACTGGGGTATTACAGCACGGCTGGGGCCGAGTACAAATTATAGCTTCATTGCTTTGGTGACTTCTCTCCCTCTCGCTCACGCTCTCTCTCTCTCTCTCCCACACGCTCTCTCTCTATCTCTATCTCTCTCTAACTCACTCTCTCGGTTGCTCGCTCGCTCTTTGTTAGTGTGGGTGTAGGTGTGGGTGTGGGTGGATGTGGGTGCAGTTCAATTCAGGTCAGGTCAGTTCAGTTCATCCTCGTGTGTGTGCAAACAAGATGATCCTTGCTAGAATGTCAACCATTTAGTGTGACTGTCAAGTTGATCGTGGCGTGCACGAAAAGAGAACAATGGCGAAACAGTTAAGGTAAAGTTCCTTCTGTACGACGTCATTGTTGTCAAGGTTCACAGTTTCCAAGCTCCCACCGCGGTTCAGTAAACATATATTGTATAGACGAGTTCTCGTTGTCGTCGTTTGTTTTCATACACTTTTTTTCATTGCAATTCCAAGTACTCTTAAGTCCCAGAAAGTAAGTGGCACTTTTCCTCGTTTCGAATTCCAATTATACATAAATCTTCCTTGAAATCTCATAAACAGTTTCTTTTTCTTTTCTCCTTATAATACATATTACCAGGTAAAAGGTTACGGCGTTCCCTAGCGTAGATTTTCTAGTTTCGCGAAGTGACTTGCTATTTCCACTACAAATAGCGCAGTTCCGCGTATACGATTATATATGACAGACAGTGAGGCACGCCCCCAGTATACGCGTCACCACTCAGAGCACACTTATAGGTCGTCTTTCAACCCTTATTCCTCACAACCTACGGACTATAGAGACAAGCTACAGGTGTGCAAGGGGGTGACCTCATTTCACCTCAACTGAACTTGGCATTCTCCGAGGTTATCCGGGGCAGAAACGTACCGTCTAAAAATGGCGAGAAGTTGTCTTTGTCCACGCAGGCCACTGAGACCATGGACGTTATATGAGATAACGTCTTTGCCGAGACCTAGCTCCGTGAGCTCTCTTCCCTTCATGGTGTGTTTCTAGTCTCCTTTTTTGGGCGGGCCAGAGGGGGTGGGGGTAAAATGGGTTAATGTTCTCTAATGCTGGGAAAGGGAGTTCCCGTGCTGGCTTCGTAGACTTCTAACATCAATGTCTATTTTGGGGGTGGGGGCTGATTCGCGATTTTCAAGATGGGCTAACGTTTTATAATGCCAGGATAGAGAGTTTTCCACGATGGCTAGAAGTCTGCAAAGGAGGCCATTGTCTTTTTTATCTGCTGAACTATTTGTAAAAGTTGCTTCTTTCCGGTTGCCTTTTTTCCGGTCCATCTCCCATTTTGTTTAATGACTATGATTAATCTGGCACTAAAAACGTCGCTCCCTCCGTTGTTTTTAAAAGTCAAACTTCTATCACTGAATGTTGTACTTAAGAATGAACTATAGCTACTTGGCAGTAAAAACTGATGATATGTTTTGTTCACAGCAGGAAAAGACGGCAGCTACAATGGGCTCGGAGTCGACCGAGAGAGAGCGGGAGGCCGTGGGGGACCATAGGGAATTTGTGGCCAGCTTCGAGTGTTTCTACAACAGCTCGGACCTGAGTGACGTGGTGCTAGTGGTGGGGAAAGACAGGTAAGGGCTAGGCCACACCAATTTTATTTCTTGCTTCTCGGATTAGCCCGTCCATTTTTTTCATTTAAAAAAAAATTCCCGACAAAAAATGATACCGGTTTTGTTATCACAAACCTGTAAATATTGCCACTCAGATACATACATACACATAACTTCGCGCAGTCTAAAAACAATGTCTCCAATTCAGAACATCAGTAACAAATCGGGAAGGAATTCATATTGCATAAAATGTACCACTATAAACTCCTCAGGTTGTTATTTTTGTGTTATGTAAGCCGTATATCTTCACCCCAGACCTTTCAAAAAATAGTATTTTTTAACATTTTATTCAGAACATTAGTAACAAATCAAAGGAAGGAATTCGTTGCATAAAACGTGCCACTATAAACTCCTCAGGCTGTTATTTTTGGGTTATTACGCCGTATATCTTCACCCCAGACCTTTTGAAAAATAGTATTTTTTTTACCTATCGGTAGATTTGGAGTGGTCCTGGGGAAGAAATGCTGTTTTTCCGATTAGGCTATGTCAATTTCATTATATGTATGACATCCTCTAAAAAGTTTGGCCAAGCAAAAGTTGCCTTCAATATGAAATCAAAGTCGTCAGGAAGGTTGAACAAATGCCTGAACACGTTGAGTATGGTATACCGAACAATAGGTTCTTCATTTTGACTTTGGAATTGACGTTGACAATCTATGCCTTTAGTATACGTTTTTCGATATTCTTTTTGCAATCTATACTACAGCATTCTAGTATATTTACTCACTTTGCAGCCGCAGGTCTCAGGCAGGTCTGTACATCGAAAATGAAATTCTGTGGAGAAGGAAACTGGCGGCCAACGCAACAATTATAGAAATTAAACAATAGGCAGGAAGTTGATGATTGCAAATCTGCGTCAGCTTCTCGGAAATGATATCAGGACGTCCCGGCACCAGGCCTACGACGACTTGGGTTGAGTTAGAATTTGAGATTGGAGTTAAATTTTTTTTTTACAATCTTTCTTGTAAGCAGAAGATTTCTTAAATCGTAGCAAGAAATTAAAAGTCGTCGTATGTGTTCTCGCCAGGTTTGATATTCCTTTCAACAGTACTAACGTTATCTTTACTGCAGGGGGAAAATTGATGTGACACTTATCAGCTAAGTGCTTCGGAATTTATACCGCCCTGTCAACTTTTACTGTTTCTTGTCGTTTGTTCAGTACTTTTAAGACGAATTCGGAAGAAGATGTATTAAGTAGAAGGACTGCAAAATCTCGGGAATATGTTTGTTGTATAGATGTCCACAAATGAAATACTTTCCGTGTTTTGTTTGGAATGTTTACGACAAGTTTGTAGTTCACCACAGACAAAGAACATTTTTAGGAGTCTTGGGAGAAAAAGACTTGAAATTTACAACTTCTGTATCCGAGCACAATTTGATTTCGCTAAAGGTGATGACATCTGTGGTACAGATGTCTGCCTAGAGGCTGAGATTTCTTGAAATATTAGAATATATTCGTATGTCATATATTTTGCAACTAGGTTCTTTTAGCTCCCGGAACTGACAGCAATACGTTTCCTTTGTATGTGCATTCATATGAATATTTTCATACGTTTCTTACTCAATCGGGTACTTCACTGCACAGGCCGCGCCTCCTGGCGACAAATTATTGCGGCAACTTTGCGAATTTTTCGCCAAGTTGTCCTTGCGGTCACACTGTCGTGCGAAACAGGGGTATAAAATACGTAACCCCTACAAACAAGATGGGCACATGGTCACTTCCTCAGTCCCACATTAGATACAAGACAACTTTATTAGAAATCGCAGTTTTACCACTGAATTAAACCGATGGACAATGATTAAGATTCATTAAAAAAGATTTGCAGTGATTGCGGCTGTTGGCGACTAAAACGCGTCTAGTTTACGCCTATCTATGACATTACGATTTTATTTTTCAAATAAAAAAAATTGCCATTTCAAATTCAAGCGACTAATTGGCGAATGTCTTTTAGAAACAGTCGCAAACTGGTGCGTGCGGTCCAGTAAGATACATAATCTCCGAGTATATCTAGCCAAAGGGCATCAGCCGGACATAGCCGGACACAGCGAATCACTGCTCCGCTCAAATGTATTAACCAACACTGTTAAAAGTCTGCGAAGCCAGCGCAGAAACTTTCTCTCCCGGCAAAAGAGAACTTGAAGCCATGATAACCCCCCCCCCAAAAAAAAAAACACAACAGAAATTGGCAATGTAGACTAGAAAAATACACCATGAAGGGAGTATACCTCCCGGTCGGCTATACTCCTTGGTCAGCTTTGATACTATGTTATGGCACTGGTACATCTGCCTGGAAATTAATTAAAATTCCCGTTTTACCTGCAGATACCACGCGCACAAGTTCATGTTAGCCCGCCTCAGCGATGTCTTCCGCACCATGCTGACCGGAGAGCACTGGACAGACTCCTCCAAGGAAGAGATCCAACTCAAGGAGTCCTGCGAGTGTGAGTCCGTCTTCGGCGACTTCCTGCGCTTCTTCTACTGCGGTAGAGTGAACCTTGACATCGAGACCACGCTCCCACTGTTGTTCCTAGCCGACAAGTACGACGTGAAACCCGTGCGAGAAGTATGCGACAAGTACATGACAGGGCAAGTCATGAAAGGAAACGTGCGGGCGGCTCTACTCTGGCTACACTACGCAAAAGTGTACTCCCTGACGGAGCTTGAAACACAGTGTATCGAGGTTCTCTCGCTGCGGATGACCAAAGCCATGAAGACGCCCGAATGGCTGAACCTGGACTTGCCGTACGTTATTGAACTGTTGCAGAACTCTTCGCTAGTCGTGGACGAGGAGTTTGTCTTGTTTCAGGCGCTGCAGGACTGGCTGTTGGCGGAGTGCCGGGCGGACAAGGTGGAGGACTACCTGCCGAAGGTGTTGTCGCAGGTGAGTTTATGAAGTTTCATCAGGTTGGTACGTCAATGAATAAAGAGACTATTTTTTTCACAACCCTTGTTTTATCTTAACCTGTGTCTGTCACGTCACCCTCCTCGGGGTAAATTCGACAGCTTCATATTGCACTGCAGGGTTATAGCTATAGGTGTCGCTGCTTACAGATGCGGTACCAAACGTATTCACATATGTACAGGGAGTGTTTTATGGTCTCGGAACACAGTTTTTGGCCAATGAGTATTTACATGGCCAAATTAAGGACCCAAAAGTGAGGAGGTTCGACGCCTTAAAACTTGTAACAGGGCGCAGGGGCAGTTAACCAGAATTTGATGCGTTGAAGTTTATGGTAAAATCTGCGAAATATCTGAAAATCAGCATACATTTGCAGGCTTGCTTTTCTTTTCAAAGGCACTTTTATTTGACCCCCAGCGGAGGTCACGAAACTGCAACCACACTGCGACGCTCTACTTTATACCTGAACTACTATTGGGGACGGTGTCGCGGATGAATACTGTGTTTTGAGACCTCTTGCGATGTTGACAATGCGGTCCCAAACGTAAATACGAGTGTAATATAATATGTTACAGGTGCGGTTCTCCCAGATGCTACCGCAGCAGCTGTATTCCGTGGAGAAGTCCCGGCTGGGGCGGAGGTTCCCGGACCTGGTCACGGCTCACATCGGGGAGGCCTACAGGTTCCGCTCGCTGGTGGCGGAGATAGGCGGCTTCCATGACGACAAGTTCCGCCCGCGGGA
Organism: Branchiostoma floridae x Branchiostoma belcheri; assembly: GCA_019207045.1. Taxonomy (NCBI): domain Eukaryota; kingdom Metazoa; phylum Chordata; class Leptocardii; order Amphioxiformes; family Branchiostomatidae; genus Branchiostoma; species Branchiostoma floridae x Branchiostoma belcheri. The sequence continues at coordinate 30,019,145 of CM033023.1, read as the reverse complement.
CTACACGTCTAAGGTAAGACAACAGTTTGTTGGTTTGAACCTTTATTACCTTCGCCAGAAGGTTATGTTTTGAGCGTGTTTGTGTGTGTCTGTCTGTCTGTCAACAGCATAACTCGAGAAGCCTTGGATGGATCCTGATGATATTTAGTAGGTGGGCAGGGGTCACAAAAACAAAGGTCAAGTTCGATAATGCATGGCCCCTAGCGGCTTCCTAAAGTACTGCAGCAAAACTTTTGAAACCAGTTTTGATAACTCTTGTTTATTCATGAGAAGCTCAAATCGGCCTGCAGGCTGCTTTTCATTGAGGTCATGAGGGCGGTAAGGGTCAGATGAAATATAACAGATCTAGAGATACAGATTACATCGAGTCCTAATAAATCTATCAACATATTTCACTACATATATCGACGAGAGCAAAAAAGAGTATTTCTTTTCCATAACTGTCATCTTTATTTACCCATTCATGCCAAAACTTTGTAACCGTATTGTACTAGTAACGGATTCGTCTCTTTCATTGCTCTAGGAGTGGTGCACCTTCCTCGGTTTGCAGCTCTCCGACATCCGTAAGTACCCGAACAACGTGAACGCCATCAGCCTGGACGGACCCATCCCCGTGGAGGCCATGCTGAACGTGGTCCACTGGAACATGGCGGTCCACCTGTACGCCGTCTCCGGAGCCAAACCCACCCGAATCTACCCGGGACCGAACACCGTGCTACCTTTACCCCAGGTGTCCCCACCGGAGACCGCCGAATGCCTGTCCATCAAAGTCACTCCGCTCAAGCTGGCGACGTTTGACAGAGACGTACAGCTGTCACTCGTCTTGTACGACAAGGACATGAATGTAGCGCGCGTCATTCGGAACAACTTTCTCGTGAAGGGGGTCCCCGGGGCTAACAACTTCGGCGGCGCGCAGCCAGGGGGGTTCCGCTTCAGTGGTCCGATCATTCCGACCCAGAGCTCCTTCGTCATCGAGCACATCTTCGACCAGAAAGACCTGGGACAAGACTCTATGTACATCAAAGACGGGTTCCTGCACATAGCAATCATCATCAAACCCCGTCTGATGGGGACCGGGTCGTCGGAAGGAGAGGCGGCGGGAACAGGCTAGTCATTGCCCGTCCAACCGTATTCTGTGGTAACGATAGGTCACCTTTATCCGTGAAATAACCTATATCCGTTTTTTTCAGACAGGGTGTTTAGGGATATCAATTTGACAGACGGTGGCTTCAAATTGCAAAATCCGGTATCAGTTTTGAAATATTGAATGTATTGCAATTTGAAACCACCGTCCTCCGAGGTGGTATCTCTAAATACCCTGTTATCTTTAAAAACAACGGATATAGGTTACCCCGCCGATAAAGGGAACTAACGTTAGTAGTGAAGGGAAATTTCGTACTGAAATTTTGTCATAGCAATAGCGATAGACTGAACAAGAGCGAGGAGACCAATTTGAAGTGTTGCGTGAAAAGGGGATGTTGACTTGTGGTAAGTAGTTTTGGAAACTCTGACGGTGCAATCTGGCGTTTGAGGTCTGAGATTTACTATGAGATCAGTGAAATGTCAGTAGATACGTAAAGGCTATGTCGATTCGATTATATGGAAGACATCCTCTGGGAACAATTCTACAATATCAGTATTGTTTCGCAATTTACAGCATGCATTTGCTCTTTTTGCAACTGCTGTATACGATTTACCGTATAGTCGAAAACTTATTTTTAGAAACGAACGAAAATTGATGCGCGCGCGGATGTCATCCATATAATCGAATCAACGTGGCCTTATGGATAATATTGCAATTGAATGAATTCCGGAAAAGGTTCCATATAAAATGGAAATACGTACAATGTATAGATCCAACATTATTCATCAAAGGAAAAATCATTTCTAGACCACCATGATGTGATACTTATCATTGTTCAACATTCGGCGTAATCTTTAAATCGCAAAAGGTCGTCCGTTTTGTTGGGAAAACAAACGACAACCAACCATCATCTTCATCCCCCAATGTCAGCATTTCACCCTAGCGGAAAATCAGTGTATTGCATTCCAGTCGTGCTGTCATGATGACGTCATCGTAGTATTCCAATTTCCCCTTGCCGATTCGCTCTCATTCGCTGCCATGCTGGTAGCCTTGCTCTCCGAGTGAGCCCTGTGGATGCCAATATGTGATCATACTAATAAGAATCTTGCAATCAGTCTTCCGACCGTTTTTTCCACCAAGCCTTATTAGCGAGGCTGCCATATCCCCCTATTCGTTCAATGTGCCATCTTCCAACCAATCATCTTATGCCATCGTCAAACAATTCAACCAATCATAGCGCTGCATTTGACAAACCCATGTCCCAATTGGCGATCATTCAATGTGCCATCTTCCAACCAATCATCTTGTGCCATCGTCAATCATTTCAACCAATCATGGCGCTGCATTTTCCCCCACAAACCCATGTCTCCGTTGCCATTCATTCATTGTGCCACCTTCCAACCATCTTCCAACCAATCATCTTGTGCCATTATCGATGATTTCAACCAATCATGACGCTGCATTCTCTCACAAACCCATGTCCCGTTGTCATTCATTCAATGTACCATCTTTTAACAAATCATCTTGTGCCATCGTTAATCCTTTCAACCAATCATGGCGCTGCATTTTCGCCTAAAACCCATGTCCCCGTTGCCATTCATTCATTGTGCCATCTTCCAACCAATCATCTTGTGCCATCGTCGGCCATTTCAACGGTGCATTTCACAGACCCATATCCATTGACATTCATTCAATGTGCCACCTTCCAACCAATCATCTTGTGACATCATCAAATAGTTCAACCAATCATGGTGGTGCATTCACAGTCCCATATCCCTGTTGCCATTTATTCCGCGTGCCACCTTCCAACCAATCGTCTTGTGCTATCGTCGATAATTTCAACCAATCATGACGCTGTATTTCACAACCTCATATCCCCATCCCACTAGATCTAGACTGGGTATTCAAAATGAAGACCACTTGTAACTTGCAATTTTACTAATAATGCACCAATCAGCAATAATGTCTTTGCAATAAAACTTCGTACAATTTCATACTTGTGGGTATTATATTTCCCTCAACAACGAGGTTTGAAATGTAATTTGAGCTTGACTTTATTGAGTCTATCACCGAACTCGTACGTCAATACAAATGGATTTAGAAACCAATATGTATGTTTGAGTATATCATTGATCATGAATGTGTTCATTAATAAGTTATTGATACTAGTAATAGTAATACTGAAACGATAGGAAAGAAAATGCTGAAGTATACAGTCAATATGATATTCATTGTGACAATAATAGTTAAAAGAAGAAAGTAGGTACCATTGTGATGCATTCTTTCTAAAATGCATGACAATAACAGATCATTCTAATTCTTCATTGAACGGTGTTATTTCGTGTCAATGCATTTATTGATTAAAAAGTTACAAGGTATTTATATTCTGTGTCTATTGTCTCTCTTTATTGATAGCCCTAGGCAAAAAGTTGTGTTTCCGTTTACGGTCCTAAAGCACTGTAGGTATGGATTCCCTTTTTGTCTTAGATCTCGGCCGAAGTGATCCTATAAATACAGAATATCGCTCAACAATGTAAAACTGAAATGTACCAGGTACTGATATTATACATATAACGTTACACATTAACCCTTAGAGGACGGGATAAAATTCAGGGTTGTTCCTTGATATGTAGGTAAACTGTGGATATTATACCCCCCTCACATTAGGCGCGATTCGATCGGACGACGAGTCTGCGAGCTCTAAATTACGAGGAGGCATGACCCTGACGGGAAGGGGGAAACTCTGCCATTTCTTCGTCGGCATCAGGGTCATGCCTCCTCGTAAATTAGAGCTCGCAGACTCGTCGTCCGATCGAATCGCGCCTAATGTGAGGGGGTATTAGCACAACGACCTCCGTACTGTTTTGGGGCTCGTACTTGCTCTACAAAAGGGCTAGATAGTAAATCTATAACGTTACATTTTTAAAAAGCTGAGATCATGCAAAATACAAATAAATCAAGGACAAGAATTTCCAGCAATGATACATGGAAATGCTCACTCCGGAAAGTCAACACAACATCGATCATCTATTAACAGATTGTGATATACAAGACGTCCGTGTTGAATTTCGCCAAGATGTCAGGTCGCAAATTGAAAAGCGCCCCCCCCCCCCCCCAACACACACACATCCACACACACACAAAAAAGTCTAGGGTCGGCAGGGTTTTGCTACTAAGGCAAGATCATGTTTTCCTCATACATACAACAGCCACACATATAATTGTATTCTTACGGCCCGGGGTATCACAGCAAGAGCACGAGTACTAGCCAGTAGTAATGAATTCTGCTGGGAAGGCCAAAGTCAAAGTATTGACCTTGTAATGCAGAAGTCATCCCGTTCAAGGTCATCAGATTGGATAGCGTACGTCTCTGTGGGGTGATCTAGGCTCAATAGCATAGATGACCTTGGTTATCACGTGTTTCACGTTTTGCGATCGATTAATGATTCAGGGTCATTGTACCTGAGTTTAGTATGTACTAGATTTAAGAACAAGTAGTCTGGTGCAACATTCTGGTTTATTTTCACATTGTACACTATGTTGCTGCCAATATTGTATAGCCTTGTATTTACATCTATTGTTACGTTATTGGTTTAATTATGCTATATAGCTAGTTGTCTCATACAATATACTTAAGTTTGCCTTATATTGTACCCGTTTTACAAATGTTGTGCAGTAAACTTTGTCTTGACTTGACTTGACTTGTATAATGTGAGATTAAACTTTTGCTAGGGAATATGATAACTATGAATTATGAAATCTGAAAGGAAATGGATATGCATGGAAATGCACGTATGTTGAGTAGTTTTATTTTATGCATTTGAACAACAATTTTTTTTCAAATTTTGACAAAAATTGATGGTGAAATATATGTAGCTTCTATACCTGGTTAGTTAGTCGTATTTCGTTTTTAAAAGAATGTGATATATTTGATGCGATTCCTTCTTCTGAATGTCATACCTTCTTCTTCCATTACTTTTGTTGCAACAAACCGAAAACGACTCCAAGCAGATGTTGGGTGCTATTAACATTGCGTTTTAACAGTTTCCTGGTCGATGGGCTTTACCGACAGCCATCACCCGTGACATCTACGGACAGTCGGCAAGTTCAAAGGCCATTTCCGATCAATTACTAGTATGTACACACCAGTACCGTTGACCTGGGCGGATTTCCATTTAGGTCAAACGGAACTTGCCCACCCAGTCTAGTGTCTGGTATGGTACATCCGACGACTGTTATCTCCAAACAGATGTGCGGAGTTTTGGCGGGATATCAAAACAAACGTGCGAAGAGGGAAAAGCCATACGAACGAAAAAAAATTTATGACTTTTTGCGTCTGCTTGGAGCTCATGTGAGATAATATCTAAAATTCTGTTATTTTGATGCGTTTTATTTTTACATCTTTATATCTTTACATCGTTCAATTAAATATGCTGGATCACTTTTTCAGAAATATGAAGAAAATTCCAACCTACCGACTCCAATGTTAGGACTGTGGCAGGAAACATAGCATTTTTTCCAAGTCATAACACAACGCCGTTCTTGTCTATGAAAACAACCGCTTATTCTCAGAATGGAATCGCCCAATGTACCTGTTCATCACGTGGAAGACCTGTTTAGGGCCTCACACGGTCGTGAAGCACGTCCCGTCACGTGTCCGGCGGGCTACCGAGACTACCTACCTAGTTCTCCCCGTTCGGGCCATCGACTTTATGATCAGACGGTCTAAAATGGCACATAAGACTTACAAGATAGCCACAACACCATTCTTCTTTTCATTTAGAAACTTGTGACAACTCTGGAAAATCGCTTGTTTGTACACAGCAAGCGGAAGATAGGAAATCTACTGAGATGATGTTTATATTCGGGGGTACTGAACCGTACAGGGACATCATATTATTAGGGCGGGGGTCTGTTGTATGTATACACGTCACACGACTAACAACGATTTGGGTACGAACAATGGATGCACATGTCAGCGTGAACGAGCAGTAGGAAAATATAGCTATGACTCGTGCTGGGTGTTTTGTTTCTGAGTTTTGAAGTGGAGAGTTCAGTGTTTGCTCGGTCGTGATGCTTCGCAGAAACGACAACAAAACAGGTGCATTTCTTATAGCCTGGTAAACATACCATCGGAAGCTCACCGCTATCTCTGCGGTGCGGGAGGTTAGCGCACCCGCGCAGTTCATCAGCAAACGCCGAGGAATTATTTGCTTGGTTTGAGTTACACTTACAGTTACAGCGATACCGAACTCAAAACTGGCCAGCTAAAAAATGCAGACTGACAGAAACAGGCCTATGCTATAAAGCAGACTAGGCTGGGTAAAAACACCACTAAGCCGACCAAAGTAGAATGGTTACCTGGCTAAAGTATTCAGATGACTCACAAACCGCAAAGCTAACGTTAAAGATATACTCACGCCTTAAGTAAGAAGAATCCATAATTAACATGTATGTAATTACCACCTAGTGACTAGTAGTTAAAGTCGCGCTTCTTTAATCGTCATTTGCGTCATTATTGGTGTTCTTACGCCACATTACTGTCATTGTTCGCTAATTGTTAGCTTTTGGACATCAGTAATATATGTCATATCCGTCTGAAGAGAAGGACATGTTACAGTGAGCTAAAATCATATACTGGACTTCTTTATTTAGAAGGCATTTTGTTATTGGTCGAGCGTTTGGCAATTGTTTGAGAGAACGAAAAATAAAAGTGTATATCAGGAAATAGACACAAAATATGGTGATGAGCCTCATGGTTAACTTTGTTTTTTTACAGTCAGTGTGTGGTTTGCTTTTAAATAATGCGTTTTGTGCCCGCAAACTACCCGAACAGGCCCCAGTTTGGAAATATGACCCTTCGTTATTAATTGGTGACCACTTCTTTAAGTCTTATTTCATAGTAAAAACAATTTTTCTTTCAATCTTTCAAAATACAAAATGATATAAGATTAACCATTCAAAATATAACTTAAGTTAACCCCTTTCCATATAGGGGGTATTACGAGTGGAAAAAAATCAATTAAGCGTTTTAAGGGGATTTGAATGCAAGAGATGGCTGTATGTGATAGTTACTTGGAAACAAATCCTGTATGAAAGAATGTATAAGAAGTAATTTGCCACATAATACGAGTCGAATCAAAAAGGCATAACCGGGCTCCCCAAGAGCAAAGAATCCGTTAGATTTTGTACCTCAAACACTTTAGAATATACAGGCAGTTATATAGAAAGTAGATTCCCTGACTATAGATATTTGAGTAGCACTGCCAGGAAAATTGATATTTCTCATGCGTTTTGACAAGCCGAGTATTGATGGCCCCATACAATCCTACATTTTCATCATTACCAAGACGACAAAAAGCCAAACTAATGCTAGACTAATAAGGTGCTTTTTCCTATACCTGTACTTAAAATGGTTTAGGCAAAAATGTTCATTCATTCATTCATTCATTCATTCATTCATTCATTCATTCATTCATTCATTCGTTCGTTCGTTCTTTCATTCATTCATTCATTCATTCTTTCATTCATTCGTTCATTCATTCATTCATTCATCCACTCACTTATTCATTCACTCACTTATTCATTCACTCACTTATTCATTCATTCATTTCACAGACGCGCGATTTAGTATAGTTGCGTCTTGGTAATAAAATGATTCGTGCTTTCGCTAGCACTACAAAGAATGGAGAGATGGCTGAAAACGGATAGTTGACTCAAGGCTGCCCACATCATTACAAGCGTTTCGCAGCCGGTAGTGGTCACATGTCACATGACGACGTTTGTACTGTTTGGAAACAAAACCTCTCTAGCGCTGCTGGATGGAAGGGCTGCGTCATATTTTCTGGCAGCGGGCCCGGGTCCAGTGTTTTCATAGCGCGCCTTTCTGGGGCAACCTACCAGCTTTCTTGACCGGGCAGTAAACCTCACGTGATTGGCCTGACTCACTGGCTACGTAACCGCTCAGCTGTCGAGAAGGCAGGAAGGGAAAGTAGTGTTTACATCGAGGCCGGCCATAACAGACCGGAGAACCGAGCGAGGTAGAGAGAGAGAGGGGGAGAGACGATCGTTGCCATTGACATCGTACCGTGCCATCCGTATCCATTGTACCTTGGGGATTTGGCGGAAATCAAGCACAGCTAACCTCAGGTGAGCGCCACTTTCTTGTCACACCTGCGTGTATTGTCTGGGGGGAAGTGACAATGGTATAAGCAACGGGAGAATCGCTATGTGTATATGGCGCCTATACAGAGGGTTCCGTGCAGTGAGATAGATTGAAAGGTAGGGTTATTGTGTGTTTCTATTCTTACAACGGAGGTGATTCGAGGCCGATATACATGACACAGACGTTGCGTGTCAGCTGGCGACTTATTATCCATTCTGCCGGGGGAATTTTGTTTGGAAATCGATCGCAAGCGCACGCGTGTTGTCCCAGAATATAGAGTAGTAGCAAATCCTTTGTCTCGATCCACATAGACCGCTCTCTCCACGTTGCAAGACCGTATATGTCTGTGTGTGTGACGATCGTGCGGATTATATTTTCCACAACACGTATACGCCTGGGCGTTCCCGAAGGACGTCTGTATGCATCTGTAAGTAGAAATATATTTCGTCAGCATATAGGTGTTTTTAATCAGGTGGGTAAGTGATTGTCACGCAATTGGGCATGTGGCGCGGGCTGTAACAGAGTCTTGCGCAACAATAACAAAGACGAGTAGGCCTGAATCGTGGCAACCTTGAGGTGACTTGTAGTCAGTTTTATTTATCACTGTAAATGAAGTAATTTGGCTCGCCCTGTGGGGTAAACCGTAAAGGGTGTCCCCAAATCCCGGTCAGTGCTTCAATACCAATAGTTCACAGTAGAAGGTCTGGTCTCATACATTTTTAATTGTATAGGTGGTACAAAAAAAATGGTAAGGTAGAAAATTTACCGTGAGAGCGGCAAAGGTAACGGGGGTATAGTTATTAGTTGTCGCGACCGTAATTTTAGATTTTAAGCCACCACTTTGTTAATCGACACCAAAGTATCGTGCCACGAGTTCTAAAGGCTTGGATCACCATTGTTTTTGTTTCTTATTCTTGGCGCCAAAACAACACCACACCTGCATACAGACCGTAATGTCATGTGATTGTGGTTGCGCAACTAGCCTTTCTTTGTGATATATTCCGTTCGTTAGTACAATTACAATACAAACTGCGTCACACACAAAACGCCCAAAGCGTGTATTTTTCTCTCCAGATAAACACCGCATATTTTATCGGCGCCCCTTTCTCGATTCCTCGTGGCCTACAGGAAGTAAATAAAAGAATCACATGACCATGACGTCATTTGTTGGTAATTTTCCAACCACGTCCTTAGGTGTCAGTCTTGGCAGGGAATATCCTCTGGGTTTCTGTAAGTGATAGCTACAGGAAATTGACTCGTGTTTTGATAGACTTTTAATATAAATGTTAAGCAAAACATTTGTTCATTGAAAGGAACTTCCTTTGGTGAATAAATATTTTGGAAAGGTTGGCCGGCCGGCGGTCCGGTGAAATGAAACACAGAATGGGCGACTGGCATGGTCAATTAGCAATACTTGAAACCCCCACTGTTTCAGAAACCTACAGACTTATTTTCTTGGACCAAGGACGTTATACTGTAAATGCATTTAAGTTCGCGGGGATTTAATTTCGCGGTAGCGGGAAAAAGGACTTTTCGCGGTGGATTTAATTTCGCGGTAACACCATAGACTGCAGTCTAATATCATAATAGAAAAATATTCGCGGTGGATTTGATTTCGCGGTGAAGTGGTCACCGCGAAAACCGCGAACATTAATCCACCGCGAACATTTTTGCATTTACAGTATCATAACGTCCTTGCTTGGACTATATATATTCGGCAAGAATTTTTTTAAAATTGCGACGTCGTTGACCTATGTCATATCATGTCTCTGGTAGTGTCACACATTGGCATTTAAGTTAAGCTAAGGTCTCCAAAGTTAAGAAAAAGACCAGATTTTGTAAAAGACCTTAGCAATGCACGGAAATAAGAAATTCTCAACAATTCGCTAAAATACGGTAAATATCTTTACCGAGTCCTGCGTGGCACAGCTGGACTATCTGACAAAGGAAGGGTGTAGAAATAAAAGAAGAAAGAAAGAAAGAAAGAAAGAAAGAAAGAAAGAAAGAAAGAAAGATAAGTGAGTTATACATAGGACAACCAGAAGAAAGGATGGCCACGTGTTAACGTTACACTGTGGCAAAAAGATATGAATGTATCAGCGTACATATTACCAAAAATAAGACAGAAAGAAGGAAGAGGGAAAGGAAACGTGTTGAGAAGTGAAGCGACCAAAAATACGTTTGTTTCTTCATCACGTTTCTTTGTTATCAGTTAATTTGGCCAGGTAGGAAACTCCCCTCCCCTCCCCTGGGAGTCAAATGGTTTCTTCCGTGCGCAGAAGAAATGCCCGGAAGGACATTTGCGATTGTGTAGCTCGATCCCGATTTAGTAACAGCTGGTAGAAACAATGTTGCTGAGGGGTCTTCCCGGGGTTCGAAAAAGGGGGACAAGGTTGTAGAGGGGACTTCCCTTGGTCCAAATAAGAGGAATATTATATATAGATTCACACGTCACAAGTCTAGCGACAAAGTATACCTGTAAAATTGGACCTGATTGACACAAAGGGGCGATCAAGAGTGTTTGCGTGACTCCAGAAAAGATTTGCAGGCGTCGCTTCTCGTGTTTTGTATGGCTGGAAGGATTCAACTGTTTACTTCAAGTAAACCGTCGTCCTTGACAGGAAAGCTGTGTGCTATTAAGCCACTGTGCTGTCGTGTCTACATGCTTTTAGTAGCACATGTTGGCATCATTGTCTTTCACGCTATATTGGTTACCTCCAAGCAGAGGTTGGTGGGGGAAAATTGCGACCTTTCTTAGGGACTGTTCAATATTCAAAGTGGGGATGGTGGTGCAATGAGTGTCCGGCAAAAAATACAATGGCCTGTCCATGGTATAAAAAAATCAAGTGCACCACCCCCCCCCCCTCGATAATATCGTACAGTCCCTTATCATGTGCTCGTTAGCGGCAGAAGACAACGGGGCAAATAAAAAGAAGGTCACAATCTTCCCAATCAAACACAATCTTCCCAATCAAATGCCTTGAGAGTACCTGTTAATTGTAGAACTGAAGTTTGCTGACAAAAAAACGAATTTTCTCGCGGGAAGTCACCGTTGCATGCTGCGATCGCGTGACTTCACCCAACAATCAAAATATTGCCACATGAAAGACCCTTCACAGCGAGAGTACCTGACTCAACGGAATGAAGCCGAGCGATCAAGTGGTCGTTTGTTTGTGTAGATTTAAAGATAAGAATCTTGTCCTGTATGCGTCTGTGCCTGTGTCATACGTGTAATTACATTTAGCTTACTCAGACTTGTAATATGTGTTATTTATAGGGAAACTAGCGACCACTTCTGTGTTTCTTTTTATAGCATTGTAATCACTGAGATAATTTCATGACGTGTACGGGAAACGCACTCTAGACAAGGCCTAATTTGCATAATTAAAATACCATAAGGTTGGTCTTAATCAAAGTTACCTACAGGTAGAAAAATCATAAGAATCCATTTTCATTTCACAATGTACCCTATTTCATAATCTACAACTGAAGCTTCCTTTGCACTTCCAAAAAAGTCACTAGAGGGCCCCAAGCTTGTGTCGAGCTCAAGAACTATCTACCGCCCAAAAGTCGTGGCCATAGCTTCCATAGAACACAATATACCAAAATCAGAAGTTCTGCTGCAGTTCCAATGAAAACCGTCAGGGGACCAAAAATCTACACATTTCTTTGCCAGGACATGGCCTAAGTATGCAACACGTTTGACAACACCACCATCAAACATCCAAACGTTCAAACACTACCGAAATCATTTCATCTTCTTCGCTGTTGACTTTGTTTCAGCTATTCCTATGAAAGGACGTTATAAAACAATCTAGGAGGAAGTTTTGCATGCCGTACGTGGTATGAACACCTGTCCCTACTAGGGGAAAATCAACACCGTATGAGTCATCAGCACATGGGTACGGGCATGTTGCCAACATTGTCTAAAGGAAGTTAATCATGTAATTACCTTTGAAATCTGCCCTATAATTTATATATGTGTGCGTGACGTGGTTCTGAGTTCAGTATTGACAATACAATACAATCACACAAACATGTACTGTATGCCACGTACGTACGTACACCCCTCTTTCTGTGTTATGTTGGAATCGCCTGTACGCTAACAGGTGCATGTCGAACAACCCAAGTGGCCAACCCCAGGTGGCCGAGTGGCGAACCCCCAGGTGGTCATACCTTGATCAGGAAGAGTAACCGCGCACTACAGTGCAGGAAGCCGCTTCATGCAAGATATCACAGAAATCTATAACTCCAAAAGATTTAGATAGTCAGTTTACAGCGGGCACAGGCCCTTTACCGTTCGTTTGTTTTACCCCCCAAATATCTATTTTACCCAAATTATGGGGATCCAAAATTATAAAATTTTGAGTATATGTGATTAAATCAACTGGCTAAATGTTGTTGAAAACAGACAATACGCCAAAAGGTGTGTATATATCTACTCGAGTGGCCAACCCCCAGGTGTCACATGCCTTGATTAGGATGGGAAGCAAAAAAACATAACGGTAGCTACATCATTTAGCGAGGAAAGGCATTCTGGTTAGAGATGCACTACACAATAGGGTGGTGGGGTGGTGGGGGGGGGGGGGCTGGAGGTCAAGGGGGGCCTCGAGCACGCTACAACAGCCTCATTACTCAAACTGGGTACCTACTGGCCGTAATCAGATACAACAAGGTGAATATATTATCGTAGATTACGCTTCGCCCGTCTCCTTACTCTTCTATGATGTCACCTTCGTCATTTTTGAATCTACGTGCGTAAACATAGCGTCAAATTCTGCTTCACAACATTCATATGGATAGTGATTGACCTTGGGACCGACATTTGGCCCCTGTTTCGCGCCTGCCCTTGGGGTTGTGTTTATTCTGTCGCTTGGGTTTGCTGAGTCGACATTTTAGAAGATTCCTGTCAAGATTTTGGCAAAAACAATTGATTTACTCTTTGGCGGTACCCGCGTAAAACGAGATTATTGTTTTGAATACATGTACTAGTAACGTTTAGCGATTGTCCATTTACTGTTGAAGGTTACCTGGTCTAGTATGTCCTTCAAGTTTTCATAAAGCTGTTGAGGAAGGCGGCCATTATCGGTTAATTGCAAACGAGTAGGTTTACGATTGCCCACAACAACAACATTCGCCGATGGTTGACAAGCTATGTCACGTATACGTGTATACCACACATAGAATACCAGCCTGGCATCTAATATTGATGCCGAAATGCAACTTGTTAAATATTGGCATCGTTTAGTTAACTTGCCCGAAGATGCCCTTCTTCGTGAGACTTACAATACTGTTTCATTCGGAGAACATGATTGGATTGTTCACGTAAAAAATATCCTAAATTACCAAGGCTTTGGACACATATGGCTGAACCCGAGATCATACCACATAGATACAATCAACACTCAGTTACGACAACGTTTACAAGATATATACGTGCAAAATTGGCATTCCTCTATTCGAACCAATTCTAAACTCTCCTCTCTTTCTACATTGAATAAGCACTACAAGCAAGAAAATTACATTTCAACCATAAAGAGCCTTGACATTCGTAGGGCAATCACACAACTCAGAATTAGCTGTCACAAATTAAATATAGAAACCGGGAGATTCAAAAAAATCCCTATCGACCAGAGGGTTTGCCCATTCTGTCCAGAGTTAATTGAAGACGAATATCACTTTATGATTGTATGTCCCAAATATTCTGAAATACGCAATTCTCTATACAGAAGGTTGTCATTTTATACACAAGGATTTATCTCAATGGACCTGAAGTGCAAATTCAAATACATCATGACATGTGACAATCCCTGCATGGCAGATATAGGAAAATATATTAAAGAAGGTTTGGATATTAGAAACTCCTCAACTGATTGTAAAAGCTTCCAATGATTGTAAGAAGCTTATCCCATACTACAACTCCTGTATTAGTTAGTTAAGCTATAGAACTGTAGTTATGTAGATGCCATACTTTGTACCTCGTACAATTGTTGTGCAATAAAGTTATATATCTAAAATGTAGAAGTTACTGCCGCAAAAGGCCCGCCAAAATTTACCGACCAGGTTCTAGTGTGCGGATTATGACGGCATACAAACATGTGCTCTTGTTTCTGTTTTCAGAAGCCTACAGTCCTGTCTTCCCTTTTTCGTAAATCATTCAACTATTAAACCTGGCATCCAGTGTACCGTTGATTTACCAGGCTCTCTGTCGAGGTAGATGAAGTTTTCCGCCGCCGGCGTAATTTTTAGCACTCGGTAGCGAGCTAGTGTTTTACGTGGTAGTAGTTTTAATTGGCCAACTCCTTCCGCGCAAAACAACCACCGGGTACAAAAGATTACCTAGGCGACAGTAAGCCCCGTCTGCACCGAAGAAGGCTCAGCCAAAGATAGCCCGGCTTTACCACTATAGCGTTAAAATTTCGCGACACGAATTTTCCTTCAAGTTGCTAGATTTATCGCCTCTTTAAGGGAAGATAATTGTAATTACATGAGATATTACAATGGTACACACAGGTGTTCTTTAATCCTTGTCCCACAACGCTTGAGGGGAAATCCCCGAAACTTCCGTATATCCGCCCCATAGCCCATAAATTAGTACTCACTACCTTATTATTTCTCTAGTCAAGATATTTATCGTTTGTGGGTGACGTTGCATACCTTAAGGGCACAGCTGGTGCATTTTGATCTTGGAAGAAAGCTCGAAATGTCTTGTTAGTTTTACCTTCACGGAAGGGGGACATATTGTTTTTGCTCCATTTTTGCCTCATCTTCTCGAATCATATAGAGGTCAATGGCCTGGATTAGACGGCTGTCGCCATAGTTACTGGTAAAGCAGCAAACACCTTGTGGTGTACAATTACATTGTACATTATGTAGCAAGTGGCAGGACAGAGCATAGGGGCTGGTCACCATGTACATTAATGTGTTTTGAAAAGATTAGACAATGCAGTAATTTGTTAGGCTAAACCATGTAAAGGCAAATATTATGTATTCGATCGCAGTCTTTACTTTCTAGTCTTCTCTGTGTCAGCCTTTTATTTTTCCTCCATCTAACCGTGCCCCTCTATTTTACCACCTGTGATATTTTAACGGAAAAACACGATATTCGAATGACCTAGCTGGCTTTTCTATGAAAACAACGTTGCAGTCGAGCGTCAATTTTGTAGCAAAGAAGTTTGACCATCTCTTGTATTTCTTGTCCCCAGAACATTCCTCAGCGGTGAGAAGTGAACCGTCCCTGTAACACCAGACCACATCGGTGATTGACAGTTGGAGCAGAAGGGGAAGAGCCTCAGAGTCTCAGGTAACGGATGTTGCGATTGGCCTCGAGTCTTGTCCAGTCTAGTGCGACCTTCAGATGACCTTCCCCCGGACGCGGGAAACATTCTTATCGCAGTTTTCTCTTATGTTTCAGGGAACAGCCACTATTGGTCATGGTGTATGCGTGTTTAGAAGATAGACACGCAAATGTAATCGTTTGAAATGAATATGCGTGCGCAATATTTTTACCCTCTACAGTGAGGAGAATAAAGTGAAAACATCGCACTCAAAAACAAATATAGAAAAGGGAGTTGTCATCAATAGCCACACAAAAAGGTCTTTCCTTAATGTATTTGCAATGTCAATCGGCATAGAGAGATGCACTAAGTCCTGTTTGTTGTCATGTTTATGCTGTGTATTGTTTGTCCATGATTGATCATCAGAGGTGTCTAGTGCATGTTTATGCTTACCTTGTCTCCGGCAGTTAGATCCTTGTGTGTCTGATTTGCGTGTGAAGGACTTTGCAGTTTTGTTGACAGAAAAAACATGTAATTTTTACTTTGGTTTGGCTGACACTGGTAAGTTTTAGAAGATGCTTTTGTAAAATGCTGGACAATTGACGTCAGAAATTTACGATGGGTATCCGACAAATTGATACTTTAGTACATGCACTATGGGGATTTTCCTCATTAATTATGGAAATCAAGACCTAGTTTACATAATCCATTGTGTAATGAAAGCTATTTTATACAGGTCAAAAATCATAAAAATTCATTCGCCCTTTCTTGACTTGTCCTGTTTTACGGTCTGTGTCTGAAAGGCCCCTTGCAATTCCAAAGAAAGCTGCTAGAGGGCCCATCTACAGTACGTTTTGACCAGAAATATCTACCTCTCAAGTTGCCAACCAAAAATCTTGCCCATAGCATGTCCGGAACTCGAGATATCAAAACCCGGATAGTGCGCTACAGTACCGTATCAAGACACTAGAGGGCCAAAAAATCTAACCTTTTTTAAGGTCTCCAATGATCAAGATTTAGCCTCATTATACGAAATATCAAGAGAAACCCTCTAGTTATGCCGTTTATCCACAAACTCGCACACACGCGCGCTCACATACTGTGACAGTCTTACACACACACACACACACACTCTTACACACACACACACACACACACACACACACACACACACACACACACACACACACTCACACTCACACACACAGTGAGTCTCAAATGCGCACACACACAAACGCAACCAAAATGTAACCTGGCAAAGGTATAAGCAGTTAGTCTTTCAGGGAATGAAATGTGATACCTGTGATAAATGTACATGTCGTGATAGACGAGACAGGAGACAGGACAAGTCATCAATATATTATACTAGCCCTAAGGCTATATCATTAGCCGCACCCACTTTTTACAGGTAGATGTTATCATACGTACGCCGGGATGTACCATTGTTCGCTCTTTTAATAGTTTTATAATGAATGAAGACCTTTATTGTACACTTTTACCCAACCGAGCTAAGTACAGGAGACAACAAAGACAAAACCTAACGTAAACATATCGTAGATCTAAAGCTCTATTCTAGCGTAAACGTTTTGCTTCTTCTCGGTTCTTTGTTTGCGTTTGCAGGCAAAAACTGTGGCTTATTTTGAATGACATCCGCTGGGAACCCCAAAATTGATAGGAGTAAAAAATTCATTATGAAATCTAAGTGTCCAAAAAGGTCGAGCGATACGTGTCAGAAAACGTACGGTCAAAAATAACGTTACATATGTGATTTATGAATGTATATATCGTCTGATGTAATATAGGCGCCGACAAAGGTAAGATTACACTCAGTTCGGAATAGAAAGTCCGAAAATGAAAGTTTGAACATTCGCAAGGCGTCGCCTAGAAGCGGTATTTGCTGTGAACTTGAGTCTTGGTTATTGAAGCGGTACAGTTGACAGTTGCCACGATACAGGTGTTTATATGGAATCAAGCCAAATGGTGAGAAAGGTTCACGTCAAACTTCAAAGCAGGGGGTATTGTTAGTTCTACGTACAGTACTTCAATGCGACGCCTTTCAATCCGAAAGGTACCGAATTGAGGTAAAATTCTCCATTGTGTTTACAAAGACTGTCTACACTCTTGTAAGGAATGCTACATATTCGGAGCCTCAGATTCAGCCTGTCAACGGCTGGGATGGATATCGTTATTCTTTGACACAGACATTTTTAGAATCCTTGTGGAATTGCGGTATTTTGAACATGGTTTTCAAAGGCGTAGTGACGGTTAGGGTTTTGGTCACAAGAAGCACAGAGGTCTTAGGTTTGAATCCTCTGCTACCAACATGCTACCGACGTTGCGACCTTGGGAAAAACACTTTTCTTGACTTTTGAATTCATCATTACACCCAGGTGTAAAAATGGATGCCTGACTTCGGATGAGGAGGTAAAAGGCGGTGGAAGAAAAGGGAATTCTAAGGGCTCCGTTTTCCAGTAACGTGCCCTAGACACAGTGAATAATAGCTAACTGCCTCAGGGCTTTAAAACAGATAATAGGACTACATTTACATTTACATTTACTCTCTGTATTGATTTACCTGTTTGCCTGCTTCAAAAGGCTCTTTTTTAAAAAGGCTCTTACAATGCCTCCTTCAATTCTCACGGTCTGACGTCAATCTCCATAGAACGGGAAGCGATGTGGAAGAATGATATAACAACATTTAGTAGAAATATTACCTGCATTATGTATTAAATCCACGGCTTATTGCATGATCTCTTTTGTGAGAGAAAATTACTCAGTGCTAAAATCTACTGTCCCATCTTTTAGAGCTCATTGGTTCTGATAACGTAATGCCTTGGTTATTATGCACGAGCACGTCTCCCTTGAGTATACCACTAGGGGTATTGATATACTGTAAACAGAGTTCAGTGGTATTTACCTGTACAACGTGACAGAATGGTGTTATCCTAGCGATATGTTTATTTATATATTTAAGACAGGTATGTTTTTGTAGGATGACCTCAAGCGGCCATTGCATATGAGGATTAGACAAGTCCAAAGTGTTTTCTTTCTGTGAAGCTGTAAGGCCACACCAATTTAATTTGTTGCTTCTCGGATGCGACTGTCCTTTTTTTCAATATCAAATATATATATATATGTCCCAAGAAAAAATAATACAGGTTTTGCTATATATCACAAAGCTGTAAATATTACCATTCAGAGCCACCTACACATGATTTCAGCCTAAAAATAATACCTTTTATTCAGAACATTTGTAATAAGTAAAAAAAAAGGTTCATTGTATAAAACGTGCCACTAAACTCCACAGGTCGTTTTCACCTTTACAAAAAAAATATTGTCGCTACAATTGTTTCTGCAAAAATCCGAGAAGCAACAAATAAATTTGGTGTGGCCTAAAAACTAAAGATAAGTAACTATTTGAACGGGACAAACCACGAGTACTACTTGGATAAATACTGTGTTCTGTGACCTTGCATTCTCTCCATCAAGCATAACTCATTACGATTATTATAGAAAAATTGCTAACACTTTACTTCCAACACTGAATTAAACTATAGGGACTTACTCCTCTTTAATTCAGTGTTGGAAGTAAAGTGTTAGCATTTTTTTCTATAATGTATTCTATCAACACAGATGAACTTTCATGCTCATTACGATTATGCTATTTTTTCAGGGTCGAAAAAAAGTCGTTTCCCGTGACCACCGCGGGCCAGCAATGGCAACAGGCCCAGCCGCTCCCGCCACCGAGCAAGTCTCGCCGCCTGACTCTCGCGAGACTGTTGGCAACATCACCACCTTCGTCAGCGGCATGACCAAATTCCACAACAACCCGGACCTCAGTGACATTGTGCTAAGGTTAGAACCTCGTTGTTTTTGTTGTTCTTTTTTATCAGAGGAATAAACAAGGTTACAATTGGGAAAAGAGGCCAATCTGCGGTCCTTTTTTCGCTTTTGGGCGTAACCCCTACGTGGCCCTGTGGGACACCCTGCGGACGACTATCTGGCTATTTTGGGGGCGCGGCAGGGCCACTGGCTTTTTTATAACTCCTAGTTGAAACCAGCCTGGGACCCAGCGACGAATAGACGCCGTAACCTAATCGTAAAAAGCCGAAAGGTGCCCCTACGGTATTCGTGGCAGTTAACCACCGGGACAAATTTATGGCTTCAAATTCCCGACAGTGGATTCAAACTGCAATATTTTGAAAACACACGTTGTGTATTGCAATTTTGAAATCACCGTCCGTAGACCTGATATCCCCCAATACTTTATTTTAAAAAAAAACGTATTGGGGTTACTTCGCGGGTAAAGGTGAAGTAGTGTGCCTTTCACTGATGGGATTGTTTTATCATGATCTTCTTTTCACACAGAGTGGGACCAAATGTATACTACGCACACAAGTTCGCGCTGGCGCGATCCAGCGACGTCTTTCACACCATGTTGGCCGGCCAACTTTGGGCAGACTCCAAGAAGTCCGAAATCGTCCTCAAGGAGTCCAGTGCGTGCGAAGAAGTCTTCACCGAATTCCTCAAGTACTTTTACTGCGGTCAGGTGACCCTAGAGATAGACACTGCCGTCCCGCTTTTACTTCTAGGCGACAAGTACAACGTGGAGTCTATAAGGACAGAGTGTGAGAAGTTTATGAGGAGGAAAGTCCAAGGTGGTAACGCGAGGGCCGCTGTCATGTACATGCACTACGCTAGGATGTACGGCTTCGAAGAGTTGGAGGAGAAATGCTTCGACGCCATCTCCAGAAATTTCGCGAGCGCAGTGGCCATGCCCGAGTGGCTGGAACTAGACGTGCAATACGTAGGGGAACTCTTACAGTGCACCACGCTTATCGTCGAGAACGAGTTCGCCGTGTTCAAGGCGATGCAGGACTGGGTTTTGGCGGAGTACAGGGAGGCCCAGGCCGGGGAGAACTTGATCAGGCTGCTGCCGCACGTCAGGTTCTCTCAGATGCTCCCCCAGCAGTTGGTGAACGTGGAACGGTCTGCCATCGGACAGAAGTTCCCGCTTCTCCTCAGCCCCTTCATCAATGAAGCCTACCGGTTCCGGTCACTGGCGGGGCAGGTGAGCTCAATTCCATAAACGCACCTTGCGACCTTTTATAAAACTGCAGAAGGTGCCATACACTTATCGCATATCTTTAAATGCATGCACAGATTTAAGATGCAGCTTTTCCTAAAACGCCACCTTGCAGCTTTTCCTAAGACTGCAGTAGGTGCCATACACTTAGATCCAAGGACGCATATCTTTATACGCCTGTAGTGGTAGCTTTTCATAAAACGCCACCTTGCAGATTTTCATAAAACTACATTTAGATCCAGGGACGCCTGTATAAAAGATACAGATTTAGTCGTATTCTGTATTTTTACCTTCTACACAGACTCTGTTTCATTGTTCAACTAAAAAAAAAACGATTTGTGTCGTCTGCACTCTAGGTGGGAGGTTTCCATGACAACAAGTTCCTGCCACGTGACTACACGGCCAAAGAGTGGTGCACATTCCTGAGGCTCCAGCTGTCAGACATCCGCCGCTTCCAGCACAACGTCAGGACCATCAGCCTCGACTCACCCGTGCCCAACGAGGTACCATACGACACGTTGGTTTAATCATTTTCAACGTAGTGTGGTTATGGCTGTTGTTGTTCACCATGCATATATTTAGGGAGGGGTCTCTTAAACGTACAAGAGGCACCTCCTCGAGCACGGCAGTCCCATTTTACGTCCCTTCTGAAAGACGGTACAGCCCCAACCGTCAACTCTTGAAATATTTAAGTCTAATGTTTAACTCATCCAGGTAAGACCCCTCCCCCGCTTAGCGCAGTAACCCGTCACAGGCAGCAGAAACTTCCATAGGATGATGGCAGCTGCCTTAAAGGAAAGAATAAGACATGTCCTGATCCCTGAACATGATCCGTGTATATAGCATATCACCATATAACGCATATGTTTTAGTTCAGAGTACCATCCACACACGAGTCTGTTCTTAATGCTGAACGCCAATCACACAAAGACCCATCCCTGGTGCTGAACACCATTCATACAGACCCGACCTTGACTGAACACCATCCACACACAGGCCTGTCCCTGGTGCTGAACACAATCCACACACAGGCCTGTCCCTGGTGCTGAACACCATCCACACACAGGTTAACACACCTATCTCCTGCCTTGAACACTATTGGCACAGAGACCTTTGCCCGGCCCTTCTGATCATGAACACAATTTACACACATGTAAACGCATCTGGATAAATGCTTTGCACTAACCCCTGATGCTCAGAAGCTGTATGGTTAATCTTTCTGGTCCGGGATGTCGTTTTAACGTGGTTTCAATGCCTTTCAACAGGTTCATTCCGAAGATTACATGTGGAACATCGCATTCCAACTGAACTACATCGGCAAGCGTTTCCGGTCAGGCCTGGGCAGTAACGCCACCCTGCACAAGTACGAGTGCCTGGCGATCAAGCTCACACCACTCAAGATCTGCCCACGTGACCGCAGCTTCGAGATCTCGCTCCTCGTGTACGACCGAGACGTGAACGTGGCGCAGATCATCAGGCGGTCGGCCACGGTGAAGGCTACCCAGGCCACGCACCGGGAGTCGTACGCCATCCAGGCCGCCACGGGCTTTCGCTTCGGGATGCCGTCCTTCGGCCAGCAGGACTCCGTCACAGTGGAACAGTTCTTCGAGGAGAACGAGCTTGGCCCGGACTCTCCTTACGTCAAGGAGAGCGCCATCAACGTAGCCGTCATCATCAAGCCGCATGTAGAGTAGAGCGTGCAACGTGGTCGTGCAACAGTTGTACATCGTACGGTTGTCGTGCTTTTAGAAACTATCTTGGGATAGTCGTACGGGCATTTGTCCTGGAAAATTTAGCTGTCTTAAGCTTGTTTCGGGAAAGGTTGTCTTAGTTCCTTGTCGGCGATTTTTCTGTCCGTTTTGTTTTGAATCCTACGACGTAACAATCGCACGACGACCTGTGACGAGTGCAACTGCGCCCTTATCTGTACAAAGTACTTTTTCTCGATTTTTTTTTTCAAATAACATTATTTGTTTGTAGTATTTACATGTAACCACGGACGTGATTCAAAGCTCACTATGGTATATACATACAGCCATTTTATCCCTGTACAATACTTAACAAAAAGGGACATTCTGCAATGCTCTTCAATGCAATATAGCTACTTACTTGGATTAAGATGTATCACTGTCATATTTCGCAACGAATTCCAAATTCAAAGGGTTCCTTGCAGGTTTACAGCAAGGTCAAGTGTTGTCAATAGATAGAGAATACGTCACGTCTTTTGGTAATAGTACGTGGAACACAGAGCTAGATTAGAGAGAAAGTTTTATTCGTTTCAGTGTTATTTGTCCGCACCTTTAGTGAGATACCCGCTTAATACTACGGTCACATTTTGCATCCGCCCCGGCCGGGCCCCGAAGCCACAAATCTTTCCCGATGGACTGCTGAATACCGCGGGGGTACCTCTCGGTGCGTTCTCGATTAGCACGCGAAGTTTATTTGTTACCGGGTCCCGAGTTGATTTTAACTTTAAGTCAAAAGCAACCCGGGGCCCGACCGTGTCCACAAATAAACCGGTAGGCGCGGGGTGTCCAACGGGGCCCGAAAGTGGATAACAGTCCGTAAACTACCCGGCGGAGCCCCTTTTTTCAAATGTGACCGAAGCATAGATCCTTGAAAGTTGAGTTTGCTGGTAGTCCCTAGACCGCTGTCAGAATGTGTAAGCTGGACCAAAGTTACGTTTAGACTATATGTTATCGACTATGTTTTAAGCCAACGTTTCGCTTTTGATGAATTTCTGACTCAGGTGATTTGATGACAAAATCACTTGATCTTGCACACTATGCGATAGGCTATATGAGATGGCTGCGACCTCCTTTCACCAAAATTACCAAAAAAAGTTAGTAAAAAAAACATTTGAATGCCACTCAGAAGACCCACGGAGCAAGAAATCTTGAAGTTGTACACAATTCCCGATAGTTTTGATAATTTTTGAGAATGAAAAGACTAACTACAAACTATGCTCTTTGTCCAAGATCACCTGATAAGTCATACACAATCTACAGAATGAAGCCAAAGGTGCTACCAAAGTTCCTGCCCAGTGTTCCTTTTGTACAGTTTTGATCATTATCTATTTATATATCATATATGGATCTTGTAAGTCAAACATGTTGAGACATGACATTGTATAGTGTGTTTGGCAATGTTAGATTTACCCTGGAAGCCAGACTCTAGCCGGATTGGCAGAGGATCTGTTCGGCAGCTTAGATAATGAGTCCGATATCTATTGACGAGAAGTCCTCGGGAGTGTTAATTTAGGTCGGCGGGAAAAGCTGCCTAGGGTCCCGAACAGATTCTCTGTCAGGCCCCGGCCCGGCTAGAGTCTGGTTCCCAGGGTATGTTAGATCTAGACGTAATGTAAGTCAATAGCTTGGGATGGTGTTCTTCTCACAATTTCGCGACAAGACAGTCTTTGTAGATAAAAAGAGATTGATGACATAAAGCAATAAGCTACGCCCAGATTTAAACGTGGCGCTCTCCAGCTCTGCGGCATGTGCGTTACCTAAAGCGGGTATCTCGCCAATTTGTTGCCTAAAATGGCGATAGTTTGGGAAATTTCAATCACAATTTGCAAAATGTCATGAGCTAGACGCGATCGCTCCAAATCTCTTATCTGACGTATCTCAATCATTGATATCGTACATTGATTTTTAATTTAGTAGTAACACTGCGATTTCCATTGAAGTTGTATCAAATTGGGGGCCGAAACTGAGGATGTGTCATTCCAAGCGCGGCCATTTTGTAGTGGTCACGCATTGGAAAAAATTGGCGCAATTATTTATCACCAACAGACGCGGCCTAGATACTCGCTTTAGCTCAGAAAAGCATTCTCGTTCTTGTTAACGTTAATAATTATTGCTAATTCCATTCCTGCATGGTTCGCAACAGACGTTGTGTTCTAATGCACACGACCAAAACCTTGCTTGGCAAGGGTGTTCTATCATTCCAATTCTTCGTTCCTTCTTTTTGACTTAGCCTTTGCAATATATAACTCTACTTGCGCTGTGAATCTTAGCTCTGCTTTAAAGATGGTTGTGTATAGAATTAGGAAAAGCATGCAGCACTGCGCTTAAAATTCACTACACATAGCTCTACATCTGACTTGTTCTTTCAATCCTCTGCTAGCACCAAGCTGACACCAAGCTCTGTAGAAATTGCGGACAACATTTGTTAATGAGAACGCTGTGCATGTATAGGAATACACTTAATGGTGACCAACATTTGCATTGTATTTATCATGAACATTGTATCAACGTATTGATTCTTCTGTATTATGATATTGTAACATAGTCGTTTTGTTGTTATCTAGCCAGTACGTATATACCATAATGATGTACTAACATTGCAATTTGCTACACTGTATAAAATGTATCCGTATGTTGGCAGTATTTGTAGTAGTACGTTACCACTTGTCAGGCCGGACTGTTGATATTTGTGTAACATTACTGTGGTTGATCACGTGATACTGTTTGATGATGTGAGAGGCCAACTCATACCGGGGAGGGGGGCACCAAGGTCACGTGAGCGTGCAGTTTATACATTAACCTTTACAATAGGACGACCTTCTCTTGGTCATTTTGTCCTGCAGGACTCCATGTAATGTAGCGACGAATTGATCTACAATATTCAATAAGATCGCTCATCGGTACCATTCCGAGTACTCATGCGCGGCGACTGGAATTGTGGGTATCATGTCAAAGGTGACGGTCAGTGACCTGTAAACAGTTCTTGTCCAATTTGCATAACAATGTCTAGTATGGGGCATTCACCTTTGATATATTGCTGGTGTGTTACGCCGAACGGCGGTTATACCGGCTATATAGATACAGATACAGATATTACCCACAATTCCTGTCGCTGCGCATGCGTACTCAAAATGGTGGACGAGATTACAGCAATTTTGATAGCAATCTGTCAGAGAGTTGTTTGCTTTGCGAAAGTGCAAACGCAAAGGATCTGCAAAATCTTACCGTCAACTTACCGTTGTACATTCAAACCAAACAATAGCCACTTTATTGTATGTTTGTTTTTCTTTGATCTCGTCGTTTTAGTGTGTAGAACCAATGTTGACGTGATAGACACTATCTGTGACTATTGTGCTGCTATTTCTAAGGCTTCTTTTTTTAGACTATGACTGGATTTTTTTAGATCTGAGACAGATTTGACATGTGAGATGACATATGAAATGTCGTGTAGAGTCATAGTCCATGTTTCTTACCTTCTTTTTTCTTACAGTCACTGTCATTCTGAAAGTAGTGCTCTGTATTGTTTTCACGCGAGAAAATGCGAGATTAACGTTAAATGTACCTCACGTGAGATCTCACGAGAACTTATTGTGACGTTGGAAATTCATGTACGTGGTCACGGTTTGATGTGCTGGCGTGCCATGTTTTTTACAGGAAGTATTTGAAATATATGCTGCGTGGTGCACTATCATGTGCAAGTGTGTGACTGTGAAAATGGACAATGTTGTTGTGGTGCCTTCTCCTGATGTTTAAATTATTTATAACTTCTTTTGTTTACGATTGCACAATAAAAAGTCAATATATGATAAATGTGTCGTGTAGTGGATTCTTTCCTTGTTGTGGTGAATATTTTATTCCTAATGTCCCTTTACACATTTGTAAGTTATAACTTGCATCTTTGCGAGGTAGTTAGCTCTTTAAGTCGTGTGTGCTTATTTACATGTACATAATGTACGAGTATATTACACACTGTTATCAAACCGCTTTTAGGCTTTTTCAAAATCGTTGGTAATTCAAAGTTTGTACAAAACTTAGTGTTGCATATTGAGGGCCATCTCTTGCCATTCGTCGTCTTTCTTACAGCGTCCCATCGTATACTCTACATGCAATGCAATTTCACAAGCCAACTGTAAAACTGGTTGAAGTTCATGCGTCACTAGACTGAATAATTTAGTGTTTTTCTCACATTCCAAGATAAACACTCGTCTATTTGGTATACCATATCTTATTGATTAATGTCAGTGGGATTCCATTTTTGTCTAAGAATTCAGCACTTCTTGTGTACTAATGTAACTATTCTACAATGGTAGAAATTATAATTATTTGTTAACTTTGATTTTTTTTAGTTATTTATGTGTCTAGGGCATGGTAGTGGTAATTATATAAAATGGATATAGAGTGTTCGTGTAAATGGAACAGAATAACCCTTCAATCTGTGACTATTAAAAACACGTTTACAAGAAACACACCTCCAATTATTTTTATGTCTGCTCAGTACATCTTTGGTCACCGAATGACAATGTTCTGGAATTAATAATATGTGAATAGGAAGGAAAAAACAAGGACAGATGTTTTAAACTGTGTGTGGATGGTGATCAGCACCAAGGACAGACATTTTTACTTGTGTTTCAAAGGGCGTTCAGCACCAAGGACAGATGTCTTGACCTACATGTAAATGGCGCTAAAGGACACGTTGTTACGTGGCACATGTTTGGTAAATCAGGTTAACTATATGAACATTGTTTTTAGTTTATGTAACATCTGTACTTTGCCACGTGGTAAACTACGTGGGTCGCCACCAATGTAGGAAATTAGTCTGTCTTTGCAAATAAATTGAGTGCCACTTGGAGCCGCGTTATCACTGTTACTTGTGGACAGCACCATCCATGGATGTTGGTTAGCGAAAACAAACCAGAGATTTGGTCTAACTTCGTTCATCTTACTTTTTGACCGTACAGATCGTTTGGGCTACTTTTGAAAAAGCTGAGGCTCGCATGAAACCACAATTTTTGAGACGGTTACAATTGGAAAGAAGTGAACACAGGGTACTAAGTTGACGGACTGCTTTTCGTTGTTTTTTTTTTCACTTTCGGAGTTGACCCCTATTGTGGCACCATAAGATAGCCTGCGCCTACCAGGTTATTTTGGGGCACGGCCGGGTCTTCGAATTTCTTTGACGACGTGACTTAATCGTGGAACACCGAGAGGTCCGAACCCCTCGCGTATCCAGAAGTCAGTCCATCCCGACAAATTCGTGGCTTCAGAGCGCGACTGGGGCGACACCCTTGAACGTACGGACACTGAGATCGAGGCAAATTTGACCGACGCATCTCTAGAAAGCCGTCATATGTAGACTGTGCAAGACCTATCCTGTCATCATTCCAGCCAAGACACCCAGCATTCCTTCAGCGCTTTTGGACATTCAACAATTCAGGTAAAAGGAGGTTTCGTTGCTGTTCTTGTTGTCGTTTTTCTCCCGCATTCAAACATATTTTCTCTCTTCGTCTGAAGAAACTCCCAAACCTGCGAATATTGGAATATCCACAAAAACGTAGCCACGAATTACAAGACATCTAAAAAAACTGGTCAAAGATAAATTTGTGGCTGGGGGAAAGTAGCGCAGGCAAACTGAGGATTTCCTTTACAATGATGTCCGGATTTCGGTACATATTTGGCGTTCTGATCGTTATTCTCGCTTCGTATATGTCGTCCTGTGAGTCCTCCGACCAGACTTGTTTTCCAAACTGTGTTCCGCGAGAGTGGGCATTTTGCATGGGCACTAACACAACGTTCCTGGACAACGAATATTACGCTACGCACTACAAGTATTACAGGTCTTTGTGTCTATCATGTAATAATGATCAACAGCTTCTTTCTGGCCTCAATTCAAGTGGTGAATGTTTCGGATCTTTGATGTGGCTTGGTATAAGAGGCTTGAAGTTTGGCACGTTATCGTCACAAAAGCTAGCCGTGCTCGGAAACGATGTCAGGCTCAACACACTTGTTCTAATCGACACGGGAATAACCGAAATAGAAAGAGCTACATTTGCAAACTTTGCAATATTAGGAAAGTTATATTTGGACCAAAACATGATAACACGGGTTCCTAGAAACTGGTACGGTGAACTAAAGCCATGGGGTACATATAACCTCAACAAGCTTTCCTTCTCTCATAATAAGATATCGAGATTAGAACCATATTGTTTTGAACCGCTGAACAACCTTGATGCGTTAGATTTACGGAATAACGCTCTACGTCAAGTACAAAACCTATCGTTTATCGGATTGCGTCGTCTCACAACGCTTCTTCTTGCTGAAAACAAAATCGAGTCCTTTTCACCGAACGCGTTGGAGCCTTTAACCAAATTGCAGTCCATCGATCTCAGTCACAACGCTTTAGTGTGTCTGCCCAAAGAGTCGTTTCTGAGTCTACTTAGAATTGATAGTGTAACACTCGACAGTGATAGCCTTTTCGTTTCTGAACACAAGGCAAATCGCGATATGCCATGGAAGATTGTGCTGGCACGGTGCGAGCAGAGCAGGACGCATGTGATACGAATCCACGTTGCCAACACCCTTCTTCAAGTCGTTTACGAAGAAGAGGAAGACTGGTTCTCTTTCAATCGGTTTGCCATGAAGAAGGACACTGTGAAGTATCCCATGTGTATGAATTATCAACCACACGTTTCGCAGTCGTGTGGCAAAGAAGGATCTTCGCACTGTACGTCATCCAGCCATTTGCGTCCTCCTTTCGTCATTATGGTGAGGAATGGAGAAAAGTATAGCCGCGTACCGTTTCCGGTCCAGTGTGCCGAGGCGTGGAAAGAGCCTGGCGGGATGAAAGTGCCTTCAAACGAGGCATACAATCTACGAATATCCGGCGTAGAAAACAGCGAGGATCCTGGTTTCGTCGTAATGGCAGATTCAGTGACAGTGACTGGTCCTCCCACAAGTGAACAGACAGTGTCTTGTTTTACTCTGGTGGAAGACAACATGTACCATGGAAACTTCAGAGCCTCATCTGCAATGAAAGTAGGTACAAACTGTTTGAAAGAGAAGTCGGATAGGAACGGAACTGACACAACCGCAGCGTTTATACCTAGTATTACGTCAGTGAAAACAACAACAACAACAACAACAACATATGTATCTTTGGAAAATACAATGACATTGTCAGAAATTTTTACGAATGGCAAGCCGACAATACAAACTAAAGAGGAGATATCTGGAAAAACAGCAAAAGCATTGTTAAAACGGCTATATATTAAAGTGGGCTCTGTAACAGGGATTACACTTGTTGTGATAATTCTTCTTTCCTTACGTTGCTACGGAATCAAAAGTAGAAGAAGAAGAAATGAAAATAGAGGCAATGGTGTGATCCCAGGAGGATTGACAGACCGTGGCACTAGTAATAAAGGTTGCAATCAGAATCCAAACTTTCCTCAATCCCTTTCCAGCTTTCCAAGACTTCCAGTGATTGAAAACATACACTACCAACGTAATTCTCGAGGTGCTTTTCAGCACGAGAACATGCCGCATGGTAATGTAATAGACAATCGGCAAACCCCACAAACTCGTACAACAAACGCGTACGCCCAAATTAACGAAGAGGACGAGTACAATCCACAACACCATACCTACTATGATATAAAAGATGAAGACACTGATGTGCATTGCAAAATAAAAGACAAAGACGCTTCATCTGGAAAGAACCAAAATCCAATCTCTCCTGTTCCCCTTTCCAGCTTTCCTGAAATTTCTGTGACGGAAAACATACACTACCAAAGTAATCCGCAAGGTGCGCCTCAGCCGGAAAACATGCTTTACGGCCATGAAATAGACAATGAACAAACCCCACAAACGGCTACAACAAACGCGTACGCCCAAATTAACGAAGAGGAGGTGTACAATCCACAACACCATACCTACTGTGATATAAAAGATGAAGACACTAATGATATGCACCACGAAGTCAAAGACCAGGAGACTGTATCTGGTCAGGACTCACATAACATTTCCTCACATACAGGCAGCGAAATAAACGGTACCGCGCAAAATCATGATGACGTTTTCACAGGGGATGACGAAGAAACAGAGGACAGAAATTATGGGAACAACATCGATGACGAGTGATAAAGTTTCAAGCAGCTGACCTCAAACATTTACGGTGGACTAGAAGTAAAATGTTAGATTACGAAAAAAAATGAATTTGTACTTTTGGGCCATAGTAGACTGCAGAGAAGAGGCATGACAAGTTTTCCTTAGAACACACGACAAATAATGTGAATAGAAATTTTTGCTTCTTGTACTTTGTACCAACAAAATAGCTACGTGTAAACTACATTGTTAGCCAATTTTGATTCTACGTGTTGTACAATCTGACAATATGGACTTTATTTTCAGTTTACCCAGAACACGTGTTCGTTAGCGCATGGTAAACAACTAAGTGGGTCGAATGCAGGAAATTAGTCTGTCCTTGCCAATAAATGAAGTGTCACTCATAAGTCAGTGTCCACTTAATGATGGGTCATTCTTCCTTATCGGGTGTCGCGCCAAATTTCTGCTCCGACAGGTAGTGCCTCAGCGTCAAGTTAGGGGTAGGGGTAGGGTGAGGACTATACTGTTAGGGGAGTGAACGGATTTGTTTAACCGGTTAGCTTTAGTATTAGCCTTCCAGTGCGACCTCTTCTCTGACCTCTGCTGAAAAATGACCCCACTCCACGACTGTGAAGGGCTATCCCCTCTCTTGAAAATTGAATGGTGTTTAGCGCCAAGAACAGCTATGTTTCCTTTGTGTGATTTGGGTTCAGAATCAAGGATGTGTGTGGATGGTGTTCAGCACCAAGGACAGGTGTTTTTACTAGTGTCAGGATGGTGTTCAGCACCAAGGACAGGTACTGGGTATGACACGTCCACTACATCGAATTGAGGGTATTCGTAATATTAGGTATAACCTAACCCATACATTACTCTACATTATATCCATGTAGACGTATGCGCCAGATGCAGTGACACACGACCTTTCTCTGTAGAGTCATTAACCGCTAAATGGGTCATTCAGCTACGTCTTACGTTGGTGGGTGGTGTTCAGCACCAAGGACAGGTACTGGGCATGACACGTTCACTGCATCGACTAGAGGGTATTTTGCGGCAGGTTTGTGAATGTGTCATTCGCAGACCAGCTGTCCTGGAACAGGAAAGATTGCGATTGGTCCTAGTTGATGGAGAGATTCTTCCCGATAATAGTAATCTACAACAAAATCGTGTGACAAATACGAGCTGACATTCAAGTATAATAAGAAAATTCACATTATTTCCATCAATACAAACATGTTCTGTGTGTTTCTTTCAAGTAAATCCTACTCGTCATGTTTACGCATTGGCCTCGTGTTACTGACATGCATGGACGTTTTATGTAACCTTATATGTAACGTCCTTAGCCCCACTGAACTGGCCCAAAAATGAGTCACCTGTTATTCAGTATCGAGCGAAAATTTGCCCTTTTACAGAACTTCTTTAACATGTGATAACGTGGCACGTCTTGCGCAACTCAAGCGAACAATGTGACTTTATTTTCAGTTTATCCAGAGCACGTGTTCGTTGCCGCATGGTAACAACTGCATGTAAGTGGGTCGAATGCAGGAAATTAGTCTGTCCTTGCAAATAAATGGAGTGTCCCTCAGAGCCGCTCGGCACAGTTGGCGTGGACAGTGCCCTCCTCAGATCGAGGTTGCCGAAGACGAACCAGTGAGATACAGTCTTATTGCGTTGACCTTCCTTTTCGGCCGTACAGATTCTGTGTTCTGTATTAGAGAGTGTCGTTGCGTGTTTCGTCTACCTTAGAAAAAAACTATAGACATCCATAAAGCGTCATTTTTTGCTAAGGTCATACTTGGAAAAAAGGCCCGGGTGGGTAGTTAACGCGCTGTTTTATTTTGCACTTTCCGGCGTGACACCTACGCGGCTCTGTTGGAATCCTGGGGGCTACCGGACTATCTTAGGGCACGGCGGGAACCCAAAGGTTTTTTTTTTACCCGCATTTAAAATCAACACGGGACCCAGCGACAAGTGAACTAAACTGGTAGTCTACTGCGGTACAAATTCGTGGCATCAAATCCTGACTGGCAGTATTGGCATCGTTGCACAAGACCTACCCAGCCGTCGGTACAGCCAAGTCGTCCGATACTCATTCAGCGCTTTGTAACTTCCAACAAACGTCTTTCAGGTAAAGGGAGATTTCGTTGTTGTTCTTCTCGCGCATTCGAACGTACCGGTCTCGGTCTCTATTTCTCTCGGGACTCATGATACACATAATTGTAGGTAAAAATTACAAGACATCCAAGAGCTGAACGAAAAGTGGTTTCTGTGATTGAAAACTTTTAGCAGAACTGGAAATTTTGACGGAGAGGGAAAAGGCGGGGCGAGACATTGAGGATATTATTTCACCATGATTTCCAGATTTCTGTACATATTTGGCGTTCTTATTGTTATTCTCACCTCGTATACAATGTCCCGCCAATTGAGCCGTCAGAGTTGCTTACCAAGCTGTGAAAGGCGAGAGTGGCGATTTTGCATGGACACTAACATAACATTTCTGCAAAAAGAATATCTTTCTACGTACTACAAGTATCACAAGTCTGAGTGCATATCATGCAGTAATGATAAGCAGTATTTTCCTGGGTCCAGTGCTAGTGGCGACTGTTTTTCAAAATTTCTTTGGTTCGCTGTTAGAGGATTGAAATTTGGCATGCTATCATCACAAAAGCTCGCTATGTTTGGTAACGATTCCCGTCTGTTCACCCTTATTCTAATGGACACGGGAATAACCGAAATAGAAAGAGCTACATTTACAAAGTTTAAACTCTTAAGAGAGTTATATCTAGACCAAAACATGATAACGCGTGTTCCTAGATACTGGTACAGCGTTAACAATGCATGGGGCATATATAATCTTAACCAGCTTTCTTTCTCTCATAATAGAATATCGAGTTTAGAACCTTATTGTTTTGAACCTCTGAGCCTCCTTCTTACGTTAGATTTACGGAATAACGCTCTACGTCAAGTGCAAAACCTGTCGTTTAGCGGATTGATCCGTCTCACAACGCTTCTTCTTGCTGAAAACGAAATCGAGTCGTTTTCACCGAACACGTATGAGTCTTTAACCAAACTGCAGTCCCTAGATCTCAGTCACAACGCTTTAGTGTGTCTACCAAGAGAGTCGTTTCTGTTGAAACTGAATAGACTGGCGCTTGGAGGTAATACCCTTTTTGTCTCTAAAGACAAGGTTGATCTCGATATTCCATGGAAGATTGTGCTATCACCGTGCAAGCATAAGGCAAGGCATGTGACCAAAATCCACGTTGCCAATATCCTTCTTCAAATGGTTTACGAAGAAGAAGAAGAAGGCAGGTTTTCTTTCGATTTGTATGACATGGAGAAGGGTGCTATGGGGTTTCCCCGCTGCGTGAATTTTCCACCAGAGGTTTCGAAGGCGTGCCTCAAAGGCTTCACGTATCCATGTACGCTGGGTCATTTGCAACCTCCTTTCGCTATCTTGGTGAAGAATGGAGAAAAGCGTAGGCACGTGCCTTCTACGGCCCGGTGTGCCGAGGCGTGGAAAGAGCCTGGCGGGATAACATTGCCTTCAAAAGGGGGATACAATCTGCGAATATCCGGCGTAGAAAACAACGAGGATTCAGGTGGTGATTACAGAGGGGATGGTTACAGAGGTTCAAAGAAAACAAACAAACACGATTTCATCGTGATGGCAGATTTCACGCCCGGGGCCCGTCCGCAAAGCGTTTGGAATATGGTGCCGTGTTTAACTCTTGTTGAAAATGAAATATATAATGGGAAATTCAAAGCGTTCACAATGGAAGAAGTTGCAAACGGTCCGAACTGTTTAAGAGAGGTGCCTACGGTTACAGATGGAATCGTTCATCTTGTAGACACAACGACAATGTTTATGCATACTGCATCGTCAGAGAAAACGACAACAACAATAATAACAACAACAAAAATAACAACAACATCTGTAACGTCCGAAACAACAATGTCAGAAGTCTTTACAAATGGCACGGCGACATCACAAACTAAAAAGGAGGCATCTGGAAAAACAGGAAAGGCATTATCAAAAGGGCTATATATCATAGTAGGCTCAGCAGTAGCGGGGGTTGCATTTGTTGTGATATTTCTCGTTGCTTCACTATGCTGCGGAATCAGACGAAGAATGAAAAATGAAAACAGAGATAACGGCATGATTACAGGACGATCGGCAGACCGTGGTAACTTTCCTCAGTCCCTTTCCAGCTTTCCAAACCTTTCAGTGACAGAAAATATAGAGTTACGCTTCCAATGTAATCCGCAAGGTGCGCCTCGGCCCGAGAACCTGTCCCAGAGCAACGAAATAGACAATCGGCAAACCCTAGTACTACAAACTCTTACAACAAACGCGTACGCCCAAATTAACGAAGAAGACGAGTACAATCCACAACACCACACCTACTGGGACATAAAAGATGAAGACACTAACGTCCATTGCAAAATAAAAGACAAAGGCGCTTCATCTGGAAAGAACACAAATCCAATATCTCCTCTTCCCCTTTCCAGCTTTCCAGAAATTTCTGTGACGGAAAACATGCACTACCAACGTAATCCGCAAGGCGCGTATCAGCCCGAGGACATGCCCCATGGCCATGAAATAGATAATGGACAAACCCCACAAACTCCTACAACAAACGCGTACGCCCAAATTAACGAAGAAGACGAGTACAATCCACAACACCATACCTACTGGGAAATAAAAGAAGAAGACGTGAATTGTGAAATAAAAGACAAAGACGCTTCATCTGGAAAGAACCAAAATCCAATCTGTACCCTTTCCAGCTTTCCAGAAATTTTAGTCACGGAAAACATACACTACCAATGTAACCCGCAAGGTGCGCCTCAGTACGAAACCATGCCCCAGGACCAGGACTATGAAATAGACAATGAGCAAACCGCACAAAAGACTACAACAAACGCGTACGCCCATAATAAAGAAGAGGACGAGTACAATCCACAACACCATACCAATCAGGAAATAAAAGACGAAGACACTGTTTCTGGACAGGGCGCACAAGACATTTCCTCAAGTGAAACAATTAGTCGCCCAAAAAATCAAGATGACGGTTTCACAAGTGATGACGGACAAACGGAGGACAGCAGTCATGCGTATGAGAACGACGAAGTGTTATAGTGATAACGGTAAAGCGGCTGATGTCAGACTGATACGGTGGCCTAGAAGTACAAACGATAAAGCGGTTGATCTCAGACTGATACGGTGGCCGAGAAGTACAAACGATAGAGCGGTTGACTTTAGACTGATACGGTGGCCGAGAAGTACAAACGATAAAGCGGTTGATGTCAGACTGATACGGTGGCCTAGAAGTAAAAACGATACAACGGTTGACCTCAGACTAATACGGTGGCCTAGAAGTACAAACGATAAAGTGGTTGACCTCATATTGATACGGTGGCCGAGGAGTACAAACGATAAAGCGGTTGACCTCAGACTGATACGGTGGCCGAGAAGTAAAGACGATAGAGCGGTTGACCTCAGACTGATACGGTGGCCGAGAAGTACAAACGATAGAGCGGTTGAACTCAGACTGATACGGTGGCCTGTAAGTGCAAGGTTATTTCTTAAATGAGCCTTCAATTTCAAAACTAGAGTTCGGCGACCTCACACCTCCATAAAATTGATTTTATGAAATTTACATACATTTACATTATCTATTCATTGTGATGCTTACCGTCAACTACTAGTAACTAACACATGTCAGAAATATTACATTATTTATCATTTTAATGGTTTTGTCCATGACGAGCTGGAATTGGGACCATTATTAATTTGTCCAACAAATTTCTTGAAAGCTAGGAGGTAGGAATTTCGTTTTTATTGTTTAAGCAGATTACTATTATCGATATTTGTACAAATGATCAATTAAGTATTGTTATATTGTATTGTATTGTTTTGTATTGTATTGTATTGTATTGTGTTGCATTGTGAGATTGAAAGATTGTATTGTATTATAGACGTAAAGTACAGACAGCATTGTACAATGTAAACGCATCTCCACTTCTGGTTGTAATTCACCTATATGTTGCGTAAAGTTGTGATTTTCCAAAATATCACTGTAACGGTTATCAATGTCCATATAGTGTTTATTAAATGGCGAAGATTTTAGAGAAAACTCAGCATGTTTGTCTTGTGATTTTCATGTTCTTTTTCATGAAATTGAAAACTATCATAGGATCAACACGTAATATAGTATAGCCCAGCAAACGTTTTTTTTTATTTATGTGTCACTGCAATCAAATTTTCTTTTTAATTTATGTGAAAAGTGCCACATACAAAGAACATACTAGTATAGGTTAATTATAAGGTAGTCCTATAGTTCTTTTGAGGTCATAGGAGCAGTGGGATGTTATCCACTATGTCTAGGGTACGGCCTTTGAAGGCGAAGCCCAACCCTCTCCTTCCATCGCATTTTACCTCCCCAACCGAAGTCAGGTACCCATTTTTACACCTGGGTGGGGCAAGGAAAGCTGTGTGTGCAAAGTGCCTTTCCCAAGGACACGTGGTATGTCAAAGGATTCGAACCCAGGACTCCGAGTTCTGGGTCATACCATTACACTCTAACCGTTACACCATAACCATTACATCCACACGAAACCATGACATAACAAACAAGTTTTGAAAGTGCATAAATCTTTTATTCTTGGAAATAGCATACTATAATCACAATGATATCTTTCTTGAAATGTAAAGCCAGTGGCAACAAGCATACTATTAGTCATTATTGGAAATTATGCTGACTGTTCACAATTTGCTTCGCTTATGCATTTATAACGCAGGATATGGCATACTCTAACACATTTATGGTATGAATATGAAGCTACTATAACTTAAGATTGACATTGTTGTTTCATCTCTGTTCTTGTCAATCTCACATCGTCTTTCTTTTGAACTTTGACCTAAATCGCAGTACGTCACTCGCCTCGCCCCATAGGCGTTGCCAAAAACCCATGGCTTCTGCCATACATCCGGGCAATTTGAATTTGATCTCTGGCCCGGGAATCGTACCATGGGGAACCCATACTCTAGACTTGCAAACAATGCCCCCTGGGAAAATGGGGCGATGTTTATGGAAATCTAGGGATGATCCTAGAGATAGTGTGTGTTGATAATTGTTGCTCTTCAATTCTAAATCTTCAGCTATTGCACAGGTCTGATCATGATTTGTAGAATGACGTTCGCGCCACACAGAAGCTCGGAGTCCGGCGCGTTTAGTTCCGACAGCGCCACGGCCTTCTCAATCTCCGTATCCGCTGTGTAGCGGGACTTGGTGAAGTTTTTCCTTCCGGCGACAGCTCGCAGAATTTGGTCGTTGTCCACCAAGCTGCGGTAGCACAAGTGTAGAAAAAGAACGGAGAAATTTGTCAATCTAATGATACTCAAACTCAATCAAAATTTTTATTCAATCCATTGCACTTGAAAACAAGGTATGTAGGGAATTCAAGTCGCCGGGTGGTGGTTTCAACCTGCAATATTTTCACAATTTCGCGGTTTGAAACCACCGTCTGCACATGTTCACCTATAGTATCCCTAAATACCCTGTTCCTAAAAACAACGGATATTGGTTACCCGGCGGATATAGATAAAGTAATCAAGCAAAGCATCACGTACAATACTATGTTTATATTTGAGGATTTTTAAAGGTACAAATGTTTGATTCACATGCTTCCCAATGGCACAGCTGTAACTATCAAGACCCATATTTTCTTTCAGGTCAGACTCTTGGTATTATCCCCATCTAGCGATGTTACTACGAGTTGCAGCAGTTAATACGAAAACAGGCAAAAATTCACGGGATTTATTTGTCGCCATTAGGGCTGGGTATCGGTACAGCGTACCGGTACAAAACCGGTTTTTCTTATTGGACCGGTCCAGAAAAACCGGACCTGAAAAAATTAGGTGGACCGGACGTTGGACCGATTAGAAAATTAACAGCTTATTTTATCAGGCATTCACACGTTTTGCCGCTTGTAGGTGGAAGAAAATAACAAGAGTGAAGTAGAGTAGAGTTTATAGTAATTTCTACCAAGTTTTACAGCCAATCGCACAGGTGCAGTTAGTGTTGAAGGATTTTAAAACGCCGGTGTAAGTCTAATACTCCACCAAACAGATCTATTTGTAGTGAAATGGACCATTGGTATGAATCATACTGCATCAGGTCCAGGTTTAGGTCCGGACATGGACCTGATCCTTTGGACCTGAACCGGACCTGGACCTGAATTTTTTTGTACCGGTACCCAGCCCTAGTCGCCATACTTGTTAGTTCACCTTTATCCGCAAAGCAACCCATGATTCTTTTTTTTTTTTTTAATACAGGGTGTTTGGGGATATCAAGGACCTCCTTGAGAATATCATGACGGTGATTTCAAACTGTGATATTTTAATTCTGCAGTTTGATTCTAGTAATGACGGATATAGGTTATCCCAATATTTGGAAATATCACAGTTGATATAACAACGGATATAGGTTATCTCGCGAATATAGGTGAACTGGCGTTGTATATATACCGACTGCACAAACCTGATGTAGAATTCGATGGGACGGCACTGGTCTAGGATCAGGTTAGCCTGCAGTACCGCTCGGAATTCGTCGAAGTTGGTGGCGCCTTTTGGGAAAATCTTCAACTCCCAGTCCCAGACCGTCTGTGGGTAGGCCGACGCTCGTGTCTGCATATTATATACATAGAAAAGCAGTAAATTCACACGTCAAGTACCTGACAAAGTCGCAAGTTGACAGCTGCAGTCTTCGCCACATTGGCAATGACATTGGTGCCACTTTTACTATCGATCTAATTTCATTTCTACAACTACGGTTATGGCTTCATGTATCTTGCTAGTGTCTACAAGTACAATCAATGCTTCCATACCTCGGTATTATTTTTCCCATTTTGCTACTTTTCGGCATGTTCAACTTCTCCGGAGAGGAAAACGTTCTTGTTTGTTTTTATCAAAAATCAGGTGAAAATTCATGAGCATATTTATGTCATCCACAAAATCTACTGCATGCTGTGGCCTTAACTATCTATGTGTATCTAAATACTTTACGTTTGGGACCGCATGTGTACATAGCGACACCTATACTGCAGTACAATATGAACCAGTACTG
The DNA here is from genome assembly GCA_019207045.1 of Branchiostoma floridae x Branchiostoma belcheri. Taxonomy (NCBI): domain Eukaryota; kingdom Metazoa; phylum Chordata; class Leptocardii; order Amphioxiformes; family Branchiostomatidae; genus Branchiostoma; species Branchiostoma floridae x Branchiostoma belcheri. The sequence goes on along the minus strand of CM033023.1, from coordinate 29,979,560 downwards.
CAGTACTGCTAGAATTGTCCTGACGAAGGTGACAGACAGCAACCGTAACGTCGATGAATTTGGCAATACAAAACACATGGTTATGTACAATTTTAAAGAATTTTGCTATTCCATGACTTACCAGTCTAATAAATCTATTCCCGGAAATTGTAGTCAATCTCAACAATCAACCAAAATGCTATCTTATACCTGGAATCGTGAGGTGAGTTCACAGTTCTTGGCGAGTTCGTGGAAGCCCCTGATGACGACGCGGTGGTTCCACCCCAGAGCGGTGTAGTTCCTCAGGAGGTAGTTGGACGTACGGAAGTCCTTATTGGCTGCGCGGCCGGTCAGGGGAAGGCAGTGGAACTTATAGGCCTAACATAAGGAACAAATAAGTTAGGATAGAATTGAAGTGGCGTCGTGTTGGCGTGACGATTAGGGTGTTTGGTCCAGACCCTAGAGGTGCTGGGTTCGAATTCACTGACAGGCCACCAATGTTATACAGATTTTACTTACTTCACTCAAGCGTAAGAATGGGTACAGCAAATCGCCAATAATTTTGAAAATTAAAAAGAAATCGCAGTTTTAAAAAAAAAAACGGTGAAAATGGGCACAAACTAGTTGCCAACATGCGCGATGACTACAGATCTCCTTTTTACAATCTATGTACATTGGTTTTTAATTCCGTGGTAACTCCGCGGTTTTCAGTAAAGATTATCTGGTGTGAAAACTGAGGATGTGACATTCCGAGCGCGGGAATTTTTTTGGTAAGGGTCACCTATTTTATTCAAGGTCGCACATCAGTGTAACCACAATGGGAGAAATGGCGGAAAATTCGCAAAGTAACCACATAATTTGTCACCAACGGGTGTGGCCAGAGATACAGGCGGGGTACACGTGATTTACACGTGGGAGACACATGATATACAAGTGGGATACATGTGCACATGTATCTCACTTGTATATCACGTGAGGTACACGTGAACGTCACGTGACATTCACGCCTTTTACCTGTAGCAGTAGCGTGACGAACAGATGCGGGAACTGGTGCACTAGTTTGCTCATCTCCACCTCGCACAGTTGCTCGGGCGCCATCATCGGGAAGCGGATGTGCTGCAGCAGCACCTTCAGCCGGACCTCCAGGTTCTCCCGCCGCTCGGGGTGACCCGTCGCGTTCAGCCAGCGTTCTACTGCCCGGAACAGCTCAAACTCGTCCTTGATCCTGAAAAAATAGGAAAAGCTGCTAACTAGGGGTCCCAAACCTACATCCTCTTTCCTAACATCAAAAGTTATCGGCCACCAAAATATAAATACCAGAGTATCTCACCAAAATTAGGTTCTGCTGCAGTACCAATGCTACACACCAGGGGACCAAGAATCAACATTGACCTTTATCTTTCCATCACCTATCCACATACCAAATTTCATCACAATTCATTCAGAGCTTCATAAGTTTTGCTGACCACAAATATCCGAAAATACACACAGAGATTCAAATACCCACAGAGACGCACACATAAAAAAACCTTAATTTTTCATGGAGGTTAAAATACATACACATGCAGTCTGACTGTCACATCACCGGAAACATTTGAACTATTTTACGATCTGCAATTCTAACCTAAGTCGCTAGAAGCGCTATTCTACCTTAGGTCGGAGCTGCAGAGGAACTCCACCAGCTGTTCCTGGTCCAGGTTGGTCCACTCCTGCTCCCACTCGTCAGACGACATGATGTCATCCATGCGCCCCGCCAGGGACTGCACGCATGCGCCAATCAGAGCCTTGTGGTAGCATTTAGTGGCGTATTGGAACCACACGTGGAATACCTGCAATAAAAGGAAATTAGGGGATGTTCCACACTACCTTCTAGATGGGGGTGTCATTCTAGAATTTAGTCTAAAAAAAGTCACCCCTGCAGTTGAAAAAAATCCGATAGGGGGCCGAATCCAAACTAAAACGGAGACTGGGATTTGAGGATTGTTAAAAAAACACAGCCATTAAGTTTAGTAATCTTCGAAGAATAAAAAACTGTTACCTCTTTGAGCTGCAGTTTGGGAATGATCTGCTTAACGGCGTGCTTGATGCAGACCTGCCTCAGGTCGGCCACGTTGTACTTGTCTGCCAACACCAGCACAGGCAGGGTGTTCTCTCTGTTCAACACCACGTGACATCCGTACAGGAACTTCAGAAAGCGCGGGAAAACCTCGATACACTCGTACGGCTCGATCAACTCCACCTCCTGGTGAGGGAATATCAAGAATATTAGTGATGATATCAGATACGCATGTGCTTTTGAGCATATTGTAACAGAACTAGTTAATTGCCAACATGTTTGCGCTACTATTGCATTTGTACAAAAATTGTAGACCTAATAATTGCTTGCCTCGGAAAGATTGCATCAACGAAATATACACTCAATAAAATCATAATTATCAAAAGACTTTACAGTGGGTTGAGAGTTTGGGCTGAATGGCTGTGTGCATACGAATTGATGATGCAAGCAGTGCTCATGAACACAATCAAGTGTAGATTTACATGCCATACAAATAACAAGGTTCTTTTTTTTATCAAGCAAAACAAAAATCACAGCCGGCGTTTCGGTGACCATCTGTCATCTTGCTCAATACTTTACGTTTGGGACCGCATTGTTAGCAGCGACACCGTAGCTGCTAGCCTCTACCAGGCTTCGTGGTTTGATGGTCTAATTGTAGAAATTGGTCAAATAGAGTAAATACTACGCTAGGGGAGTCAGCCGGTCGATTAGGGACATTCTCCAAACCACACGGACCTCGGCCGGCTGACTCCCCTAGCGTACGGTGACTCTATTTGTCCAATTTCGACAATTAGACCATCAAACCACGAAGCCTGGTAGAGGCTAGTAGCTGCAGTGTGAAATTGAACCAGTCAAAATTGCCCTGAGGAAGATGACAGTCACAGATGCGTCGTCCTCCTACCTGATAAAATCATTTACGGATACATGCCTTACATAGGAAATGTATCCGATCAGTACACATAAAACCTTTGTCCTTGAACATTTTCATGAAAAAGTGATTTCCAAAAATTGTACGATTATTTTTCTTAGCCCTAAAATGATAGACAATCCAGTATACCTTTTGACAATTACGGCGGCCGTTTTGAATTTCCTGAGGCGGGGGTGCTGAATGCACCACAACGAGGCTTGAGTTGGGACTCTACTCATAAACCTTATAATAGGCATTCTATAAGCACATTTCCTAAAAAATGAAAAAGTGATGTTGACGCTGAACTTGACGTTGCTGTCAATAACAATTAGAACTTTGAGATATAACACCATGTACAGTAGAACTAGATTCTGATGCTGGGGAGGGGTACAATGCCAATACCTGATTCCTTTCGTCGAAGATAAACGTTGAGGACGAGGCTATGGCACTGTCGAACGAACATTCCGAGAAGTCGTCGTCCGAATCGTCCGAACTTTCGCATGAAAAACACAGCTCCTCCAGGGCTTTCTTGTCCTATTGATTTCGAAAAATGTTGTATTCTTGTCACCTTTTTTTAAAATTCTATAAACTATTGCAAAAATATTAATGTCTTGTAGGCATTGCTAAGTCTAAGCTATCAACGAAAATAAGTTTTTCTGATCTATTCTAGACTGCTTTGCAAAATAGGCGCTTTCACACTTCCAAGTACGCACGTGCAGCGACAGGAATTATGGGTAATATGTCAAAGGTAAAGGCCCCTTACTTGCAAACAGTTCTCGTCTTGATGCTGTCGCCATTTTCTATTTTCATAACAATGTCCAGATGTGCTTTCTTTATGTCTCAGGGGCCTTCATCTTTGACATATTACTCACAATTCTTGTTGCTGCACATGCGCAATGGGGTGTATGGAAGATTACGTCACTTCCATATCCTGGAGATCACGCATGCGTTATGACTCAAGCAACATTCAGCTCCAAGTGCGAGCTAGAAGAGGGAACCAGGATACGATAAACTAGATCTGACAGGCAATTCTACAGACAAAATAAGCTTGTTACAACCTCGCAGAAGTAAATGTCGCCGGGGCCGCTTTTGCCACGCGCCATATCGACCTGCTGTACGGTTCTAACGGGCCGTGACCTCCGCTCTGGAACGGGAGGCGCTCCGTCGGCCCGACCCCTCTCTGTCCTCTGTCTAGGAATGTCCGCCATGTTGTCAACCACGCTAACTTCATCTTGACAATCATAAAACACCTGCGAGTTGGATTCTTCAACAAACTGATATACCTGTATAATGAGAGAGAAAATCCTCTCTCACCACCACGGTACGTCACTGTGCGTCACTCATTTATTCAAAAATTCAAAATAACGGCCTCATAAGGACAGTTACGCTCTTTAAAACGTCAATCATTTTGCAAAATTCAAAATAATGGCCTGATAGGGACAGTCATGCTGTTTGAACTAACTATGGTTAGCATGGAGCAAATAAACAGCTGCGATGAACTAGCCTAGCGAAGAAAGCAAGATGTGGAAAGACATGCAAAACAGATTCTTGAAGGATTTTCCGACCTTTCTGATATCTTTCCCGTCTTCAACGCAGCCACCCACCGCCCCTTCTGTAAGCCCACCCTCTGCCTCGGGCTAGTATAGAAAACATATGACAATCAAAATAAATTTCCCTTCCAAAAACTAAGACTTGAATGACGAAGAATTTGAAATGATTTCATAGTTTGCGAAATGCATGTTGGTGTGACCTCACTAAGTCTAAGAAGGTATAGGGCAAACACCACAGTTAGGGCTGACCATGGCAAACCATGTTGAAATACACTTAAACAAGGTTTCATAAAAGTTCTAAATCCGAATTTCAAACTTAGATTTTCTTAAAAACCAGAATATCACTGGGGTCCTCTTTCCATTCAACCAAAGTTAAGAAAACAAGAGGATTATCCTTCTCAAACTCAATCTCACCTTTGACCCCTGGTTTTCTCCATTCACCGGACCCAACAACTAAAATCTGTCCTTTCGACATTTGCTGAACTGAGCAAATATCCAGGAAAATGAAAAGCTTAGGCCCTCCCTATTTCTTCATTCCCCAAAAGTATCCACATTTGGACAAAACTCAAAAGAAAAGGGGGATTTTCAAGGATTTCACTAGGGACTATGTGATCCCCCCTCTGAGCAACTCAACTGTGACGTCTGCCCTGCACGTCCTGTGTCTGTGAGGCGGTTCTCGCACCTGGTAGAGGCAGGTATACCTCCGCTCGTCCACTATAGAGGACAGAGAGGTGTCCTGGTAGCTGTCGTCAGCTTCAAACACAGGTAGAGCCTGGCGCATCACAATATACAGCACAAACACACAAACATGAACTATCTGTGATGTGACATCGAGCCACTACTGTAGTACTGCATGGACAGATGCCTAGTTGGTGAGTAGAATAGAAGTCAAGAACACATAGAAGTGAAAAGAGCTATAGAAGCGGGACAAGACTTTAGAAGTGCTATACTTTAAGGGTTAGTGATACAAGAAGATGAATTTTTGTTTATGGAAATGTTATTTGATCTACTGTATTGAATATTGATTGAGAAGAATAAGTGATGACGTTAGTTCACCTTTATCCGCGGGGTAACCTTTATCCATTGCTTTACAAAAAATTGTACATAAGGAGGGCGATTCCTAAGTACAATGTTTTCAAAATACTGCAGTTTGAAAATACCTTGTTTTGAAAACAATGGATATAGATTACCTTGCGGATAAAGGCGAACTACACGGAAAGACACAAGTAGTTCGTAGACGTCTAGAGCAACGACGAAAAAAATCTTTGCGTATGGATGATCACTTTGTCCTTTTTTTGTTTCTACTTTTGGGTTACTGCGAACGAAACCTTTTCTCCTGGACTACTGGCGCCTCCCGTGTGACAATCTGTCAGTAGAACGCCCCCTGGCGACATGGCTAGAATTGCAGCGATCTCTTCATCCGCGTCCAGGTCGGAGGCGGTCGGTTTGAGGGTCTCGGCGTCACTGGACGTGGCGGACGACCCGAGGTACATGTCTTCGGCCTCGGCCTAGAGACAAATGTTTCCAGTAAAAAAGACCGCGAAAACTACTGTTCCTTCTTACTCATGTAGGTGATCGGGAAGGATGGCAAACGGAAACGGAAGTGGGGTATACCACGGGACAGAAGAAAGGGAGGGGTGTTTTAGGCTAGTTTTGAAAACCGGCTCTGTTACTGCTAACTATTATTTAGTCACGTTATTTATCTACAACTATGTCAAATCTACTATACGGATTATGTTTATTATATCATTGCAAGTTCAGCGTGAACACCACTTATAGAACAAAGTACTCGCCTTTTTACATTAGGTACGAGTACAAAGCAGCGGACAAAAATCGCCGCTGTGTTCGGTATTATTTGTTCAGTAGATGCTACTGAAATGTGTACAGGGATAATACCAGTAGAAATTATAATGCTATAAAAGTTTTGCACGTTCGTCTTGGATGATAATGTATGCGTATATACCCGCATTGTCTAGCTCGTTCCGTCTGGTTTTAAATCTGACAAGACTTCCGTATAGATAACTTACTGTGGCATAAAATCTCTCTTTTTTTTTGTACTATACACAACAAATTTTCCCGCCACCCCGACTTACCTTTCTCGCGGAGTCCGACCACTCGCCACTCAACATCCTATCGAAGACGTCACTCGACCTGATGAGAACCATCTTGTGGGCGTGGTATGTGATGTCACCTACCCGCAACTTGACGTCACTCATAGAGGGGTTGTTGAAAAACTTGGTATAGTCCGTCAGGGCCTGACGTTCGTCTCCGTAACACAGGGTACCGTCCTGATCGTCAAACGTCTCGGAGATGGCGGAGTCAGCTGCCGTGGAGGGCCGAGATTGCGTACCGTTGACTTCAGCGGTAGACGGGCTGGCGGATTCAGACGTCGCCATGGCAATTTTTAAAACCGCAACTTGTTTTAGATTGAAAATTCCTTCACATAGTATGCTGTCTTCCAGTACAGACCGGTTACGTTACCAGCAACACTGGAAAAAAGAATACAATCGTAACAATAATTCTGACATTAATAGCAAATTATTTGTCACAATATATGGTAGCGAATATTTAAGCGCCACTACATTTTCATTCCTCACAGTATGTTTTGCAACACAACTCTCTTCAGAGGGTCTGCATGGGGGGTCATGGTAACGCTTAACGGTGAATTCAGGAGGCCCGATAACGCTTAACGGTAAATTCAGGAGGCCCGGTAACGCTTAACGGTAAATTCAGGAGGTTTACAAAGCAAAACTGTAATGATTGACGCGCAGTCCTATTCTTACAATGCTAGATTAGGTTATCCCAATGGGTAAAATAGCTGACTAATGACATTGTGAGAAGGAAAAGTTGCCCATATCCCTGGTGAATGACAGGGGACAATGTCCGCTGCGTCAATGATATTTGCTCCCCTGGGGCAGTGTTCTCTCTACAGAGGCGGTGACAGCAAATTTGTTAGGGAGGTGAACTATTGCTGACAAAATTTTCAGCACATGGAGCGCCGAAGGCGCGACGCATCCTAGGGGGGTCCGGGGGTATGCTCCCCCGGGAAAATTTTTAAGTCACGACCCTCTGAAATGCTATTTCCTGCATTTTTCGGCAAATCTTTCCGACAGACTAAGCTAGCTTAATGGCATTTTTCATCAAAATTACACAAGGTTATGAGCTTTGACCTCCACCGCCCGACATATTTTGACCATTTCGAGCTCGGAAGGCACGAGACGTTGCAAAATAAGTCCGGTGAAATTTCAAAATCTGGACCGTCTGAAGCGTAGTTTCCTGTATTTTGAAGGACAAATTTTGCTGGCAGAGGAGCTAAATTAAATGACATCAAAGTTTTATTAGAGGGAAAAGTATTTTGGGGCGGCGACCCTCTCCCCCAACATATTTTCGCCATGTCGTCGCAAGCGCCAAACTGCCCAAAGACGCAAGCCGACGCGTCGCAAGGGAGGTGAAGAACCTCATTTTCTGCATTCGAGGAGTACTTGTCTGAAACTAAGATACATTTGACACTGAAATCTGTATGAATGAACAGGTTTTTGAGGGCGACGCTTCTGCAACATATTTTTGCCATGTCCAGTGCCGAAGGCCGGGAGACCGGGAAATTTTGAAATCTGGACCCTTTGAAACGCCATTTCACGCATTTTCAGGGACTTTATCTGGCATTTGACTTCGTGACTTGTTACGAAGAATTTCTTGGTAACGCTTAACGGTGAATTCGGGATAACAAATAACGATTAACGTTGAATTAAAACTACCAATAACGCTTCACGAAGAATTTGCCGATAACGATTAACGTTGAATTAGAGCGGGTCGGTAACGATTAACGGTGAATTAAAATGGCTCGTAACGCTTAACGGAAAAAGGCATGCAGACCCTCTCTTCATAATCTGATTTGCACTCTCTATAATCATTCAAACTTATTCGTTCACTGGAATTGCTGATTGATGCATTCATGTACATGTGAAGCGAGGATAATGTTACAGCATTTTACTTTTGCTGTAAAAAGTATGTTGTGTTGTATTTGCTAAAGTTGCCATTTAACACTAAAACTAACTTATATCAGCCAGTCCAATGTACAAATGGCTGTAACGTTGTTTTGGTATATATGTATACAGGAGTATATATGGATATGTATGTATGCAATAAACCAAGTTCAAATGTAACTACAACGTCAACGCTATTAAACCATTTGCCATGTCCCTGTCACATGCCATGGGCAACCTTTCACATCGTTTAACACACATATGGGAGGACTCGAGCGGCTATTTTTAAACTGACTTTGAAACGACACATTCTGTTTAAGTCGCTTCTTTTGGTTCGTATTTCGTGAAGTTTTTTAGTCATACTTTGATAGTTTCAAATGTTTTTGAGAGAAGAATCGCCATTATTGTTCGGAGAAGAATTTGCATTATCGTACTCCTTGGGGCGTGTCACTAAGTCAAACAAATCTCGCAATTCCACGCGAGAAGTCGTGTCGTCGTCACAAGCAGTAGCTGTTTGTAATACTAGCGAGGGGTCTATCAAAAGTATAAACAAAAGATTTCATTTCAAAGCTAACGTTACAGATCAGCCTAGGGTGTTGGCTGGGGTTGTGTAATGTTACGTTCTTGATATCTGCTCGCGACATTTGAGCATTGCCAGCGGGTGTGCACGTTTCTACTAGCGTGTTCCATGTCCATTTTTAGCCATACAAACCGTGCTGTCATCACGTAAGCATCCGTCGCATAGCGTGCCCTACAAGATGCATCTTTTACTCGATAACAGATCCGTTTGGTAGCAAACCATGAAGAAATGTGGACTTACCCTGAATCTTCAATTCCAGTATCCGTTTCTTGAGTGCAAAGCTAAACGCCCTACTCAGTATGTAACATACCATTCCACTGCCTAAGTCCTACAAACGCTACCGACCGTTAAAGCCAACCACGCCGCGCCTGAAGCTCCGCTGACATGCCGATCGTATTTTCGAAGGCCGCTGACCCACTCCGCAGCTGGGCCGCAGATAAACACAGTCCGCTGTGCTGGAAGTACTTATAAGGGAGTAGTACACGGGACAAGCCCTCTTGGAGACAGCCAGGGAATGTTTCGGTAAAGGGGAGGGTCGTTCATAGCATGGGTACCACCCGATTTCTACCGGGGCTCCTTACACTCGCTACCCCAAAAAGTGTATTTTTGTAGGGCAGCTAGTGTAAGGAGCCCCGGTAGAAATCGGATGGTACCCAGGCTAGGTCGTATATAGCCTCGTTCGCAGACTTCGAGTATGGTCGACTTTCATTTTATGGAGGGGGGGGGGGTGCTACTTGAAAAGTTGGTTAAGGTTCTCTAATGCAGGGAAAGGCAGTTAACATAGAAAGGTAGTTCGCCGTGGAAGGACTTTCGTTCCCCTCCAATGAAATAAAAGCCTAGGTCGTTTATTCTTTTAGCGTCGGTGTGTTGATGTGTTTGCTCGCTTCATAAATGATATCAAAACGATACATGTACACGCGCCCATCTTTTAAAACGTCAGAAATAAGAACTACATGTAGATAGTGTATTGTTTTTTAACATTGACCTTGTTTGGAAAGGAAGCAATTAGACCCAAATGAGTAGACAACAAATTCATAGATCTTTATGCTTATGTTGAATGACAATAATTGGTTTCACCATTCTTTATTGAAAAAAAAACAACAACATTATGTGCCAAATATAAGTTCACAGACCGTTGTTATAGCATAATACAGACATGAAAAATATCTAAATATACATTTACATGTACTATCAATTACGTATTATGGCATTGTCACATCAATTATGCAAATTGAGATCGCATTTACATACCTGGAAAGACACAAACAGACCCAATTGGCTTTCCATTTCGCGGGTCTCTATAAATTCAAAATGTCGCCAAGGAGGTAGGTAGTAGACATTTAGATGAATCCATATTGAGATTTTCATGTTTGATTTATATGTGTGTCCCAAACTTGGAGCTTTTATCTGCAAAACAACCTGCAATCAACACGAGACGCTTCGCATGAGCAGCTGTTTAGCATGTTTCAATCTTGTCCTAAATCATGCATGAAGTCAGTATTGTGTTGAGTTGGGACTGTGATCTCAATAACCAGCCGTCCGTTCGATCACTTCAGGCCGCCTCACGATGGTACCCCACTTAGTGGCGACATCTAGCGGTATTGTTCCTCCTTGTCACGTTTTTATCCGTCGACAGGTTCGGCCATTATGATCTGATTATATCTATGGATGACAGCATCGATTATCGGCCGTTTCCAAAAATAAAGAAAAGTTTTCATACTCTAAATCGGACAAAGCAGCTTCAAAATAAGCAAATATATGCAGTGTATTGCAAAAATAAATATCGGAATACTTATACTAATGTCATAGAACTTTCTAATGCCAAGGAAGATGTGAAAGAGCAAAAAATGAAGAATTTATTGTTCAGTATACTGTATTCTGTGTGTTAAGTCATTTGTTCAACCTTCCTGACCAGTAAGATTTCATAATGAAGGCACAAGTTTTGGGGTTACCAGAGGATGTCATCCATACAATCAAATCAACATGGCCTTATCACCTTTTTTTGTTTTATGTACTAGGAACACATGAAAATTTCTATTGACACAATAAAAGTACAGCGACTTTCGTTATCGTGCACTTAGCACGGGCAAAAGTGCCACCTGCTGAAACAATGTGAAAGTGCATGCTGACAAAGTTATCAAAAACCACTCGGTCGATGTTGAAAACTTACGCGGTACTTCTTTGTCACGTCATACATTACGTCTGTTTATCAATTTGCTGTGAGCATGGCAGTGATGTTGTTATTTGTCTTATTGGGTGGGTCGACTACTCAGCCCGTACACTGCGCCTGGCGACCTCAGTACGACAGTAATTGCCCAAGTTGCGACCGATGAACTGGGAAGGACCCCTATTCTTTTCGAGGTAGTGGCGGTTTCTTTTAACGCGCTCGTATGGCTCTCCTCAAACACGGGACCCCCAATAAAAGGCCTTTCCGAGGTAAGTCCCCAACCGAAACTATTAACTCCTTTTCACCTAAAGCCGGATTTACACATGCGTATCAAGTCCGTATGAGGTCCTAATGGAATTCCTTATCTTTGACAGACTTCACACATCGCTGGAATATTAAGAAAAATGGGACAAATAGATCTTGTTATATTAGATAACATACCAGTGACCGATGTAGCCCGGTAGAGGCTAACACATCCATACGGACCTGATACGGATTTTAATATATACGCACGCGTGAACCCGGCTTTAGGTGAAAATGAGTACATAGTTTCTGTTTGGGACGTCCCTCTTAATGGAGGTCCTGTGTTTGAGGAGAGCAAACTGAAGCCAAAACATTCGTGTCTTTCCTAAGGGGACAACGTTGGAGCTACTCTACTATTTTAGGCACGTTCTATCTCACCTATCCCTCCACGCAGAATGTCCACATGTTTTCGGAGCATATCTCTGCGCGCCATGTTGTTATTAGGACACGTTCCGACCGACTGGAAAGAATTATTGTACCTGTAAATCCGACAATTCAATTAGCCGTCTCCAGCTGTTAAACGGAGATACCAAGCAGGGCACACAAGAAACTGCAGCAATGACAGATTTGAGTATGGCCGAACGAGTTTAGATACACATTCTGAGTCATTCCTTGGACAAACATTTCAAATTATCGTCCAACTCCAGACGTTTCGTATACAAAAAGTGCCCTAACAAACTCTAACAAACTTTTAATGTGTGTCGTCCGAGTTATATGTACTTGACACACGAGCAACGCCGGCCATGTTGCTTCGATTATATGATTGACATCTGTCATTGACAACTAATGGCAAGCGTGTGGAAAGTGCTAAGAAAATGTTGCCTTCATTGTGAAATCTATTTGGTCAGGAAGATCGAACCAAATTACTAAACACACAGAGTATGATGTACAGAAGAGTATTTTTGTTCATATCTGTGTGACACAGATTTCAACTTGCAGAGTATGGTATATAACGTTATACCGAACAAAATAGATTTTTTTTGTTCTTTCACATATTCATCTCTCACTTAGGAACTGATTTTGGTATTCTACTGCAGTTATGACACGTTTCTGTATTTTGGCATATACGTTTGCTCATTTTTAAAATTAGCTGCTTTGTAGGATTTACCGAAAAACGGTTCTATTCAAAACTGGAAACGGACGAAAATTGATGTGCAAAGCGATGTCATTCATGTAATCGAATCATGTTTTTTTTGGCAAAGGGCTACAATAATAGCGATTTTCGGGTACAAGTCATTAAAGCAATGGGCTCTTTCATACCTCCGAGTACGCATGTGCAGTGACAGGAATTGTGGGTAATATGTCAAAAGTAAAGCCCCGTTACTTTTTAACAGTTGTTGTTTTGACCATTGTCTCGATTTGCATAACAATACGTAGTGTTTGGTAGCGGCCTCATGGGCCATCACCTTTGACATATTACCCACAATTCTGTCGCTGCACCTGCGTACTCAGAAGTGTGAAAGCCTATACGATAAAGATGTATTGAGCTACACTGGACAAAAAGATATCAATCTTGTGAGCAAAATCAGTGCACTTTTATTCAAAATCACCAAATATGTACATCATTGTTTGACAACTCCTGTCCCTTTGGGAATTTTATCTTTCGACACTACTGCTAACCAACACCAATTATGTACAGAATATTCCTTGTTAACAATAAATTAAGATCGTGGCAGTACAGTCAATATGGTTAAGTCAGGCAGTGACTCAGTTACAAAGTACTGAAAAAATATCGTCACATTTACATTCTTATATTTCAATAAATAATCTTAAAGACAAAAAATGTCCAGGTAACATTTATGAACGACATCTATGAGGAATAATAAATTAACAATGTATTTACATCAAACAAATAAACTTTGTATCATTTCCTCTAACGCTAGTTCGCCTTTATGTACGGGGTAACCTATATCCGTAATATTTGAAAATATGGTAGTTAGAGATATCAAATCGACAAACGTTGGTCACAAACTGTAACATTTTGAAATTGATTGATGGCTGTTTCTTCGTATCCGAAGATCAATGGTAGGCAGACAAGGTTGATTAGACGTGACTGCACGTGACTTTTTAAGGTGAAGGAGGGGTGTGCACTCGCTTCTCCACCCTCTCGTCTACTGGCGCACTACAGTCCTACAGGGACAGAACTGTTTGCCACGTAATAAGGCCCCAGCAGATGAAATTATTGCAATTTTAAACCACCATCAGTCGAGTTCATATACCTGAATATTGTTCTAAATACAACGGATATAGGTTACTCAGCGGATAAATGTGAACTAGCGTAACCTCCTCAACACCTCTCTATCAGAGAAAATGATATGTTTCTCTTTGGTTTAAGAAGAGTACTGGACAGATTTTACCACTCACTATGCATGCACTAAAACAACGCCAATCAGTGCATTCAAGTCTGCTCATTCGGCTATTTGTTCCTTTAAAAGTTTAACAACTCCTATTGCACTCAATCGTGTGATTGTTCAAAGTTGAATAAGCGTGACAAAAGTTGAATCAACAACACGGACTACCAATAAAATCTACCAAGTGTGTGCGTTCTCGGACAATGCTGACATTGTTTGAAGAACGCATTAAGTAAGTTTGTATGCTAGATCGATGACATAAAAAAAGGCAACCTGTCGATATCGAGGCTCTCTTTCCCGGCATCCCCTGCAACTGAGTCCGCCATTTTGTTTCCCGTGTGATGTTTAGGTGTGATAAAGCTCCTTATACGTAGCTTGTTGTACATAAGAGTGGTGATCTCTAAAGGGTATCAGAAGATGACCAGGCGTTATCTTAGACAGTGTTTGAATGAAGAGGCAGATTGCCAACGTTGTCTCCTGTAATGTTATCGTCCAATTTGTATCGGTGCCTGCAAGGGATGTAGCCCAGGCTGTCGGATACTGTGGGGGTACCTACCGGTGTTTTCAAGATTAGGTCACGGCGTATATTTGACGCCGGGTCCCTGGTTGATTTTAACTCTGGGTTAAAATCAAAAGCCCTTGCTGTGCCTCCAAATAGCCCGGTAGCTACAAGGTACCAAACTACCCGTAAACTAACCGGATGGGCTCCTCTTTCTAAATGAGACCGTTGCATTTAGCATTGTTTCAGGCTTCCTAATACGCCTTTCTTGTGTTCATCCTCTATGTCCTAATGAACATTCTTGCAGATAAGCTCTTTTCAGTCTCATATATTGATCTTTCTTGTGGTTTCTGACTACGCATGGGGATGAAAGTGTTGGTATGTGTTCTGTTCTTTAGACCTTATGTTCATGAGCATGACGACAGGTGGAGATGAGATCGGACATGTGTGCGACATGGTGTTCTGTTATATTTTCTAAATCAGCAGGGAGTCTCTTGTAACGTTTATCTCCTTCGCAGGTTGTGGTCTATTCTCTGGAGACTGTGGTTCCTCCACGAGCATGCGCGCTTCGATGTCTCTGTTCAGGTTGTTGACGTCATCAGCCCTCCGCTGTATCGAACCATTTCTACCTCTCCTGACCAAGATGACCACCATGAAGCCAACGCACGGGATCGTCAGTCCCAAGACGCAATACGATATCAATTTCACCACTTTCAGTGCACGCTGAGACACCTCCACTGTCTTTTCCTTCTCGTAGATGTGTACCAGCAGCATTTTCTCCGTCGCGTTCTGCGCCTTAACGACTGTTCTCCCTGTTTGTATGGGTTTGGGTGTTAGAGCGTTGTCTGCGGACTCACACAGGTCCCCACCATAGCCAGACGCGCATGTGCAGACGAACTCGTTGACGCCATCTTGGCAGCTGCCGCCATTTTGACAGGGCTGGTTCGCGCAGTCGTCGATGTTGATGTGGCAGTGTTTTCCCGTGAAGCCTTGCGAGCAGGTGCAGCTGAAGTCGTTGATCATGTCGGAACACGTGGCGCCGTTCAGGCAGGGGCGGGTCAGGCAGTCATCCACGTCAACCTCGCACCGGTCCCCGACAAACCCAGGCGGACAGCGGCAGATGAAGGCGTTGATACTGTCTAGGCAATGGCCACCTGAAGCAACACACATATGTATTTGTAAAAATCATTAATGTTTATTACGGGCGCTCATCTGTGTTAGTAGCAATCATAGTACAATGTTAAACTTCTTCTAGTACAAAGGTGTACATAATAAGAAGATCACGCGTGTCTGTAGCTCTCGCGACTTAACGTTCTGATCTGAAGTGATTGGTCATCAGCATTGGCCCGTGTATACCTTTGTGTTAGAAGAAAGTTTATCATTGTACTACATGTGTACTTTTATCGATGTTTGTTTATTTGTTTGTTTTTATTGCATACACGGTATGCGGAACACACAACGTTTGTGCTCAAGAGTATAAGCGAGGTGAGTGAGGTGGGTTCTTTAAGGTGCTTGAGGTGTGATTCTCCAGGGACTCGAGCCCACGGCCTCTGGGTTCTGAGCCAAGCACCTTGCCATTGTACAAAAGCAACACTACTAACTGTTAACACCGTGCTATTCACACTTCACCTTACTTTTGTTGGCAATGATTAATTTTTTTTGCAACAGGAACGTTTTTCGTCTGGAACAATCACGTGAATGCAGTTGACGAATTCGCTTGTTAGAAACACAACGTAACACCATGAAAAGCTTACCATTCCGACAAGGGTTGGAGAGACATTCGTTGACGAGTGATTCGCATCTCGGTCCGGTGAATCCCGGCATGCAACGGCATTTGAAGCCGTCGGAAGTGTCGTCACAGGTGCCGCCATTCTCACAGGGACCCTCTTCGCACTCTTTGATCTCGAAAGTCGATTCACAGCGGGACCCGGTGTAACCGTAGGGGCACAGGCATCGGAACCCCGCCGGCGTCAGCTAGGAATAGATGGAAGCGAAAGAAAACTGTAGCAGCATACGTAGTATTTTCCGAAAACTCAAATTTCCAGGAAGTTCCGGGCCTGAATACATTTTCAGGAATTTCCGGGCCTGAATACACCCGCGAAACTTTATATATTTACGGGCCGTGTACAGGAACTTTCCAATTTAGTCTGCTCATCCTTGATAACCCCGTACATTCCTGGACATGACTCCGGCATGACAAGTTTTACGGGCGTGCCAGAGTTGAGAAACTCCTGGAAATTTTAGTTTTTGTGCAGTGTTTTAGTTTTTCTGACCCTGTCTATTGGTTAGCGATCAACTGAAACTAGAAGCCATGCGTTCTATTGCGGGTGTGTCTCTCTCCCAACATGCACGCTACCAGAACCTTTCATTGTGCTTCTCGAAAAAAGATAAGAGAATTTCCCCGTACAATGGACCTGTAGATACTATACAAGCTTTCGTCTTTTCTGTCACGACCATTTGAATAATAGCTCTTCTGTGAACTAAACTAGATCGATATCACCATCACTATCAATTTCACCACACAGAACGTTTACTTACAATGCAGCTTCCGCCGTTCAGACAGGCATAGGCCGAGCAGTCGGTGACCCTGACCTCGCAGTCGACCCCGTTGTACCCCCGGGGGCACAGGCAGACGTAACCGCCGTCTTCTCTGTCTAGACATGTCCCATTATTCTGACAGGGGTGCTTCTTGTCACACGGGTCGAGCTCTGTGAAAATAAATATCAGAAGATAATCATCTTATGTCTGCGACCTTCTTGCCTCTGTGAAGGAGGTTCACCTCCTAAGGCTTGGGTGCCAATTGTGTCGGTGCCCGTCAGGGATGTAAGCCCGGTCGGGCTCCTAAACCACAAATATGTCCCGGTGGACTGCCGGTTACCAGGGATACCCCATTGGTGTTCCCCACGTGTAGCTCATGGCGTCTATTTGCTGCCGGGTCCCGGGTTCATTTTAAGTCCGACTCAAATTCAACCTGGTGTCTGACCGGGCCACAGGAGCCGCAAGGTGTCCTGTGGGACACGAAAGTGTCAAAAGCAGCCCGTGAACTGCCAGGTAGGCCCCTTTTCCAATTTAGACCTAAGCCGAAGGAGGTATGGTGTTTGACTTTGTCTGTGTGTCGCAGCTTTAACTCAAGAACCCGTTGATACATTTATTTGTATGTCCTTTCGCATGTCGGTAGTTAGTGTGGGTCCAACTCTGAACATTGATTTTGGGCACCGTAATGCAATATTGCAAAGCGACACCCCCATCTTGAAAGTGTGGTACAGTCCACCTGGCAACAGTACGCTGGGGGCAATTTCCTACTCTCCGAGCAGAGGTTAGGCTCCGGCCTCTTACACTACTTTGGTAACTGCCTAGTGTAATGGTAAACAACTACCTGGGCTAGAGTGGAAACAGATTTCAATGAAATTGTTCTTCCTGGTAAAAAGGGTACCAAACACCTTAGCCCACACTGCAAACACTAAAATTACTTCACGGAGTTTTGTGTTCTACGAACTCATGTCTTGCCTGTGTCATGTTGTCACTTCCTTGCCTTGTCCAGGGTGCTGAAACTATGTCTGTAATTGTCTTGTGGCTTGTTAGTGAACAAGAACAGAAAACCTATGTGCTATGCACTCTAACCATTACGCCACCACGACGCCAAAAATATGGCGGAAACTTTTGACCAGTGACCAATATTTTGATGTCATCTTCCCTTTAGAGCTCATCATCGGTCCTTCACCTACTTTCAATACAGTTTCGTACCAGCTGTGTGTACACACGGGTCATGTCAGGTCATCCAATTTCTTATCTCTCCAGTACAGGTGTTTTACAACTCCCATGTAGATCACGCCAGAGGGTATACAACATAGTTATGATATGGTTCAATTTCACCCGTGCCTGCCGGGGGTGTTACCTGTCTGGGCTCTACCCGGTAATTAACCCGTTGGACTTACGGATACCGTGTTTTTACGGATAGGTGACGGTGCCTATTGTCGCCGGGTCCCGAGTTGAACTTAACTGCGAGATAATTGAAAAATCCAGGGACCCGACCATACCCCAAAATAGCCCGATAGACAAGGGACGTTCCACGGGTCCACGTAGCGGTCCCGCCTGAAAGTGCAGAAATAACAGCCCGTAAACAACCCAGAGGGGCCCTTTCTTTTCAAATGGGACCATAACATAAAAGGTACTAAATAGCCTTGCAGTGCCTGGGGGCACGTGGGTCAGCAGGTTTTGCTGTTACTGTTGAGGGACATATTTTTACAAGGAGGGGTTGATAACCTATGACAGGGGCCCATTATTGAAGCACGTATACGGTACCAAGTGCGCATGTGCAGCAACATGAATTGTGGGTAATATGTCAAAGGTGAATACCCCTGACACATAAAAAAACTTTTTGACATTGTTATGCAAATCGAGACAACGCTCGAGACGAGAAAGGTTTACAAGGGGCGTTCACCTTTGACATATTATCCACAATTCATGTCTCTATACATGCGTACTCGGAACCGTGGAGGCGCTTATACAGTAATACGCTATGTACGCAAAGCCCAGTGTGAGTTATATAGTTTGTTCCACATCACTGTAGACTCGTTGACAGCTCTTACTCGAGTTCATCCATCATTTTTCAATACAAATCTCCCTGTCACGACCTTAGTGCTCATTTCTGAGTAACCTTTTGCCACAACCCGCGACCCCTTTCCACGGCGCTTCCCTTTGAAGTCGTAATGATGCGAAAGACGTTTTTACTGAACTTATAACCAGAAGCGTAAGATTGACGCAGTTGTGGCAGTTACCCCAGTAATAATACAGAACGTTACTGATGATCAATGAAATGCCAAGGCAACCATTCATAAAGCATGGTCAGTATTAAAGAAATAGGCTTCGACAAATAACCCACTATCTAGGAAAATGCTTAAAATCAATGTCTTGACCATTTTTTGTATTGTATTGTATGTTGTATCCACTCTATCGCAATTGGTGACAGAAGTCAGGAAATGAAAATGCAAAATCATTGCATCATACAAACTCATAGAAACGTTGCCAATATGTTTACATTTCGCTAGGGTATATCTATTGGTACCCTCGAAAAATGGGCGAATCACAATGTGAGTTGCATTTGCGGTATTTATAAATCACATGAATGGGAAAATAATGTGCTAAATATGAATTTCAATGTCATTAACATTAGAATTTTGTTATCCAGAATAATTTTGGCTTATAGGTAGAAGTGTTGAGCGGTAGAGCCATTCCTACAATAGAATATACAGAAGTACCTTAAAGTAGTACATACATTGCCCTAAGACAGAGACGTATGGGAAGCACTTCTAGTATCGTAACGTTTCATCAGAGATATATCGTGGTGAGTTCTGTAAGCCTATACATCCCGCAAATATTACACACAGCCATCAGTAGTCGGCAAGTCTATATCCTTTAATAGTATCGCGAGGATAGAAGTCTCTGTGCTTTCGGGGCACGGACTTAGAACGAGTATTCCGCGCACACGACTGAGTGCTTCCTTTCCAGACAGACTTGATTGAGCGTCTTAACATTCAGCGTAATGCCCGGCATATGTTGTTGGGATCTAGCCCTACGGCATTACAGATTAAGTCGACCAGCGGAGGATCTTCTTTGCCTTATTGCTTTTCCAAAACCCCGGAATCTTATACGTGGAGGCTACGCCGGAAATGGAGATTGCAGCAGAACGTAAATGTGCGTGATCTGCAAACAAAATCCCCGCGCTGAAGATGTGAAGGACGTCAAATATTATTTTAAATACATGATCATGATCAACTCCTGACTATCTAGCATATTTATTTTAATACAAGAGGGGTTTGTAATGTTCATCATAAAAATGATAAATCAAATATAACAATCTTGTCGCTTTGAATTTCTTTGCCAAGTCTCAGCTTCTTGTAAACAAAATTGGTGGAACATCGAATACTGCACTTAGGAATAGGGGTGGGTACCGGTACAGAAAATTCAGGTACGGTCCAGGTCAAGTGAATCAGGTCCAGGCTCGGACATGAACCTGGACCTGGTCATGTGTAAAAACTTGCGAATGGGCGAAATTCAAAATAATGGTCCATTTTGCTACAAAATAATCTATTTGGCGAAGTACACGACTTCTACTGGCGTTTAAAAATCCTATCTTCGTGTAAACAACACCAATTGCCGCGGACTGTAGAAACTTCGCAAAAATGACTATCAGCTCTGCTCTACACCGCCCTTTTTAATTATTTTCTTGGACCTGTAATCCCCCGAACACGTGTGCGCATGTCGGTGTCATCTGTTCATTTCCTAATCTCTCCAATCTACTGATTTTTTAGGTCTGTTTTTTTCCGAACCGGTCCAACAAGATAAAAAACGGCTTTGTACCGGTACGGTGTACCCCTACTTAGTAATGATCAATGCACTAACCTACCCAAACATTCCCCTCAGTCATATCATCAAATCGGCACCATTTGTTTTTGTCCAGCCTCAAGTCTATTCTGTGATTTATTCCCAGTCTGTCTTCTCATTAAGAACAGTTTGGACAAATGATCGATAGCATGTCTCTAGAATATGGTAATAGTTGTACAGATAGCCATGTGATAGGATTAAATCTTATCCAGAGTGCTGACAGTAGTTATGGCTGGAAGATGAATGGAAGAATCTGTCGAAGATTATTTGTGTGCTGGGACTGAGAGCCCCAGGCCTGTTACGCTAGTTCACTTTTATTCGCGGGGTAACCTATCTTATTTCCGTTGCTTTTAATCTAAAAACAGTGTATTTAGGGACACCAAGTCGACGGACAGAGGTTTCAAACTGCAATAGTTTTGAAAAAAATAATGCCATTTGAAACCACAGCTCAGTAACCCTAAGTCATGTTTCGGCCTTTCAGCCTAATTAACTGCTGCCCTTACTTTCATGCGTTGTACAACGGTTACTTGATGTTTTTGTCTGGAATTGCTGACATGTTTTGAAGCTAAATATTGATTAGATGCAATCTGACTACATTCATTTCACATATACCTTATGCATATCTCAATATTAATATAATAAGCACTTGACGATGTTGGTACCATCAAACACCTTGTGCATCGCACAGAAATATTTTTTCAGTACAAATTTGGTATGTACGTGTGCAGCTAAGAACAATCTACAACATCCTGTTGAGACCATATCTATAACTGTAATTAGAAGAAAGATATCTTATGATATTTACAAAATTTTGACAAAAACAGACCCTTGGAAATATTCATGAAACCATAGCTTAGCACTGGAACCCTCTAAGAAAATGGTCTCAACAGGAGATTGTTGTGCAACTTGTCTCCTTTCCACCCATATATTTTGTAAGTTGGAAAAATGTTGTTTCAGTGTGCACAACTTTATAAAAAAAAGTACTACAAAATTTTAACTTTTGGCATCTGTAGATGTGAAATCTGATCTTCTTGTTGTGATTGGTGAACAATATGGCCAATTAACTTGTTGACATAGCACCCTCACAGTAGGAAAGCAGACTACCTGGCCAGAACAATGGGTAGTTCACGGCTTGTTTACCTGGCTCCAGACGCAGCTTGGGTTACTTTTAAAAACAATGCTAAACATGTTTTCAAGCATAGGTGGTGTAAATAATTCTCTTTAACCTATTACAAGTTTTCAATTACAGTTGTAAAACACTAGTTTTCAAGAAAATTATGGCCAGGCCTATGCAATATAGGAGACTATACAAATAAATGATAGCAATGCATTTGGTGATCATAAATAAGCAAAATGTACATGTGTATCCACAATTCTAACAAAGGAAACAACGGGGTTGGTGGGCAATTCGTCTGAAATTTCTAATGTATTTTTTTCTCTGCAAGTCCATCGAAGAAATCACTGAAAATCTTTTTGTCTTGTTTTGAATCCCTTGTTCTATCAAAGACGACTATCTTGCGCAAGGGAGCAACTTCCCATGGGTTTTTAAGTGAAGGAAAACTCAGATGTCTCCGAACTGTTTGGTACAATAATGTTTGAAGTAATTTGAAGTTATTATAACTATGCTGTGTGAATTGTCAAAATGTGGATCTGACGTTACCAAACTTACAAACTAAAAACACTAGAAGTTTGTAGACACAGTAAATGTTTTTGAATTTGAACACATCGTTATGTTTCTGAAGGAAAAGATACTTAGCATTATTGTTTTTACTGGCCTGTGTTATTTTGTTTCTTCCGTCGCCAGCCAGAAAAAAGTGCTGTGATGTAGGCTAAACAGATTTTTTTTAAAAATCGCTATCCTGTAATGCTGGTACAAGCAAGGAGGTTATATAGATCCACATCGGACGTTTTCTATCTTTTCTAAGCATAACGTTATATCTTATACATGCAACGCTTTCATCTGCGAACAGGGCATCAAACGTTTGACAATATTTTTTTTTAATTTCTTTTGTGACGAATTTTCTTTTCCCTTCAGAAACACCCTGCATTTTCTTTGAAAATGTGGCCTTTCTTGTTCAATTTCTTTCAATACACATCCTAGCTTGGATTCCCAGACAGCCCTGTATGATGACCATTCACGCTACACGGGGTGCCAGGTACCTTCTCACCTGGCCCAGCAGCACCCCACCTGAAAAGTTTTCACAGTAGGCGGAGAGGGGGCAATTATTGAACAATAGGGAAAATCTGTGAAAATTGGGGTCAAAGTTGGTTGCTATGTGTTGCTAGGGGAGCCAACACCCACTTTGCTGGGGGTCCCTGAACATGACTTAACCGCTGAGAGAGTCCATCGACTATCCTTAAATTTATCCATTGACTTTAAAAACAACGGAAATAGGTTATCCCTCAGATAAAGGTGAACTAGAGTCAGCATCAGAAAACTACGTTGCCTGACCCACAAGCCTTTTGATGTATTTGACTGTTACTTTATAGTCCTTAGCCTAATTCCTGTAGTTTGATTAACGTCCAGTGTGTGGATGAGAGATAATAAGCTACTTTGACGGTCAGTGGAATAAATGATGTCCACAAGGGCCATCGCCGCTGACCATGCCCTTATTTGGGTCTATAGAGACCAAGCCTCTAACTAGCCAGGAAATTGACTACCATCTAGCCAGAAGTGGCCGAATGGCAAAGACTGAAAAACCATCTGTCTTCTTACAAACTTCTTTTGGATGGTGATACAGACAACTTTAAAAGTTCATCTGTGCTGATAGAAGGCATTTTGGATCCCAAAGTTGTAACTGTAATATCTAAAAAAAATTGGACTTGTCGACTGCGCAACTCTTGTCAATGAATTAACAATCAACTGCTTCTGTGACGTGACGTTGTGCAAATAGAACACGTGACTCGGTGAGCAGTGGGTCATAAGTATCTTGTACAAAGCCTATGGCGCCCTCCGTCTCTGTTGAGGGCTGGTTGCAAAGCCCTGATAAGTCAAAGATCAAAAGAAACAATTTATAAGAGGGATTTACAATCCCTAAAGAGAGACGGGGGGTGCCATAGATTTTCCAAAACTTCTGATGCACTGTTCACCGAGTCACGCGTTCTATCTACACAACGTGACGTCAAAAAAGCAATGGATTGGGCTAAAACCAATCCCTAAAAAATATACCCTGCAACTAAAAACTTACTACCCTATGTGCCACTAGATACTACAAGGTGAACAACAACGAACTGATAAGAAAAGATCTCCATCTCAAACATACCCACCGCGGAGAGGTGAGAAGCCCCAGACTATTAAGATCTCAAGATTAGTGCTACCGTTGAGTATTAAAGTACCGTCGGGTAAATCTATGGCAAATATCTCAATATGTATGTAAAAATCTTCCACTGCACGGCAGCGTAAGAACCTCACCAAAACATCAAAGGGGGCTAAATGCCAAGTAACTACCATCTCAAGAACCCCCTGCTTTCATCCAGTCTCTACTCAATCCGCTGGGATAGGAGAGAAAGTCTTTGAACTTCCCATTAGGGTATAGATACATGTTAAAAACTGATGAGGGCAAGCCGCAAGATTGCTTAAGTGTCTGCGAACAGTTTCATCAGGTACGTAAGTCACTGAATAGCAAACTTCTTTATACATAACCAAGTCTTTTGATTCATCGACATATCGGTTACTGCCTGTCACAAGGTAATTCTGACTGGTTCACAGGCGTACTGCAGCATAGGTGTCGCTGCTTACAGATGCGGTCACAAACGAAGTATTTTCATGTTATTGGATAGTTGATGTTGTACTAAAATATGTTGGAAGAGCTAAACTTAAGACAGATTCACTCCATGAATCTGGTAGAAACAATGGATAGAAACGTGGGTGGATTGAGGTTTGATAGAGACACCATTCAAAACAGGGGACGAAGTATGAGAATATACAGTACAGACAATAGTGCAAGACTAGCACCTACTGTTATGGAGGCGATACGCCAAATCCACCATTTTTTTTTGATAAAAATGATGCAAAGTCATGTTCTAACAGTGAAAGAATCAAATAGATGCTTCAAAAGTGTTCTACATAGATATTTGCGGAGTTATATGAAAACGTTTAAACATGTCCAAACATTCATTTTTAATTATTTGAAGAATATTGAACTATTGTGACTCAAGTATTATTTTTTCGGAATAATTCAAACTTGTTACAACTGTTATCTGAAAACTCTTACACAGCCCTTCATTCCTTGACTTTAAAAGTTGTTTTAGGACCTTTTGTCGCAAAACCCCATCTAAGTTTCAACCCTTACTGATCTCAAATGATTCAAATTCTTAGAGCATATTCTAACAGTGAAAGAATGCCACAGATGACAGAAAAGGATTTGTAAGTGTCTCGGCTGATACTTCTTCTTCCGGATCCATCCTCAACTTTAGGTTGTTTTATAAACTTGTTGCAAAACCCCATCTGAGTCTCAACCCTTACCGATCTCACACAGCGGTGCCTTTGTATCGCGAGAGATAATTATACCGTCGCTACACCATCAAGAACTGGCATTACGTACGGAATGGATATAGATTTTCTGTGTCTATCCAAAACCACGGAACCGCACGGCTTGTGATACCGCACGTCCGTACCCTAACCCCCGTGGCACCACCAGTAAAGGAAGACGTACGAGTAAGTCTATTTCCTGCGAGGATAAAGGATTTTAATCTTGCAGGTTATTGACAGAACGTGCTGAAAAATGATAAGGTCCGCGTCCATTTTGCCCTGACCTCCGCCCCTTGCACACAGAGAGCATGTCAATACCAGCCCAAGCAGGCATATATTAATGACGACTTTTTACGACCGTCAAGCGTACGGTTGGACGGCAGATAATGCTGGTTCTATAGTCACTGGAGACGGCTCACTGGCGACTGCGAAACCCATTCTTTCTGATTTGGGGAATCAAACGACCCACATGGCTAAGGTCGAGACTGAGTGATATTGGCTCGAACAGTGATGTGCGGTAATACAGTTGTCGGGTAGGTCAGCCAAAATGTAGTACCATATCCTTCTAGTGTTATCCAAGTTTGATACCCTCTGCGTACAGCGGCAATCTATCAAGCATGT
The DNA here is from genome assembly GCA_019207045.1 of Branchiostoma floridae x Branchiostoma belcheri. Lineage (NCBI taxonomy): Eukaryota > Metazoa > Chordata > Leptocardii > Amphioxiformes > Branchiostomatidae > Branchiostoma > Branchiostoma floridae x Branchiostoma belcheri. Next base: position 29,953,709 of record CM033023.1, on the reverse strand, counting down.
TGTATGGGTTGTATGGAATACATACTATGGAAATTTCTAATTCCTTTGTTCAGTTTTCCTATGGTTAGTTTGAAATAGTTAATAAAAAAACGCCCCTGTAATTTCAGGCCCCAAACCTGCACCACTTCTTCCATACATCAAAAGTTACCTGCTACCAAAAGAAGATCGAGACAAAGGATACAAAGGGTACAAAAAGTGTAACTTTTCAGTATCAAGGTCACGCACGAGGGACCCAAAATTAATCTTGACATTTGTCTTCCTAACCCCTATATCCACATATAAGACATTATTACGATCCATCCATAGGTTCTTAAGTTATACTTACCACAAATATCCGTAATCAGACTGACAGACTACATTCTCAAGCGTGACTTTTCTTGAAGAAGACAAGACCTTATCTTTGAATGTCAATTCGAGTTGTGAACTTCTTCTGCGTCTATAGGATTCGAAAGGTGACAGACGATCGACCTTATTTCTCTATTTGCCTAACTGAGCATCGAAATTGATCTCTTCTGGTACTCTTGAGGTGCTATGCCCTAGTCTATTGTCTTCTAGGTGAGTGAAGACTTTAATTAAGTTGAAAGGACTCGTCTTATTTGGAAACGAAGTTCAATGACACAGTGTACTCTTAGTGACCCGCGCCATTTTGTATCTCTCTATACCATGATGCATCGCGCTAGCTTGCCACACTGTTGTAGATCACAAAACGTCGTCTGACGAGCTGTCGTCTGAAAGTTACGGCCTCCAAACCTACAAAACACATCACTGTCGGCAAAGACAGCCGTCCGTGCCATTAAAATTCATACTCATGCATATCCCATCAACCAGTAGATTAAAATCGTGCCATATTTTTGCCTCGGGACGGCGGGTAGAGAAAAGGTCAGGCCTATGATTGTGCGGAGTGTGCAATATCGTCTGTCTTTATCTGCGCAGTCATCTTGTTCCGGTCGACGTTCGCGCGCTTCGGAGCACAAGAGATAACCCGGATGTGGCAAAGGTCGCACTTAATCTTCATCAATCGCGGACGTAATTTGCGAATGCAAGATAATTAGAGATTTTGACGGTCTTTCATGTCATTCATAGTACGACACTATAAGATGTGAGGGCAGGTATCAACCGAATGTGGAGTTCGAAACTTCGTTTGACATACATGGCGTACTTCAAAGTGTCAAAGTTTATGCTAAGGTTAAGACGACGATATAACACGTCCGCTTGTGAGTCTTAGAGCAAGAGTGGGGGAAATGAATGAATACACATTACAGACCACAGAGATTAAGTGCTTCCGAGAGATTCTAGGGATCACGTACAGAGACCACATCTAAAAGTTTGAATTTTGTTGTAGAGTCAAGCAGAACCTCCGTCCGTACGAAGAACTCGTAATCACAGTAGAGAAAGGAAAACTGGCACGGCCACGTGTCACGTTCACCAGGACTATCCGAGACTATCATACAGGGAGGAAGAAAGAGGGGTAGGAAATTAAAAAGTGGAGAGAATAATATCAGAGAAAAGTTTGTAATCCATCCTTTAAGAAATACTCTTTTTGAAGGCTAAATCTAAAGACTTAGAGAATTGAAAACACAACCTCTTCCTAGGCCTTAGTGAATTAGAGACAATACACCCCCTAAAGAAAATCAGGCTACTTCGTAACCACCCATACTGCCTCGATCTGATTCATTCCACGGGTTTTGACTTAAAAACCTCATCTTCTGTATCTTTCGATTCATACCTTAAGGCCCTTTCCTATCCTTGAGTTTAAGTGGATGTTCGTTCCGTCTATTTTCCTTTGTCCGCCGGCCAAATTTTCTTTCAAGCTAAAACGTCCCTTGGTGGAACCGGGGAAACAGAACTATCCGATAGAAGCCAGACTTGTGACGCCTACTGGATAACACCCATGGCCTATCTCACGCTCAATACAACTGTTCTTTCGACTTTAGGCCAGGTTTATTTGATGATATGGATGGAATCCAAACGCACGTCAATTTCAGTCCGTTTCCTAAATTAAGGTTCTCCATCATTCTGTAAGTCGTACAAAGCAGGTGCAAAACAAGAAAATATTTGCCGGAAACTGCAACAAAACGCAACAAGAATCCTAAAAAACTGATATTTAGGTCATAGAAAGCAAAAATCAACTGAAGAAAAATGTGAAAGGACGCAAAAATGAAGAATCTGTTGGTTAACCATACCCTTCGTGTTAAGTCATTTGTTCAACCTTCCCAACCACTTAGAAGGCAGCTTCTTTATTGCCAAACTTTATTTCTTCGCATGCTCGTATTAGTTTTGGGGTTCCCAGAGGATGTCGTTTATATAATCTAGTCAAAATAACATTCTGCCTGCGATAGTTGTGAAATACGTTTATACTACAGTCCATTTCATAGAGCGTTGTTTTGTTCCTAGATGGTGCTGGAGGTAAAATTATCGTCTCATTATGAACATGTTGCTATCGCATTTGGAGAGGAAAAAATCTATCAAGCGTACATACCAAGCCATGATAGAGCCATCAAAGATTTTATGACCAAATTTCAGACTATTTTACGAGTACAAGGACGATTTAATAATCTCTTAAAGATGAAGATAAGTAGGAGTATTTGAAGTTAGGTATCGTTATTTGTATATCTGTGGAGCCAGTATCTAACGCTCCTTCGGTACGGTGCAACACAACAGCTTCTGTATCTGTGTCTGTATCTGTATAAGTATCTGTGAACCCAGTACAACCCCCCTTCGGCGTAACACACCAGATTCTGTATCTGTATCTGTGTAGCCGATATAACCACCCACCAGTTTCTGTATCTATATCTATATCTGTATAGCCGGGATACCCCCCCCCCCTCACTTCAAATTCAACTTCTGTATCTGTATCAAATTCCATTTTTATCTTTTATTTTATACTTGAGGCTATATATATATATATATATATATATATATATATATATATATATATATATATATATGCTTAGCCGGTATAAACTCTCTCAAGTGCAACACACCAGCTTCTTTATCTGTATCCGTATCTGTACTTGTACTGTATCACCGGTATAGCTAGTATAACTTCCTTTCGGTGTAACACACCAGCTTCTTTATATGTATCCGTATCTGTACTTGTACTGTATCACCGGTATAGCTAGTATAACTTCCTTTCGGTGTAACACACCAGCTTCTTTATATGTATCCGTATCTGCACTTGTACTGTATGGCCGGTATAGCCAGTACAACTTCCTTTCAGTGTTTCAGTGTAACATACCATTTTCGGTATCTGTATAGCTACTATACCCCCCCCCCCCTTCGACACAACACACCAGTTTCGCTTTTCGCTGGCATTTGTTGCGTAAGCAGCTGGTTATATAACACTGTTGCATCCAACTAGCTGCAAGCGTTATTTGAAGCTATTGAGGATGCCCCTACAGTGCTTGCTTCCACTGTCCGATACAGTCAAAGGAAGAAAAACGTCCTTCTTGATTACAGCGTTCTTGAATGAACTTTCCTTGCATCCCCTTTGATACAGTTCACCCCCAATACGGTAATTATATTACTTACACGCGCTACTATGACTCGCATCATGTTCGCGATTCTTTCATTTCCCAAAAGAGCCGTTACGCCCACAAGAAATCGTTAAACTCGCAGAAGTTTTAATTCAAACGGACGAGATAGCATGACGGAAGTGTTATTGGCAATCGATGATAAGAAACTCTCGGAATTCGTTAAAAGTCTGTGAGGAGTGGCAAGGGTAGGGGGTCGATGGAATGTCAGATGAGTCCAGATGCAGCTAAATCTGGTACCCAACTCTGAGTGAAGGCTGAGACAAAACAAGCAATAACCCCTAAATCATTCAAACAGGCTCTGATATCTGACCTCTGACCCTCAATGACCGTTTGACCTTGTATGATTTTGTGGTTTTGATATTGTTAATGAGTATGCTTTGCCATTCATTTGAATTTGCCTAAGTTCTTTGTATGATTTATTCATTTGGAAGGATGATCATTACTTTATGTTGTATCATTGTGAACTTATGATTTATTCCATCCTGTGCTAATAATGACTTTCTTGATTTGTTATGATTCATGAGCAACGAAACTTTGATTCATTTTCTACTTTGTAGGATATCATATTTTCATCTGAAGTCTAATGCTCTTTTTGTAGTTTTTTATTTGCTGTAAGACAAACAAGGACAATGTGGCACTGCATTCAAGTTAGTAAATTAGTGCCACGTACAAAGAACAGGGGTAAAGAAACTCCAACAGCCTTTTTGGGGTCGTATGGGCAGTACATTTGTTATCCACGTGGAAACTCTCAATAAAGTGCACATTTCATAATTTTGACCGATATCTTCCGATCCTACCGATAAAATAAAACAAAAACTACTCCACTCGAAAGAGCAAAAGCCGCCCGCCATCTTGGTTTTCGTATTTCTTTTTCTATTGGTGCGTTCAGGAATTATGGGAGAAAAAAAGTATCGGTAAATAGGAACAGAATTTTAAATGTATCAGACATAAAAAAACTACACAGTAGAAATTGATTTTAGAAAGTTTGAGCTTAGGGAAAAAAAGTCGGTGGGGTTCAGAGTTCAGCAACCGAAAGTGACTTTTGCCACGTTCCGTGAAGGCGGGGATTTGAGCACTGTATTGCACTGACACTTTTTGAGTTTTACGTCGTTTCAAGGCTGACATTTTTATTTTTCAAGTATGTACTATTGTTAATCTATATCATAATCTAATCGATCGTAATCTTGGGAAATACTTCTGCTGCTTTCTGTATATATGCCGTGCGGCACTTCAGACCCGCCAGTGGGTGTGGCCTAGTAGCATAGCAACGAGAAGAATAGCCTAGCAACGGACCAGCGTGTATGTCCAGGGCACGGTATTGCAAGACGGACCCCATCCCCAGCCTTCCACTGCCTTCTATCTCCCCAACCGAAGTCAGGTAACATTTTTACACCTGGGTGGGGCAAGGAAAGTTGTGTGTGCATGACCCAATCCTATTCTTAATGTGGAGTCATAAACATATAAATTAAAATACAAATGAATATCAGATTTAAACTGGCATATCTCAATTGGCCTTTTTCCTTTTTTTTAGATTAGACAACTTTTTCAAGTCGCAAGGAATCACGGGTAAAGCAATGTCCTGTACTATTGTATGTACCCCGTGATGCCTAGCAATAAGATCATCAACATTAGCATAAACAGAACATCGGGAGTTTATTTTATGTATTAAAACCACTCCAAAGAGGGTCACATATGGGGAAATGTGAGCGAGTTGTTGAGCCCGATAACGTTGTTCATCAAATCAAAGTTTCAATGGTGCCTTGGGCAACATCAGGCCCAACATAAAAGGCTGCACTGCCGTACTAATCAACTTCTCAATCTTAACGGGGTGGAAAGTGACGCGCCGTCGAAGGGTCTTTTGTGCCCGCTATTGTAAAACGGAAGATGGATAGTTCCGGGAGATACCTAGTGGACCGTTTGACTACCTTAATGCGGCACTCATCCGAGCAGAGAGCGATAAAGATATGTTTGGAGTTACCGGGAGTTTACGGAAGCTTTTTACAGCAGTCAATAATTGAGGATACAGCTACAGTACCAGATATTGCATCCACCTTTGCTGTTTAGGTGTTTTACCTCCTTGTACGAAGGATTTGTTTTCGATTTGTGCCTGGGTGTTTGTGTTCTTATGTGTCCCTGGTTACTAGAAAACAACAGCGTGACAGGATGTGAGGGGGAAAGATCGATGATGTAACTGGAGACAGCCAGGAAGCAAAGGACCTGTAAGATTGTTTTCCCCGCAGACTGACAGGAAGTCATAGAGCATTTTTTCTTGGTTGATCGTAGAGTGACAGGAGGTGATCAATGGACAGCCCATGTGACGGCGTGGCAGGGATGTGAGAGAAAAGATGACGTAACCAGAGATTGGCAGGATGTAAAGATCAGCTGCATGGTAAAGGTCAAATGAATTTCTCCGCAGACTAACAGGAAGTAGTAAAACATGCTAATCGCCTTCATCGTAGAGTTTTTGCATAACTGATAAACTCCAATCGAAAAAGACATACAGGAAACTCTAAGATGTTTCACGGAGGTTTGAGGTCTTCGAACTCTAATGTTTCCATTGCAGAACTCTTGTGTTTACATTACAGAACTGAGGCGTTCTTCGCATTGCAGAGACGCGTTACCTTGCAATGGTCGGTCTGCTCCTCTCACGTTTATTTGATTTCGCTCATATAAACCTTTAAGCCGATTCCCCGTTTTAATAGGCTGACAAAATCAAGTCTTTTATGGTGTCCTTTTATGGTGCCATTCAGCGGTCGTCTGTCGCATTATGAGCGCACACATTCATCACGTACATTACAATCTGGCATTTATAGTTACTGCCTTGCCCTCTTCTCTTCGTGTTCATTATCACAGAAGTACATTATGTCCTCCCCTTACGATCCAGGCCCAAAGTTCAACCGTCGTTATCGTAATTTTCCCGTCTTCGAGGTTCCACTAGGGTCGGAAAGGGACATGATCACGTGATGAAGGAACCACGGGATACACTGTTGGGGTTACCGTGTGGGCCAAGAAGTCAAAATAAACATAATAACCCATGAAAACTGTTGAGAATGTCTCTAGTTGACAGTCAGAGCGAGTACGCTTGTCTTCTGGAACTGTATGCATGTTTACACGGCCTCCGGTTAGGCCGAGGTAAAAAAAAAATGCTGTGTTTCCGATTATTCCATTGTGTGGTTACCCGATCGACTATAGCAAAACCCTATGGCCATTCACTGCATGGAATCTGGCATTTACCAAACTTTTCAAAATTTCAAACTTTGCCGACAAATACGACAAATTTACCAGAGTAAATATGTGTAAATATCGGCTAAATATCAGTATCGCTCTACAGCATAGAAGTTATAAGAGACTCTTCCTCGACGGGAGTTTTACGTCATATCATCCAAAATGACGGATGCAAACTCTTACAACATGCTCTAGATGGGGCCGACGCTAGAATCTAATTCAAACACACTGATCCACAGAAGTTTATCCAGATGGTCTAGCGGAGGCGTTGCATGTACCACTTGCGCCACAGGGACATGCATTAACAGTGTTGAAATGTCTAGACACTTCCTTGGTGCTGATTATTTGGTAGTTGTTAACTCCATTTGTAGACCGAAACACAAAGGCAAAGTCTACCCTTAGAGTTACCGTGCAGAAATGTCGTGACGTCTTCTGTTCCCTTATCACCACAGAGGACATGCTATGACAAAAACGCAGCAGTGGGTCGCGGTTTAACCTTAAGGTACGCGTCCCTTAAGGATGGTCCTTTCACTCAGGTAAGACAAGATAGCGCCTCAGCACACAAAAGAGAAATGTTACGTGAAAAGGTCGCCTTCACGCAGGAAATTTATTTCTATGCTGTCTTCTTCAAGTTCCACACTTCGCTGCAAGGTACGGTCGTCCCTTAAGAGTATACGGACGTGTGGTAGTGTGATGAAACGGTGTTCAAAAGAACGTGAAAAATCGATTGAGTACAACTTCCGGCTGGCTTCGCGCTCACAACGTCAGGAATTACGCCGCATCGGGTTTACTTTTGTCACATTTGTGAAGTGATTGAAACGTGCTTTGAAGGACGATTTCTTATCTAGATGTACAGGGCCAACACTTGCCTGTCGGTCTGCGGTGTGAGATGCAAGAGCAGGGCTAGAAGTTGTTGGACTAGTTTAACTAATATCCAACACAAAAATTGGACTCACCCAAATTTTCGACTGATCAGCACCAGTGCAGTCTTTGTCAAGGAATTAACAATCCATTGTTGCTGTGAAGTCACGTTATGCAGATAGAACACGTGGCTAAGTGAGCAGTGGATCATAAGTTGCAGGGAGTCTATGGCGCCCACTGTCTCAGTTCAGGGATGGTTGTAAACTTTCAAGTTATGGCTAGGAGTTGTAGTTTTCTCCTTTTTAGCCCTTCCCTCCGGTCTGGTACATACTTGCACTGTGTTTTCTGAGTCTAAAGAGCTAATGTCCCAAATGTTCAACTTATAAATTATGAAACTTTCCTGTATATGCATTCAGGCACTTTGATTGATATTATACAATAAACAATTCATGAGACCAGAATGGAAGATTAAAAATAGATACAATCACGTCCATCAATCAAGGAACCAATCCGTCAATTGACCATTCAATCAAAGGCGTTCCTAATCTCCATGCATTGTCCTGCTCGCACATATTTTGTTACTTGCCACACATAGAACAGAACCCTATCGCACCAGAAACTACTGTAGCCATTGCGACCTGTTAGATACCCCCCCCCCCCCCCGTCAGGTAGGTCCCGGATGTGACCGAGTACCCGGATGTGACGGGATGGCCGTCCGTAACTATGGAGACTAAACTGGACGTTTGTGTGACGACAAGCTGCTGGCGCCATCGACTCTCCCGCCGTCGGACAGTTATCGGCTCAAGATGGATGCGGATCAGCCTCGCGTGATTAATCGTGACGCTCCATCAACGCTAGCGTCAGCGGAAACTTTCAATACTTATGGGAATGCAGCTGGCATATTCCTGCATGGCACAGGCGCGTTTCTTCAAGGTCGTACCCGAAAGCGTTGTGCGTCGTGTTGCCATAATGGTTAGGGTTTTCATAGCCAAGAAACAGAGGTCCTGGGTTCTAATGCCCTGACAAAATGGTGAAAATGAGTACCTAGCTTCGGCCGTCCCTCGGATAGGACGTTAAATGGAGGTCCCGTGTCTGGGGAGAGCCACACCCCATGCACGTTAAAGAACCCCCACACGTGCGATGGTGCGGTGTGCGATGGTACAAAGTTCTTCCGTCTAGCATTGGTGGTTCTCTACAAATCACACGGACTACAGGAAGAAGAGTGACATATCAGTCACTAATGGAGATCTGTATAACCAAACCAAAGATGCTGTGCCCTTGAGAAATACAATTAACACAAGGTGGTGGAAGGAGAGGGATGGGCTCCGCCATCCAATACCGTGCCCTAGACAAAGTGGATAACAACCCACTACACATTCGGTCTCAAAAAAAACCATGGGACCGCCTTTAGATTAATCATTTAGAAAAGGGGACAAATAAGGATTGCCACAATTGCAAAAGTTATCTCAAAACTAGAAGTAGACGTAAATATGGTGAGACAGGTATCAACCTTGGGTGGATGATTCTAATCGAGTTAGGATCGGCGTCTCTTATTAAATCACATTCTGCATCAACCATAACGATTGAAATATCTTGCCCTTCAGGCAAAGAGAAAGGAACCACATTTCATCTTATTAAAAAGGGTAGTACGTGTGTAATTTTGTAAAGAATAATTTTGCAGTCTCCACCTTCAGGCACCAGCGATTCGGCGTCTCGTTCCCTGGGTAGACTGATCACCGCCGCCATCTTTAATTGCCGCCCCCCTCCCCCTTTTCAACCAAGTGCGAAAAATTGATAGCGTTGTCAAGTAGCGTGACAGTTGAGGGATGGCTCAGCACTATTGTCTTTACGTTCTGACGTCGGTATTTGAGGACTGTGCAGTAAGTCGTTCCATTAGAGCCCTTATATGGGGGAGAGAGGTTGTCTGAAATGTCGAGAGTTGACAAATGTGACGTCTAGGGGATAACCAGTCGACAGTCGTTCTCCATCGCATAGCTTGATCCGGAAGTGAGTGTACAATGCGACATCGCTGTCTTCTTTATAATCACGGAAGCCGTAGGAGCTGCGTCAAAGGAACGGAATCGATTGAACCCTGTTACTACTGAATGATATACTGTAGGGCTGTATATAAAGAGGCTTACGGAGACGAACAAATGTTTACAAAGATATATGACTGAAACGAGCTGAAAAAATATCCCCTAAAAGTATATTGAAAAACGTGCATGCTGTTATTAATAAGAGACTGCTTCATCCTTGAATTAATGATGAATGAAATGAAAGTATGTCACCAAAATTCGTTATTTCCTGATTACAGAATTATTTGATAAACCCACGCGTTTGTACAATATTTACACCTTTCTGATGTCGTTGAACATCGAATATTACAAATCATACTTCCAGTTCTTGATTCCTGTCGCCAGGTAATCAAGTTAATTTACCCCTGTGACGTCATAGTAAACACAGCAGCCGATTCGGAAACTGGTACCTCGAGTAATGAATAAACGTTCAATAAGATTAGAAGGATGCATGTTTTGTAGAGACGTCTACGTTCATTGAATCATACTAATGATGGTTGCTTGTAATCAGGAACTTTTGTATATAAATGTCAAATGCACTTTAATAACGGAGTACTAGAACTGAAGATGTTGGAGCGTATAAATGAAACACCTATCTACCATTAACAGGCAACAGTATAATTCCGGACAAACACTCTAATTCCAGAAAACCTTGATAGTTTTAAAATAGATTGACTAGATTAATCATTATTTCTAGGTATGGTATAAGGATAATGAATATGTGGGTTGCAATTAAATGTCTCCACGAAGAAAGGCCTCCAGAATTCTGGCCCAGGGATCCAAAATTTACAACCAGAATTCTGGCAGAATTCTCAGAATTCTGTAGCATCTGCTTTCTTCATGTAGGCATTTAATTGCAACTTACATATTTATTATCCTTTGATATATCATACCTACAAATATTAATTCATCTGGTTAATCCATTTTGAAACAATTCAGAAAAAATTAAAGTGTTAATCCAGAATTATACTGTCGCCTGTTCATTGTAATGTCTCCGTTATGCTGTAAAGTAACACCGCACAAGGGTCACCAAATGAACGATATGGATGCTATGGACGAATTTGATTAGGTCAGCAAAGGTGGCGCTGCCTCGTGTACTGTGAGACAAAAGTGTGTGCACCAAATCGACCAGGTGCGTAGTATCATTGCCCTGGTGTTAATGAATTTCTTCAGAAGTGCCAAACGACAGCCCGCTTTACACAAACATCATTACCGATCCGCTACACTGGGAACGACAGAGGTCGCGGTGAATGATGGCATTACCCTGTAGGTAATGATTGACATGCACGGAGGACGACCTTCCACTCACATAACGGCCGCCAAAAAACAAATAGCCAATTATCCGCCGAATGGTGTCTTCGGAGAATCCGCTTGCCTCAGCAACTATCTATCTGTGGCCAATCTGGTGACACTGAAACTAGGGTTGTTACATTGTTAGAAGATAGGGTGAAATTTTTTTTTTTTTAAGAAAATTTTTTTAGGAGAAAACCATGGCGGACAAATGGATGTAGGCAACAAGTATTTGTGAGTTCCATCGTTTCTGTCATTCAACCAATACAGATTATCCAATCCATACAGTCTAAAACTACCTAAACCAAAGCAAACATGAGCGGAACTAGCTTTGAGGTTTATTTACAGTGCTATCGAGCTATAGGCAAAAAGGCACTCCAAACCATTCATTGGCAAGTTGAGTTGATAGTTTTGTTTTTTAACTGAACATCTCATTGATAGCCAATTTTGCAATATGTGTGTATTTCTCTGTATTTTGAAGATCGGTCTGCAATAAACCAGGTAAAAATTGATTGGGAAATTGTGCGAGGAAAATTTGTCAGATCATTGTTTTCCTCACTAGTATACCGAGTTTCGGGGGGGGGGGGGGCATGCAGCTAATGCATCACAGGCGTTCTTAAGTGTACCGTACGTAGGTAGCACAGTGATTGATGTAGATGGCCGGGGGGTGTTTTGAATTAAACACACTACTCATCAATTACTACGGCTGGTATGGTAGAATGTTGCTGAAAATTGATTCACATTAACGTCAACAGAAAGAAATATATTTTTCAGACAGTCTTACATATATTTACGTATTTACACATATGGCCATGTTGAATCCATTTTATTGATGAAATCCTCTGGGAACAAAAAAACTGATGCGAGCGTTCGAAGGAGAACAATTTGGCAAGAAAAGTTGTAATTGCCTCTAATGTGAAATCTAAGTGATCAGCAATGTTGAACAAATTTAATGACCTAACACACAGTATTGCATACCGCACAATAGAGTCTTCTTTCATACATATTTACTGATTTACTGTACTATATTCGAATCAACATGGCCTAAAATGGTATCACGGAGAAGATGTTTTTGGTCTATCTACACGATTATGCCCTTTATCCTTATCCGGAATCTAGTTTGAATGGACCGTTATTCATCTATCATTCCTATTGGATGGATATATCAGATAAGACTGTATGCAGGCCCCGAGTCTCAACCCTTAAGTTGTAACTTTATCATCTACAACAACGCACATGTGTTCCGGGTAAAGTGCCTCTCTCGTGCTACAGTCCCATTTAGTAAAGGGTGTCCTCCGGGTAGTGTACGGGCTGTTTTTCTGCACTTTCCGTTGTGACCCCGATGTGGCCCCGTAAAACATCCTGCAGCTACCGGGCTATCTTGGGGCACGGTCGGGCCCCTGGATTGGAATCTCGGATTTAAAATCAACCCCCGGCAACAAATTGAGGCCGTGACCTAATCGAAAAAAGACCGAGAGGTACCCCTGCGGTATCCGGCAAACCACCGGGACAAATTTGTGACTTCAGAGTCCGGCCGGGGCTACACCCTCAACGGGCACCGATGTAAATGTGACCGTAACATCAGGTTAGAAGCTTACGGAAAGGGCTGGTAGGAAATGTGCCTGTCTCTCTTGTCTCACAAGAAACTACGTACAATTATCTCAAGATCAGAGATTCTTTTCTGTCAAGTATTTCTAGTTAGTGCCTACGGCTAGTGGCACACATAGGGCAGCAAGTTTCCTTGCTGTTTCCGTAGCACGGTAGCAGGTTGTATTTTTGCAGGGAGGGGTTGCTAGTCTGGAGGCACTTCCTCGAATATGGGATCCCCCATTTACGTGTCTTTCGTAAGACAAGTGCAGAGTTTCCCAACTCAGCATTGGACCGAGGTCTCCCTGATGCCAACTGAATGGAACTAGGAACTCAACTTTGACCAGTTGAGCTACATAGACATCCCCCAAATCGGCTGGCCTAAGAATAATCCATTGAATCCAGCTACGAATCCGCTGGCCGAAGAATAATCCGCTTCATCTATCAAAGGTTCTTCCTATGGTTTGACTTTGACGAAAAGTTCAACGCGTCCTAGTTTTCAACTAACATTTCGCGGTTCATAGGCGACATAGTACTGCCCCATCCATCTTCTGTCACTCTCTCAGAAAGACATCAAAAAAAAGGTCAGATAACTCGCCGGCGTTTGACATGCATTAGCTTTTTAATGTTCCGTGTCCCCCGGAAGGTACCGCCTGGCTTCTAACCGTCGTTTTCTCGTGTACTTACCCCCGCCTAATGACTTCTAAGGCGAGCAGTCCATCATACGGAAGGTGGTAATAACTACTGAGTGTGATAATGACATTGCCTTCGCACACATGGGTCAAGCCTGAAGTCATTTAGAAGTTTTCCCAGCTTAGTACACAGTCATTAACAGAGATGAGTCTTAAATTAGTGTAATCCTTGTAAGCATCTTAGGTTAATCCAAGTTGAGCAAAGAAGAAGATAATGAGAGTAACACTAATTCGCCTTTAACCGCGGGGTAGCCTATTTCCGTTTTTTTTTTCAAAACTGGGATAGAGCAAGGGACGGAGTGTGGTTTCAAATTGCAATACACAATTTCTATTTTCTGAATATTGCAGTTTGGTAGGTCGTGAGTTCGATACCAAACGGTTTCAAAAATGGCATATACTGCTTTACTTGCTCAGCACTCGGAACTTGAGAAAGAATATGGTAGTTGAACACACAGACCTCTACCAGTGGACTAGTCCACTACTGCAGTAATTGCACGAAGTTAAAGTGTGGTCTAGGGCTACAGAAGCGGAGATGGGCGCTGCCCTATGCATCATCTGGTGCGGGTAGGACTTATGTATCAATGCAAAATATGATAGAATTCGTGATATAGTTTTATATTGTAATAAGCACATTGACATTCATAGTAGATCGGGGTAGCAACATAGCCCCGAGTTCAACAGTTGACTTCTCTAACAAGCAATTAAAACACGTATGGTACAAAAAAACAGACCACCAAAAGCGTTTTGAAGACACAAGTTACAATCATTACACAACGAATTCCCAAGAGAACTACTACTCAGTCTTGACAGGCTGACAAATGCATAATCTCTGCAGGATATGGGTTCCGAAAATATCTGCAGGGGAGTCAGTCCACGGTAAGGTTCATGTTTTTTCCCTTCGGAGTAGCCGGTCAACTCCTCTGGTAGCAAAACTCTCCTGGCAAATTATTATTTCTATAATAGCCAGCGTAGTCAGTCTGGTAGAGACTAAGGAGATGTAGACGGACATCAATAATGGCTTGTCGAAAGTAGATTTTTCTGCCTTGCGGGCAAGAAACGAGTCAGAGTAATATTTATCTGTCTACCGTAGTCTTAAGTCCTGTATACATATGAGATGCTTGCCATACCTTAAGGGATGTCTAATTTACTTCCACTATTTGTTCCCCTTAACTCCCTTCCGCATGATAAAATGTCGTTGTAAAGCAGATGAAATAAGAAAATGAAACAAAAAGATGAACAGTATAGCTTTAGAGTTTGCCATTTTAGAGAAGACACATAGTCAGGTTCACTGAAAGCTAAAAACAGACAATGACGCTTTCTTTTGATGTACCAATGGTAGTCACTGGAGTCACAATAAGCACGCCCCCGTTAGGAGTACGCATGCGCAAAAACAAGTATTGTGGGTAATATGTCAAAGGTGAAGACCCCTGACTTGTGAACAGTTCTCGTTTGGACCATTATCTCGATTTTTTGATAAAAATGTCCAGATAGTATTGGTTAACGTCTCAGGGGCCTTCACCTTTGACATATTACCCATAATTCCTCTTGCTGCTCAAGCGTACTCGGAACAGTAAACACGCTTTTTCAAGCCTTTTCATGTGCCAGCGGTCACGGGCTTGCGTGACATTTTATAACCTCTTCTTTACATTCTGGTGCCGTGCCGTGACATCATCGACTCGGAGTTTCGTGCCATTGCCCTTCTGTGCTCACCAAAGGCTCCATTTTTCACAAACATCTTGACAAAAAGAGATCGTGATACTGTTTTGCTTTTCATTGGTGATCTCTGGTGACCCCACTTTAACCACAAAGCGAAGCAAAAACCTTCTAACGGCTTCATCCGACAACAATAGCTGTACCATCAATCACGAATAGCGGGGTTTTGTGGCTCGTGGATGGAGGGTGCAGGAAAAGGTGGCCGGGTTAAGTCGGCAGCTTGTGAACGCTGTTAGCTACAAGTCGTAGAGCAACTGATGCACTGTGCGAAATCTGATCTGAAAGCACGCGTAAAGTATTTGTAAAGTGTACTTTCACGAAGAACGCAATCGTTACGCATGCTTTAAGGCATGCTTAAAGATAACATTTCTTGCAGTGATGACATTGCCACCTATATGCCCATGCCTCTGAATCACAGAAAGCCTTTTGAGCAACCTCTGACAAAAGTGAGAAAAGTTGTATCTAAGACAGGGTCTTCTCTTTTTCAATGTGTAGATATTTTCCCATTTTGAACAGATTATGTGGGGTCATGTGGCGCAACTGCTGGGTGTTTGGCAAAGGAACCAGGCCCAGGGGTTCCATGTTCGAATCCTGTCATGCTCCCGATCTTGTGCCCTTGTGAACGAGACTTGACACGACTTTCCTCACTCCTCTCAGGTGTAATAATTAGTACCTGATTTCAGTTGGGGAGGTAAAAGGGTTGGGGGCGTTTGGTCTCTGTCATCTAATACTGTGCCCAAGATACAGTGTATAACAACCTACTACCCCTACGACCTTAAAAAGGCCATGGAACTATTTACCTTTACGTACAGGTTATAGACATGGCGTATGGCGAGGCATTGAGGTAAAGGATGTCCAAACAGAGATACCCATTTAAATGGTGAATTCCTTTAACTGATTTTCTTTTAAGTGTAAAAGACCATTTTCATTCCATACTATTTACTTTAGCTTGAGTAAAGAAATATAGCCAGTGAGATACAATTGTTAGCAAGGTAGTTACCATGTAGACGTGTTATAGGTACTGACACGGTCAACAACAACAAACTGCATCAAACTGTCAAAACCTAGGACCAATGCAGAAAGGAAGCGCTTCCTCTACCGAATGGCATGCCACTGGAACACAGTTACTAAATGAACTTGTATTTTCTCTCAGCTGTATAGTATGTAACGTACCTATGTTATGTATGTATGTAATGTTGTGCGTGTATTGAGGTATTTGGGGTGGACCACAGGAAGAATAGTTGGCAACATAATATTGTTAGCTAAATGTGGATCTGAATAAAGTCAAAGTCATGATTTGTACCTTGTACAATTGTTACACAATAAAGTTATATAACTTATTATTTTTTTCTTCGTCTTCTACGTCAACTCAACGTCTAGCAATACACTTTCTTCTCAATCTTAATTTTCCAAGCGTCTCGCAATTAGCCCAAATGGGTCCTGACTGGAAACGCTCGTTTGTAGCCGGGCGCCTCCCAGACTGGTCAGAGACAGTCACCCCTTCCAGTATCGCAGCAACCCTAGACGGTTTAAGCACCTCCGTTAAAAAACATAGCGACAGATAAACTAACAAGGCGACCAACCGGTGCCACTTGCGTATCGTACACGAATTCTGATGCCATTCAAGGCTACAGCAAGTAAATTTTATGGATGACATCCTCTGCAGATTCCAAATTTAGTGAGAGAGGGCAAAAAACAAGCTGTGCAGAAAAAACAAGATGGCTAGATTTTCAAAATAGACCCCAGTAGCGAAAACACACTCCCAAGCCGGCTTCACTCCTCTGCCAGCTTTTGATACTATCTTATGCTACCGTAGGATCTGCTTGGAGACTAACCATAAACGTTGTAACAAGAACTGAAGCGACAAACATGGTATCACAGCTAACACGTCTTTCTTTTGTGTATTCAAGAGGTGCACCAAGTGACACTATTGTGGTAGACTGCAGCTGGTATCAAATACCAGTGCCTGATGATAATGAATTTCAGTTTTACATTGCTAAATTGTATTTGTTTTGTCACTTCGGCCGAATTTTTTTTGAAAATCCCTACCTACAGACTCTGAAGTTTTTAAGACCGTTACCGAAAACACAACAGTTTTTGTTAGGCCTAGAGTATCCGTGGGGATATCAAATCGTCAGATGCTTTCTGAAGAGAAAGTTTCTCTTTTTTTCTGCTCAAGTTCTTTCAGGGACAATGAACGGGGTAAGAAAATGAGTCTGACTTTTGCACAGCGTAACAAAATGTCGTCCAATTTACGTCAACCTTGGCGAATGAATGATGTCGTATAATCAAAACTCTTTCCCAGAAACCTAATCTCCAAGCAGATCACCACGGTGGCGAATGAAACTCCTTCCCCAGCTCATGATACTATCTTATGCCACCGCAAGATTTGCTTGAAGATTACAGAAACCGACGCGATGACCTTGTAAGACGCCACCGACGCCACTCGTTCGCAGCAGCTTACCACCTAGGGCTCATTTCCCGCCACTTTTCTCCTCAGGACGAGATATTGGAGATGATTTGCACGATAAATCTGTCAGGGGGTGATGGATGGCGGGGCTGGTAGCTTCTCTTCCCGCCAAATCCGCGTCCCATATTAACGGATCTCGCGGGAAACGTTGGTCGATAGGGGATGGTGGAAAAGTGGCATCGATCCTTTTTGAAAAGCTAAAACTTCACACAGAGTTCTAATGTATTGCACTGAAACTTTTCTCTGAAGGCCGGTCACATACGTCGTAAGATTGTCGTGTGATTGTCGTACGATCGTCATACGATCACGAACTACGGGCCATACGGATCTCTTGGAAAACGTTGGTCGATAGGGGATGGTGGAAAAGTGGCATCGATCCTTTTAAAGAAACTAAAACTTCACGCGGGGTTCTAATGTATCGCACTGAAACTTTTTTTTCTCTGGGGGCCCTGTCACATACGTCGTAAGATTGTTGTGCGATTGTCGAGCGTCATATCATACGATCACAGAATGGGAAACGTTGGTCGATAGGGGACGGTGGAAAAGTGGCATCGAACCTTTTTTTTAAAAACTGAAACTTCACGCAGATTTAGAGTTTTAATATATCCCACTGAAACTTTTTCTCTGAGGGCCCGGTCACATAAGTGTAAGATCGTCGCACTACCGTTGTACGATCGTCGTATGATCGCGAAATATGGGCAGGTCATTGAAAAATATTCAGTTAAAGTTCTGGTTTCAATTAGCTGGTAACTACGATACAATCGATACAACAAGATGAATATGTAATTCCTGCAATATTCAGCTGGCTTAGTTAAAAGTTGTGTTAGCTATAGATTTATATTATCCAAGGTATGTTCCGTCACAACCTGCATCAAAATCGAACGGTGACGAATGTGACAGCGTTGAAACAGGAGAGCTTGATGTCGATGAAATGCCTCAGAACCGTTGACAGGCATTTAGATACGTTGTGAATTTTCTGTTAAGTAGTGCGGAAGGGAGTTTCTAGAACATTTCCGGAACGAGCTACTTCATCATTCCTTTTCTAAACGGCACCAACACGTCTGACCGTGTCCCAAATCATATCCAGTTGTTTGAGTAACTGCATTTTTGCGTATCTTATTACCTGGATAAGGGGTTGGTACCGGTACGGTGCTCACGTGTTTTATGGCTTATCCAGGAAAATAAGAAGAGCGCAGTAGAGGAATGTTGATAGTTATTTCTACCAAGCTTCTACAGTCAAACTTGGTCTAAAACAGAGACAGTAAGTGTGGTTTACATGACTCGCAATGGATTTAAAATTTTATTTGAAACGCCAATGGACGTCGGATACTCAAACCAACAAAATCCTCTACGGCGACATGGACTATTGTTTTGTGTTTCGCCCGCTCACAAGTTTTCACAGATAAATAAGGTTCAGCAGGTTCGGATCTGGACCTGATCTTCTGGCCCTGAACCGTACCTGTACCTTTATTTTCTGTACCCACCCCTAACCTGGATGTCTACCCTTTATCGACAAAACAACGATACGCGTACATCATGCGAGTGGATCCATAGATTAGGGTGTATTTACCAGACGTATGCCTTATGGCAATACTTAGCCCCCTTCTTATGAGGATCTGATACGGATTTATCCCAGGCAAATTGGATCGCTGATGACGCAGTGATATATCGATATGAAGAAAATGATGCTTATGGGGACCAAATCCTAGTGCCGTATATCCGACTTGAAATCAATTCAGAATAAATCTATTCAGGTCACAAAGTTTACACTACAGTAAACTTAACAGGGAATCATCCGGTGTTGTTTACAGATGGATCTTTCTGTTTCTACAACAAGTACGGTATTTTACACAATTTAAATTTGATTCAAATGTTAACAATTTTTCTTGTCTTTTTCTTCCGCCAAGAAGTTAATGTTTTCGGCAGCGTTCGTGTGTGTGCGTGTGTTTACCTGGAGTTTGGGTTGTATGTAGCCAAAAGCTTTCGGGGAGGGGGGTTGGGGTAGTGGCAACCAGCCCCTGATGGTGAGGGGTGAAATTCTACGGTTTCGTTAAAAAAGTGGGATAGTTAACGAACGGGCTGTTTATCTGCACTATCGGGCTTGGCCCCTACGTGGGACACCCTGCGACCTTTGGACTATTTTGTCGCGAGGCCGGGCCCCTGGTTTATTAAACTCACAACTAAAATCAACCCGGGACCCAGTGACAAATTGATGTCGTGACGAAATCGGGAAAACACATAGAAGTACCCCCGCGGTATCCGTCAGTCTACCGAGACAAATCTGTGGCTTCAGAGCCGTGGACGCCGCTGCAAATGGAACCGTAGCATAACACAGGGCTTAACTCAACTAGTGTATCAAGCGAGAGGTAGGGCCCCTGTTTTGTTTTTTTAAAGTGAAATTAAATCATGAGTGCCTCACCTTTCTCACAGAAGCGCCCGGTCCAGCCTTCCTCACAGTTACACTGCCAGGGCTGGTGACACGTGCCGTGCTGACACCCTGGGAACAGGTCACACTCCTGACACAGCTCTCCTGTCCATCCCGGCTGGCAGCTGCACACAACGAGAAAAAATGACATTGAGCTGCGGTCAATGAAACATTGAGTCATTGAAACCCATCTCTCTGTCTTTCCTTTCTTCAGTTATCCTCATTAGATTGTAACAAAACTAGCCCTGCAGTTCCAGAGCAAGCTGCTATGGGGCCCAAACTTGCACCACTTTTCATCAAAAGCTATGTACCACGACAAATGAAGGGCACAACATGCCAGGACAACAATAATGAAAAAAAAAACCGAAGACCTGCTGCAGTACCAAGGTCACACACCAGGAGGTTTGCAATCGACTTGGACCAAAAGGGAGGTCTCAAGCTTTTCTGTGAGTTTTGGCCGGTTGACCCCCAGTCATTTTCTTTGAATGGCTATCAAAAGAAGGCTCTATTGAGTTTATGATGAAGAAAAAAGTTTAGATTGAAATTTGGGTAAGCACTTAAACGAGATTTGTTTGAGTGTTTCTTGTGCTATGCTCCATTGTTGTTGGAGGTGGTGGTGGTGGGGGGGGGGGGCTCTGATACTTAGTACAGCAGAAATGTGCAGTGATTCATCCTGGGACTAGTTAGAGGCAATGTCCTGTGTAATACAAGCCCCAAATATCCCCTGCAGCTCCGCCCAACCAGACGACCAGACCCGTCCCTCATCAGACGACACTTTTCGTCCATTCCTCATTCCCTCACAGGGCCGTTCTGCCTAATCATTATCCGGCCGTCTGAGTGAGCGATTGCCAGCGCCGCTAGCATCGTCCAATCCCGCGGAAACCATTGATGAAATGGCAGGTAGATTGGAAGGAATCGTTCACTCAGTTGGCAAATTGGTTACAGATTGAAAGGAACGTTTGGGTAATTTGTATTTTAGCTGTCTGACCGAGAAAACGGCGGCCGCCATTTTCTATTACGGTGCAGCATGTCTCCTCTGACGTCCGAATAATCATGGCGGCCAGAACAACGTTAATGGCGGACTGAAGAAGATTTCACGTTTTCTTTTGGACATTTCTGACGAAAAAATCCATTTTTAAGCGTTTACGTCACCAAAGAGACTAAAATCAATAGTTCCTTATTACAAGCAACTATTATAAGGCCATGTTGATTTGATTATATATGACAGACATCCTCTTGGAACCGAAAAACTGATACAAGGGTGCAAATATGAAAAAAAAAACGTTTGGCCAAAAAAAAAAACATTCATAACGAAATCTAAGTGGTCAGGGAGGTTGAACAAATGACAGAACACACAGCGTATGGTATACCAAACAATAGATTATGTATTTTTGTTCTTTATTCTTTGATTTTGGCATTGGCTTTGATTGGAATTAATAACACTCTATGTAAGATTTTCAGTACACACGGCATCAAAAAGTATTTCAAACCAAAACTAGGTTGGCTATGGATTCATACCAGTATCACAACATTCCGTACACCTTTATCAATATGCCTCGAACAATCGTGTCTCACTACATCGTAACACCGATGGCCTAAGTACAATTTTCATTACACAAGGCATTCAAACGTGTTTCAAACCAACGAATATTAGGTTGGCTATGGATTCAGACCAGTATCACAACATTCCGTACACCTTTATCAATATGCCTTCAGCGATCGTATCTCACTACATCGTAACTCCGATGCGTTTTGATCTTTTACAACAGCATAATATCTCTCTCAGCCATATGCTAGCAGGACGTTATCACCAACAAAGGAGTTGTTTGTAATGTGATATCTCCATCTACAGCTTATCTGGAAACGTCCCGGAGGCCATTTGTGAAGGTGGTTCGCGGAAGTGATTCATCTGACGGCGAGCTTTCCTTCCACAAAGACGCAGCCTTATGGTGTCACGGTGGGGTGAAGGCTAAGACGTCACTCGGAATGTCTCGGGTAATCACTCTTGTTCGGGGACTGCGTCCGAGACGGTTAGGCCTTGGTGCGCAGCTCTTTACATGATGTACGACTACCTTACGCCAAAAAAAACAATTTCTCAAGCAACTCGATATGAATTTGGAAATGATCAGACGTTTTAGACAACATCCGTTGTCTTTCGTCAGTGACACTGAAGAGCACTCGTTTGAGAGCATTTTTAAATATCCTAGCTATGACCGTCTGACGCATACTGATGTCGTAGAATTTCTTATCGGACGACGTACTGGTTTGGTCGTAAACATACTCCTTACCCATTGACCATTTTACGGATGTGCAGCGACAGGAATTGTACCTTGTACATTTTTTTGCGCAATAAAGTTAGTATTGTAAGCGAGGCTCGGGCGATTGCTGCAGAATCGTCGTCCGATCGAGTTTCGCGAAATGTGACAGGGGTATTAGCAAGTCGGAAACTATTCTCTTTACGTCTTGTATAGTTTGGTGACTTTTATGTCATGAATTTCGTTCTTGAAAGCTATCCGTCCTGGCCCATGTTCTGAAATGCGACGTAGGCTAGGGGTGGGTACAGTGTACCGGTACAAAACCGGTTTTTCTTATTGGACCGGTCCGGAAAAACCGGACCTGAAAAAATCAGCTGGATCGGATGTTGGACCTATTGGGAAATGAACAAGTTACTTGATCAGGCATTCAAACGTTTTGGCGCTTACCAGTCGAAGAAGATAACAGGAGAGAAGTAAACTAAAGTTTATAGTCATTTCTACCAAGATTTTGGCGTCAATCGCACAGAGACAGTTAGCCCTGTAGGATTTTAGAACGCCAGTGGGAGTCGAATACTCCACCAAACATATTTCTTTGTAGTGACATGGACCATTGTTGTCAGAACAGTCAATTTACAAGTTTTCACATACTGAATCAGGTTCAGGTCCGGACCTGGACCTGATCCCCTGGACTTGAACCGGACCTGGACCTGAATTTTCTGTACCGGTACACACCCCTATAGCTAAGGGCACAACCCGCCGTACGTGCAAATACGTGTCTGCGTTCCAAAACGTGGGCAATTTTTTGGGATCCGTAAGTGGTATGTACCGCCTTCGTACGAACTCGTAGGGAATCCGACGGATTTTGGAGCACGCAGACACACCGTAGAACTTTACGTGCAGGCAAAACTTTGTGTGCAATAGGGCTGCGGATTTGCCCCCTGTACGTGCCAGTACGGGCGACGCACCTGCCCTGTACAACCTGAACGTTTTCAGAAATACGTGGCGGACGTGGCCTCCCAATAAAACGGACAAATTGCACGTACGACGGGTTGTGCCCTTAGCTTAACGTAGGCCTTACCGGGGCACACTGAAAAGTTTACTACAGGTCACGAGCCGTACCCAGTATCGTGCTCTATTCCCGCCAAATAATCAGATACGTCAGTGACGTTTGACGTGAGTGTCAGATGCGCCGCAGGGCGGGTAACGTTACGTTGTCCCGGACAAATATAGACACGTCAGAAAAACGCGTTAACAGCTCTTGTTCCCACGATATCAAATGATGTCCCTGGGCACAACGCAGCCTTGTCAATCATAACGTCTCAGCTTGAGTTACGGCTGACATGACATGACCAGCTGGGCAGCAATGTTGTAGGGTGCGGTCGGGGTGTGACCGGCAATTGACAGTTGCAAAGAACACAGTTTTTTCGCCAATGGGAATCTAACGCTACTCTCCAAGCAGAGGTTAGGCTCAAGCTGTTTTTTTAACGTTTTTTGTCGTTCTTATCGAGCTTTCTATTTTGTATTTTATCTTACTGTGTCAAAACCGAACAGCTGGCTTACTTCAAGAAAAATGATAAAATAGAAAGCCCGATCAAAACGACTAAAAAAACGTTAAAAAAACAGCCGGAGCCTAACCTCTGCTTGGAGAGTAATCTAACGCTAATTCACCTTTATTCGCGGGGTTACCTTTATCCGTTATATATAAATCGGTGGATTTAGGGATATCAAATCAACAGACGGCTGCTTCAGACTGGAATGCTATGAAAATATTGCAATTTGAAACCACCGTCTGTCGACTAGATATCCGCAAATACCTCGCTTTTAAAACCAATGGATATAGGTTACCATGCGAATAAAGGTGAACTACCTTTACATGGTTAAGGACCCAAAGGGAAAAGGATTGGCGCCTCAAAATTTATAGCAGGGTACGCATGCAAGCAACTAATAAGTTCAGGGTTCAATCTATAGAATATGTGAAAATTATCTGCTAATTCTCTTTTAAAGACCAATTTTATTTGGCTCTTTATCATGGTATATTTACAGGCCATGTTGATTCTATTTTATGGATGACATCCTATGGGAACCCCAAAACTGATGTGTGTGTGCGAATAAACACATTAAATTTGGCCAAAAAGTTGTGAGGAAGGTTGAACAAATTACTTCACACACAAAGTATGGTGTACCGAACGATGGCTCATTTTTGTTCTTTCACATCTTCATCTTTGACTTTGGAATTGACTTTATCATTAGTCTTCGATTTCCGATATTTTCTTACAACTTACGTGGCTCATTTTGCAGCTGCTTTGTACAGTTCACAGTTTGGTCAAAAATTTCTCCGGACAAAAGTTTCATGTGCGTGTTGATATCATCCATATAATCTAATTAACATGGCCTGATGACAATGTTGATTGAAGAAAAGGACATGTTCTTACAGACACTCCCCGTCTTGCTCACAGTACCCCCAGATGTCGTGACAGCCGGGCTTACAGGACACAGCTGAAACAAGAGGTAACAATCACATATCACAGTATCAGCACACATTACAAGTATCATTACAAAGTTCATTTGAGTTGGCAATTAAATCACATGAGGAATACAATTTTTCCAACCCAAGAATTGACTTATCAGAAATGCTTACTGAAACAAGGACAGACTACAGTCAGTAACAATCACACAACGCAGCATCAACACTCATTATAATTATCTTGAAATTTCGTTTGATTTGATTTGGTCAATTACATCACATGAGGAATACACTCTTTTTCAAGTCAAGAATTGACTTATCGAAATTTTCGACCAAACTTCGTCTTCTTCAGCTACTTGACAGGGATTCTGTTGTTTTTTTGTTTGTTTTACTCACGTCTGAAGTCACTAGGTCAAAGATTGTCGGAAGTCAGTGCAAAACAACCTTGTCTCAACGAGGACGGTGGGCGATACCGACTTCCGACAAACTTTGACCCAGTGCTGACGTCACACTTACGTAGGGAAATCACGTGATCACGGCGTTTGGTTCAGACAGCAGAAGAAGACCGAATGGCTCGCTCGAAGATTCTCAGTATGTCAATTCTTTGAGTTGGAGAATAGTTAACTTCTAATTCACATATGCATACATTGCACCTTGCTATTGTTATGCTCAACACTACATTCAAACAATACATTATTTTGTTGAAAAACGCATTTGCTTCTGTCGTTCCTAACAACACTACGTACGTATTTGACGACATGTACGATTAACTCAATGCGGGGTAATGCGACTCTTACATGGTTCTGAGACTACGTTTATTTGCTTTGTTTGTTTTTTTACAGTTTGGTTACAAACTACCTCTTGAGTGTGGATTAGCAACGCCCAAAGACCCTTTGCAACTTTACAATTAAACTAAGAACTACGTCTGCTAAAACCTTAACAAGAGGACGTCAAAAACTGTTTTAAAAAGACCCCTTGGCCTCAGCTGTGAGTACGACTATGATCTGTGACACTTCGATAACATCATGGCAAGATTTACGTCATACACAACCTTCTCAAAGGATGTGTATAGAGTCGGGGAACGTTATCTACTCGTGCCAGGCTCGTGCTGTCAAATAACCTGCCATTCAACAGCTCAGCGCTTCTTCTTAACTCTTTACAGAGAAAGTTAAGGATAAAAAAAAGAAGAAGAATTCTGACGAATATTTTGTTTCTGGTGTGCCTAGATGCTTGTGTTCTGGTCAGGTGTGTTCGTAGTTATTTGATGTGAGTGGCAATAAGTGATTGGGAAGATCGATGTTGTATCTGGAGACTGGTAGGATGTAAAGGTCGACTTGGATGTTTAAAAAATGGTTTTCTTGTAGGCTAGTAGACAGTGGTAGTACTTTGACAGACATTCCAGGTCACGGGGTCAATCGAAGAGTCTACTTATTCACGGGGAGGAATTGTTTCTGGTCGGTCTGTAAGCATTCCACTGGTATGTATTTTGTATATGAGTGACAGGAAGTGATCAATGGGCACATGTTATGTTTAAAATAGTCAAAATCTTATATTTGCATAATTGATCATCAAAGTAGGCATGCCGGAAACTCTCAACATTTCGAGAGAGCGAAAGACCTTTTTTACATTTTTGCATTTGCAAAAACGGGCCAAGATTTGGAAATGTGACGGAGACATTACCAACTATTTGTAATCATGTAGAGCTTAACTGTGAGGCTGCTACCAGTTTAGCTTAAGGGACATCCGTTTATACACAATGTAAAGAAGACCATTCCATCTTTTAAGACCGCAATATATCTATAACTAGAAATATATGAAGTACTTCAAATTGCTACCAACTCAATTGCACATTCAAGGTGGTAATTTCATGTCTCAATCCAAAAATCTTATTACGGGGAATTGGGACATTATCATACAAATCGTCTTTACAGATATCGCTCTAAGGCTATTTCTAGTGAGACAAAATTGGTTCCGTCAATTTCTACAAAATAAAAACACCTACTCTCGATTAATGTGTTACTTTGTGGGTTTTGGGGATATATCTCAGTAGTTATTCTAACGTCATATGGTACAAAATGTATCTTACCATTAACCGTTTATGTAGCTGCGCTGCAAGTGCCGACAAGTAAAAGTGATATTTTTGAAGAAAAAAAAACATTTTCGAAATTGTTACCAATTATTCTGCGCACCACTACTGTCACGTTTATGTAAGAAAGTACTTTTGCAGTCGATAAACACGTGGAACGTTGAAGAAAGGAGTTGCTTTGAAACAACATAGCTAAAGACCACATCATTTTCAGGACAAAAGATGCCGAGTATGAATGCCAAATATTATAGAAATCCGTCTTTCCATTGTTCAATGATTCTCCTTAAAATCTCTAACAACAAAACCACCCTGCAGTTCCAGACCAAACCACTTTATATTTTCAAATCCTATGTGTCACCGAAAGATCAAGACCATAGATATCCAGGTTAAGATAAGAGACAAAAAAGATACAAAAATCATGTTCTACTCCGGTGCCAATGTCAGAGACCAAGGGGGAACCAAAATTGACCTTGACTTTTGTGATTACAACAACAATCCCTCCAAACGTTCTAAAGTTACTGTGCTTAATACACACACACACACACACATACACACGCTCGCGAACACACGTACAGCCACATACACACACCAAAACTATACATCCACATTTCATGGAGTTAATAACTAAAAACACGCAGAAATAAAGAATTTATGAGTATTGTTTCCAAAACACAGATAATGTATTGTCCCTGATCGACAATAATCCTTATCACATATTACAGGCTCGTCTTTCCGAACTGATAATAGGTACTTGACAAATATACATCCTCCAATGGCATCTGAAGAAGCAATATTGACAAGATAATTCCAACTTCCTTTAAAGTTAAGGATCACACTCAAAGAACCTAACTGTAATCCCTGCAAGCTTTAAGTCTGTATGAGAAGATGGGAAAGTTATCCAGCTTTCACTTATCTGAATACTGCATCTAAAGCTCTAAGTTCTGTGACGTCAAATCATTGCTGAACCGTGACCAAGCAACGTAGTTCCGAATACAGTCTGTCTAGGTGGCCATAAGATAGTAATAATTCAAAGGCTGTAGCGTAGTGGTTTACGCTTCT
This sequence comes from Branchiostoma floridae x Branchiostoma belcheri, assembly GCA_019207045.1. Taxonomy (NCBI): domain Eukaryota; kingdom Metazoa; phylum Chordata; class Leptocardii; order Amphioxiformes; family Branchiostomatidae; genus Branchiostoma; species Branchiostoma floridae x Branchiostoma belcheri. The sequence goes on along the minus strand of CM033023.1, from coordinate 29,925,971 downwards.
TTCTTGAAACTAGAAGACTGTATATTGCAAACTCGTCTACGGTTAGACGAGAGCTTTACATATACCAAATGGATGATATTCTTTTTCTAAGGTACATTTGTTAATGTTGTATTCAAAGCTTTCATTTTACGAGAAGAATACCGGAGGAGATTCAAAAGTCGGCTTTAGGATTTTTATATTTAGATAACGGTCTTAAGCACAACAAGACACTATAGAGCTATCTCCTTGTACTGTGTGTGGTCTTCTCTACGGCGTGGTAACATTCGTCCTAGGCTGTGGTACGATTTTGATGTAAGGCCATGTTGATTTGATTATATGGATGACATCCTCTGGGAACTCCAAAACTGATGCGAGCGAGCGAATAAAAAAAAAGTTTGGCCAAAAAAAAAAGTTGCCTCCAGTATGAGATCAAAGTGTCCAGGAAGGTTGAACATAGGACTAAACACACATAGTACGGTAAACCAACAGTTAGGTTACATTATACGGGTGCAAGACATCATTTTCTTCTTGGAATAATCTGAAAAAAACATACCTGGAAAAAAATCAGAGGAACAGGTTTCGCCAATTACAAAATGGACACACTATGTCGGCAGGCATTTGAGGTCTTACCGGGGGCCAAGAAGACAACAAGAGTGAAGTCGAGTAGAGTTTATAGTCAATTGTACCAAGTTTCTACAGTCAAAGGTACAGAGACAGTTAGCCTTTATTACTTTTTGCCAGATTGCCAGTGGGAGTCCAATAATCCAAACAGATTCCTTTGTAGCAAAACTGACCAATTACCAATGTTTTTTTTTTTTGGCATTGCCAGTTCTCAAGTTTCCACAGACAATCAGGTCCAGGTTCAGATCCGGACCTGAAAATGATCCTCTGGACCTGAACGGGACCTGAATTTTCTGTACTGGTACCCACCCCTACCAACAGTAGATTTTTTTTCTTTCTGTCCATTCACATCTTATTCTTTGACTTTAGATTTATTTTGGCATTCTATAGCATTAGACTATGATTAGTTATCTGTTTTCTGATACTTTTTTTTCAATCTACGGAATATTTTTGCTCATTTTACAGCTGCTTTGCACAATCTATTGTGAGGTCGAAAACCTTTTTTTTTTTTGAAACGGCCGAAAATTGGTGCGAGCGCGGATGTCATCCATATAATCAAATCAACATGGCCTAATAGAATGTTCAAGCATTCTGTGACAGAACCAAGTACCGACAAGGATCTCACACAGCCCTCTCTCTCACACGACAGTTGACTGCTGCACGACATATGCACGGCAACCCTACGATTGAATGTCCTGATCAGTTTGCAATCGTACGATGCAATCGTACGACGATCGCACGATTGACGATCCTACGACAGCAGTATTACCCCGTGCCTTTAGTAAACAAAGAGACATAGTCTGTTTAAATAAGTTCTAGAAATATGCATTTTTTTTAATCTATTCATCTCTAAATCAATCTCAATATTGTTTCTTGTATCGTTTTACCTTCCGCAGTTACACAATAGCATTAAAATGACAGCCGGATCATATAGTCAGCTATAATGTCGTTCAGCTAGGTAGGCCCATTGTTCCTATTATACATTTCCTACTTGGTCGTCAAAATGGCAACAACGGTTCACGCTAAGCCGACTGACTCTCTAAAGAAAAAGACCATGCGTCGATAAAATGCACTTTTATAGCCATGTTGCATAATAACTGGATAGTCGTCAAAAATGTAGCACACGGAAAAGCTACGTTAAGACTTGTGCCATTAAGTCCAAAGCTCCCACAAATAGCATGGCTATAACACTTCTTCCAAAGAGCTTAGTGAATATTTAAAAGCTCATCGAAATGGCTTGTAAATTGTCTCCATGAAAAAAGCGAAACGGCACAACTCTCGACCGCTAGCATATGTCGTTTTCAGGGCAGTTATGGTTTCACTCTTAAGGTCTGTGTCGAAACGACATGCGGAAAATTGGACGGGCTTGTAAAACGGGCACATCCTCTTTATTTTTACAACACTTCCGTTCTTAACGGCGCAGTCCAATCAGTTACAAGCCCGTATCATGTACCGTACATTATGATGCAGTCACGGTACGTTAGCTGAGACAAGGCCATATAACCTGCTTATCGTAGTAAGACCCATTAAAGACGCAGTCTCTCCGGGATTTGGCCACCGTTAACCTCATTTGTTGTCTGTATTAGGTTCTGATGGTCTTCATTGACTACAAATCACGACGTTATTACGATCCATGTTAGAACCGCGGTCGTCAAAGAGAAAACATTTGAGCAGGTGGATCGCAGGTGAATATATGTGTTTTTTTTATGCAAACGTACAACCTGTAAGCTTCTGGTCACATTTTACCGTACGAACGTCGTACGATCTGAAACTGGGGGTATTCTTGGAGCAGTCGTGTGCTATGTGTTGTGCAAAATCCACATGTTTTCCAATCGAAAATGAGGCTTTCAACTCTCGCGAGAAGTAGGTAATAATAACTCCGTGAACAAGATGGACTGATAGACATCGAAAATCTGGAAGTACGTGTGATTACCATTAAAAAGTAGTCACTGCTTGATTAGAATCATATCAACTAGGCTGTCTTAGATCCTTGTCGGCTGTTGGTTCGGAAACAGACTGCTTGAAAATTCATGAAAATAGTACGACCATCTATGACACAGAGGACGCACGAAAAGCAATTTTTGATTGACAGCTGTCAACTCATGCGTAACGTTACAAGTAATGTAACGTCATTACACTTTTATCCGCAGGGTAGCCTATATCCGTTGTTTTTAAACACAGGGTATTGAGGGCTATCAAGTCGAAGGCTATAGCTAGTGGTTTCAAACTACAACATTTTGAAAATATTGCAGTTTGAAGGGTTTCATAACTTTTTGAAGGGCTGACAAGAAGCAAATAATATAAAGTGTATAATAAGAATGTAAAGAAACATGATAATGGTGAAATAGGACACCGATAAAAGAAATGGCCACCCCGGGTTCGAATCAGACGTAAAAAAACCTACACCGTAATCCTTAACAAACTAGTACTTCGCCAAAAAACATCAGGGTAGGACCAGAGCGTGCTCATACACTTTAAGTGACAGGGAGCACTATGTATGTGATAACACGTAATAGTCGAGACGTAAATTAGCTATGGTAGCAAGTATGGCAATACCAGTTTCGCATTTCGCAAACCCGGGTTCCGGTCCGACTGTTCTTGGCAACGAAAGACAAATGTCTGAAAGACCGGGACATACCGCCTCACTGGACAAAGTCAAAATACTGAAAAATGAATTTTGTACGAGGTATAAAGGAGCCCATACATATCAGGGCCACAAGCCTTACATCACAAGCTATCTGTCACAAAAAAATCAAGTCTATGTCAAAAGATACAAAAAAATCGAAGTTCTGTTGCAGTACCAAGGTCACACACCAGGGGGCCAAAATTGATCTTGACCTTCGTCTTCCCAACACCTACCCACATATCAAATATCATTACAATCCATCCAGAGGTCCAAAGTTATGCTGACCACAAATATGCGGAAACACAGACAGTCACACCAAAGACTATACCTCCATTTTTCATGGAGGTAATTACAAACGCCCACCTCTCCGACCTTTCATAAAACCCTGCGTACCACATTTCCCATTCTCAAAGCTTGGCCATTGTTGCGAGTTCCCCATGCCACGCGGTTTTTATAGTCCGCAGGATCAATGCGAAATCCCTTTCTCTTTCATTTCGCTTTGGCAAAGGCTCTGCGAGCACGGGTGGATGAGTATACGCCTTTCATGGAGCTGCGGAAATAGTAAGCTCATCAATTTCAGGGAGAAACCTACACCGTGTCATCGATTTCTCACGGGCATAACGACATTTTTGCATTCTCGGAATGATGATTCGAAACCATATGAGTTTGATGAGTTTACAGTCGAATGGTTGTTTTTGCCTGTGGGGATATGAATGCGTGAGTCGAATACAAATAGAGAAGAATTGTCTTAGAGATATTTTTCATACGAAGCTCGAAAAGCAATAAACGTTTGTTTTTCTGTTCTGACAGACTCAGCGAGTCTGTGACGTCATCTAATGACGTACATGGAAATAGGAAATTCCTGATTGGCTAATTCTGTCGTTAAAGTTGTAACGTATGGTATTTGAAATAGAGCAGAATTTTTTTCACCCAAAGCTGGAAAAGCAATAAACGTTTTTTTTTTCTGGATCTGACAGACTCAGCAAGTCTATGGCGTCATCAAATGACGTAAGTGGAAATAGCTCTCCTGATTCCTGATTGGCTAATATTGTCGTAAGTATGATATTTGACATCAATCTTCATTTTAGCGTCTCTCTCGTGGGGTTTTCAGTATTGCTGATGTCGTTGAAAAGTGCAACGTTTTTTTTTCCTGATTCTGACAGACTCAGTGAGTCTGTGACACCATCCAATGACGTAAGTGGAAATAGGAAACCCCTGAATGGCTAATTTTGTCGTCACATTGTAACGTATGGTATTTAAAATCAATCTTTACTTTAGCGTTTTCTCTCGCGGGGTTGTAAGTCTTGCTGATGCCATTGAAAAGTTCAAATTGCAGTTGATATAATTGCTATTGGTGCAACGATATCATAAGACACGTTGTTAAAATCATATATTAGTGAATGGAATATTACGTGGCGTCGGGCGTGGCGTAACTGGTAGAGCTTTCGGCTCGGAATCTATGGGTCCTGAGTTCGATTCCCACCGTTCCCACGACGTTGTGCCCTTGGGAAAGGCACTTAACACGACTTTCCTTCTGTCTGTACCGTGTATGTGGCATTGTTAATATAAGTTACAAAAACTTGAGTGCAGTGCCACATTGTCCTCGTCTGTCCAAAAGCAAATAGAAAAAAAATGGAATATTATCTTATGAATCTCTCAAAAAAACCAGTGGCGTAAACGTCAGATGTTCTGGGTTTAAATCTTGTCATGCTACCGATCTTGTGCCCTTGGGAAATACGCTTAATACGACTTTATTCATTCAACTAATATTTAAAAACGTACCTGATTTCGGTTGGGGAGGTAAAAGGCGGTTGAAAGAGAGGGTTTGGCTCCACCTTCCAATACCGTGCCCTAGACATACTAGTAGTGGATAATAATCCACTGCCCCTGTGGTCTCAAAAGGCTATGGGACGACATTTAATATTTACCGTTCTACAAACTTTTGTACGAAACTAAGCTGCGACAACAACCAAGATCAGTATTTCGAAGTTCTCTACGGATTTCAAACTATTTCCAACCTTGTAGATAATGGAAGAGCACACATACTTAGGTCGATTTTCCCCAGTGCTCGGGTCATTTCTGCCCCATTATCTCGCTATCAGTGCCAAATTTTTCACACCATTCTTAGCCACAAGAGAGTTCTTGGAAGAATTAACCCCTATTGGCGCTAACCTATAACGTCGGACTTAAGGGACGCCCTAGCCCATTAACCTATCGCTGGCCTTCCCGTGGTTCCATCTTCTAGATGTTTGGATTTGAAAATAAACGGATATTTGTGCGTTTCACGTCTGTTGTGCGCGGTGAAGCAAATAATGAGAACTTTGCTCAAATCACAATGCTCACACCAAGCTTACGAAAAGTAGGCCTACAGTACAGGTTATGCTTTCTAACCTAGCTTTATGTATGATGTATAGCCTGTTCACAAGTATCCATTCCCATCTATCCATCCGTCCGTTTGTCTATCCATCCATCCACCTTGCCTCTCTCCCCCTTCTCCATCCATCCATCCATCCTTCTTCCATCCATCCATCCTTCTTCCATCCATCCATCCATCCATCCATCTATCCATCCATCCATCTCTCCATCCATCCATCTCTCCATCTATCCATCTATCCATCCATCCATCCATCCATCCATCCATCTATCCATCCATCGATATCCATCCATCCATCCATCCATCCATCCATCCATCCATCCATCCATCCATCCATCCATCCATCCATCCATCCATCCATATCCATCCATCCATCGATATCCATCCATCCATCCATCGATATCCATCGATATCCATCCATATCCATCCATCCATCCATCCATCCATCCATATCCATCCATCCATATCCATCCATCCATCCCTCCATCGATATCCATCCATATCCATCCATCCATCCATCCATCTATCCATCCATCCATCCATCCATCCATCCATCCATCCATTCATTCATCTATCCATCCATCAATCCATTAGTCCATCAATCATGTCAATCCGTATAACCATCCATCCGTTCATCTTTTTTCCATCCGTTCCTCCATCTATCCGTCCTACCATCCCTCCATCCTCCCTCGCTCCCTCCATCCATCCATCTTAACAGTTCGTTAACTAATGACCGAACGAATGAAATATTTCACTCTACAAGGATGTACATTGTTGCATGTCATATCTTCCAAACAAGCGTGTATTCTGGTAGCAAGGTTTATTTTCGCTCGCTTTGCTTGCCTTTAGTCTAACTAAACCTCTGGAGAACTTTCCACTGGTCAGGGATAGGGACCGATAATTCTTCGACTAGCGAGAGATTGTGTTCCACAGGTTAGTTTTTGCATTGACGACCTTCGCCTTCGGAGTGGTCATGCCGAAACTATCCATCAAAGTCTGAAGTACATCTCCTATAGTTGCGCAGTCATCCATTTCCCTGGACTCTTCCAGGCGAATTTCCTTCACGTTTCTTATCTCAAGATTTCTCTGAGAAAAGGAGAACTTGAAATCCGCTAGAGCATGTGTCAGAAGGTTGCTTTCGGCGGGAAGCGCAAACATAGCCTATTAGATGTAATCCTCTAGCAGTATGACGGTAAGTGCACATGCGAGGCGCCGTGTTGATTGTGAGAAGACTTCAGGGGCCAACAACATACGATCTGCGGAGAAGGAAATGTTTGTGGAGTAGAGGCATTTATCTAGCTCTCCAGAGAAAGGACTACACATCATTCACATGGGTAACCACGGGCTACAAGGGCGCTGAGATGCAAACACCAGAAACGCTTGGGGATGTGTCACTCTTAGTGCATGAACCGGGGGCAACCACTAGAGCATACAGAAGCTCTGAATATGTTTTAACCTGAAATCCAGTCTACCGTGAGTTGGCCAGACTATCTTCAGGGCAGACGAAGCTTTCTACCGCCGGGGTAATCTTTTGGACCCGGTACCCCGTAGGAGTTTTACGCGGTAGGAGTGTAGTTGATCATCCATCTCGTGGTTTCGCCAACACTTCCACCTCGTAGAACTACTACCAGGTTGTAAAAGTTACCCGGGCGGAAGAAAGCTTCCCTTGCCCTGAAGAACAACATTCGCGAACAGTGGCCAACACGTCGCAATTTTTTTAGATTAAAAAAATATCTACTAGCAAAATGTCGCAAACTACACGCTAACTAGTCGCCAACGGGCGCGATCACTGGACGTCTTGTTTGGGGTCGAAACTGAAGATGTGACATTCTGTGGTCGGCCATTTTGTTTTTGGAGGTCACGTATTTTACCCGTATGTCACAGGACAGTGTGACCGCAAGGGGAAATTTGGAACAAAGAAATCGCAAAGTTGCCGCGATAATTTGTCGCCAATAGGGGCAACCCAGTGAGAGATACACTCTTAATGGCCTACGCCGTGGTAGAGAAACTGCCAAGTGTATAAGAAGCTAAGTCTATTGTACACAGTCTTTGCTGGAGTAATGTAAAAGCCAATATCGCACCGGAGAGTCGATAAATGGCTCCGGTTTTCTGCACTGTAAGTAGAACTCGTAAAAGCCTTTGTGGGAAATAAACCAGGTCTGGGTTTTTGTAAAGCGCCTCTGTAATCATTCGGAGGTAAGGAGAGAAACTATCGATGCTATATTCCAGTGTAACATTAGTTTACCTTTATTCGTAGGGTAACCTAACGTTGCTTCACCTTTATCCGTGGGGTAACCTTTATCCGTTGTTTTAAAAACAGGGTATTTAGGGATATCAAATATACGGACAGTGATTTCAGATTGAAACGTTTTGAAGATATTGCAATTCCAAACCAAACGACCAACAGTCGACTTGATGTCCCTAAATACCCTGTTTTAAAAACAACGGATATACATGTAGGTTATCCCACGGATAAAGGTGAACCATCATTACATCCGTTGTTAAGGCGTATCGTTTTTAAAAACAAGGTACTTAGGGATATCAAGTCGACGGACGGTGGCTTCAAGCTGCAATGCTTTGAAAATAATTGCTCCTTTCGTCAACTTGATATCCCTAAGTACCTTGTTTTTAAAGACAACGGATATAGGTTTCCCCGCGAATAAAGGTGAACTAGCGTTAATAATTTCTCTTTAAAGGGTTATTCTTAAAAAAATGAGAGAAACCGTTAAGAAAAGGTGAGAAAATATATCTAGAATAGATGTCGTTTCCTTTTGATTTATCTACATATTCCAAAATTTTCCTTCTTGGACAAGTACACAATCTGTATACTATTTTTCTACTGTGTTCGTAGATAGCCTACGGGCATAATCTTGCAATGAATTTATCTTATCTTTGATGTGTTTGAAAGCCACAGGAATACTAGTAACATGGCGATGTCTATCTTTCCATGTAAACGTTTCGACTAGATGCACAACTCTAAAAGGGAAAACTTGATACACATGTTCTAGAAATTTGTTTGCTGTAAGAAAAATAGATTTTAATGGCCACTACAGAGTTCGCCAATGCTTTTTATTCTAAGCGACATGCCAAATACATGTTGTTTACCTTGTAGTACCTAGCTAATGGTATATGACAGCAAATTTCCTTAATTGCTATCTCTGGAGCAGAGTATATTTTACAAGGAGGGATTGCTAGTTCTTCCTCCTTAATGTGTTTGAGGCACTTCCTTGAAACCTAGGACCCCAATTTCCGACATACAGTGTAACCCAAACTGAGATATCATACCTCCAACTGTGAGGCTGCTACCAGTTTAGCCACAGGGACATCCCAAACGTACATCCCCCACATCATATTCAAAACTAAAAGACCGTTAACCGCAGCAGTACGCAACCGACTCACGAGTGGTTCGGAACGCCTCGGATCATCCACGATATATTGAGGTCTTATGAAAAAGAAATTGAAGGTCAGCCTATGGGGAATTCAGGCGTATCATCCGGTTCAGCAAGCAGTGGGTGGGATTTAGAAAATATATCCCGAAAATATTGGAAACATCAGTTCTATATCCTAGATACCCGGAGGGCGTTATAATCATGCGTTCAGTAGAATGTCTTCCGAACCCATACTTATGATCACTTTCCAAACAAATACGTGACCAAGTTTTCAAGTTCGACCTTCTTCATAGATTGAATTCCACGTTTTTGACTGATATTTGTAATAATTCTTTAATCAAAGAATATCAAAGCTACGATAGTATAAATTTGAAAGAAAAATGAATATGAACATACTTGTTTGAAATGACTGTCAGACATCTATTTGATTCTTTAACTTTTAGGAATATATATTATATTTTATATAATCACAAAGAATTGAAAACGTTTGTAAGTGAAGACAATGACAACCCTAGCAATGACTTGGAATGAACTCTACAATGTTATAAAACGAAATAAATGTCATGTAGGAACGTCCCGTAATAATTCAATAAGACTAAAACACTCTCATATCACTTACGTACCCAATATGCAATTATAGCTATCTTACGCAAATCCGGCAATAAAAACAGCGGCATGCGACTCAATGTTCTATTTGATTGTAGGGAATTTGATTGCAAGATTAGAAGCCAATTGCTGGGCCTGCGTGCGGTGTACGCTACAAATAGGCCATCATAATGTAGTCATTGACATATGCTCTTACGGCGGGCAAGGGCGCAGTGAAACTATTATAACGTTATATATGTGCAACAGGCTACTTTGACTTTATTCAAATTGTGACAAAACAATACGTTGTGGACACTAGGCAGCAAGGCTGGTATCGTGGCCACAGACATATATAAATATACAAAATGAACATACATATATGCTATTAGAATGCTAGTAAATATGCTAGTAGTAGAATAAAATAGCTTTTGCATTAAAAACAGGTTAAGCTAACTCTTGTGCATGACTAGCTAAAGATTTCTGGCTACCTAGCTAACTGTACATGTATCGTCATTACAAAAGTGGCTAGAAACTGTTGTATAACATTCCCCTCAGCACATCCGTTCAGAAAAAGAGTATGCGCAATCTAAGGTATTGCATAAGGGTTTTCATTCATTCATTCATTCGTTCATCCATTTATAGCACGGCGCACTGTAAAAAGAAACGTACGGCTAAAAGAAATGCTAGAGGGGATTTTGCGGTAGGTAGAAATGGAGTGTTCGCGGTGGTTTTGAATTCGCGGTCGTAACCGCTATGTATGGGCTTACTCTAGAGAGGAAAATGTTCGTGTTGGTTCTAAATTCGCAACGAAGAGGTCAAAACCGCCAACATAAAACCTCTGCAAACATTCTCCCTTTTTACAGCACATCGAAAAAAGTAGGGTTACAAAGTTTTTGTTCAAACCAGACCTTCGGGGATTGTAGCAGAGCTCGAACAGAAATGGTTTAACGGCCGCGTTAGCTGGACTGGCGAAGTAGAACAAAGCAATTTTAATGTTTTGTGGAGCATAAAAAATAGCGGATTTCTGCTGCTCCCAAAGGTGACTCTTCCAATATTCAACAGAAACACAAATCAAACTGACAAGCACAACCGAAGTGCCTTGCTTTTGATATTCTATCAAATATTTTTGTTGAGATGATGTAATAGTTTTTGTACTGGTAGGAAAGTCCCAGTGGCGCAAGAGGTAATGCAACCCATCTGCTACTCTCCTTTTTACATCACAGAACCCATACATTACAGAAAAGGTGGGATCCTTCGAATTCGTCTTCCACTGTCTCAGAAAAATAAGTCACACCTAGTAAGTAACATTTTAGCATCAGACTTTAGACTAGAGTAGCTGCTTACTACTAGTATAGTGTTTACCATTTTACATTCTTTATCATTTTTGTCACTTACAATTAGCCCGTGGGCAAGAACTTAACTCTGCTTGCATATATAAATTGTGTTTGGTTGTCTTTTATATCGTACATTTCCCTGTTAAAATCTGCCCGGTCGGGCCCCGGTTTAAAAATTGAACCGTTACATTACTAGTGTTATTCCATACTTACTGCCCTATGCATGCAGGCTCCGTCCTTGGTGCTGAACTCCATCAGAAAGCGTGGTTAATACCAATAATCGTCCCCGACATGGGTAGGCGGACTTTTCTGATCTCAAAATCCGTGCCGTGCCTACGGTACTGTCAGGAATACCACAATGATTGATGTGTAGAGAAGAAAAATTAATTAAAAAACTTAACGAATGGATGCAAACGTCTTTCGAAGCCAGTCATAGTCCGCCCGGCTAAAAACGTCCATTAATATGCACGAAACAAATCGCTCCAATAATGTTCGTAAGACCGCTCTCATTATATAGGCATCAAAGATACATAAATACTGTAACATTATAGCCAACTGGTAGATTCATTATCTTTTATATAACGTTAGTACAATGGAGCGTTTGCTATTCTGTACACCCAACGTACCATGTGTATAAAAAGTAAGAAATAAAGTGATCTAGTTGAACCAGTTTAGATCGCTATAGAAAGAGTTATTCCTCCACATGTCATGACAAAAGAAAACAGATTCTAAGTACAGTATTTACAGGTTCGAACCGGTACAATGAATTCATTGTACTGGAGAAGTTTTTCAAGCTCTTTTCGGCAAGCACAATGAAGAAATACAGTTATCTTGAACCAGTTGAGCTCACTGATCATGAAGAGCTATTCCCCCACTGGTCGTGACAGAGACAACATACGCTAAGTACAGTATTTACAGGTTCATTGTACCGGGGAAATTTTTCCAATCTTTTTTCGGTTAGCACAATGAAGAAATACAGTGATCTTGAACCAATTGAGCTCTTTGAAGAGCTATTCCTCCACTGGTCGTGACAGAAAAAAGACACTATGTACAGTATTTACAGGTTCATTGTACCGGGGAAATTTTTCCAATCTTTTTTCGGTTAGCACAATGAAGAAATACAGTGATCTTGAACCAATTGAGCTCTTCGAAGAGCTATTCCTCCACAGGTCGTGACAGAAAAAAACATACGCTATGTACAGTATTTACAGGTTCATTGTACCGGGAAAATATTTCCAAGCTTTTTTCGGTTAGCACAATGAAGAAATGATACAGTGATATTGAGCCAGTTAAACTCACTGAAGAACTATTCTTCCACTGGTCGTGACAGTCTAGAGGACAGACGCTATGCACAGTATTTACATGTTGATTGTACGGGGAAGTTTTTACAAGCTCTTTTCGACAAGCATAGTGAACAGTGGACAACGGCTTAAGCCCTTTAAATGAGTGTACATGTCGTGTGAGCGGCAACAGTTGGGATCACAGCTTCTTGGTAAAAAAGACAGGGCCGCTAACCACAGGACTACTCGCGCTACAACTACAAGGGGATAAGACATGCAAGCCTAGTTGTATTCACAGTGCGGTATACCGCCAGCGTTTCCTTAACCCTCTCTGAGTAGATCAAATCGAACAATGCCGCGCCTCCAGCGACTCATTTACCAGCGCTAACCTCATCTAGCCGGCCACGGTACGGCCATTGGGCGCGTATTTGTGGCGGGGATTTGTACGCCTTTCTTCGATCTAATCCAAACTGAATCGAGAGGAGCTGATATGAAATATTGACGAGTTCTTTCACCGCTCGGGTCACCTTCATGGGGTACGCGGCCGGCGATATCCACAGGTTGATTAGAAGTTAAAGAGAGATTCGACACCGTGGATTCAGTTCATTCAAAGTCATCGCCACTTTAGTGCAAATAACGGTTACTTGGAAGCAACTGGATTTTGGAAACGGCTAACACGATGCAGATAGCATTCAGTGCCTTCTGTCAGTGTCACTGAGCAATATTCGTTAATCAAAAGGTTTTTTTTACTAAAGATATATGCATTCATGTGCGAAACAGGAGAAGACAAATTTTGAGATAGTCCCATAGGAAACGATCTGACATCTGGGTTACGAAGTTCAAAGAAGACTGAACAGTTGGTATAGGAATATGCAGTAAACATTCTACTTCTTTATCTATATTTGGCCAGTTTATTGATATGTTTGTGATTGTAAATTGGCTATCAGTAAAACTAATTACAACATTATGTTGAATATAGCATTGCCTGATGAATTTCAGTTTTATAATGCTAAACTGTATTTGTACAGATATAAGAAAACACGCAGAGAGAGAGAAAAATGTGAGAAAGGGAGAGAGAGAGGGAGACACAGAGAGAACGAGAGAGACACGTCAGACAGAGAGAGAGAGACAGACATAGAGAGCGAGAGACAGAGAGAAATAGAAAGAGAGAGGGGGAGAGAGAGGGGGGAAGAGAGGGAGAGAAACCCTACATACCGACCCTATTTTTTTCAGGATCGTATCCGGAAACGCAGCATTGTTTTTGGCTGGGCCTAACCGACACCTTGTGCATATTGTTTACCCAGATGTCTAACCTTCATCGACGCATCACTGCTTTGATCCCTAGTTTGCTGACCTCTAATTCTAACCTTGTCCTAATTTCTGGGTTCTATCATCGCCCCATAACAAGTACGTGATCTAACGGGGCGATGCCCATAACAGGTTGCCCTAATGGACACAAAGACTACAAAACAGATGGATGGATGGACGGGGACGGAAGAATAGATGAACATATGATACGATAGCCGGCAAGAAAGATAAGAACCAAAATGGGTAAAGAGATGGCTGTATAGAGATAGATGGGGATGGATGTATGGATTGATAGGTCGGTTGGCTGCATAAATTGAGATAAAATCGTTGAAGGCTCACTGGGGGTCTATCGTAAAAGAGGTCGTTACGTAAGTTAGCTTGAAGACTAAATGTTAAAGATGCGTCAAATTCATTCTTACTTAAGAAACTATAAAGAGCTATCTACCAAACACAAATCGCGACCATAGCTTGTCCACGAAAGGAGATATCAGAACCGGAAGTTTCACTGCAGTACCATAAGAAAGCCGCTAGGGGACCCAAAATCTAATTTGTCATCAAGACCAACCCACAAGCAAAGTATCAAGACAATCTATCCATCATGCATATTGGAGCTATCATCACAAATAGACACACACACTACCCCCCACAATGCCAATGTTGCCAAATACATAACCTTCTTGGCGAAGTTAACGTTACTGAAAAAGAAGAAAAATAGAACAATAGCATATCTTCAACAAATTTTCTCCAGTGTCCCTGACGAAAGACACCAGAAAGATGTATGTCTGAAACGTCTGACCGTTCCAAAATCATATCCAGTTCCTTGAGTAACGTCAATTTTGGCGTATCGTTTTACCTGGACGTCTAACCTTCATCGACATATCTACCTGTACCTGCCTTCACATAGCCTACCCACAACAATGGGTCCAATCTTTCCGTGCGGAAGAGAAGACATGAATACAATAAGGCATCGCTAAACTAGATTGCATTCATGTATTATTTATTCTGTACCCACGCCCTAGACATCAGTCGGAGACATCTCTCAATAGAAAAGAATAAAGAATGACTTGACTAAGGTCTTTGGACTGTATCTAATGTAAAGTTTCAGATAGCAAGGCCTAGACATTTGAGAGTCAGGACGCTTCTAGAAATAATTTCGTTTCTATGTTCGTAACAAAGGAGAAACTTGAGATGACTACATGATGTTTACATAGAAGGTTATGAGATACCGATTATCAAATTACCCTCCTCAAAATGCAATAAATTACAAGACGGCATTGAAAATAACGTAGCCATGAGAACTACGAATCATGTTATGAAGATGGTTTCTTCTACAAAATAGAAAACAAGAAAAAAGATCATAACAAATAAACTCCATGTTTTGAAGAATCTCTATATCATGTCTCTACAAAGGAGATGTTTTGATATTTTTATCCCTCTTTCAAATTCCTCTGTTAGGTTACCACAACAGCCCTGATTTTAAATCAGTTACAAGTGTACATTACAATGAATGAATTATGTAAATATGGAAGTAATTTACATAATTTCTGATGAAATGTGGACATGGAGTTTATCCTAATGGAAAGGAATCTCGCACATTTAACCATATAAACGGATAGAGAACACCGTTATTGAATTAGATTAAGCTAATAATATATACAGCCCTATCAGCATAATCAATGTGACATGATGAAACAAAAGCAATATCTTATGGTCTCCAAGATCTTATTTGGATCTCTTGCATGCCCCACCCAAGTTATGTCCTTGAAACTACACAATTTACTGTAGGATGTCCCTGTAGCTCAATTGATAGCGGCTTCACAGTTGAGCTTGTGACGCCAATTATAGTTGGTGGGTAACCGGGCGACCCCGATTCGATTCCGGGGTAGGGTCTCCTGGTTAGAGCTACATTACTCTCTCAAAGGGTAAAATGTAAAATGGGGGTCCCGTGTTCAAGGAGGTGCTTGGAACAGTTTATAATAGCCTCATTATTTAAATGGGTGCCTACTGGCTGTATAATACAACAACAAGGTATCAAACATCGGCAACAACATTCGTCCTTGAACCATCACTCCTACAGGGAACCAATTATGGAGGTCCGGGGGTGCCCCTCTTGCCGGGAGCTCGGAGATAAACGTATGCTTTTGGGACTTGCAAACAAGGGATTTGTCTCAACGGACATTCTTAAGCAATACTGGTATAAAGGGACTGTTTGTAGCATAAATTCTCATAATTCCACCAGGTTCCATTGTTATGGAGGCCTTCTCAAGATTGTCTTCAACATCAAAATATCTGCATTTTATTACATTTAAGATGTTCAAGACAATCTTGGGAAGACCTCTATACTAACGTTTTTTTGAGGTGACGGTACTATGGCACCCGGTGGAATTATGATAGTCGATGTTACAATGTACATGAAGGAAATAGTCACAAGATACTATAAAAAAGAATTGAGATACTTTTCGTATAACGTTAAATATCACATGGTAATTGGTAGCTATACCAGTTCAAGACTTTTTAATTTTTACCATGAAACGTACGTTAGACTGTGGTTGTTTTGATTTTTGCCATGTGACATACGTTAAACAGTAGGTTTTTTTTTAATTTTCTCATGTAACGTTAGACAGTAGTTGTTTTTAATTTATCCAATGTAACGTATAATTGCATTAGATAGTAGTTGTTGCGAATGTTCCCATGTCATGTACAGCAGTTGTTTGAAAGTTTCCCGATGTAACGTACGTTAGACAGCGGTTGGTTTGAAGTTTCCCTTGTCACTTACGTTGGACAATAGTTGTTGCTAATCACCCCACGTAACGTACGTTAGACAGTTGTTCTTTGAAAGTTTTCCCATGTAACGTACGTTAGACAGTGGTTGGTTTGAAGTTTCCCTTGTCACTTACGTTGGACAAATGTTGTTGCGAATTACCTCACGTAACCCACCTAAGATAGGTGTTTGAAAGTTTTCCCGTGTAACCTACGTTAGACAGTAATTGCTTGGAATTTCTTGCCTTTTTCCCTCCGAGTTAGTCCCTTATTTGCCGCTAATCACAGACTCCGTGTAGCGAGGACGCCTCTCCCAGGAATTTTCAATTTACTCTCTGATTCGATTTTTCGCTGCGAACTCAGCGGCCCTGAGTGAGATGGAATTGTTCCCCCGGGGGGGCTGGGGTTGCCCCAGGGTCCTGGTAGGTGTCACAGGGTGAAGGGAGAGTGATGGATAACGTTGGGGGCGTAAAAAAGCTTTTAAACAGTGTTATGTGGGAAGTGATGATTACCACCCGAGGCAGTGAGCGCGCCTGTTACCTTCGATCGACCGCCCAGACGTTACGTTATACCTTTACCTTAAGAAGTTACAAGACAAGCAAACAAAATTTCTCTGTCTCTCTCCAACATACGAAATATGATTTGGCATATTTCCTCAGAAGAGCGTTGCAACGATTGCAAGTTTGTTGCCAGAAAAGAAAATATGCATCGGAGTATCGTTGGCCATCGGAGACTACTTCTTTCTAATTTGTGTAGACATATGGCTATTGCGGACATGTTATCTTCGATTTTTACGTCCTGATCGTATTAGTGACAAGGAAATTGAATTACCAGTCACAACATATATATGATTTACTGGCATTGAGAAAAGACGAGGGAGGAAGACGCTTACATCTCAATTACTGCGCCAAGCGATATGGAGATTGTAATTGGATTTGGTTAAGCGGAGCCTTCAAAACACTTGGAAGTAACCGTTAGCCACTCTCCTTCTGTAGAGCATCATTCTGTGCGGTAACGAGATTTCACAATTCTCGCGAGACTAATGACACGTCAGGTGACATCTAACGAGAGGTCATAGTTCATAGTGGTTGATCACAACACTTTGAAGTAATCATGGAAGTAATCGTTAGCAACTCTCCTGATGTAGAGCATCATTCAGTCTGGTAACGAGGTTTCGCAATTCTCGCGAGATTTATGACACGTCAGGTGACATCTAACGAGAGGTCATAGGTCATGGTGGTTGATCAGGAAGGCCCAGTGGATCATGGGATCAATTTAGGACCGTTCTCTATCTTTGTCCTATCATCATCAATCCACGTCTCGTACATGCATGATATATGATCAAGAGGAATGGATTACGTGAGGCGTGGAACAAATTAAGTCTTTAAATATTAAAATTCATCTCCAGATAGAAACGGACGCATCAATTTTTCATGACACGTGGTTCAAATAATATCTTGACATTTTCCACTCTATTGGTTGCAGAAATTGTGGACTGTTCTGTTCTAAAACATTCCTGAAATAAAGGTTCTACTTGAAGAAGGTCAATTTTGGGCTCCCTGGTATGTGAGCTTGGTACTGCAGCAGAATTTCCATTTTTTTTTAAATCTTTTGACCTGGATATGCTATGGTTGAGATTTTTTGTGGCAGATAGATTGTGATGTAAGGAAGAAGTGATGTAAGTTTGAGCTCTCTAGCAGCTTGCTGTGGTACTGCAAGGGCGTATTTTTCATTTAGGCGCTGGCAAGAAACATAAAGTTTTCGATCTGACCAAGGTTATAATAGAAGAACTTTATTGCACGACAATTGTACATGGTACAAAGTATGGCAACAGCTATTACATAAGGTACAGAATAGAGGTATAGGATATCCTTGATCTGAGTGATACAATTCAAACCCAACTTCCTGTATTTCACACTGTTAACGGTTCTGAACAGTTGATGCAAGAAGTTGTAGCAAAAATCGTACTTCTTTGTTCAGATTACTTGTTATTCTTATCATACTACATATTTCCAGGTCAGCATGCCATGTGCTGTGACGTTATTTCATGCAAATATCAGACTTATGCCATAATGGTTTATGCAACTATGCCATTCTATCTATAATGGGATGAATGGGAAATGGTTTGGGTTTTTAGATTTCTATGCAATTTCCAAATTATACAATTGACCGTAATGCAATTAGTTGAAGTCTAATGTATAAATATGCCTGTGCCGTGTATATTTGCATAATTACTATATAATGTTTAAAATGCCATTACTTGATGCATTTTAATTTTACAATGCTAAGATGTATCTTGTATTATCTAAAAAAATCTTTAAAAAATAGCCAAATACCTACCTACCAACCCTATTCTGTCAAGACCGTATTCATCGGAAACACAACATATTTTTCCTAGGCCCAGCCATCCATCCCAAATCCTCCTACGAGCGACGACGAGTCAGTAGACAGTCCATTTCCGTGTGGAAACTTTCTTCTCCTGACAACACATCACTTGTATGACACACGCGGATTGCCTTGCAGCAAGGAAGTACTCCTAACCCTGTCCTAACACTCCCTCATGTTCGCTGCGGTTTTCTGACAAGAAAATCCACCGTATTACTCTCAACGTGGCCAGCGGCGAGTCATATCCGTAGCCCTCACCGGTACGGTAGCAGACACGTTCCGGGGGCGGTATGTCGAGCTTTATGGACCAAGAGACACGCATGAGGAAACTTAAAGAGATGGGATAGTCCGCAGGAACTAAAAGCGCCCTTCTGGGTACAGTTACATGTGTATGAAGGAAGCTTTTAAAACTTACCGATGTGTACAGACTAGTAAAAGACTGCGGTATATGTATTTACGCCTGGGCATCGAGACATTGGCCTCTATTGATGAGAATTTCAGTCAATTTCTTTCTTTTTTCCTTACTTCCTACTTTCCGTCCTTCCTACCTTCTTTCTTTCTTTCATTCCTTCCTCCCCTCCTTCCTTTTTTCTTTCATTCCTTTCTCTCTACTTTCTATCTCTACTTTATCCCTCCCTTTTTCTTACTTTCCTTCTTTCCTCCCTTCTTTTTTCATTTCTGCCTTCTCTTTCTTTTGTTCTTTCTTTCTTTCTTTCTTTCTTCGCTTCCTCCCATCTTTTCTTCATTCTTTCCTCCTCTCTTTCTTTCTTTCTGTCCTTCTTTCCTTCACTCATCCAATTTCTTCTATTCCTTTTTCCTTCTTTCCATCTTTCTTCCTTTCCTTCCTTCTTTTTTCTCTCCTGTCTTGTTTTTTTCTTGCCTTCCTTGCCTTCAATCTATTTCTTTCCCATTCTCATACTTTCGACATATTCATTACTTTCTAGTTGTAGCATCAAATTTACGGGTATTCTCAAAGCAGACATAGGCTTGGGAAGGGTCGTGTAGACTAGACAAACGCTTGTAAGACATATACCGCCGTCGTTAACCTTGAACTTCATAATACATCTGAAACGGGGTTAATTTTTACACAGACGTTTTCATGAATGATAAGAGACATAAAGAACACCCATGCTTTTCCCCTTAACACTGTCTGGCACATCCTTATCTTAATTGGACAGAATTGTGGTAATGCATGCGCGAGGTCTAGCGTAACCGTTATGCGGCATTAACTACGCTTTTAGCGTCAGCGAACAGAAGACTGTGATCAGACACTTGATCTTAGAGCGACGTGTAAGAATATATGTACAACATTGTTACCTTCGACAAGATGGTTATGTTTTCGTTTGTACTATGGTGGAGTGGCCGTGGACATATGTGTGCATAACTCAAGAAGCTGTGAATGGATCTTCATGATATTTGGTAGGTAATTAGGTGTTGGAAAAACATGGATCAAGCGGAATGATCGGCATTGTAGCTGTTTCCTATGGTACGGTGTGCTTATTTGTAAACAGCATAAAAATGAAAGAAGCTGTGAATGGATCTTTATGGTATTTGGTAGGTGGGTAGGAGTTGGGAAAAGGTCAAGTTCGATAATGGGCAACGTAGCTGCTTCATCGGCGTTACAGCGGAACTTGTATGTTTCTGTGTTTATTTGTAAACAGCATAACGCAGATATCTGTGAATACATCCTCGTGATATTTGAAAGTTGGGTAGTTGTTGGGAAAACAAAGATCGGGGGAAAATGTTGTTTTCAGTTTTCCGACGAGAACTAGCAAAGACCTGTCGACCCTAGTCTTTCTCTAAGATATATTGAATTTGACATCCGAGCTTCCAATATAATTTTTCTCCTCATTTCGGTTGCAATACAAAAAAAGAGAACATCCTCACCAAAATTATGTCCCCTTTATATATTGGTACCCTATTACGCAAATCTAAAACACTTGTAAGAATCCACTCTCCTAATTCTGAAAACAGAACAGAACCATAATCGAAAAAAAACATTAATTTTATTACACCTAGGAGTTTTATGTGTAAACCTTAATGATAAGAAATATATATCTTTCGGTACATGACGATTATTACTGCAGTAAAAACTTACACTGTCATAACTAAAGTCATTTACTAATTCCATATGGGAAAACCCCACGCCTCTACACGTTGAAAAACGACAATGTTCTAATGGTAAAAGATGGACCTTTGGGTCTTCGTGGAGTACATGCATGATCGCATAGGGGCGTGTAGTCAGTAACTTATCATTAGACAGACTACCATTAGAGAAGGGTGTGCATAGATCTTTAAATGCTTAGGGACGCCGAAGGTCTCTTACAACTCCAGAGAGTGTAGTACAGTGCTTGAGGGTACAAACGCGACGTAGTTCGTAAATGTATCTTGGCTTGGAACCAAAAAACGTTTTATACTGAGGTCGATCTGTATGGTTTGTAGTAATAGCCCCATGGAGCTATCTCCATGGAGTTATCAGTACCGTTGAACCCTCCGTTCCATGGAGCTAGGTCTATGCGCTATGGATCCATACACATGGTTCACGTCACTTTCAAGAAAATTTTAGACCTCTATGTAGGAGCTTTTCTAATCAATGTACGCTACTACACTCGATATATAGAGCTAGCTCTAAGAACTATGAATGCCCCATATCACCTTCAAAATTCTAGAGCTCTATCGAACAATATTTTGCCAGCTCCACGGAGCTATAATAATTTTAGTACAGCCCCTATTGGATCATTATGTATAAGTTGACTTCCCTCTCACACAAAATAGCTAAAAAAAGCGACGTTTCTCTACACACATGACTGAACACATCGACTCCAAAATATCATAAATCGATTGAACTTTCCTATGGTCATGAAAATCAAGACGTGGCACTTTTTGCGTCCATTGAATGATTTTTGGGTCGGCGGTTTTATTATTTTTCCGATGTAAAGCTGTATTTGACGACTCCTATTGTGACATTACCAGCTTTTCGCATTTTAAACACAAGATCTCAAGAGATTTCAAATCTCCACCAAAAAATTAGTTTTTTTTACGAAGTTATGCATTTGTGCTTCACAAGACATATAACGTTACATATTGTTGGATAATCTTTTTCGTTTCCTTTAACATGAGGTTGAAGTGGTCTCTCGTTTGGTTACAATGAACAGTTGTACACAACATCTGTGCATCCCCACTCAGAACAACCTTGTCCAATGGCATTTGCACCTGTTAGCAGCCAACAACCCATATAGAGGTCGTTGAACTCCTAGTAAACAACGTAACACCTGTGCCTGCAACTAAGACTACACCACTCCACCAGAGGGGTGGGGGTGATACTTAAAAAGCTATTTAGTTCCACAGCAACCTGCTAGGGGGCCCAAACCTACACCAATACTCATTCACGTCAACACCTATCTTCCATCTAAAAATCAACAACACAGCACGTCCGGCACCAACGATACAAAACCAGGCAGTCATACTGCAGTACCAAGTTCAACCACCAGGAGACCCTTAATGAGGCATCACCCTTGAGTTCACAACACCTGCCCACGTACCAAATATCATAATAATCTATCCAGCGGTTCTTTAGATATATTCCCTGACACGAATACGAACAAACGTGTAAATAAGAACTGCACCTCCATTTTTCATGGAGGTAAAAAGTTGAAAGAGTTGTTGGACATACATCAAAGACATGTAAGAGGTGTGGCGGTCACTACAGACACGAGAGTTCCAAAAAGGCCGAGCAACAGCTGCGGCCGTGACAAATCCCCGCCTTTTATGCGGCGCACCGTCTTTTGCGGGCGATGAAATTGAAACATCTGTCTTGTGTGAATGTCTCCGTGCGAAAGCTGGCTAACCCCGGCGAACTGTCGCATTCAAAGGTGGCATAGAGTGAGAGGGGGGCATCGGGGGCACTACGGGTGAGCGTGAGAAACGGGCTGAGTATAAGAGAGTATGTGACCGATATACCACAGTTGAAAAAGAAAAACCCTGCAAATCAAACGCCGCCTGCAGTTTCAACAAAAGCTGCTAGAGGGCCCAAACTTATGTCACTTATTCCCAACCACAAGAGCTATCTACGAATCAAAAATCATGACCATAGCTTGCCAGGAACACGGAAAACCGTAGGTTCATCTGCAGTACCATAACAAGCCACTAGGTGGCACAAATCTAATCATCTCGACGACTCACCGACACCCATGCACATATCAAGTATCAAGACAATCGATCCATGCATGCAAACGGTATTTTAACATCATATTCTTACAGTAAAGATAAAGATATCCATTGTACAATCACTTTTACATTGATAATCTGAAGAAAGAATCACACAATTCTTAAATCAACTGTTCAAAGCGTTGAATAGAGTGTGAAAAAGAAAAAGGTTTTACATTTAACACTCAGATTGATCGAACATTGTACGCAAGTGTCGGTCAGATTTTTTCCTAGGCCTATGGGCTTCCTAAAGGGACCAATCACAAGACATCGCACTTTGTACTGGGTTTGTATTGGATACAATTCCCTCCTACTGTCTACCTATTCATGTATTTTTCTTACCGCTCTTGGTTTAACGAAAACTCTGGCAATAAATCCAGCTTATAATCTCAATCTACGGCGCTAGTATAACTAATTTGGAAGTTTATGTTATCCCTATCTTTATTAGGTGTCTGGTGATATAGTTTTATGGCATTCTCTCATTTCGTTTCATGTTTGTTATGGTTTGATATTTACACGAAGCGTCTGTTTCGGGAATGGGGGACGTCGCTTTTTGTAGATTGCCGCTTCAGTGGAAGGTCATTTCAGTACCAAGGGCAAACCTACTCCGTTTTTATGTTTCACGCTAGTTCACCTTTATCCGCGAGGTAACCTATATCCGTTGGTATATCAAAACTGCAATATTTCCACTTCTTGTGGTAACCTATATATGGTGTTATATCAAGATATGATATTTTCAAAACAACGCTGTTTGAAACCAACGTCCGTCGACCTGATATCACTGTACTGCCCTGCTTTTGAAAATAACGAATATGGGTTACCCCACGGATGTGTTGCGTTCACAGAAGGGAAACACATTGTTTTTGCTTCCTTTCTTCCTCTTCTTTTTTTCCTTCCAAACATGGTCAATGACCTGGACCGGACGGCTTTCACCATGGTTACTGCTCAAGTTGCAGACACCTGGCGGCGTTCAATTATATTATGTAGGCAGTGGCAGGACAGAGCTGGAGGGACAGGAAATCATATTTTTCAGATACGGTTTGAGACGGAAGGGTAATAATGGCATGACAATGGCATTGGTAGGGAGCACGTCCAACGTCATACGCCAGCATTATGCCCCTGTCACATTTTGCGAAAATCGATCTAACGACGATTCTGCGACAATCGCCCGAGCCTCGCTTATAATAATAACTTTATTGCACAACAATTGTACAAGGTACAAAGCATGGCATATATGTGACAGGGACGGTTTTCAGGTGAAAAAAAAACGCAACCCTCTTTCGATCTTAAATATGGACGATCTTCCATCGATACGCCCGAAGATCGTGGATAATGTGACAGGGGTATTAGGAAAACGTCATAAAACATGGTCTAAAATGGCCTCAAGACCTGTGCTGAACTACACAGGGCGACTGACAGAACGAAATGTGGGGGTGGACGGCTACATAGTGAATGCTAACAATAGGAAGGCATCTTTTAACATTGGGAGCAAATAGAATGCTGACATTTTGGTTTGCAGACGGGGCACAGTTCGGCGTCGCGACTAAATTGATTTAGTGCCGACTTTGTCGGTCGTAATTAACAATCAGTTTCCCAAATCACATTCCCCCTCGGAGTAATCTTGCAGTTAGATTGCCTTAGAATGAACACAATTTGTCGCAACAATCCCTTTTGGCCTTATGTCAGATTTATATGAACGCACTTTGGGCCTTTTTTATTTGTGTTTTGATCAGATAGCGTAGCAGGCGAGCGTCTGCTATTAGCTTACAGACGCCAGTTGGAAAGATTCGTATAAAGCTAAGGGCACAACCGGTCGTACGTGCAAATACGTGCTGTCTACGTACCAAAACGTGGGCAATCTGTTGGGATCCGTAAGTGGTAAGTACTGACTCCGTATGAACTCGTAGGGAATCCGACGGCAGACACGCCGTAGAACTTGACGTGCAGGCAAAACTTTGTGTTCCGTGCGTTGACGTGCTCCTTTCCTGCTCTTGCCAGCCGTTCCCCACGTTTTCAGAAATATGTGGCGGATGTGGCCTCCCGAAAAAAAAACGTACGGACAAATTGCACGTACGGCGCGTTGTGCCCTCAGCTTTAACGTTATCATGGGGGAGGGGGGCGACATGAATGTCTGAGAAAAAAAGGTCGTCCGATTCAACGGTTTCCCTTCATAAAGAATTATCCACACAACCGTGTTTCGGTGCTACCGCCCATTCACGCGTAATTTGACCAGATTGCCTTTTTACAGAAGTAATTCTAAGTCATTAGCTGCTAGATCAATCCACTCACACGCCAGAACAAATCGCATTAGAGCAAGTCTTGTGTGTTGTTGTTTTTTTGCTAGTAACGCTAGTTCACCTTTATCCGTGGGGTAACCTTTATCCGTTGTATATAAAATCGGAGTATTTAGGGATATCAAGTTGACAGACTGGAATGCTATGAAAACATTACAATTTGAAACCAACGTCCGTCGACTAGACATCCCTAAATACAATGTATCTAGTTTTTAAAAGCAACGGATATAGGTTACCATGTGGATAAAGGTAAACTACCGTTAATCTTTAGTTTGGATAGATCCCCCCCCTTCGAAAGGCCTCATGGGAAAGTTATGGCGGGAACATCACAGTGAAAGATTTGATGGGGCTGTCAAGGGGAAAACAAGATACATTAATCTTATTTACGCAGAAGCTACCCTTTATGAGCCTCAAGATGGCGGCGTGTCGACTGAAAAAATATCGGTTCTGAGAGGAAAACCACAATTTCATAGGTCCCACTTACGGGTGAGGTATGCCCTAGTCCAGATAAAACTGACAGGACATATGTCACTGGGTTGTATTAAAAGAATCTAGACGTGCAAGACCCATTGGTATTAAGTGCCCACTATGTAAAATTGTTTTCAGTTTAAAAGGGAATACAAAATGTATAACCTCAGTTTGTTGATAGATCTCTAGTTCACCTTTATCCATGAGGTAATCTATATCTGTTGTATAAGTGTTTTGAAAAACAGTGTTTTTAGGGATATAAAATCGATGGATGGATGGTGGTTTCAAACTGTGATACTTTGAAAATATTGTAGTTTGATATAAGAACGGATATAAGTTATCCCGTCGATAAAGGTGGACTAGAGAATCCTGAAGGGATAAGAGATGAATGTTTCTAAACAAGGTCTTGTTTGTGTAATCTAACTGATCACCCTACCCTGGGCGAGCCACAGGTGGCCAGTATGTTGTTGAGGGTCTAGTTTGAGATGGTGTTTTCAACTCAGCGGTCCTTGTTTTTCCACAGCGTACAAACACCAGGAATACAAATAATGATGCAAATATGCTACAAAGTATTTGTAACGCTGTTTCACCTTTATCCGCAGGGTAACCTAAATCCGTTGTATTCACAATTTTAGTATCTAGGGATATCAAGTCGATGAACGGTGGTTTAAAATTGCAATGGATTCGAAATATTGCAGTATAAACCACTGTCTGTCGACTTGAAATCCCTAAATACTCCGTTTTTAAATAAAACGAATATAGGTTACCCTGCGAATAAAGGTGAACTAGTGTTACATGTATGTAGGCCATTCGTCAGAGGTTTTGCTCTCAAAGTTATCTTCAATTTTGAGGCCAAATATTACAAAGTGAACCTTTAAGACCCCCCCCCCCCCCTTAAGAAGGGCAGCGCGATTTTGTCGTCTGCATGTAGAATATTGCCCGGTCACGGGCCATTAGTAAGTGTGTATAGTGGCAATAAAACCCTCTCCGTATATATCCTCCCCCAAACATGTATAAACCACCTTCATAACAATACCCACACAGAACGTAACGGGCCTTTGCCAAGCTATTCATCACAAATGTAATTTTCTAGCGCACAATTTCGTTCTGGGTTTTATCCTCTGACGCTGGGTTTCAGATATATAACGTTAATTCCCCACCGCAAGCGCGCGCCAAAATGTTTGTGGGGAAATCTCGTCCCAAGGGTCATTTGGAAGTCGCGGAATTCGATAACCTTTTTTTTTTCAGACACTCTGTAAACGCGTCTGAGAAAACTCATGAGATAGGTCTTTGACAGGGAATTCGGGTGAAGAAAAAATACCAATTTTGCTCGTACGGTCACAGTTACGACCCACGAGAACCTTTAGCATCATTAAAGCAAACGCTTAAAATAAGAGGTCGACACGCGGGGTAACTTTTAACCTTCCAGCAAAATAGTGCAGGTCTCCCTCGTGGTAACATAAATGCCACCGCAGTTATACGAACTTGGGAGTGTGCACAATTCCTGATTAAATTTCCAATAGTGACAAAGCACACAGAGAGCGTTTAGATGCCATCATATCTCGAGAAGCCTTGTATGGGTCCTGATGGTATTTGGTAGGTGAATAGGAGTCAGGAAGGTTAAGTTCGATAATGGGCCCCCTAGCAGATTTCTTCTGTATTGCAGCAGAACTTCTGTTTTTGATATATCGTGTCCTAGACATGCTGTTGTCACGATTTGTGATGGTAGAGATCTCTAGAGGCGGAGAGTAACTGCTGTAATTTTAGGACTCATGGAAAAACTACAAGAGATGATTTCGTTTCAAACTTCGGAGGGTAAATACTGGGATCTTTATGATTTTTGGTATGTTATTTAGTTATTTATTTTTTGCTTATTTAGGAGCCGAAAAGGTAGTTTTTCGTTTCGATTACAAGACCACACAACGATGGGTCTAGTTAAGAAATAAGTTCTTTCCCGCAAACTTTGCCTTAGCCAAAAAAGTGTCAACACGCAACCAGACTACGGATTTTGAGCATACGCACAAGTGTTAACGGAGCCAAGCCGCATTTTTATCTAAAATCAGCGCCACATCCTACAGCATTTTTATTCCTCTTTTGGTTGTTTCGCGACGTCTCTACGAGATCGAATTCAGAGGATTTCATCTAACAGTTGATACGAATGATAGTGATACTTCTGTTTTCGAACATTCCTTACCAGTTACTCTATCCCCCTCCCCTAGGCTCCATTTTGATCTATTACTCCCGCTTACACGCACAAAGTAACACCCGGCTGCGTAATGACGTTCTATGCCTCGTGCCTTCGCTTTAAAAGCTTCCACATTACAAAAGTCATCATTCGCCGTCCTGTCACATCACTACCGCCGTTTGGCATCACTCCTGCGGTCTCTCCTCCTAACCAAAATACGTGCCCTGAAAATTCTGCGTCTAGAGTTTCATCCGAACGAGTCATGCAAAACTTTTCGTGGCTCATTTGCCGTGTGAGAATGTCGACGTCGAAGTTTTCTGTCCTCAAAATTCTTGGCGAGGTGAAATCGAGTGGAGATGTGCAGTGGTTTGGCAATTTCCTCAGCCATTTTCGTGCTATTAAACGCGGTAAACTTAGCGTTAAATACATACACGGTTCGAGTATTTTTGCTTTCTCTAACACTCGAACGTCGAAGTTTTCTGTTCTCAAATTCTTGACGAGGGAAATCGAGTGGAGATGTGCAGTGGTTTGGCAATTTCCTCAGCCATTTTCGTGCTATTAAACGCGGCAAACTTAGCGTTAAATACATACATGGTTCGAGTATTCTTGCCTTTTTAACACTCGAACGCATTTCACCCTTGTACAGTGAAGTGTCGGGGAAATGTCCTCTGTGAATGACATGATAAGGAGGTATGCGAATGGTAGGATAGAAACATGATCAAGCCACTCCAAATGTATTAGCAACCCGAAAGACCACCTGACGGCTGTAGAGTCCAGATAAACCGAAAATGCTCATTGACTACATTCGGGCACAGCGTTTTGTGGACACACGTGTAGAGAAACATTGTTTAAGAATATTAGAACCAAAACACACATCTCTCTCGCTGGTGCAGAAAGCGATATTTGCCATGTATTGCTCTCATGTTCAACTCATATATCCGTCTACGTAGGCCAGTTTCTTTATAATGTATTCCAAATGCGAGACCAGATCAATCATACATAACTGTACTGTTATCGATAATCTTTTGTTGTTGCTTTGTATGTAGCCTCTTAGTACTATTGTCTGTATAGCTATTAGTTGTTATTAATTGCCATGCATTGTACCCTGTGCGATTGTTGAGCAATAAAATTCATTCATTCATGTAAGAGGATCTGCATGCTGTTTTCCGTAAGCTGTACGCAGTCTATTCAGATTTTCCGTAATTCATAGGGAAAGGCTTCCTTGATTTAGGTAATTCGTAGCGTGACGACAAAATCTTGCACAATCATCTTCCTTGTTTTGGACGTGATACGTAGGGGGATCTTCTGCATTCAGCATAAAGCGTTGTGGGAACCCCCATGCAGATCCTCACTAAAGCTGCGGCACGTTTGCGACCTCGCTGCGTCCTCGCTGCGATTTGACATAGCGCTCAACAAAATTCATCTTTTTTCTGTGTTTTGTTATCGTTTTATATAGTCATTTGTGGGTCGTACATGATATTCACATAATAAAGTCAAGGGAAACACAAATCCAATTTAGGACGCAGTGATGCCGCAAACGTACCGTAGTTTTAGTGAGATATCTTTACCGTCCCACGTCTCTGTACCTAGGTGGTATCTCACTGCAATTCGGGCATGGGTGCGGCACTGTGATGTTCGCTAACTGTGGCACTGTTGTGTTATTTTCGCCAATATCTTTTATAATTTAGATATTGCGTAATACGTAAAAGTGTGACTTAGAAGACAACAAAATACGCAAAACGTAAGAAAATTCGTTCTTTATCTCTGAAATTCGTTGAGTAATCTTTCGAACCCCGCGGTACCGCACCGGTGCCCCAAGTGCAGTGAGATACCACCTTTAGTACCGGTACCGTTACGACTCGTACCCCCCTCCCCATACACACACACTTCACTTACGCCGTTTAGAGATTTATTTGTGCGCGGCTACCCATCGCTGAGTGATGATTGCAAGGGCAGTTAGCGCAAATTGGGTCGTCC
The DNA here is from genome assembly GCA_019207045.1 of Branchiostoma floridae x Branchiostoma belcheri. Classification (NCBI taxonomy): domain Eukaryota; kingdom Metazoa; phylum Chordata; class Leptocardii; order Amphioxiformes; family Branchiostomatidae; genus Branchiostoma; species Branchiostoma floridae x Branchiostoma belcheri. The sequence goes on along the minus strand of CM033023.1, from coordinate 29,896,200 downwards.
TTCAAAGAAGGGCGGTTCCGCCAACGTATTAACGTTTAAACCATGCTACCTCATGCGTTATCACACAGACAAACGTGACATTTCTTTGGTTTTGTTGCAAAAGAAATTCTCTCATATTATTTCTGCGTTAAAAATGGTGCGGTCACATAGCTATAGATCGCGATCGTGCGATCGTCGTACGAGTTTGATGCTATAGGATTTTCAAGCAGGCTGTGACAAAACCAACCTCCGACACGGACCCAAAACAGCATTTTGTGTACCAAGACAGTTGAACTTTGACGTACATTTTCTTTCCAAAAAGCCCGAAGTTAGCGATCGTGCGAAGATCTTAGAACCTATGTGACCGCATCCTAGATCCTAAAGGTAACTGTGAGACTCCGGTTCAATCCTTGGTTGGGCATCTCGGTTGAGAATGCACCCGTATTTTCGGAAAGGGGAGTAGAACGCGGGGTCCCGTGTTCAAGAAGGTGCCTCGAGCGCGTTATACCCCCTTTCCACTAGGACGGCGCTCTCGCCGCGCTCTCTCTGCGACCTAGAATTTGACAGAGCGCTCAACGAATTCTGCAGAAAAGAAACGAATCTTTTTACACCTTGTGTGTTTCGTTGTCTTTTCAGTCACACTTATACGTTTTATATGATATACCAAGTGTGAAAGTGAAGATTACACATATCTTATTTAGGTCGCAGTGAGAGCGCAGCGCGATCGCCGTCTAGTGGACGGGGGGCCTTATAAAGGGGAAGGGCTAGCAACCCTCCCTGTCAAAATATACCCCGCTACAGAAAGAGCAATGAAACTTGCTGCCTTTATATGTGCCACTAGGCACCACAAGGGTCCGCATGTGCCACTAGGCGCTACACGTCTTGTGGAGAATGACGTACACGATAATGAGAGAAGTAAAGGTAAAAAGAACACGTTCGTGATCTATATACGTTATCTTACAGAAAGAAAACAATTCTCCTTCTAACATCACAAAACCCACACATAAAATAGAAAAGAAGTCGAACCGAAGAACCCAGAATCTAGAGTTAGATTTTAGACAAGAATAGACACTTGCTAAATTGTTTTACACTGTTCGTACCCATTTCATGTTACCTGCAATTAGCCCACAGGCAAGAATTTGCAATAAAATGTGGAATCTTTCGTCTTCTACTGTCTTCAGAAAAGAAGTTGAACCCAATAACTCAGAATCTTAAGTTAGATTTTAGTCTACTAGAGTAGACAGTTGCTATATTGTTTTACATTAGTTTTTGTACCCCTGCATGTTACCTATGATTAGCACACAGGCACACAAGACTTTGCAATAAAACTTTCACTATATGTAAGCCTGAAAAGTTCCCACGCCCCCCCCCCCCCCCCCTCCCCCTTCTCTCCTTGATATGCCTGCTTAAGACTCCACTTAACGTTAAGACGTCGGCATCAGTGCTCGCCGCACAGAACTAAGCCCGGAGAGTGCGAGGAATGACAAATGGAGATGTCCGAGACACACTCCGTCGACCCGCCAGGCAAGATGGACGACTCGATATCACGTATGTAGTATCCACTCTATAGTCTTATTACGCGTTCATTCCTTCTGGGAGTCCGTGGCTCGGACAAAACTACTGGAACCATCGATTTCATTTTATATTCCTTCACAGACGGTACCGCATCTACAAGAGACAAAGGCGGTGGGGATATAGTAACAGCCCATTATAAAAAAATATCTAACGCTGGTTCACCTTAATCCCTGGGGTAATCTAGATTCGTTGTTTAAAAGAACTGGTTATTTGAAGGTCTAAGGTCAACGACGTGGGTTTCAAATGGGTTTCAACATTTTCAAAATATTGCAATGTGAAAGTGCTTTCCATCGACTTAATGATCTCCGACTATCCCATTTCTATAACAGATAAAGGTTAGTTACCCTACGGATAAAGGTAAACTAACATTACGTATTGTTAATGCCACACATGTGACATGTAAAACATAAATATGCTTATCCAACATAGAAAGACTTTATATATATATCTTATGGCATGACCTAGCTAAGACGTAATGGAAAACAAAACTTTGTAAGTTCGTCTGTACATGTTGTAAGAAGAGAGAAGAAGCATGTAAACTTCACGAACAGTCAAATTTCCGGGAATTTCTGGGCCTTGGAACACCCGTGAAAGTAGACATGTCCGGATCAAGTTCAGAAAAATACGAAAATTTCAATGATCAGACTCGCCGGACGGGGAAATCTCTGTGCACGGATGGGACATTTTAAGTTCCACGGGCGTGCCCGGGCCCAGAAATTGCCTGAAATTTGAATTTCTGTGGAAGGAAATGTGGAGAAACCTGGTTGCCTGATCCTCTGCAGTGACCCAACGGTCAAATAGTTATACTAAAGGATGGATGAGATGATATACGAATGGTAGTCATTCCATAAGCGCAGCGGGTTTTAGAATTCGACAGGTATTTGACAGAAATGTTATTGGTATCATAAATCTTTGACAATATCGTTCCTTAAGCCCCATATCGATGTCTTCCGTCATTAAGTCCCCTGGGATCAAAATGGTATTGTTTTACCGGCGGTATTTGTTTTGCTCTATATGGACGGCCAAATCCTTACTTCAGTCAAACGAAATCCACAAGTCCGCAAGATAAGAGAAATGTTTCCGGCAAGAGTGCACGCACTTCGGGCTGTAATCAATATGTTCTCGGGATCACCCAGAAAGAAGTTGTACAGCTTAAATTTTGGGGCACAATCATAAGTATGAAGCCTTTTATCAATATCAAATTTCGATGCATCAAATTCAAGTCATATTGTGATCATTACTTTGCAGGCGACACCCAAATAGAGGGGGGAAAATGGACAATTGAGCTGCGACCTGAGGTGTGCGGGTCAACTTGCTCAATGCTGAAAGTCGGATACACACTTCTTTCTAGTTGAAATACGAAGGGAATCCTTATGAAATATTTTGACAATGTCTTAACGTCCGCGTATTGGTTCCGTTTCGTCACTCTATAAGCTTCTTTACGTAACATTTAGGGGTGTCTGAATGTTACATCTACACCATATTTCCGTCGGTCCGTCAGGCGTATATAGTGTCACACTTTAAGCGACATTTAAGTATGCTCAATTGCGAATACTTACGCTATCTTTAAGCCCAGTAAAGTTCACTTAAATTGTACAATATGGTCAATATGGTTATGGTCAGCGGGTTTTCGTTAGGGGCAGAAACACAACATTTTCTTCGACCAAAGGCATCCATAAACCATTGTAACTACCGTACATTAGGGAATTGAGGTGATTGACAATGCACCTAAAGGAATCGAATACTGACTACATTCCGAAAATGCAACCGAGCAATATGTCACGAATTATATTGATCGCAGTAAATTTTTTCCTACCCTGTATCGGAATTTTCCATCCATCAAGACGGGCGAGCTCATACTTCAATGACATGGGTTTGTCTTCTGGTTTCAATATTCCGAGTCCGAAAGCAATTTTAATCTTTTTTCAGCTCAATATATCATATGTATATTTCATGAACAATTGTGCAACTACGGGCAGTAGTTTCGTGATCTTAACCTGGCGTCGTTGTGGTATAACTTTTAGGGTGTGTGGCCCTCATCCAAAAGGCTCTGGGTTCGAATGTTCTGACATGCCACCATGCTTGATAAAGGCCCTTTACACGACTTTCCTCACTACACATAAATGTTAAAAAGGGGTACCTGACTTCGGTTGGGGAGGTAAAAGGCGTTGGAAAGGAGAGGGTTGGGCTTCGCTTTCCAATAAGGATTACATTATGAACTTTATTGCACGGCATTTGTACATGGTACAATGTAAGGCAACGGTAATAGATTGATTTATACAATTACACGACTTTCCTCACTCCAACCAGGTTTAGAAATGAGTACCTGACTTCGGTTGGGGAGGTAAAAGGCGTTGGAAAGGAGAGGGATGGGCTCCACCTTCCAATACCGTGCCCTAGACACAGTGGATAACAACCCACTGCCCCTACGGCCTCAAAAATATGCTAAACGACTGACGATATTTTCCCTTTTGGATCGTGTGCTCATTTTATTAGCAAGCTTGCATCTGCTTTCGGCATATTGCGGGACCAAAAAAAATCAGTTAAGGATGATAAGATTGGGCATATGGCTGTGTGTTCAACTGTTTTTCTTTCCTTGTTTTTGCTATTTTTCCTTTTAAATCGTGTGAGCTCATTTTACAAGCGAGCTAGCATCTGCTTTCGGCATATTGCGGGACCAAAAAAATCGTTTGGGGATGATAAGATTGGGAATACGGCCGTACGTCCACCTGTTTCTCTTCCCTTGTTTTTGCTATTTCTCCTTTTCAATCGTCTGTGATCTTTGTATTAGAGAGCTAGCATCTGTTTTCGGCATATTGCGGGACCAGAAAAAATCACTTGGGGATGATAAGATTGGGAATACGGCCGTACGTCCACCTGTTTCTCTTCCCTTGTTTTTGCTATTTCTCCTTTTCAATCGTGTGTGATCTTTTTATTAGAGAGCTAGCATCTGCTTTCGGCATATTGAGGGACCAACAAAAATCACTTGGGGATGATAAGATTGGGAATACGGCCGTACGTCCACCTGTTTCACGGCGGCGCCTTTTATAGGGACCCGTCCGCCCCCACCAAAGCCGGGCTGTCAAAAGCCACCGCCGCCGTTTATCGGTAAGGCACCGAAAATGCGCTGCCACAAAGGCACTTAAGTAGCATTATCCCCCCATAAGAACTCCTACTCACAACCTGTATGCTACCGCCACAAAGGACCGCACCACTCTGAGCTAAGATAAATAGTTCCGATAGTTGTTTTTTGTCAGCGTGTATAGGCCACGACAAATACATTTCATGGGTGATATCATTAATTTTCGCATGATTTTGAAAGAAAAGAATTTTTTTTCTTATGCAGAAATGGTGAACAAGACGAGAAAGTACCAAAATGGGAAAATATATCGTGTGGTGGCCTTTATCGTACTTGTAGACTGACACTAGTGAGATACATTTAGCCATGACAGTAGTTGTAGAAGTGAAACTAGTTCAATAGTAATAGTGGCACCAAAGCCTTGACTGCGGTTGTCAACTTGGTACGTGATACCAGTCTACCACACTATTGTCACCTTGTGCACCTTTTGAATACAGAAATAAAAGACTTGTTGGCTGTGATTCCTTTTTTCTCGCTTCAATTCTTGCGAACACGTTTATGGTATCTATAACGAAAATCTAGATATCTTGTTTTTTCCGCCCTCTCTCAGTAAATTTGGAGTCTGCAGAGGATGTCATTCATAAAATTTACTTGCTGTGGCCTTACTTGTAGCGCGTATGTAGGTGGCGTGTGCACCTTGGTAATTCTTGGCGTTACTTTCCGGCAGTTAGCAATTGATTTCACAGGTCTGCAATCCATCTCAGGTGCATTTAGGGACCGACCAAAAATATATCAATGGGGTGTTGGGTGAGAAACTGTGTGTGTGTGTGTGTGTGTGTGTGTGTGTGTGTGTGTGTGTGTGTGTGTGTGTGTGTGTGTGTTTGTTTGTTTGTTTGTGTGTCTGTACGTGTTTGTGTGTGTGTGTGTGTGTGTGTGTGCATGTGTTTGTGTGCTAGTTTGTGTTTGTTTGTGTGCACGTATACGCGTACGTGCGTTTGATTTCTTTTCTTTTCGAATCTGGAGCTAGCTTCTCAATTTAAAAAAAAATGCAAGTGAACCTTTTTTGGGGGGGAGGGTATGCCTGCGAGTTATTTTTTCCATGTTAAACCTTCTATCATTTTACATCAGCCCTGTAAAAACTCTACTTTTTAGAAGGTCATTCTGCAAAAGCAAATTACTAGTTTATCTTTATACAATTCCTTCTGCCTTTTTATACTTCGACATGTCCTACCGTTGACCCATTCACACACACAAACCCCCACGTGGCACGATGGCCCTTATCTATGAACTAAAAGCACTTGTGGGCATGTTTGTATAGATAACCACATTTCCCTTTCAAAAACATAGACCATACACAACCCATATACCACCACAGAAAAGCGTACGTAAAATAACGCCAGATCAGTTGGGAAACTTGCGTGCGTACATCCAACCTCAGGCGCAAGTGAAAACGCCACGGTGCATTTACGCCACAAAATGACCCATGTATTATTATAGCCACTTAAATCTAGCGGAGTTAAAAACGGCTCGCGCTATACCACCGCATTTAATAATTTCGTTGGGAAAACACAATTTTGAGGCGATCAAATTTTGCGGGATCAACCTATCTTGTATCAAAACGAATGTTTGTTTTCTTTTTATTGATCCAACAACAGACGTTACCAGTCCAAACCCGTAGTCCTCTAAATAATGAAGAAGTTATTGCTTAACCGCTCTCCCTGTAGAAGTCATTGGCGAAGGATCGTACCATTAGCGTGTCTATCCGTATTAGGTTACCAGTCGATGCATGTGTTCATTCATGTAGAGCGTGACTGTATGAGAGTCTGTGGCTGTTTCCCTATCATTTGATATACACCACAAGCCTGTTAGTGTTACATATATACCCCCCTCGATATAAACGGGACGACACTGATGTTGTTTTCGGTTGATGGACAGGAAAGGGTGTCCCCAACCAAACCACTGCCGTTTACGGGAGCCCCGGTCAACCCAAAGTCAACATAGATTACGAAAATTAATACATAACAGGTGAAACAACATAAACAAGCTCCGATGTCTTGTCATGTTGCCTAGCTATGACACACCCCGTGTCACACTCACACACACACATGTACACGCCCTTTATATACCATCCGCTATACCATCTGTTACAAGTTGTAACGTATAGATAGTAAAAACAAAACCGTCCATACAAAAAACCTAGCACACATACCTTCGCCCGTTTCCAACGTTGACGCCACCAGTACAACAAAAATCGTCAGGAACCGCTCTCTTGAAGCACACCACTGCCTCCCCACCATTCTTACCCTTAAGAATGAAAAGACGAAGGAGCGTTAGACGATCTTAAGACATCCTCTCTCTCTCTCTTACGACAGTCCCCGCACGGTAGCTTCAACCTGTCGCGTTGTCACACCTATAGCGGCACTCTAGGCGGCGGGGTTCATACCTCGGTAAGCCGTACGCCCGGTAGCGAACATCCCCGGCGGCGGTATAAACGTGCAAACAGCGAAGGGATCAGCCCCAAACACCCTACTTTCCTGGCAATTTCGTCTCCCTCAAGCTAGTGATCAGACGCCTGTTATCCCAGGGATCAAGCGACGCGGTTAATTAGGACGATTCCTGAGGAAAAAATCAGACGACGTAGAGCTCAACTACGCAACACCACAGCGTGCGAGACGTGTACACACTCACTGAGCCTACTACGAAGAAGCGTGCACGTTATATATACCTTATTGGTGCCTGTAGAGTAGTACGTTGCCGCGCGGGCTTTTACGGGCGGGCGGTATTCCGCGGGCGACTATTTCTGTCACGAGCCCGTGCAGTAGTCCCCCGGACAGCGTTGCTAGTGTCCTCGCCTCATAACATTACAACCGCCCGTCAGCGGCGCACACCAACTGTTTCCACGGCGTCGGAAAGGTCACATATGCTACATACCTGTTTTTCATATTTAATGAGGCCAACACGTCAGCTTGCCTCGTATACGTCGGTCCGTACTGTCACGGGAGGCCACCAGACGGAAAACGATCCATAAAGAGTCCCATATACGCCCGCGCTCTTACGGTAAGATACTGTCCCTCCCTCCGTGCATGCGGTGTCATAACAGAAGTGAGAGAGTGTGTCGTTTTCAGGACGTGTTATAACGGTTATGACTGAGAGAGTTCGAACGCGTGCGGGCACTTGGCGACCGGCCTTCTCATTGAGATGAAAGCAATGTAGCGGCCGTTCATCTATTATTTAGAAGCGAGAGAAAGATTGGCTATGACTACTTAATACCCCTTCATTGTTCTCCACTGAAGTTGTTCTGATCGGAGATTCACCTATGGCGTGCGAGTGTCACCAAGGACAACAGCACAGGTGCAAGTCGTCATGGTAACGCCTCATTTGCATAATCACGTCCTCAAACGACGGGATCAAAGAGAAGATGGACAAAATCTATCTATTATCGGGAAGCTACTAATTTTTCAAGCGTGCTGAGTCTATAGGAATGTGTATGGATTTTCCGATCACATGGAGAATAATCAACTGAAGAAAGAATCGAAGCGAAACACGATGACACGACCAATATCATTCCAACTTTGCCCCATCCAGTGTGCGTAAAAGAAGAAAAATATATTGGGCAAAGAAATTAATGGTCAGTCTTTCGTTCTGTTTATAGAATGTTGTCACTAAGGCCATATATCAAAATTTATCATCGATAGCTGTCAAAGTAGTTTGGAACCTTCTTAAAGAACTACCCCCACCCCAACACACACCCCAACACACACACACACACACACACACACACACACACACACACACACATACACACACATATGCAAACGCAACCGTGCGTGCACACGCACACGCATTTGCACACGCATCAGTCAATTTTTGCTCGTTTTTGATCATACTGTATAACGTACAAAGCAGCTGTAAAACGAGTAAATTTATGCCGTACATTGCAAAAAAAATCGGAAAACGACCATGTTAATGAATGCCAACATCAATTCCAATGTCAAAGAAGAAGAGGTGAAAGAACAAAATGAAGAATCTATTATTTAGTATACCATAATCTGTGTGCTTCATCAATCATTTGTTCAACATTCCTGACCACCTAGATTTTATAATGAAGGCAACTTTTTATGCCGGTTCTTTTTATTTTACACGCTCGCATCAGTTTTGGGGTTCCCAGATGCAGAGGATGTACTCCATATACTCAAATCAACATGGCCTAACTTCGATATAAGAAATAATGGACACTGCACGAGATATTGATGGACGGCAGTTATAGCTACGGCAGTTTTATCGGTTTTATAGATTCGAATTCATCCAGGGATAAAACACAACGTCAATAGACTTCGTGGTAAACCTTATAACGTTTGTGAAGTGGCCTGTCTCTAATGTCAATTTTATGGAATAAGTCCTTGGAAAATAACACAAATACGGAAGATTTTGACAAGCTTAAGGACCAATATATGCATTTATTACCATTCAAATATACCTTGGATACATATGTATAATGGAGGGAGGGAGGACGTTCAGATAATATAGCCTCTTTCAATATTATACAAAATTTCTACAAAGTGGCTTTTAGAGTATTTATTCATTGTACTTTTTTTGGTGCAAAAGAATAACAAGGGTTCGTAGGACACCAACCTTCGTGAAGTAATTATACATTGTTTATCGCTGGAGCTAAAGTGTTCGTTGCTTTCTTTTCAAGGACTAACACTTTCTTTAAAACCTGTATCGGTTATACCCACTTATTTGTTTCTCATACCTCCAAACAGTATCAAAGGCAGTGTCCTAACCTCTGCTTGGAGAGCCACTTAACTCCAGGCAGGCAACCAACAGATGTTTATTGGATTGTGCCACGTTTTTTTTTCAACATGGGGGTGTTATTCTATAATTCATTACCTGCTACGGTGCCCAAAATCAACAAGCGTCATCGCGACCTCAATGACCACCGACATGCTAAATTTCAAACAAATCCATCCAAAGAATATTGAGTTATAATACTAATAGATGCGAACACACAGCCACAGACAAAAACAATACCCCCCGGTTGCGGACACTGACCTCCTTCACGGAGTTATAATAACAAACGTTTGACACGACCAGTGCACCACGGAGATTACACAACAAAGGTATCCCGGATGCATACAGTACAGTCAACATTTACTATTCCACGTTCTACGTCCTACTGTATATATGGATCGATCGATATGCCATTTGGTATCCATTGAACCATCCAATGTTCCGGATACGTACTCTAACAAGATTACAAAAGGCTCACAACTGAACGTGACACCGCTTTGACAAATCCTAAGACTCCTAGTACTAAAGGTGGTATCTCACTGCACTTGCGTCAAGCTTGCGTCACTGCGGGGTTCGTTCACTGCGTCACTGTGTTGTTATTTTTCTCCGATTTCTTATGATTCAGATATTGATCAGATATACGTGACAGTATGACTTAGAAGACGACAAAGTACACAGAAAGTAAGAAAATTCGTTCTTTGTCTCTGAAATCCGTTGAGTATCTTTCGAACCCCGCAGTGACGCAAGCTTGACGCAAGTGCAGAGAGATACCACCTTATTTCGAACATCACATGTTTTAAAGGATGTAGATCGAACATTTGACCTTGATAATCGATCAATCACCATGGTAACACGTATGTAAACGTCAAACAACGAAACCTATGATATAACCTAAAACGTGTCTTGGCTCTTGAAATTGACTTCAGTGAAAAATATGATTAAGAAGAAATAAGAGTTATCTAACATCCAAAATTCGCGATCGTAGCTTGTTCAGAACACGAGATAGTAAAAATTAACCGGAAGTTGCACTGCAGTACCAAGAGAAGCCGCTAGGGGGCCCAAAATCGAATCGTTTCCTGCTTTTATCACACCCCATCAACATTCTAACTATGAAACCAATCCCCCCGTCCGTTCTTGAGTTATCATGTCCACACACACACACACACACACACACACACACACACACACACACACACACACACACACACAAACAAACGCAAGTGAAAATATAACCTCCATTAATATTTCGTAGAGGTAAAAAGATAGTCTCCAAGCAGACCCTACGGTGCCTAAAGATAGTATCAAAGCTGGCAAAGGAGTATGTATAGCCGGCCAAAGGGAGATAGCCGGCCAAAGGGAGTCAAACGGGCACCGGAGTGCCGGCTATACTCCTTTGCCAGCTTGGATACTATCTTTAGGCACCGTAGGGTCTGCTTGGAGACTAGTAAAAAGTGGCGAATCTATGGCCCCCTCCGTTATCCGTTTCCGTTTTACACCATATTGCACAAGTGCATTTCCCCACGAGACAGCTGTGTGATTCGCAGGTGTATAATGACTGACCTTTTTTGGATCATTTGCTGTTCGCGTGCCCATACAGACATAAGCCGTGATAATATAGAGGCTTCCGAAACAGGTGTTTTTACCGCATGCACGACCGGAGGGTAGAAGGTACCTAGGAGAATCACGCGCTGTGCTCTCAGAAGAGTTGATGTATACATAAACATCTCTCTTTTGTGTTAGCAATCAATCGTTTCGCCTGGAGGAAAACAAACAATCACGCTTGGGAAGGCCTACGCCTACGTCACATATTCAAACCAGGGCCCGGCCGGACAGCTTTCAGGATCGAAAATTAAAGTATGAGATAAAAACATCAAATTTAAAAAAAAACGTTAAGAGAATAGTCAATAGACGTGGGCATTTTTTCTGCAGATTTTCACGTATATATTTCCGTAATCGTTTCCACAAACAGCCCGACCGGGCCCCGGTTTGGAAATGTGCCGTTTGCCCCAGCATCTATTGCAATGTAGTACTTTGCTCCACGCATGGCCAAACAGGCAGACAACACACCTTATCGAAAAGAGTGGGGGATTCTTCTCGGTGTAAGTGGTTTATTTTCATGGTGTAGCCCCAGTGCTGCCGAACCTCATTGCCAACGGACACTGCTCACTGTACTTGTCTACACTGTTTCTCACAACTGTGTAACGTTAATTGAGTGATATCCCAATGCGATTGTAGAACAACAATAACGACACCCACCTATCTATCAATCCAGCTACCCCAATTATCTATCCACACAAGGCTACAAGAAGAAGTGGCTCCATAACCATAAAACTGGCCGTTCTATAGAAGTTCTAATCGTAAAATACTTCACACAGAGATGAACCAGTGGAGGCTTTCAATGGATTTCTTTGATCGCGCTGTGTATTAGTGTGCACGTGTGCCCAATCAGTGAATGCACTGTTGTACGTTAAGGTGGTATCTCACTGCACTTGGTGTACCAGTGCGGCACTGCGGGGTTCGTTCACTGCAGCACTGTTGTATTATTTTCGTCGATTTTTTTTAGACTTACATATTGTGTAATGCGTAGAAGTATGACTTAGAAGACAAGAAAATACACAAAACGTAAGAAAATGCGTTCTTTACCTCTGGAATTCGTTGAGTAATCTAGATATTGCGTAATATATACGTATGACTTAGAAGACATCAAAATACACAAAACGTAAGAAAATTAGTTCTTTATCTCTGAAATTGGTTGAGTAATCTTTCAAACCCCGCAGTGCCGCACCGGTGCCTCAAGTGCAGTTAGATACCACCTTTAGTGCGCACGTGTGCCCAATGTGACTGCACTGTACATGTTGTACGTTGTGTACGTTAAACAGAGTGTGGACCTAGTCGTGCCTCAGACTCTTGTGTGTAGCGCCTTGGAAACTGCACCGCGCCCCTACAAGATGGATGATCCTCCTGATACGATGTGACATTTCGAGTTCCAGGTCTACGCCGTAGAGTTGCCGTATTTCACAAGTGAGGAACTCCTACTCATGGAGCCATCTCTTCACAGGAGACCGTTTTCGATTACCTCCACGATTGGTAGCAATGTACATGATGAAGTGAAAATTATGCAAATTTGGACTTAATTTGCATACATAATGATGAAAAACTTCATCGACGCTATTTGGAACCTAAACTCTGCTTCGAGCGTACTGTACAAGTATCTCGGCTAATACAGGACACAGGATATATTAGTACGTGTATCGTTCGCTTTTGCTTTCCATCCTATCCTAAAAGTACAATGGTTTTCGTTTTTTTGTAGATATATAAGCGGTGAAGTTTGATTCTTCATTTTTGTTCTTTCACTTTTTCTTTAACTCTTTGACTTTGGAAATTACTTTCTACATTAACATTCTAACGTTGCATTCGTATCCGTTTGCCGATATTTCCTTTTTTCAACCAATGGCATTTTTGCATTTTTGTTGTTGTTGCAGATGCTTTGTACGATTCACAGTATCGTAATTTTTTCTTTTCTTAAAAACGAACGAAAATCGTTGTGCCATTTTTCACGGAGGTAATAACTCGTGGCATCCGACCCAAAATTACCACATGTCCATTCTGTCATACGCAGGCTGTAGTTTGTGTTGTCACGCAGTAGATCACTATACCTTTGTACGATTCACAACATTATGGAAACATTTTCTTTTCTTGGAAACGAATGGAATTTGGTGTGCCATTTTTCATGAAAGTAATTACTCGTTGCATTCGACCCAAAATTACCACATGTCCATTCCATCATACGTAGGCTATAGTTTGTGTTGTCACGCTGTAGATCACTATACCTTTGTACGATTCACTATACTGTAGAAAACTTTTCGTTTTCTTGGAAACGGACGAAAAATTGTTGTGCCATTTTTCATGGAGGCAATAACTCGTGGCATTCGACCCAAAATTACCACATGTCCATTCCATCATACGTAGGCTATAGTTTGTGTTGTCACGTAGTAGATCACTATACCTTTGTACGATTCACAATATTATGGAAAACCAAGGTGGAAAAACTTTTCTTTTCTTGGAAACGGACGAAATTTAGTGTGCCATTTTTCATGGAGGTAATAACTCGTGGCATCCGATCCGAAATTACCACATGTCCATTCCGTCATACGCAGGCTTCAGTTTGTGTTGTCACGCAGTAGATCACTACACCTTTGTACGATTCACAATATTATGGAAAACTCTTCTTTTCTTGGAAACGGAAGAATATTGTCCTTTTCATGGAGGTTGCATCCGATCCGAAATTACCACATGTCCATTCCATCATACCTAGGATATAATTTGTGTTGTCACGCAGTAGATCACTATACCTTTGTAAGATTCACAATATTGTAGAAAACTTTTCGTTTTCTTGGAAACGGACGAAAATTGGTGTGCCAACTTTCTTGGAGGCAATAACTCGTGGCATCCAACCCAAAATTACCACATGTCCATTCCATCATACGCAGGCTATAGTTTGCGTTGTCACGCAGTAGATCACTATACCAGGGGATGAGAGATCAGTGTCGTTTCAGCTGTCCAACTTAAGACCAGCTGTTGGTAAATAAAACATGTGGTGCTTCTCATGTGTCAAGAAGATAAGTGGGGCCCTCTGAGAGCGCTTAGGAATGTCCCGAGGGGGGTAGGGGTGGACAGGGGGAGGGGATGTTGTCAGTGGCCTTTCGTTCCTTGTCACGCCTTCTTCGTTGTTACTTGATCGATGGCGAGGGAAATTCCCAAGACTTGTAGCGTACTTTATCAATCGACAAGTTGCGTGCACGTGTTTGATTACAGGACTTTAAAACGGACGTAAGCTACACTGTAGATGACTTTCTTGTACTACTAGTATGCGCGCATTTGATTTGTTCGCATTTCTATGCAGTGGAAGTGAAAAAGATTTAGAAGACCATCAAAATGAGGAAACTTACAGACGAAACGTCAGATAAAGTCGAGGGCACTAGCAGGTTGGTTCATGTTTATATACGGCGATGAAAATGTGAAGCAAACGTATTTTCAATTTGTTTGCATGCGCATGTCACCACTATTTCCGACACAATACAGCTTTTCTGGTTCAACACATTTAGCTGCTATCATCAAACTTTTCAAAGAGGCCGTCGCCTATACTGGAACGTAGAAGTAGAATGGTCATGTAGAAGTAGAATGAAAGAAAAAAGTTCGTTCGAACGTTGACCATCAAAATGATCTTTAGGGACTTTGTCTAAACAATCGGCTTCGTTAATGCACTGCGTGATCAAAGAAATCCATTGAAAGCTTCCACTGGTTTCATCTCTCTGCGAAGTATTTTACGACTAGAAGGGCCAGTTTTTACGGTTATGGAGCCACTTCTTCTTGTAGCCTTGTGCGGATGGGTAATTGGGTTATCCGGATTGACAGATATATCCTATACTGGCACCATTTGGGCTATACTCTTAAAGGGTCGGTGTCATTATTGTTGTTATACACTCAAACTGGGATGGCACTTAATTACACAGTTCTGATAAACAATAAGCAGTGCCCGGGGGCATTGAGATTCGAAAGAGCCCCAAATAGCAATAGGGGTTACCTAAAAAAGAATGATTAGATTTATTTGATCCTCTCACACTGGGAAGGAGGCATACTTTTTTCGATAATTAAGTGAGGTGGGTTCTTTTACATGCTTGAAGCGTGGCTCTCCTCAAACACAAACGGAACATCCATTAACACCCTATCCAAGGGACGTCCCCAACTAGATTTGAAATACTCATTCTGCTCTGAGTGAAGTGAGGAAATTTAGGTGCACTCAACGAATTTCAGAGATAAAGAACGAATTTTCTTACTTTTATTTATTTTGTCGTTTCCTAAGTCATACCTACTTACGTATCACACAATATCTAAATTATAAAAAAAAAATCGAAACAATAACAAAACAGTGACGCAGTGAACGAATCCCAGAGTAAGGCAAGCCTGGTGCAAGTGCAGTGAGAGGGCATCTTTTCCCAAAGGCAATATTGATCACGCTACTCACTGGAAGTTTTGAGCCAAACACCGGGCGCTACACAACACACACACCTTGTATACAAATCAATTTTGAAACTGTTATCAAAACGACTGATAAGATAGCATACAGCGTGATTTCAAAAGATGGACGTGTATGCAAGTATGACGTTTTGACATAAAACGTACATAAAAAGAGTGATTGATAGCTGTTTTACTATTGGTCATTCCATTACAAAACCTAAATTGGTAGCTTATCAGGGAATGACTTCAAAATGAGAGAAAGGGGATTTGTAAAAGGATTTTCTACTTAACAAAATGAGTCAACAATAGATGGATCAATGATAACGGTGTGCGTGTGTGTGCGCATGTGTGAAAACAATGTGATACTCATAAACCCCGTTCATATCCTATCCATGCATTCCCTATCGTCAATATTTTTGGCATTTCCCAAAACTTATATCTTTCAGAAGACACTGCCTCTTTCTTGAGTTAAGGGCTTCTATCTAACTGTTTAGTTTAGTTAAAACTTTGCGGAAAAGGAACTTTATTCCATCACAAGAACAGGAACTTACCATTTCTAACAGTCCTCAGGCCTTCTTCCGGTGAAACTGGGGACTCGATGTGGATGCGCTGGCACTTTGGATGATGTGGAACTCTGCCCCCGGTACTCTGTGTTCCAGGAACCAACTATAGTAGTTCTTAAGAATGTTATGTTTGCCCAATTCAAATATAAAGCAGGTGGCAAGAACCATTGTTGGTTACTCTGACAGTATGGTTAAACAATATTATTCTTTGGAAAGGCCGAAAATTGATGTGAGCCTAAACGTCTTCCATATATTTCAATAAAAATGGCCTTAAGTAGGGGTAGCAATCAGCTGTGTTAGGGTACATTCAGGCCAAATTAGGACTCTTTTTGTGTAAGATGAAAATCCTTATGACAGACTGATAGAGGCTATTTACACCTACAGTATTTATGCATGGTCGCACTATACAGGGTCTTCTTTATTACAATTTCCAAGAAAGAGGAACTTTCCTGATCATATATGAATATTACTTATAATTGATCTTGGTGGCTGAATTTTATTCAGTTGCAAGACACATATGTATGATATACTGTATATTTATTATACAAATGTATATCTATATCTCAATATCTTCATCCACATTAAGTTTAACATTTACTGTTCATCTTATTCATGGTTGTCCCTATAGCTCAGTTGGTAGCAGTGTTACACAGTGTTTCCAATTACTACTATTATACTTAATACTATCAAAACAGCCATAATACTTAGAGATGCACACCTAGCACTAGTAGACGTAATACAACAGCTGCTACAACATGTGAAATTTCTGTGCTTTCAACCACATCTTACAACAGTGACTTGATGACAGCCACCATATGATCCACCCCACAGTCTACGGTAATGACATTTCCGGGTAAGGAAACTCTCCACGGGAAGTACTGATCGTTCAGGTGTCCCAGTCCCAGACATCCGTACTTGTTCACTCCCCACGTGTACAAGTCCCCGCTCGTCGTAACTGCCGCAAAACTGTTCAGTCCCGCCTTTATCTCTCTCACCGCAACGTCAGGATTGAAATCGTTCTGACCGAACAGCGCTTCCGGTAGCTGCTCGGGGATGGGGGTCTCCTCTAAGTTGGGACCTTTGCCGAGTATCCCGTAACCCCATACATACACCTGACCCTTGTCGTTTAGAACGGCACATATCGTCCCCCCTACTGCTACCTGTACTGCTTTCCCTACGTAGTCGAACGGTAAGAGCCTTGGTACGTTAACCTGCGTAGTCTCTGTTACCGATGCGAGTTGGTTGTATTCAGAGTTCCCCCAACCGAAAAGTTCCCCCTTCTCGGACACAGCGAGGCAGCAGTCCGCAAAAGTCGCCACCTGCGTGATTTTCTCTCCCTCGATGTCGCCAAGGAGTTTGGTAGGTCGGTGCTCGCTTTCGTAGTGTCCGAGACCTGTCTGACCGTCAGCACCCCATCCACAGCTGTAAACCTCACCATCTTCAGTTAGAAACAAGCTATGGTCAAGCCCTGCGGCCATCTGTTTCACTTTTCCATCTATCTTAACCCTGTTGACTTGCAAACTGCCTCTGTATTCTTCATTTTCCACCACGGGACGGCCGCACTGGCCGTACGCGTTGTTCCCGAGGGAAAACACGCCTTCTCCGTCGGTCAAGATCAAGGTGTGCGCCCGACCGCAGGCCACCTGAAGCACCTGCGTCTCCTGAGGGTTCGTCAGAGGCAGGTCAACGGGAGCAGGCGCGATAACGTAGTCTAAGATAACAATTCTCGCGCCTTCGTGGGTACTTCTAACAGCCTTCTGTAGCCCTAGCTGAGATTCCGTATTTAAACCCGTACCCCACACCTTCCCCTTCTCTTTCGAACTCGTGAGAACGGTGAAACCGTATCCGCAAGAGGCGGTCCGCGCTTCTTGCGAAAAGTCTTGCAAGCAGTACGGCACGCTCTGTTGCATCCTGGGATGTTTTCTCGGAGGTGGGTCGAGAAAGTCGGGGATGCCCAACGCACCCGTCGCCGCGTTTCCCCAGACGAAGACCTTATTGACCCTCTTGGTTTGCTTTCCGATGTACTGGAAGACCGGGAGGCCGTCTGGTGGTTTCTTCAGACTTGGTGGATCCTTGAGTTTGGCTGTCAGAGCACAGGAGCTATGCACATGTCTCCTACACTTCAACACCAAGTTTCTCTCTAAACGCTTCTTAAAAATCGGCGGAGTTACCTCCAACAAGTTCTGAAGACCCTTTTGCAAAGCCATGGTCCTCAAAAACTATTCCCACCTTCGAGTTACTCTCAATATTGCCTCAAAATTGAGGGGAAAATGTGGAAATTTTAAAAACCATGTGCGCAGCCATCTTGGATGACCTTAAATCACGTGATGTGCCAAATTGACCAATCAGAGCTTGTAATTGGGGGCTGCGCGGAGTGGCTATTTTTGTCAGGTCACCGCGCAGGATTGCAGTCATCCTTTCGTTCTTCCGATATTTTCTCCTGATAATATCGTGATTTTTACACGCTTTAAAGTTTCTCCATGTAACACAGCAAGCTGTATTTTGCCCTGTTTGGTAGCATGGATCCCCTGCCGTGTCCGGGGGACATCATCCACCTGAATGTCGGCGGAACGAGGTGAGATTGGCGTCGCGAATATCACATAGGTGTGGGAGGGGGGCATAGTTTTGGTTCGGCTAAAAGAAATTTTTGTCTCCTTCGCGAACTTGAGATTGTTAGGTCTATATAAAAGTCAGATGAGTTAAATTGTCGACAAGAATGATATCATCATTTTGTAATGAATCCTCATTACTTTTTGTTATCAATATTTTTAGACACAAAACAACTACAGCACCACGATTTTGGTGATCCGCTATATTTTCCAAGCAGATGTGCGGCTTGGCCTCTCCTTTTCCTTTACACTCATTTTGTACGTCTTGAATGAGTGTTGTTTCACAAGATGTGTCACCTAATAAGTTTAAAGTGCCCATGTCACATATGGCACTAAAATACAACAGTTCCAAAAGTGACGATCATGTATCACTCAAAATTATGTGTGCATTTTGCTATTAAATATAAACACTCTCTGGGCAAATAACATGACACCTTACACTGGGACACGCATTTCACACCTACTTATAAATGATCATTATGCATCAGAAAGTGATTTGGGTTGAAACATAAGCCTAATCACTTTAATGCTAATGCTTAGTGGTCATTTGCTTAATAATCATTTACAAGATAGTGTGAAGTGTGTGTGCCTGTATACTAGTAAGGTTTCATGATTATTTGATGTGTTTTTTTTTTACTGTAGATCATGTAAAGCCATACTAAGTTACTTTTAAACTAAGTACTTTGATATGGAATCAATGGGTGATATGCTCTGGGAACCCCAAAACTGATGCTAACTTGTGTGAATAGAAAAAGTTTGGCCAAATAAAACTAGCCTTAGTTATGAAATCTTAAGTGGTCGGGAAGGTTGAACAGATGACTTAACACACAGAGTATTGGTACCGAACAATAGATTCTTCATTTTTGTTCTTTCACATCTTCTTCTTTGACTTTGAAATTGACTTTAGCATTCTATGGCATAAGTGTCCATTGTTCTACTTTGTACGGTTTACAGTATGGTCTAAAACTTTTTTTGTTGGAAATGGACAAAACTTGATGCAAGGGCAGATGTCCATCATATACTAATAATCAAATCAGCATGGCCTTACTCAGTAATGGCCTGGATACCATACCCCAACCTCAAAATATATCTTTCGTGTTGATAGATACTTGAGATCGGGCTGGGGTTTGGTAACCAGGCTAACTCAGTAACTGCCGCTGGTACAATGCCCAATGCTATCCATAACCCATCAAGAAGGCTTGGAATAGGCTACCCTGCCCTCCCCCCTCACCCCCCCTGAGTTTTTAAAGAACTCTTATCATGCTTTTTGTCCTTCTAGGTTTTCAACATCAAAGCAGACCCTGATGTGGATTCCTGACTCTTTCTTCTGCAGGTGAGCATTTGTTGTTGTTTGTTCATTTGTTTGTTTGTTTGCATACAAGTCTGATTTGTTTGATCAATGCACACTAGGATAGGCCCCTACTCCTTTGGATAAGTGTGGTATGAGGTCAGGTATGGCTGTCTTAAAACATAACATAGAATTGCACTGTGAAAATTTTGGACATATTATAAAGTAAGGAAAACTGCATGTTGATAACATAAAAGTAATTTATCAAATGTTGTTTAGACACATGTACAGGTCCCAAAATAGGATCAAAACGTCTACTTTACATGTAGCTATACCTATACGTAAAAGTTGTACACAGCTGCTCTACATATGGGTAGACTTTTTGCAATACAAACATGTATACAGCTTGGAACAGAGCTGGAGGGAGGGTGTTTACTTCTGGTAAGAGCCTTGGGTCCCCCATGAAAAGCTTATCAAGTTGTGGTCCTCCCCATTATGCAAATGAGATCACCGCCGCAGCGTATCTTATCACGGCACCCAACACTGTAAACACGGGAATGGTTTACAGAGATGATGTCGAAAATGCGTCACCCGATACCCCTCGCCCGCGACCCTGAGTTAGCTTGTCACGTTATGGACATGTTGTTTTGGTCACAGTGGTCAATGGAATACCTACGCTATTTATGGCGGGGTCGTGGGAAATATGAGCGTCATCCCTCTTCGGCTCCCGTCCCTGACGGAACTTGGTTTTGCGCCAAACGTTTCTAAAGGACGTCGACCTTTGCGAAGAGAAATTACGAATTCAGAAATAGCCCCTCGTGACAAGGTGTGCCGCCAGCGCATGCCATGTGGTTATCGCGGCGGGTGCGGGAAAGTTCGGAACGGTCTCCGCCGGGCACGTGCAAACCCGCCCTCTGGGAGGGGCAGCAGGGACAGGGACGCAGTTCAAGGATACCGTGACCTTGGCAGTTGAAGTTTGAACATAGCTATTTATAAATGGTTGTTGTTAGTGTACAAAATGTAGTAGGGGGCCTACATAAATCACTTGTCTACTAGTAATCATTTTGTGACACCAGTACAAATTATCTAATACCTGTTCAACCTATTTTTATTATTATGATAATTATGTGCCTTTGTCATAATAATTCCTGCAATAATTGTTAAGATTAAGTGCCATTTACTGCACTATTTGATTAGAATTAAAGACATCACTCTGGATAAAAGTACTTTTCCATAATCAAGGCTGAAATTACATTGTTGCACTTGTGCAGATGAGCAAAATACTTGCACAACATAAAGTTTGGTACAAATGGAGTGTGCAAATCCTAAGCTTTGTACAAATACAAGTATGAATCTAGATTGGTTTAACTAAATTTATGTTGAGTCTTCATATTAAAAGTAAGTCAATACTGTGATATATTGTGTATGGAGGTTTAATATGTAACCTCGAGCATTTAGATTCTACAAACCATAAGAAAAAAGAAAGACACCTTTTTTCAACTCAATTGGGTATTTCAAGGAGCTTTCTATATTGGTGATAATAGTCAATAAAGCTACTTGCATACTGTGCAAGTGTAATAGAAAATTATAGATATGCACATACATGTACTTCCAATT
Organism: Branchiostoma floridae x Branchiostoma belcheri; assembly: GCA_019207045.1. Lineage (NCBI taxonomy): Eukaryota > Metazoa > Chordata > Leptocardii > Amphioxiformes > Branchiostomatidae > Branchiostoma > Branchiostoma floridae x Branchiostoma belcheri. The sequence goes on along the minus strand of CM033023.1, from coordinate 29,874,681 downwards.
TCATATCAGACATGTATGCATGTGATTTTAAGGAGTAATACAAGCCCTAATGACTTTGTTATGATTGTATATGATCTTCACTCCATGCACCTGTCACAGTGCTTTAGGTGAGACAATTATCAGGGCATACATAGTAGGCAATCTCCCAATCTTCTTGAAGTACTCACGCTATATATAACTTCAAGTTATAGGAGCATTTACACTCTGAGATACTTATAATTACATGGGCCATGTTTCTCTGAGTAGAGGCAATTTTTGTGAAGTGTGGACTAACATGTGCTGTGTGAGCTGTATATTATGATAGTTAATTGAGGGTCGTCTGCATTTTGATTGTATCATTAACTATGTTCAAAGAGGAATACGTTGAAATTCGTTTAAGGTCCGGATTGGGCTCTACAATGTACTGTACAATGTTGATGCTTACACCAGCATGCAAAATACCCACTTGCACACTTGCACATTGCAACCACTTTTTGTTTGGTGCAACTTACTTCTAAACTCAGGTTGCACAGGGCGCAACTTAGATTTTGTGCCTCAGAACTCGATTTTGTTGTCAATTTACTTGGAAGAAATAAGTGGACAGAGGCAGCTCCATTTCATATCAGCCAAACATGTCACTAATTGCCAAATATGATAGTAAAAGAGTATGATGTATGTATATATATATATTGTACCTTTTTTTCAGAAATTAAAGAATTGTAGGTGGTGCAACTTGAAATTCAGTTGTGCAACCTAGTTTTTGCTCCAGGTTGCACGCTGTGCAACTTGGCTCAGAAAAGTATTTTGTACACTGTTACACTGTTCTGAACAAAAAATAGCTAAACATGAGAGAAACTTTTACAATGTGGTATAAGTTATAGGAACATTTAACAAAATATAAGAGTACTTACAAGGGCCATGTTTCTTTGAGTGGAGGCAATTTTTGTAAAGTGTGGACTAACATGTGCTGTGTGAGCTGCGTATTATGATAGCTACTTGAGGGTTGTCTGCATTTTGATTGTTTCATTATCTGTAATATCTACATGTATGTTCAAAGGGGAATACACTTGAAGCTCATTCAAGGTCCTGATTGGACTCTTGCATGTAGGTACACGTATAGCACTTAATGCTTGTACTGTTAGGCCACAGCAAGTAAATTTTATGGATGACATCCGTGCGCTCATTAATTTTCGCCTGATTTCAGGAAAAAAAACAAGAATTTTTTTTTCTTTGGAAATGGTCAACATGACGAGAAAGTGTTAAAATGGGAAAGTATGTTGTGTTTTAGCCCAATGATTGTACTTGTAGAAGTCACACTAGCGTGGTAGCCATTACTGTAGTTATAGAAGTGAAACCAGCTGAATAGCTGTAAAAGTGGCACCACTATGGAAGTCATGAGTGTAGTTGCCAACTTGGTAAGTAATACCAGTCTACCACATTAGTGTCACTTAAACAACACTAGTTCACTTCTTGAATACAGGAATTAATGATTTGTTGTCAGTACTACCATGTTTTGTCACTTAAACTCTTGATACGACGTTTATGGTGTCTATTTTGAAAATTTAGCTATCTTGTTTTTTTTTTACCCATCTTGTTTTTTTTTTACCTATCTCACTATTTTTGCAGTCTGCAGAGGATGTCATCCATAAAATTTACTTGCTGTGGCCTTATGGACAAAAACTGGCAGATCATGAGAGAAAGCTGCACATGCACAAACTTTGACAAAGTTTTAACTCAAGGACTCCCAGATATTGTACATGTAGTTAGAGTCTGCCCCAAATTTTGATGATGTTTTTAAACCTGCAGCAAGAAAATCATTTTTGAGAACTAGAAAGGCAACATTTTTGAAAAAAATGCAGGATGTGGGCGAAGGGAAAAGAAAGCAAAAATCGCAGGAAAAGAAGCAACAAGAAAGGCAACATTTTTGCGAAAATGCAGCAAAAAGAAAAAAAATTAAAAAACATTGTCCGTCCACGGATTCGATCCCGGAGCGTTGGTTTACCACGCGTGAATAATCCCATTGAGCCAGTGCTACAACATGTTACGAGCGCACGTTTTAACAGGTATACAAATATATCGCGTTGCTTGAAAAAACCCGCGAGCTTCCGCTGGCTATTTTTCTCGCTTATAATCGAAGGTATTTCACTAAAACTTGGACAGAATACTAGAATATTTTTTTGTGGGGCATTTTTATGTTGTTATTTAGCCGATTAGATGCTCTGCATTTTCAACTACTTTTTGTGATACTGCGCTGCCGAGTGCCATTTTGTGACCTGTGCGTTGATAGGTTTACCCCTGACGTATCCACCAGACAGTCAGAATGTTAGCCAATCAAAAAGCTGGAAACGTGGACTGCATGCTACAGGTTCCATTTTTTCTGAGTTTTGATTGGTCGGGTGGAATATCTGTAGAGAATACTAAATGTGTGGGTTCGCCCACATAATGAATGCACTTTACTCTAAAGCATGTACATTTGTACATGTAATCATATTTTAGCTACAGAACTGGATGGCCTACTACATGTACATTTAGGAGCAATTTATCCAGGCCGATATACCAATATCAACCCAAATTGCACGGGTCCAATCGGGAAGTACGGCAGGACATGTGCTTGCCCGATTGCAGGCTTTTAGCCAGGAATGTGTCATGGCATCATTTGGACGTGCTTTTCTTAAAATAACAAGAAATTGGACGCACCAGATACCCTTAGACAGTCTTCTACTGTGACCTCTCTGACAGTAATTTTGCCCCTTAGGATACCTTAGAATGCACCATTTGAACTTAAAATTCTTGAACCCCCTACTGAGTTACTCTATGTACCTATAATATATCACTTACCGCGACTCACCAAGAAATTTGGACCCCCTATAATAAAATCCTACCTAAAAGCCTGCTACTAAAGTAGTATATCAACCCAAATTGCACTGGCCTGATCGGGCAAGTGCGGTAGGACATGCGCTTGCCTGATCGTCACTATCACAAAAGTCTTGCCCCGGGCAATCAGGCCATTGGACTCGTCTAACCCCTACCATTCCTCCTAAGCAACAACAGGTTACTTTTCTGGGATTCTCAAATGGCTTGTCCGGATTACAACAGACCAAAGAAGTTCTTTGCTTGATGAAACTCTGTAGATGTGATCTCGAGTCGTACGCACAATAACATTCAATCAGAGGGAACTTATGAGCAATCTCGCCGAGATTCTGTATCAAGATAGCTCGTGATTCAATGCCACGGATATCGTTTGCTTTGATTTCGTACAATGAGTTACAATGAAACGATACGATTGCAATTAATCTGAAAGAAAGGGTTGCTGTTACTGTTCTAGATCTGTTAGAAGGCAACTTCAAATTGGTCAGAGGATAAAGTGGTAATTTACTACATGTAACTCTCTAAATAGTTTTTACTCTGTATGCAAGAGTGCGTGTGTTCATGTCTGGCGGAATATCTTCAAAACCGGATGGATTGCGATGCTACTACAGTAGTTATTCAATTACTCAGTCAGATCCACAATAACACACATACGAACCTAATGCCATCTGTTAAAAGCAGTCAAAGAACTAGTACACAGAAGAAATGTATAGAAAAGACAATTCTTAGTGGGAATCACCCCACCAAAATGCTCAGTGAGACACAGCAAAGTAAAACAATTTTGATTCATTGCCACAGTCTGTTCTGCGTACAAGCGCATTCATGACATGTCATAAAATTCAGGTCACGGACATTTGCGAGGCAGATATATTTTTATCCCACCCAATTCTCACCCATTAGAATTTTACAGTACGTTCAGCGGGAGAAAATACGCCGTATACCGGATTACATACGGACGTCTCTTCTTCTCACGGCCTCAAATACGAGCTCGAGCATTCCCTTCGAGCGAATCGGCATCAGCACTTGATGCAGAAAATTACAAAGTCAATGACGAGGAAATGACATAGGATCATCGCACCTGGATTACAGCCATATTCGGGGCTCAAAATACTTTTTTTCTGCATACCTGCATTGGCGCAGGTAACATTGGAAATTACCTGCACCAGACAAATTTTACCTGCAGCACTCTGAATTTAGGAGGTATGGATCGTACTAAATTTCTTCAGGAACCATTGCTATTTTTTTTTTATAATCTATAGGTGGTAACAGTCAATGGAGCTGAAAACAAATCCATATACACCTACATTATAGGATATGTATACCTATAAAACCCAGTACATAGACCAGTGCAGGTTAGGTGCAGGTAGACACCAGAATACCTGCACAGCTTCAATTTTACCTGCACTAACCTGCATATGCAGGTGGTATTTTGAGCCCTGCATATTCTATATCCAGCGATAATGTTTATTTTAGCGGCGTGGTGGGGTTAAAGCCAAGGTCGTGAGGAGTGTGCCTGTGCAGTTGTGGTATTTGCTGAACAGTTGTTCCATCCATACAGATTAGGGTTGTAATGTTCCCACTGGGAAGCCCTACGTTTGCAAACTTTGCACGGTGTCAAATGACAACAATTATACGATGTACATGCCTATGCAAATATGAAGTTGCATCAAATTGTGAATTTTTAACATGGAAATGTTTGTGCTGGCTTTATGTTAATTTTTTTTCTTTCTTTCTTCTTCCCACCTACAACTTTGTCTATGCACCATATGCAAGTACATTTGTACTATACATGTATGTTTGAAATTACTATAATTACAGTAGAAGCCTGTTAACTGCGCAACGGATTAACACATACTTCTGTTAACTGCATGGAATCTACAAATCCCAAACTGGTCCTGCTGGATAACTTTGCATTATTGCACCAGCCGGATAATTGCACGAAATACACTGGCAAATAGGCCGTGCAATTAAACGGCTTCTAAGTTCTACTGTATGTGTTGGAGGCACCTGTCATGGTAAAGGTACACTCAACGTCCAGTCGCATGTAGGTATTTTTCTGATTGGCTGTTGTAAAGGCGCTGGTGTATTTATTACTCAATACGTGACTAGTAGACATTTTGTATAGCTCTATTGCAGACACTCAATTTCTTTGCTACCACAAGGTTAAATCAGTGCAAACTTAAATACATCTACAGTATATTCAGTACATGCGCATATCTTCCCTTTCCATCTTCAAGTTCAACAACTTTTGAAAGTTTTATAACCACAGGTTCAAGTTGTTGACAGATTTCAGCATTAATAAGAGGCGCAGGCTTTAGCCATCAATCAAACAACGGGGTTTCCTGACAAAGAACCACTGTTAAACTTCAGGGAAAGATTAGAACTAAAGTATTTGCATATATAGTGGCAAGAACATACTTCTGGATATATTACGAGGTATTTCTTACACACATGTACATCTTCAGTGGTATGATGGACAGCTGCTCAAATTTCCATATATGGGCATGTTGAAGACACGACCCGTTATTGGTCCAGAGGAAAAACTTTTGCTCTAACTTAAAATACTTTTAAAGGCCAAATCAAGTAAGTTTGGTGTGTTACAGATGCCTTTTTTTAATAATATTTCACTTAACAAAATAATTCTAGAAAAAATATAACAGCATTTTTTGAATTACCAAAATATACCCTCACATGGTCCAGCTTAACAAACTACTGCATTGTTTACTCAATGCTTATATGGTGACCAGCTCCCCTACCCCTGCCACTTGCTATATTATGTTATAAAGCGTCACAGGTTGTCTGTGACTTTGCTAGTAACCATGGTGACATCTGTCTGGTCTAAGTCATTAACTGTTCTTTGGAGAAGGAAATGTGACTGAAAAACTTCAAAAAGGGCAAATTTGAGGAAAAAATGGTGCAAGCAAAAACATGATATTTTCCTTTTGTAAAGATAATAAAGTCCTCTCACTGCTACTAGTGCTAGCTGAAACAAAAATAAATCATTTCTGTTGGTTATGTAAACCTCCGCTGTGGCCAGGCCACGCCACCACGCGTCATTACCGCTCTCGTGAGTGACAAATACAGGTTCATCACACACTATTTCGGGAATGCCGACCATCCAATCGTATCCAGTTCCTGAACACGATACAGCCCCTGCACGCATCAATCACGCCCGGCCCGCGGGTCTCGCGCCCATCCATCACTCTCCCCGCCTTACAACAAGTGGTTCGTGTGTCAGGCCCGGGCACAGGTACCAATTTACCCTGCACTTTAACACACGGGAGGGAACATTACTGGCCCATTTTCCATATAAGGAAACACTTTAGAAATACTGTTAAGCTTGAAATGTTTGCGGTAGTTTTATTTTATCAGTTTTCACAGAGACTTTAACAGATGGGACTGAGCATTTTCCGTATGAGGAGACACTTTAAAAATACTGTAAAGCTTGAAATGCTTGTAGTGGTTTTATTTTTACAGTTATCACATTGACTTTAACAGACAGGAGGGAACATTACTGGCCCTTTTTCCGTATAAGGAGACACTTTAGTAATACTGTAAAGCTTGAAATGTTTGCGGTAATTTTATTTTTGCAGTTTTCACATACTGTAGACTTTAACAGATGGGAGGGAACATTACTGGCCCATTTTCCGTATAGGGAGACACTTTAAAAATACTGTTAAGCTTGAAATGTTTGCGGTGGTTTTATTTTTGCAGTTTTCCCGTTGACCTTTCTGCCACAAATATGCATTTCGAATGTAGTTACTTAATGAATGTAATGTTAACGCAAAAACTTCAGATTTCTCCTTCTGTCACAAAATGAAGTCTCGCAAAAATAATTCAATTCACAGTAAGTTTTGCACCAGTTGAAAATTGCAGTTGTCATACGTTCCCTGAATGCTGCTCTTTCAAAATTATAATGATATCTACACTGCCTGCGTCATAAGTCTTGAACCATTATTGATAGTAATAACCAATATTTTCTTGACTAAAGTAATGTACCCCAAAATAGTATGCAACCCCAGTTTGGGGCAGTTTACTCACAAATCTGTGGGACTGAAATTTAAAATGGAAAAATAAAGTAATGCACACCCCTCTCCATCGATATTTAACACATTTAGCATAAAATACTATTAATAAAGATAAATTCAAATTTATGGTGCTTTCTTCACTTTTCCCTGTGTTATGTTAAAGAAGTCAAGAAACTGTCCTTGCTTACATTTACTCTGATAGGCCAATACTAGTTGTGTACACATTTCTTAAAGCACACAAAATTTTAGATGTGTAGGATAACGTACAAAAATGTGTGTTGATTTTTTAAAATATTGAAACTGAACAAAAAGTTTTTTTTTTGTGAGAATTTCTGATGGTTTTGTTCATAGCATAGTGTACACACACGTACTGGCGTTGTACAAATCGTTATCCCCCGGGACATTCCAAACTTGCGTGACAATTAATCAGCTCCTGATATGAGCGATGGTCCGAGGCACATCCGAGGTCAGCCGACAGCCGTTAAACTACCGGCTCGCATTCTGATAACTCAGCAATCTGGCCCGTCATAAAAGTGACCTTGCGGTGCCAGCTGTCCGTAGCATGTGCACTATGTGGGACACACAAACACACGCCTGCCCACATGACATGTGTCGTTGTCCTCTATAGTACGGTATCAGCAAAAATGTTGCTGGTTCCCTGTCCACAGTGTTATTCCACTGGTTCAGTGCCTGTGTTAGTAACTTGCTGCATTTTCAACGTTTTTCGGCCCCCGTAACCGGTTATTCCCAACGTCCAATACCCCTACGTAGTGTTACAATCTTTTCTTGAATAAAATCCTCTCCAACTCCAAGTAGAGGTTTGGCTCCAGCTGTTTATTTGACATGATTCAAAGTGCTTTTATCAGGCTTTCTATTTTTTGCTGTTTTCTTTATGTCTTACTGCCAAACGTTTGACAGGAAGACGTACATACATGTAAAGAAAACAGCACGAAAGAAAAAGCCCAATAAAAATGCCTGAATGCCAGAGCCGAACCTCTGCTTGGGGAGTGCGAAATAAGTACTTACACGCACCCAAAGTGATATACTCCTGATTTAGAGCATGTCTCAAACAAATCTATGGAACTGAAAGGAAGGTAAAATGGACAAATTCACTAATCTTGAAACTTGTTAGATTTATGATGTTTTCTTTTCCCGAAGTCATTTTGCATAAACCCCAACTGTCCTTGTTTCTACATATTGTACACACTTATGAGTTGTTTACGATAAACAATTCAGAATAAAAGAAACGTTGTACACAAAAAGAAAACTGTATACTTTTGCATACTTCCGAAAACTGTAGCACCACTTTGCTCTTTGAGATCCTTTTCCCATTTATCCAAACAATAATCTCAAACAAAGTAGGCATCCCAACTTTGGCAACACCTTTTGGCACATTTTCAATTTTGAAAAGTTTTCAAAGTGCATATGTTATTCGAGAAAATACAGTAGTATCATATTTATAACTAACCACTAGATGTCCTTTCGTGACAAGAAGAAGGTCAGGGTATGCTATTAGACGGATATATACTCCCTTGGTACATGTACATGTGCAGTTGTAAATGTAGGTCAATACCAGACCCTCCCAGTGTCACTACTAGTAGCTTGCAATAAAATTGAAGTCGGCCTTGACAGTGAGAGCTGTGCAGTGTTCATGACACGAAAATGCAGCATTTTCCAGTCATGTTGAACAAGGGTAGACTACTAAGTGTCATTCAATGAACAGAGCTGTTTATATCAAGTTTCACTGGCTTAATTAATTTACATTACAATAATTGATTTACACAGTGTCACAAGTTTTCTGAGTCTACGATCCTTATGAGTTTTTCCAGTTAGATGTACAGTGTATTGAATTGTTCCTGCAATCCAGTAACCCTGAAGAAGAGTGATGGATGTCACTCAGAATGTCCAGAAGTAATCCATAAATTTTGTCCAGTAACTGTTGTAAAGATTGTCTGTATTTGGGCCTAAATAAATTCATCTCTGCTGCAGCAGCTGTATGCACTGTTTGAAGTTAACAATAAAATGTGCTAATTAAAAAACTAATACCCATGTAAGTGTACAAACCATCATTCTGATCTTTCTAATAATAATATTAATTACTCAGAAATACTCCCAGAAATTTTAAGGAGTAGAGATATAAGGCTACTCTTGGTTGTGCAAGTAATTCTCTTTTCGTGCAAAGAATTTTTTCTCATCTGCACTTGTCCAGTGCAAGTTGACCCAGAAATGTATTTTGAGTTCTGAATGTATGTAACCAGTTTGTACAAATCTTGTGTAGGGTGTAACCATGTACTCATTACATGCACACATTGTACATGTACATTGTCTTGATGTATGCTACATTACAAAAGAGATATTTGAGAGTAGAGTGCAGACCTGAGTTTCATTTTCAATTTACAGTCCTTGCCCAGGCCATTTCATATTTATTGTATATGATATTAAATATAAATCAAGACCTGTCTCAACCTAACCCTAGTTGCTCATCAAACCTTAACTCAGACACTGCTATATACGCCAGAACAAGGGGCGCGGGAATTATGATCCGGGATCATCTCCGCACGTCAAATTGAATATCGCCGCAGAATATGCCCGCCGTCACGGACGCTGGCGAATGTGATATTAAGGATGAGGCGATAGCCGTCGTCGTTGGAGTGTGGCGGCAAAAATGGGAAGGGCAAGCCCCCCTCCGAACTTCTGCGTGGCGCGTTGATTTCCCTTGGGAGTTGGGAAAGGATGCGCGGAGCCGAGAGGTGGATATGTGCTGATCTGTGGGGTCGCGGGGTGAATGGATAAGGCAAACTTGAGGCCCGGACTCACAAGCAGAGCTCCTGTCATAGGGCAGGTGTACGTGTGACTACAAATGATTACTAGGTGATCACAGGTTAGGGGACTGATAATACAAATGTAAGTAGGGGCAAGTCTAGCGTACATGTCAGATTGTCGTCATGGGTGTGTGCGTGTCTGTGTTACGTCAGTCGGGTGTTTGAAATTTTATTCCGATTTTGGGCGAGAATTGCTTCACTTGTGTGGTAGTAAACTACTTGGTGAAGTTGTACTTGAAATTGGACTGTCACAATAAAATTGAAGCTTTAACATTCTTTCATTCTTCTAGTTACTGTGTAAAGCCAAAAATTTGATATGTGTAATATAAGATGAACTATGAAAATTTAAGATAACTGGTAGTCCCATAGCCTTTTTTGAGCTAGTAGGCTGAAGGGGCAGTGGGTAACCCGGCATGTAAAACTTGGACCAAAAAGAGGATGAGTGTAGACTGAAGGTGGACTTATATGTACTTGTGTCAGAGGGGGAGTTACTCCCGGAGTAAGTCTACCCCATTTTGCCATGTTTGAGAACTGTTGGTGTTAGTTTTGGTGGACTATTTTCCAGACTAAGGCCTTTACACCAATTTAGGCAGTAAGTCCATCTTCAGTCCTCCCTGAGTAAGTCCATTTATCTACTGTGTCTAGGGCACAGTATTGGGAGGCAGAGCCCAACAGGGTTAGACAAGTTTTCAAAAATCACTTGTCCTATCGGGCAAGTACATTAAAAATTTACTTGCCCGAACCAAATTTTCACTTGCCCGAAATTTAAATTACATTTTTCTATGTGTTTTCACTTTCATAAATTTTCACTTTAATTTTGTTAAGAGACCACGTCTAGCGAAATAATAGACGTTAAACGAGGACAGCAACAACAACAAAATCAATGTCTCTACTGGCTTAAAAATGACATGGTCAATATAGGCAGGCATTCAGCCCCATGTGCTGTCACACTCAGTGGTAATTTGAGCGGGTCACATCTGGAAATTCTTACTTGCCCGTCGGGCAAGTGGGGAAGCACTTCTGCTTGCCCGAACAGCATTTTTACTTGTCCGGGACAATCGGGCTAATGGACTTGTTTATCCCTGGCCCAACCCGGGGCGTCCTTCCACCACCTTGTACATGTACATTGTACCTCCCCAAAGGAAGTCATTTAGTATACCCATTTTACACCTAGGTGGAGTGAGGAAAGTCGTGTTAAGTGCCTTTCCCAAGGGCACAAGAGCTTTAATAAGCACTACGATACATCACAGCATGTGGTAACTCTTTATAATTACTTCCATAATGTGTTGTCAATCGGAATCCATAACTGAAAAGAGTAATAAAGGCAAAAGTGGGTTGGTAGCCGATAAGAATCATGGAAAAGTTTTCTTGTCAAACACTAAGTTTCTGCGGATGAATGTATAATAGGCAATTACTCAAGTCACAAATGAAATGTGCACGTCTACTGATGACATAACATCCTGGTCGCAAATACAGTAGATCCATCATTCCGCAAATGACAGAAATGAGCAAATGTATGCCTTCAATCCCAACTGTATTGTTCTCTCCTATCAATAGTTTTAACCTAACACTACATCAGGCATTAAATTGTGTCAAGAACTCAAGATTCTAATCATGGAATTTTCCGCTCCTTTACATGCATGTAGCCTCTGATTGGAAGCTACAGATTCAGACAGGAAGCCCTCAGGGACATGAAAATGATGAATGTGCAATTCCAGGTGATGTTCAGTAAGACAGATGGACCGTGTGGTCATCACATCAAGAAGTGTAGTTTGGTTGTACAGAAATTCAGGAATTATGCTGGGACAGATACTGACTGTCCATCACAATTAGCAGTCCGACCAATGAGAGAGTGGCAATTAGCAGTTCAACCAATAGGAGAGTGGCAATGAGCAGTTCAACCAATGAGAGTGGCAAATATTTTTGTTTTGTACAATTTATTTCATGTTCAGCACCAAGGACAGCTGTCTCAGTGTGATTGGTGTTCAGCACCAGGGACAGTTGTCTCAATGTGAATGGTGTTCAGCACCAGGGACAGCTGTCTCAGTGTGAATGGTGTTCAGCACCAGATCAGGGATAGCTGTCTCAGTGTGAATGGTGTTCAGCACCAGATCAGGGACAGCTGTCTCAGTGTGAATGGTGTTCAGCACCAGGGACAGCTGTCTCAGTGTGAATGGTGTTCAGCACCAGATCAGGGACAGCTGTCTCAGTGTGAATGGTGTTCAGCACCAGACCAGGGACAGCTGTCTCAGTGTGAATGGTGTTCAGCACCAGGGACAGCTGTCTCAGTGTGAATGGTGTTCAGCACCAGGGACAGCTGTCTCGGTGTGAATGGTGTTCTGCACCAGTGACAGCTGTCTCAGTGTGAATGGTGTTCTGCACCAGGGACAGCTGTCTCGGTGTGAATGGTGTTCAGCACCAGGGACAGCTGTCTCAGTGTGAATGGTGTTCAGCACCAGGGACAGCTGTCTCGGTGTGAATGGTGTTCAGCACCAGGGACAGCTGTCTCAGTGTGAATGGTGTTCTGCACCAGGGACAGCTGTCTCAGTGTGAATGGTGTTCTGCACCAGGGACAGCTGTCTCAGTGTGAATGGTGTTCAGCACCAAGAATATCTGTCTCCAAGGATAGCAAAAAATTATTATTGTTTTCTGATCTTGTTCTAAACCATTCTGTCTTCTGTCTTGCAGTTTGCTGAGTGGCCGGATATCATCGCTCAAGGATGAGACAGGAGCTGTGAGTTGCAATTATTTTTAGATTAGTAAAATTTATCAGTCTTTGTCAAAGACATAAAGATATTAGAACTGTTCATGTACAGTACATTGTCTTAATAGATATGAAGGCCTAATTTGCATGAATAATGAGAAAATTCTGCAATTCCAGTGTGATAGATAACAGGAATTTTACATTCATAGTAACATTTGGAAGTTACTTTAATGTGATCATTGTTGACTAAAGATCATGCAAATCAGAACCTCATTAGCATAATTGATCAGGACAGGCTATTATGGCCTTTGTTAAGATAAGACTGTCATACTTTGGACAATTTCTGTTATTTGGGTGGAGAAAATGATCAAATGATATTATCTATGCAAATTAGGACCTTATTTGCATAATCAATGAGAAATAGTCATGTTTTAGCTTGATAAAGATGCAGAACATGAGCCAAAGTGAAGCTGCATTGCACTCTATAGCTAGTAGTAGTGCTATCAGCAATGATTCAGGCATCATAGTACATGTAAGCATGCAGGGTTCGAAATACACATACTTAACTTGCAATTTGCAAGTGATTTTTGAGATTTGCACGTAAAAATATTCTGAACTTACAATCTTGCATGTTGAAAATACTTGGCCTATAGTAAAAATACTGAGGCCACGATGCCTTTGTTTGTCTGACGGGGATCGTCACTGGTTGTCAGTAGGTGCTAGAAATAATCAATTTTGGCTTTGCTGCAAACTAACATGCTGATTATGTGGATATCTTTCCAAAATTTCAAATTCTAACTATATTTTCATGCACCTAATTCTGTCCGTCAAATGTGACAGAATGGGCAAAATTTTTATTCGTCCTAAGCAGCAAAATTCCACTAAAGGACGGAATGATGGATGCTGGCTAGAACATTGCAGTATAGACTAGTTGTATTTTGCATGTTAATTTTTCAAATTGCACATAAGATTTTTGCCAACTTGCAGTTTTGCATGTAGCAAAAAAAAACATATTTTGATCCCTGCATGTACACGTACACATACATTGTACATTCTGTATGTACATGTACAATGACTGTTTTTAATTGATGTTGTAAATATTGACCATTGTATGTGCATGTATGTTATCTATGTATGAAGTCCAGGAAGATTAGTGGCGTGCCCTAGGGCACGTCACTAATGGATTTTCTAATAAAGTCTCAAAGTCTCTACATGTATAACCAAAAGTAAGTACATGTAGCACCAGGGTATCCTCATGTCTTGGATTCCGTTCAACTTGATGTCATTCCATGGTGCTACAGTATATTTGAAAATGACATCTCGCACCCACCCTTTCTTAAGTGGTACCAAATGTCAGAGTCATGTAGATAATGTACTTCATGAAGCATTTTCTCTCACCTAGGCCATGTTTATTTGATTGTATGGATGGCATTTGGGCCCGCATCAATTTTTTTCCATTTCCAAAAGAAGTTTCTGGCCATATTGAAAATCGTACAAAACTTTGTATATGCTCACTCACACTCATTCACTTTAGCGTCCGTTGTTCCATGTCTTGCAAGGGGTGGACATTACAGGATGTCATTTAGGTCTGATTGCTGATCTTTCTTTTTTTTTTAAATACTACATGTAAATTGCAAACAAAATATAGGAAAAGAGATGCTAATGTTATAGATTGCCAAAGTCAATTCAACATTTAAGTAAAATCTAGGAAGTATTGTATTGTAAACTATATCATACTCTGCGTGTTCAGTCAACTTTTCTAACCACTTAGATTTCAAAATAAAGTCAACTTGTTTCTTTTTATTCGTATGCTCACATTCACTTCAGTTTCGAAAATTCCCAGAGGATGTCAACCATACAATTAAGTCAACATGGCCTAACATCTACCAAGGAATATTACAAATGTAAATCTAGCAATATTTTGCACATTTCAAATGATATTGCATCAGTAGCAATATACACAAAAAGTTATTACAGATTATGCAATAACTTTTTAACCATTTGGGAAGGCTTGATTACAACTTATGAGGAGATGGATATAGGTATGAGAGACGTGTTATTACATAATAACAAAAACTACAGGAGATGGAACAGATATTATTGACTCAGAGCATTTAATTGCTCTTTTGAGACGACTATAAACGAAGGAGGTAATGAGGAAATACAAGGTGTTATTGGGCATTATGATTATAACAGCTGCCTTTTTCGCAGATTTATGGCGTAAATCGATGCATATCAATTAGCTTATCTGCATAACCAATGAAGCAGTAATCATTAAAGACTGCAAAACTTAATATTTCATAATACTCTAAGGTGATCATAAACTGACTTCATGCATTTTTAACTGTCAGTGTTACACTGTAAAATTAGACCGTAGAATTAACTTAACATTCTTGAAGTGTTGCAAGTTGCTTGGATTCATTCATTAGACAAAGGGCCTACCAAAAACATGTAACTGTTGTGTTTCCGGATACAGTTCTGAAAACATTATGGTCTTTATAGGTAGGGATTATTGTTTACTGTAACTGTTGTTGTTTTTTTTTTAATTTTTTTTTTAGACTATGGCCGAGATGATCCAAACAAAATACAGTTAAACAAAATATGCAGAACTGAAATGCATCAGATACTGGTATTTTTATCATGATCATATAATTGTTGTAATCATACAGATATACGTTATACAAGCACAAGTGTGAGATACACAAAGTCTTGTTTCGAATTTTATCAACCAGATGTCATGCAGTTGGAAAATTTTGTGTCCTTTGCCAGCGTTCGACAAAAAAAAAAGTCTAAGGTCGGCAGGTTTTTGCTAGGGTTAGTCAGGTAACCCATTGTCTATCCTAAAGGCCTTAACTTATGATTTTCTTTGAAATGTCTATGTACCGTACATATACCTGACTCCCTCAAACCCAATATGAAAGCAGCAGTTGGTTTCTTTTTCTTTTATTATATATTAAGAAACATACAGCTCTACATGTATGATACAAACTTTCAATTTGATATCATCCGTTCTGGCCTAATTGTCATTCTTCTTGAACAAACCCTGCACATTCCTTGATTCATCATTGCCAAATTCCTTGCCCTGGAAAATCTGGCACGTTGGCCCCATTGTTTTCTATGTCACTTCCACCAGCGTAGCCATCAATCCAACCACCCTAATACTCGTCCCCTAGGAACGCGCTGTCACCCTCGTACAAATCAAACACAACCACGACTGTCTTCGGTCTTTTGTCACCCCGTCGTAGACACGGGGTTCCACGCGCTTAAGATGAATCGCGGAGAAGGAAGCCAGCAGGCCCCGGATATTGTTTTCGCTGTCGCACGAATTAAAAGTGTCACCCTCCAGCTATCACTGTTGAAGAGGTCGGCGTGAGAACAAAGTGTAATCCCTGGCGGTAATGCCAATGAATTGGTAGCTCTGGAAGTGTAAATGGTAGATAAGTGGAGTAACTGTTGAAGTTATAAAAGCTTGGGGGTGCAAACTTTTTCGTCATAATCAATGGCAGTTAATGCCTAATAGCTAATATAAAGGAAGCCATACATGAGAATTTTGAAAATAGCTATTAAATGGGTAATGGTACAAAATTATCTCCATCGATTCATCAAGTACAGTGTATCTTGCATACTTTTTACAGGTAGGCTACTACAGTGTAGTATGTCAATTTGATTATATGTGAATGACATCCGTGCGCACATCAATTTTCGGCTGCTTACCAAAAAAGGAGTTTTTAACCATGCTATATATCGTACAAAGCAGCTGCAAAATGAGCAAATATATGATGTACATTGTACAATGTATATACCGTAAATTGAAAAAAAAAGGAGTAGAAATGGACAGTTATGTCGTAGAATGCCAAAGTCAATTCCACAGATTCTGAAGAAGATGTACGGTAAATTCGGGAATGAACAAAAAAGAAGACTATTTATTGAGTATAGTTTGGTATACCAATACTCTGTGTGTTTCTTCAACCTTCCTGACAACTTGCCTTGACTTTTTTAAGGGGCCAACATTTTTTTTTCTTTATTCGCACGATTTACATGATCAGTTTTGAGGTTCCCAGAGGACGTCATCCATATGATCAAAGCAACATGCCAAATCGGCCTCATTTTGAAAGACGGGCCTTTTTAATTTTGATTACATAAAATATGTATTACTAATAGTCTAGTTTTAAACCAGTCTAGCATTGTCAGTCCAATCTCTTAAGACTTTCAAACTGTCAGTCAACGCATTGTTGTCTTTTTCACTTTCTCCTTTCAAACCCTTTCACTCTCACAGTCATTGTTCCCTTATCATACATTTGTTGTACTTACTCAATATGATCTGCTCCCACCAGTGTCAATATATTACCATTTTTTTAAAAATCCTGAATTGTGTCCAATCTATTGTATTCTTTCTCTATTTCCACCCGCAGATTTTCATCGACCGCGACCCGGCAGCCTTCGTTCCCATCCTCAACTTCCTGCGGACAAAGGAGCTGGACCTGAGGTAAGGATGTGAGGATGATATACTCACACTGTTAATAGTGAGGCAGTGTCAGATAGTGCTGTGTATTAGTACTACACTGTATATCGAGAAAATTAATTGGTACAGGTCCAAAATACCGGATGACGATGGCATAAATCCTACCTCAAACTCAAAGACAAGAATTTATGACTGGTAAAAAGACGTAAAATGCTGGTTTAAAAACTCAGGGTCAGAAATTAAGATAACCTCATGGTCCCATGTGACACCAATTGTGACCAAAGTGGCACCTAGGGACAGCATACGTAATGCAACTCATACCGTAACGCAATAGATCTTTCAGGTGGGGAGTTTTAATTGTTCAGGTACAGGTAAAGGTCAGGACCCTAGTGCCTAAACCTCTGTACCAGTACACTGTACCTGTACCTAAACCTCAGTCGGTACCAGTACCTGTACATGTACTTAAACCTCTGTACCAGTACACTACTTGTACCTAAACCTCAGTCGGTACCAGTACCTGTACATGTACTTAAACCTCTGTACCAGTACACTACTTGTACCTAAACCTCAGTCGGTACCAGTACCTGTACATGTACTTAAACCTCTGTACCAGTACACTACCTGTACCTGTACCTAAGCCTCAGTACCAGTACCTGTACCTAAACCTCATACCAGTACAAAATTGTTCCTAAACCTCATACCAGTACCTATACCTAAACCTCATACCAGTACCTATACCTAAACCTCTGTACCTGTACCTAAACCTCATACCAGTACCTATACCTAAACCTCTGTACCTGTACATTAAACCTCTACCAGTGCCTGTACCTACATGTAAACCTCTGTGCCATTATCTGTACCTAAACTTCTGTACCACCACCAGTACCTAAACCTCTGTACTATAGTACCTGTAGGGTTGGGGTTTTGTGCGCGTTAAAATTTGCGCGTTAAATCTTGGGCGTTAAAAACCTGCGCGTTAAAATATGTAAATTAGCTGATTCCCTCGGGATTTGAAAACTCTTTTGCCGTTTTTAACTTAAAAGCTTGAAGATAATAACACAAAGTGAAATTAAGTATCATATTGTTGCATTCTAGAGTGCAATATCCCTTTCTGTAAATATTCCAGGAGTTTTAAAGTAATTTTCAAATGTTAAGTTTTAACACGCAACAAAGGTTGGCATTTGCATGTGAAACAATCTGCTTGAGAAAAGATGAAATGAAGCTTGTAGAATGGAGAAAAGCCTCAAGCAGTTATATTTTACAACAAAAAGCCTCATATTAGTAATTTTTCCATGTATTTGTGTCAAATTCAAGTGATTTTGAAATCTTCTGGATATGCAAATTAACCTATTCCCAAGGGACCAAAAAATTTGGGGCTTTTCAAACCAAAAATTCAGGTAGCAGAGGGAAAATTATATTATGGGGTCACATTTTTCTGACGAAGAATTTCTCAATGCACAACTTAATTTTTTAACGCGCAGATTTTTAACGCGCAGAAAACCCGTTCCCGTACCTGTAGCTGTACCTGATGCAACATTTAGGTATGCGGCACTAGTGATTAAGATTCTCAGTCCATGACTGTATTGATTCTTTTCATGTAGTCTGATAGGCAGCCAGTCATCGGGCCACCATTGATTTTCCAGCCTTATCTTGATGCAGTGTCAAGCTTTGTGCTTATGTTTCTCAGTGATACCAACAGGATGTTGTAAGATAGGGTTTTACCAAATTTGGTGGCGGCTGTACAATATACAAATGTACTAGTAGTGTGTTGTTATCAAAGATGTTATCTTCAACTTGTTACGTGTACGCACCACCACTACTGTTCAAGATATACTACCTAGGAGAAAAGATTATGAATTTTCTTCAGTATATACACTCCACACTGCACTATAAAGTACACATACATGTAGTGCGTTGTAATCAAAGAATGTTATCTTCATCTTGTAATATGTCCGGTGCAGGTTTGTAGCCAGCACCTGTCCTTCAGTCCTTTGAAGGAATTTTGCAGCTGGGGACTGAAAAAAGTTTTCCCCATTTCGTCCCCTCGGACAGACAAAAATTGTTACGTAAAGATATAAAAAAAAAACTGAAACCTTTGTGTTCTTCTTCACCAAAACAGGTGCCATTGAACAGCTAAGTCTACAAGCAAAATTTGCACCTCAAAATGCAGGAAATAGTGTTTCAGGGGGTCTTGATTTAAAAATTTAATGGGAACCAGACCCCCTAGAAATGACGCGCAACGTCACGCCATGCCTCCGGTGCTCGATAGGATTTCCATTCAAAATCAAGGGGACTGAAAATGATTTCAGGCTGGCTACAACCCTGGTCTGGTGTACATGTATTTACCACCAATGCTATTCAAAACATACTATCTGGGAGAAAAGATACAAATTTTCCTCTGAGTCAGTATGTACACTCCATACTGCTTAGTAAGCAACTTTATAGTCAAATATCTCATTAAATTTGTAGTTGTGACGATAAAAAGCAACCCGATAGTGATACTCAAAATAATATAATTGATCTTTCCAAATATGGTACATCCAGGAAAAAAAATTGAAAAATAGGATTGCCTCATGATTGCCATTAAATTTGGAAAAAGTCAATTCACACTTAAAGTGACTTGTATAATATGCTTTTACATATTTTCACTGATTTATCATCAGTCAAGGAACATTAAGTATTTGTATATTAAGAGACCTTCATTTATGTGATCTTTGTTTTCTTTTGTAGCAGTCACAATCTTTAATCAAACAGGTTACAAACAAACATTCCGAATTTTTGTTCTTGGCTAATGAGTGGTTGAAATGGATGCACAGGTGCACAAACAGCATTCGGCTTCGAAAATGCTGATTAGGCACGTAGACGTCAATCTGGCGTAGGAACGACACCTCCATGTGGCGCGGGAAATCTCCTGGTGTCGCCGCAGTGTCCCAGGGTAGACTTGAGTGATTTTTAACACGAAAGGCCTTGGAAAAAATTGTTGTGTTTCCTGTTTCCCGACCAACCCTTAGCTAGAAAAACCTGCTGACCCAAGACTTTTTTGGGGGGTGGGCAGTAAAGTCACATAATTTCCAGTTAGAATTGTTATTCAGCCTGCTTCCTATTCAAGTAAAAAAAACTGCTTGTCCTACAAATGTATATCTAATGAATCTAAATGTATTTTTAGATTTGTAACCATTGTATACACAAAATTGATGTTAAAATGTAAATGTCCTGATGCATGTCAGTTTTACTGTGTCAAACTGTATTGTATTGAGTTTGAGCTAGATTTTTTTTTTTAAAAGAAGATAATCCCTAGTACCTACCGACCCTAATTTTTTAAGGACTGAAACAGGAAACACAACATCTTTCTCCCTAGGCCTGACCACAATGTATATACATGTAGTTCTTACCAGGATAATGTGTTTATCTAAATGGTAAGTCTGGAGGGAATAGAGAGACTTTGTAGGCTATTTCAAGTGTTTAATGGATTGATGGGATTCTTGACATCAATTCAGGATCGTTTCTTTTTTCTTTTAAGCATTTGCATTTACAGTGTACATGTATAATACGTAAAGTGTTAAGTGTATTCTGTTGTAACCGTTGTTAGTGCCTAGTGGCACATAGTTTTTACATAAGCCCCTTTCCTTTTAACGTTTATGAATCACCTGTTTGATTTGAGGACCCAAAGTCTATTTGATGTATCTTTGGAAAAACTGAGCAGCCCCAACTGCTATGGGATTCAAACAAGTGTCTCCCAGTTGCACCAACTAATCCGAACCAGGAGCTCAACTGTGAGAGTCGCTAACAGTTGAGTCATGGGGTTACCAGAGCTAGTATCGCATTAAGACTTGTTACTCTGTGATAGTTGGTAACATCTGATACCAGGGTATTGTTGTTGTCCGATGTGATGAATGTTTGCTTCTATATGTCATCTGCTTGCAGTTACATGATGATGCACGTTTTTTTCTTGGTAGCTATTTTTATGATAATTATTCATGTAATAAATCCAGAAATCACCCCTACAAAAATGTATATTTCTCAGGTTTTGTGGAACAGGCCATGTGGTTTAGGGCTTTGGTAATTAGCTTATCTCCAAGCAGATATGGGGTTATGTGTTCTCTAATGTAGAGAACAGCTGTCATGGCAGAGGAATCCCTAAACAGATGTTAGACTCTGGCCTCCTAGTATATTTAGTATATATAGCTAGTATATTTATGAGAAAATGGTTTAAAGATTGATGTCAGAAAGAGTTGTAAAGGGTGAATGTCTATATGGATTGCTGGAAGTCCCATTTATTGACAGACAGGCTCTGTAAGTGAGCCGCTAACACTTTTGCCTTGTCCCAGAACAGATTTTTCAGTTACAATATCTACAGGCTCTTCAGGTAGTGTATATCATGAGAAAATATTTTTGAGATTGACGTCAGAAAAAGTTGTATAGGACAGATGGCTCTATGGATTGCTGGAAATGAGTTTTATTGACAGACAGGCTCTGTAAGTCTCCCCTTGGAGCACTTTTGCCTTGTCCCTGTACAGAACCCCACAGATAAGAGACCAATCAGACAGTCAAATTATGATTCTACAGGCTCATGAGCTAGTGTATCTGTGAAAAAATTTTTTTAAGGATTTTTTTTTAGATTGACGTCAGAAAGAGTTATAAAGGGTGAATGTCTCTATGGATTGCTGAAAATGCCTTTTATTGACAGACAGGCTCTGTAAGTCTCCCGCCAGCATTTATGCCTTGTCCCTGTACAGAACCCCACAGATAAGATACCAATCAGACAGTCGAAATATGATTCTACAGGCTCATGAGCTAGTGTATCTGTGAAAAAATTTTTTTAAGGATTTTTTTTTAGATTGACGTCAGAAAGAGTTATAAAGGGTGAATGTCTCTATGGATTGCTGAAAATGCCTTTTATTGACAGACAGGCTCTGTAACTCACCCACCAGCACTTCTGCCTTGTCCCAGAACAGAACCCCATAGATAAGATCTGTGTGAGAGGAAGGTTATGTGTCGATAGGGTGGCCTGGGTCGATCTGGCACTGCACTGATAGCATTAAACCATCTGACTTCTGTGACGTTCCTTTTCGGGAAAGTGTCCGTCATGATTTTTGCTGCCAAGACGTCGTAATAGGAAAATATGTTTTGAAGATCTCTAGATGATAAAAGCAACATTGTCATGTATAGTGTTTTTGTCCTGAGATGGCACTGATAGCATTAAACTATCTGTGACGTTCCTTTTCAGTAACATGTCCGTCATGATTTTTGCTGCCAATATGTAGTAGTAGAAAAATATGTTTTGAAGATATCATGTAGATTTTTACTATATGATAAGCCAAGCAATGTAACTGAATGTACATTGTATAGCATTTCCTCTCTGAGGTTTGTGCTGCCATAGAAAGGTGAAGGACTTGAAAAAGTGATATAGGTTAACTTTTAATTGAAAGATTATCATAATGTTTGTGACTTTGATGAGAGTTTGGGAAACTACAAAATGTATAAGGAATGAAATGGATGGCAAAAGATTCACATACACCATTTGAAAGAATGTTATAAATTTTTATATAGTGTAACAATTTGTAATTTGTACCTGTCTGACAGGTGTATTTCGGCACTAACTCAGATGACCTTAACACGACTGTCGCAAGTGTCTGGAGCAGCTGCCATTCGGCACTAACTCAGTCAGGTGACCTCAATACTAATAGCAATTGCAGCCATTAGTGAAGGAAAATACATAATGCTTCATCTTCAGACTGAAGTCGCTCGCTTTACCTTTTGCAGTGTACAGTACAAAGGAGACACATATTACAGTAACTGTACAGTACTCAGTTATAAATGTCTGTCTCACTCACACAAACCATCAGTATGAGCTGGGGTATTCCCACGTCTATAAAAAACCTGACTAATGGACTCAAACCTTCTTAGAAAAGCATTAAAACTTAGATTGTCTCGGTCCATTGTCTGCCCAAGACACTCTTATAAGACGGTAACAAATGGCATGACCCACTTTAGACCTGACAGCCGCTATCTCATTTAGGCATGTTAGGAGAGTCGACCTCTTGATCTATGATGATCACCGCACAGGCGGCCTCTGCGGGAGATTGATGGCGCCCATCAACCCGCGGTAACCGCTGACAGATCGCTTCATGTCCGCGGCGCATCGAAGTCAAACTTCGGGGTATATCATCATCTCCGCTACCTCCGGTGTAAATGGACTGACCCATTTCTGGCTGAGTGGCTAGTAAATAAGCTACATTTTGTAAATGGACTTGTGTGGGGATTTGATAGGAGTTATGAGGTGGTTTCATCTCAGGTTTGGAGTTTTTGTACTTAGCTGCACAAAGACATTTGATATTTTTGATATTGGAACTTTTGAGTCACGGGATATCTAGTACGTATGCATATTGATAACATGATGATGACATGTTAAACATGTATGTAGCCATAGGACACTTTATCATGTCCACTACAAATAAGAATGTAACAGTTGTAAATTTAGATAGGTTAAGGTAGATTCTACAGAATAGTGGAATCTAGAATTTGCTTAAAGTCTTTTGGTTTGACACCAATTGACCTGGTATTGTTTAAGCAAAATTTTAATGATGATAATTAAAAAGGTAAAACATTAGTCTGTATAAAAAAAAATTGTCCTTTATTGGCTGCATTATGCATAGGGTTATCTAGACGTTGTATTTGCTGACAATTTTTTCAATGAATTTTATCGGATGCTGCAATGCCTGTGTACACTGTTTTTGATATTAATTCTTTTTCCCATCAAATTAACCAAAATTAGAAAAGCTTTAACAAAACTGAGCCAAGTTAGTATTCTAGCTTAAGTGTAGGGAATCAGATATACTTTATCCAGGACCATAACAGATGTGCTTCAGAGTAATTTCCTAAGAGAGACAGTCGCTAGACTTGTGGGTGTACAATGTATAATGTAAGACCTAAAATTGCAGCCCTAAAAAAACTTGGGTGTGCCCCGTTAAGAAAAACTTAGTACACTACAGCTAATCTTCAACTGCATTGAGACTGTTTTACTTATCACTGAGTTAATATTTAATCAATGATCTTTGAAGAAAAATGGTAACTAAGGACCTCTACTATCAGGGGAAATTAGAAGCGAAGACAAACGTGATCACAAAAAGTTGCCAAGTGACCTATGTAGGATACTTAATTGGCTCATTTGCTATTTATATCCAATTAAAGATCTCATAAATCCCTCAAACAAATATACAGGATATAATATCGCAATAAATCTCCGATCGCACGAAGGATTGGTTAAGATCGGCGCGTGTACCCAAGAGTGTCGCCCCGACACCGCCTCCGGAACGATACATCAAAGAAACGTTCATTAAATGCTCCATTAAGATCTGGCAACGCATAAGTCATAGGAGGTGTGCAGATGGCACAAGTCATCGGAGACCTGGGAACAAACAATGGTGAACTTGATACAAACTGTTTGCAAATCTCCGCAGGGAAGGGTTTCAACTTCTGCATGATCCTGATAAATCTGGCAGATCCATTTTGTCTGCTACCTCGCGTTATCGGCGGCGTTCGTCATTCGGAGGAACAAAGGAACGCGAAGACGAATCTACGATGCTCCGCGGCGGTGCCACCTGCTTAGGTGCCATAAAAGATAATTAGGAATCAACTTCGGTAAGATAGCAATACGTTACCGATCCTTGCAATGGCTCTTAATGGCATGATTCATCTTAACTAAACTTATCAAGATTGGAAACTTATCGACCTGCTTAATGGTTATGTATGGGTCAGAGAGGTGGCTTGTATTGTGAAGCTTGATAAGCATTGCTATTTGTGGAAAGTACTAAGTATAATTATGGATTTAGTTTTTCGTGGAAAGTATTATGGATGACACTTGTGGTTATCCTTTAATAGATAGAAAACTTATCAACCTGATTTATGGTTATGTATAGGTCAAATGAGGTGGCTTATATTGTGTAGCTTGATTAGCATTTTGTGGAAAGTATTATGGATTAGGTTTCTGTGGAAAATATATGGATTACATTTTTGTGGAAAGTATTATGGATTACATTTTTGGGTATCCTTTGAATTTAATAATATAAGTTTGATACATATACATATACATAATTTATCAAGAAAGAAAACTTATTGACCTTCTTAACCATTATTATGTATAGGTCAAAAAGGGGGCTTCATATATTGTATAGGTTAAAGCATTGCTTTTTCTAGACTTCCAAAGTATTATGGATTAGGTTTTTGTGGAAAGTATTATGGGCTATATCTTTACTGAAAGTATTATGGATTGTATTTTGTGGAATTGGAAGGTATTATGGATTATATTTCTGGGTTCCATTAAATGGAAAAGCTATTGACCATCTTAATGTATACTAGTACTAATAGTAGGTCATAGAAAATCATTGCTTTTCCTAGACTTTAGTTTTATGGATTAGGCTTTTGTGGAAAGTAAATAATGGATTAGATCTCTGCATTGCCATTATTGAAAAGTTATTGAACTTCTTAATCTTTATGTAGTACTAGTAGGTCAAATAGGTGGCTTAATATGTGACATGTAGATACATTGTACCGGTACATGTAATAGCATTGCTATTTCTAGACTTCCAAAGTATTATGGATTAGGTTTATGTAGAAAGTATTATGGGCTATATCTTTGCTGAAAGTATCATGGATTATACTTTTGGTGAAAGTATTATGGATTAAATTTCTGGATTCCATTATTGAAAAGTTATCAACTTTCTTAATCTCTAAGTATAGGTCAAAGGGGTGGCTTAATAAGTCATGTAGATAAAAGCATTCATTTGCTATTTCTAGACTTTCAAAGTATTATGGATTAGGTTTTTGTGGAAAGTATGACTATATCTTTGTGGAAAGTATTATGGATTATATTTGTGGAAAGTATTATGGATTAGATTTTGTGGATAGTATTATGGATTATATTTTTGTGGAAAGTATTATGGATCACATTTCTGGGTTCCATTTATTCTAATTGTCATACCCACCTGAGAATGGGAAAAGTGCCAGAAGTTGAGAAAATTTGTTGTCCTTGAACTAAAAATTGTAACAATAGCAAGTCCAACATCCAAATCCAGTATTGAAATTATCGACAATGGTGCACTCTGTACACGTTTGAATTTTTCTATGGAAACACATAGGACATAAATGTATATAGTAGTACCCCATGTGATAACCCCATGTGATAACCTCCTTGGATAACCCAAGTTATCACCCAGTACGGAACACCCATTGATATTGAATGTTATGATGGTCCAATTATTACCTAAATATGTATACAATTTTTTTACAACAAAACTCTACATGTCACTGTGCAGTATAAAGATCATACGTACGAATCCTAAAAAAAAACAGCAGGTGTGTCCAACAAAATGATATCTTAGTTGAGGGCACCGGTGTCCCGATTTCCTGTGTCCTCAACATGACCTTGGCGTATAACTGACTGATCATTGCCATAAAACTGACCCATAAAACTCCCGCCGGCACGGCCGCCGAAATGATTTTCTCATAAAATTCCGAGGGGACAGATTGCTTTTGATATGAAATGAAATAAGATTTCTAGGTCGAACCATTATGGTTGAACTTTGCCACTTTGCTGTGTATATAGTTATGCGAGACATTCCTCTTTTTTGTTTTTTACATGGACGCGAGACAATCCCATTTTTTTCAGTCCACCTGTATTACACTTTCTCAATGGCCCGACCAACAATTCCTGTCTATTTCCAATTATTATTTATTAATTAATCAAACGTTTTAGCGACGGGCCAGGTGTTCATTTCACGGTCAGCGCCCGGGAGGTTGCCCGCAAAGGGAGCGAAGCGAGGAAAATGATGATGAAATGTGGCGCAATTATGATGGCACCGCAAGGCACTGTCCCTTCTTTGTAGTTTGAATGGCGTCTTTGGACTCAAGAGGCTTTCAGGGTCTAAAGTGCTTAGCCAAGGTGTGGACAATCTTTGGAATTTGGGCCTCAGAAAAAAATGTTGTGTTTCTGCAATTACAAAAATGTATGGTGCGAAAAAGGTGGAAGTCAGTATATAAAATTAATATACATGTATTTGAGGTGACCATCATGGAATTCTCAAAGACTTTTTTTTTCATTTCAGACAAAGTACTGTAAGTAATCAAACAGAATGCAAAATGAAATGTATACATGTCAGTTGTATTGGGCACTGCACCATATACATGTACACCAAGACTATATAATTATTTACATGTAGTTTAAGTTACAATAAATGAAATGAAAATGAAAAGTTATATAATGATGAATATCTAAAGGATGAGGCTCTTATGCTGTGACAGATTTATTGAAGATGTTGACTGAGTATTGAAAGATTTTACTTGAAAATTCCCTTTTTTTTGGAATGAAGATTTAAAGGGATTGCTTTTGCATGCAACTCACTGGACTCTAACTTCTAAGTGATGGAATATTTGCAAGTGTACATCATGTAATGTCAAACTTTTCCATAAAACAGATCCCACAACTTAAGGAAGTAGATCAGCAGTAAAAGCTTTGACTTTTGAGAGAGAAAAAATGAAAAGCTCTTGAGTTTGACAGTCGTCATAATGTTCTCTGTCCCTCTGGCATTGACATAGTGCATGTATGTGACAGATTGACTTGCAAGTCATCATATTGGACAGGTATTTAATCGTCTGCCAGAATATCAGCAGAATCTGTAAAATGACTGGAGCAGTTCCGGTAAGGATGTGTACAAATGGACAGAACTACCTCAGGCCACATACATGTATACAGATACATGTAGAGATCTAGATATGATATACACTCAGACACTCAAGTTGAAATAGATTGATATGTGGACGTTGACATCGTTGAAATCTTGGCAACAGGCAAAATTCTGAGACAGTTTGTCGTCATACTCTCAATTGTGATGTAGTTGTACATGTGGTGGTTTTATATTTGATCTTACTGCGAAATCGTCATTTTGTGAATGTACCGTAAAAGCAGGAATGTTTGCCATGGTTCACACGGTGATTGCTTTACTACAATTTAACACAAATTAAAAGCCACAGTGAAATTCTAAGTTCAGTCTCTATAGATATCTTCTCACAAACTACCCCTCGTCTACAAATGTAAGTGCTAGACATACATAAATACAGTAACTATGACAAGTATGTGCAGACTATTGTGATATGTTGGGACAACTGCATTGCATTACTGCAGTTCTTTTTTGACTTCCTTGAAGTTGAACTTAACACACCGAAAAAAGCCTCCCCGATTAAGTCCTGTAAAACAAAACAATTAAACTTTTCAGAAGAAAGCAGCCACAGTTTAGCATACCATCATGACTGTAAATGGACTAGAGTAAAGGGAAAGAAAATTAGTAAGTGGAATTGTTGTTGGCCAGAATTTCTCTCAAGTTGCCGATCCATTTCTCAAACTTCCTATTTTATTACATTGTCATTCACATCCCTTCAAGCCCTCCCCCCCTTTCCATTGTCATGGCAGCGTAAATTGAAAACTGCGGGTCACGTGGGGTCGTGTCTTTACACACACCATTAATTGCAATCTGGACTGTTTAGGGCCAGACTTTTCAGGTGTGAAGACGATTACGACCGACCCGGCTCCCAATCGGACTCCGCGGAAATGAGAATAAATCCCAGTCCCCGAGGCACAAGGCTCTCTGCCTTGTTTGAAAAATTAATGAAAAAGCTGCCGTGAATACTTATATAAATACTATTAGGCGGTAAATCTGTATGGAGATGTCTGTGAATAAAACTCCATGATTACTTGAAAGTATGTAATCACTACTCTCTAGTATAATGCTGTAAGTACATCACGTTTGCACGGATTTAATTTGAAGGTAGCAGGGGTCATATAGGGAGTGTTTGCGGCTATTTTGAGTTTGCAAGAGAGATACATTCGTATACATGTACGGAACTGTAATAGAAAAACTGGCGTCTTTACGTATACAACGATTCGGGAAACAACTACCAGGGACAGGGCAAGGGTACCATGTCTGTATACAGACGGACTGAACTTTTGTTACCATCCTCTGTCGCTAATCTAACCAAGGCATATATTCTACTCTAAGACTTGACAAATGTGTATTCAATGTTCAAAGATCCTGCCTGTGTTCAATTCTTGCTTTGTGAATCAAAATCAAACAGAAATTGGATTGAAAGTCGACTGTACTGCCTTTTATATCTTCGGGAGTGAGATGGTCACATGCTAAACCACCACAATGTCTAAAACAAAATCTCGATATTTCAAGATCATACCTTTACTCGAATGTGTAATTGTGCTGAAAAACATCAAATTGTATATTGAATTTGATATCATTATAGTCTGTTGCTACTTTGCGGTTCTTTACTTTTTAAAAATGATCCTCAGCAGACATAGGAAGTCAAGTTCCAAACTTGACCTGAATTGATTATTGGACTTTTGTATTATGGCATAAATCGATAGCAACAATTTTATGATTTGTGGTGGATCAAGCCAAGGCCTGCATGGCCAATATGAAGGATTTCTCCTGCGCTGGAAAATTATGGGGGAACTCTCACTTTTAAGGTACTTATTGATGTAGGAACTTGGAGAAGGCGACAGGGGTCAATTCTCAAATTGGCGTCTTACCCTTCTTTCGGAGAAGTCGTAAATAACGGAGGACTTTGTGTCACTGTGCAGGGGAGTGGACATAAATACGCTGAGACACGAGGCCGAGTATTACGGAATCACGCCCATTGGTGAGTACAGTGTCGTCTTCTCGTTGTGATGGATGTTTGCGTGGGTGTCTCACTGAGCTGCACCTGTTGGCACCTGTCTGTGGAAGGCATTCATTAACAGGTGGCAACAGGTGGTCAATTTGTCACCTGTGAGTGAAATGGCATTTTTTTTTAGATTAGATAAGAAACTGCTATTGGTGAAATGTGCGCAAACTATTTACAATCTAATTACCAAAAGGCAGGATCACTTTGAATTTCTTTTTGATGAATCCGAATCATTGTAATTTGTTTTTTTATTCAAAGGCAACACTTCAATTTCTAATCATCTTGTATCTAATTTTGGGCTGGAACTGAAGATGTGACATTCCGGGCATGGCCATTTTGTTTGTAGAGGTCATGTCGGTGTGACCACAAAGAAAAAATCTGGTTTAAAATCCACATTACACAAAATTACATTGTA
This sequence comes from Branchiostoma floridae x Branchiostoma belcheri, assembly GCA_019207045.1. NCBI lineage: Eukaryota > Metazoa > Chordata > Leptocardii > Amphioxiformes > Branchiostomatidae > Branchiostoma > Branchiostoma floridae x Branchiostoma belcheri. Next base: position 29,844,680 of record CM033023.1, on the reverse strand, counting down.
CGTTTTGGGAATCAAAACTAATGGCTTTAACACAAAGAGAAACAGGGGGCGATTATATAGTTCAAACAAAGAGAGATGGAAGGCAATATTATAACTTCCCAGCACAAAGTTTGAGCAGTTGCTATATAATGTCACTTGTCTGTAAGGTCACCTGATTCATATGTGTGGTAAGTTTCAAGGCTATCACATGGAGAAGAACTGTTGAAAGAGACCTTGCAGAGATGGGTTGCACATGGGAGGGCGTGCAACGGCTAGCAGTGGACAGAGCAGCATGGCGAACAATGACGGCCCGCCTCAGTGACCAGAACTGACATGCGGTGAAGATGATGATGATGAAGTTTCAATTATTACGAAGACTACATGACTGTACAACCTCAGGCATTGGCCAGGCTCTATTCAGGGTGGATGAATTTTTCTGCCGCCATGGTGATCTTTCGCACCTGGTAGGAGTTTTACGTGTAGGAGTAATGACCAATTAAACTCCTACTGCAAGAAACAACCGCCGGGTGCAAACTAAGATCACTCAGGCAGCAGAGAGGACTGTCTGACGCAAAAAAAGCTCAGCCAAAGAACAGATGTAGCCCAGCCTAATAATCATAAGACTTGATGTTAGGTTACTGTTGGCATCCGTCTGTCTCCGCGGAAGACAATGGTAGGCAGACGGGTTTTTAAGGCGACCCGTCTGCCTGGCCTGCACTTGGGTTTTTTAAGGTGAAGGAGGGGTGTGCACGTCCTTCTCCACCCTCTCGTCCACTGGCACACTAGTCCTACAGGGGCAACTGTATGCAACGTGTAAGACTGCCCCAGCAGATGCAGGTTTGTTTATTGGAGTTTCCGTCTCCTAGGAGGACTTCCGACCAAGGATGCAAGGGGTTCCTCCTACCCCTGACTCATGTGTCATGGTGGGTGCGTCATGCCCGAACATGCATGCCCCTATGGCCTTTTACCACGACAAAGGCCTGTCACTGCCACTAGCCGCAGCTAGGTACTCATTTACACCTGAGTTAAGTGGGGAAAGTCGTGTAAAGTGCCTTTCCCAAGGGCACAAGATCGGTGACACGGCAAGCGGATTTGAACCCCGGACCTCTCGGGCCTGAGACCAACGCGCTGACGATCGTGCCACGCGGTCCCACGCGGTTACTGTAGGTCACAGTCAAACACCCAGTGTGCGAACTGTTTGTGTTTATGTTGGAAGAATTTGTTTTAACACAAAACGGTCAACGCAGTTTCACAGAACGTCCTTCAGCATTTTGTGGTACATTTTGAGAAATTTGAAATACGTTTTGCGACCTGTACTGTACTTGCCTTTTTTTAAACTGAATGAAAATGGTTATGAAATATTTTGATCAGATTCTGAAGGCATTTTGCTTATCATGCGTCATTCTCCATTTATAATTGATATGCACCAAACTATTTAGTAACTGATTTTCTTCGCCAGTGGGGCTGTACATGTCAATGTAGTTACTGCAGTAGAGCTTCAAAGTTTGAGATTAAATTTTCTTAAAAGTATTGGAAGGATCATCGTTGTAACTGTTGCAGATATTTACGATTTAATGTAAAGCTTATGCCATCACGTGGCATATCAAATTTTGCACCTACAAATTAAACCTGTTAGCAACTTGTATCACATATGGCTCACATGTATTCAACACATGGCCATTTTCTTAAAAGTATTGGAAGGATCATCGTTGTAACAGATTTTTACGATTTAATGTAAAGCTTATGCCACCACGTGGCATATTAAATTTTGCACCTACAAATTAAACCTGTTAGCAACTTGTATCACATATGGCTCACATGTATTCGACACATGGCCACATCTCGCACAAAAGTAATCTGCACAGGCAGAATGTACCTCAGTGATTGCGTTTGGCAGGAAGGTGGTTTAAGTGCACAACTGGGACGCCTCTATCTCCGAACTCGGGACTGGATATTGGGAATTAATATTCAAGGCCATCAATATTTTGCTCGGCTGGCTGAAGCATTAGCCGCCGCGGCGTGGGCCGATTATGCCTGATGGAGATATAATACATGTCATTACCGGGAAATAGAAAGTTAGATGGGACTCCTTATCGCATTAGCGAATTTATGTTCCAGAGCTTTGGTTCCAGTCTTTTAGCACTTGTTGTGCCCCACGGGAGGTTCGGTAAAACCGTGCTTCAAAGCTGTACTTAGAGTTGTTTCCAGTTGGGTTTTGAGGGAGAATTTTCAGTGTAGATAAGATGGAAAGACGTGGATAGCAGGATTCTTTATAATACAAATGACAGCTGACATTTTGGGTGACCATCTGTCGCCTTCCTTTAGGCAATGCTAATTGTTGCTGGGCTGTATTTATTTATTTATTTATTTTGTTGTTTGGCTGGCAATTACAGACAGCCAAGGTAGCCCAACTAGCCAAGGCTATATTTCAAAGGGCTGGCCTTGGGAAAGAACTACAAAATACATTAATGTAAATGTCAAGTACAATTTACTGTATTTGATTTTTTTGTATAATATATGACTTCAATCATTCTCGTACAGTATATATGACAATATGTTATGTTTGGGACTGCATGCAAATGTACATGACAGTTTTTGTGTGTTTGGGACCAAATTGTTTGCAGCAACACCTTAGCTGCAGTAGTGTGGAATTATATTTAACTTAAAGGGGCATTCCACTCCAGAAGGGAGTCTTGTTTTCCAATAGAATGTGTCAATGAATACATAATCAGCCGAATTCACCTTGGGATGAATTGCGCAATGTGTGTTTTGTAAAACAATATCATTGAATATGACACTCAATAAACCCATGCAGACCCTTCCCATGCATTCCCTATACGCATAGACACTGTGTTTATCGTGCATATTTTCGGAATAAATGAGGTACGCTGAGCACACCGAGAGAGCAAATTGCTCATAAGATAGCAAAGAATACAAGAACAAGACGAGATTTCTTAGCGAACCTTCAATTAGTTTCGTAACCTTACCTAAAAGTTTTGCATTGTATTCAGCCATAGGATTAATTCAATTAGAGGGTACTCTGGGAGTTTAGTTGAAGACTGAATGCTTTTGGGGCACGTGGAGCAACTGGGTACTTGATCGTATAATGTGAAGTAGTATGCATATATTACTTCCTAAAATTGATATCTATCGGAAAATAACACTCCCTGAGGAAGGTAACAGACGGTCACAAAGTGCCGGCTGTTGGTTGTATACAGACAACATTGTATAGATCCTAGTTGTAAACAAAGGACCTTGTTTTCCAGTGATTTTCCAATGTGATAAAGTTATTAAAAGATGAAGAAAAAAACAAGATGGATGGATGGTTTGTATGTGTGTTGTAGTGCGTATGTACGATGTATGTAGGTTATTTCTTAGGGTTGGGTAGCAAAGTGTAATTACAATGAATGGTGACATTTGTAATGCCTGTAGGCTACGTGGACGTGTTGTTCACTTTTGAATTTAGCCCTTTTACTTTGTTGCCATCTGTTACAGATGTTAAGAACAGATGGCAACAACATGACACATGTACGTGTTTACACAGACACACAATACAAACACACAAACAATTATGTATTATATGTGTGTACGTGCAGAAACATAGATTTTTAATGATTTTTCCTGTTCTTTTATGCCACACCAAATTTATTTGTTGCTTCCCCCGATTTTTTCAGAAACAAATTGGGCTGGCAGGTCGAAAAAAAACATGAATTTTTCAAACGTCTGGGGTAAAGATAAACAGCTTTAACACTGACAAAGAACAACAGGATTATTCAAGTTTTCCGCATTTGATGGCACGTGAAGGCAATGAATCCCTTCCTTTAATTTGTTACTACTGTTCTGACTAAATCGGCCACTGTCATAGTTGTGAAAAGTATGTTTTTTTGTCCTGATTGTGTTGCAGTAAAAAGACTGGACTTGTGTGAAGACTTGGAGAGGTCTTCATGTGGAGATGTCCTGTTCCATGGCTACCTGCCTGCACCAGGTGAGTCATAGTCACCTTTCAGGTTTGGCTATAATCGTGTACGGGTGTTACAGATTCTACCAGGCATACATTTTAGCCAGGGGTATGTTCCAGTCTGCTACATCTGTCAAATGTGTCGCAAAGTCATGTACATTTTATGAAATTTGAACAAGCAAGCAAATGTTTTCAGCCTAAGAATAAAGAAAAAGGGTAATTATTATACTATTCTGAAAAACTTTCTCAAAAATCAAATTGATCATGATTTTAACTTTGTCATGTTCCTTTGCATTATTGTTTTCCTTTTTCTCTGTGCATACTTTTGTTGAATTGCAACATTAGTTCAACTTTATCCATGGGGTAACTTATGTCTGTTGACTTTAAAAACAGGCCCTTTTTAGGGATATCAAGTCGACAAACAGTGGTTTCAAACTGCAGTATTTTTATAATAGAAGTTTATTTGCAAGTTCTTGCCCGAGGGCTAATTGCAACATGAAGCATACAGAAGATATAGTAAACATACATAAAGTAATTTGGTATAGATAACAATGGTGACAAGTGTAAACAAGTGACTATTCTAACAATGATATTGACTGCTGAGAGCACAAATCTACGCATTTGGGGTTTGACTTCTTTTCTGGAAGCAGTGGAAGACGAAGTACCCCACTTTTTCTATGATGAGTGGGTTATGTGACATTAACAGCTTTATAGTTTTGTTTTCGTCGGTAAGCGTTTCGAAATTTTTGTGTGTTTTGCAAACCTCTTCAAATAACTCCTTTCTTTCCTGGTCATTGGAGAGGCAGTTAGAAAAAAATGTATTTCGTGTATTTTTATAGTGTTGCATTGTGAAACCACTGTCTGTCAACTCCCTAAATACCAAGTTTCTAAAACTGTTACAACGGAAATAGGTAACCCCACAGATAAAGGAGAACTAGCATTACATGTATCTCCTGTCTTTCTGTTATTAAAGATGTCCTCTACATGTGTCTCTGTGTTCTGGCTCCTCTCTCTCTAACCTGTCCCAACCAAGTGGCTATCTTCCCCGAACACCCCTACTCCATGGACCCCCTAGAAGACCCCTGTGAACCCCCCTACAGTAATACCCCCCTTGGTCCGCCCTGTTGTGTCCACCATGCAGCAGGTAGAGGCAGACTTGTTGCTTTGCTGTTGCAAGAGTTTCATTGTACACAACTTTCATGAAGTACTAGGGCTGGGTACAAAACCGGTTTTTATCATTGGACCGGTCCAGAAAAACCGGACCTGAAAAAATTAGGTGGACCGGATGTTGGACCGAGTAGAAAATTAACAGATTATTACCTCCATGAAAAAATGGAGGTATAGTTTTGAGTGTGTCTGTGTGTGTGTGTGTTTGTGTGTGTGTCTGTGTGTCCGCATATTTGTGGTCATCATAACTTGAGAACCTCTTGATGGACTACGATGATATTTGGTATGTAGGTAGGGGTTGGGAAGACGAAGGTCATGGTCAATTTTGGGCCCCCTGGTGTGTGGCCTTGGTACTGCAGCGCAACTTCCGGTTTTGCCATCTCGGTGTTCTGAACATGCTATGGTCAAGATTTTTAAGTTTTAGATAGCTCTTGTGCTCAGGAAAAAATTACGTACGTTTGGGCCCCCTAGCGTCTAGTTTGGGGATAGAAGGGGCATTTTTGTCAATAACTTCTAACGAGGATAACTCAAGAAGGGAACAACGGATTTTCATGATTTTTGGTATGTAGGTACCTTAGACAATGTTGTACAAGATTAAATACTAATTATGCAAAATAGGAGTACATTTGCATAATTAATGAGGATATTATATAATGGCAGTTTTTTCAATGTATCTCTTGTCCTGGATGTGATATGGTCTTGACATTTGGCTGGTAGATAGCTTGCAGTGTCATGACAAAGTGGGGCAGGTTTCAGCCCCCTAACATTTAATTTCGGAACTGCAGGGGCGTTTTTGTCAAGACATTCTAAAGAGGATAACTGCAGAAAGGATTGATGGATTGGCATCATATTAGGCATGCGGGTACCTTAGGCAAAGATGTTCATAATGATATACATTTTATGCAACTGAGGACTTAATTTGCATAATTAATGAGGAAGTTGTATAATTCCATTGTTTTCAATAACTGGACTTCAATAAATGTAATACATGTTAATTATGATACATGTAGGTGGAATATAAGCAGATACCAAATATGGTAATGAGGAACTTATTTGCATAATTTATGTAAAAATTGCAAAAACGCTTTATGATTAATAATGGGAATTTTATAATTGTGACATGTGTACGTTAGTCAATGATGAAAAATACCATGCATAAATTATGTTAATGTGTTAGTCAATTGCATGAAATTTACGAAAGCCCTAAATTTTCATGGAGGTATGAGGTCGCCGAACTCTAGTTTTATAAGGCATTCACACGTTTTGGCGCTTGCAGGTGGAAGAAAATAACAAGAGTGAAGTGGAGTAGAGTTTATAGTTATTTCTACCAAGGTTTACAGCCAATCATACTTGTGCAGTTAGCGTTGAAGTATTTTAAAACGGCAGCGTAAGTCTGATACTCCACCAAACAGATTTCTTTGTAATGAAATGGACCATTGGTATGAGTCATACTGCATCAGGTCCAGGTTCAGGTCCGGACCTGGACCTGATCCTTTGGACCTGAACCGGACCTGAACCGGACCTGGACCTGAATGTTCTGTACCGGTGCCCAGCCCTATGAAGTACGATTTGTGAAGTACAGATCTACATGTTTAAGTTTATGTACTTAAAATGAAAGAGCAAAATTCTGCAAAGTCATTCATCAAAGAGCAAAATTGCATTTGAAATGATTGTCAAGAAAAATTTGTATTCTTCACTGTAGTATAATCTACAATTTATCGTACTAGAACACGTTTACAGAATTAGCATTGCAATGGGCATATATGTAGCCTGGTATCTAAATCTTTTATTTATGTAAGAAGATAAGTGAAAAAGAGACATTTTTATTGCTGCCGAGTCTCTTTTGTCCTCTTTGGTCAACATTCCATGAGAGTAATAGCTTTTGCATAGTTTATATTAAAGTTTTTGGACTCTACTACTGTACTAACTATCAATTGTTGTGTCAGTTTTGCGGCATATTTCATAAAATTCTCCATTCTGATTCCCAAGATATTTTCGTGTATCTTGCACACGATTGTGTTAAATACTTAGTATGTAAGTCGTTCATATAACGTGTATTACATACAATTTGTATGTCAGAAATTCATGTTTGGTAGTTTCAAAACTTGTACATCTTTTCCTCAGGCATTCCGCCGCGCCCGGTTGGCGTCGCCTTGGAGACGGAGTGCCGGATGAGACCGAGCGCGTCCACGGGCAGCCCACAGTACCAATCCTCGGCAGCCACGCCCCTCAGCAGGTCACGCTACGCCTCCGCAGGGGACGGAGCTGAGGGTGGGGAGACCACTATGTTTGGTATGAGTTTTGATACAACTGTGAAATTCAATGCATTTAAGTTCCCGGGGATTTACTTTCGCGGTAGCGGGAAAATGGAGTGTTTGCGGTTGTTTTAAGTTTGCGGTAGCGCCATGGACTGTAGTCATAATGAAAAAATGTTTGCGGTGGTTTTAAGTTCGCAGTGAAGTTGCCTCTGCGAAAACTGGTGAACATCAAACTACCATGAACATTTCTGCATTTACAGTAATCACCGCTTACTGGTCTTACATGCATTTCATGGATCTTTGTTTAAAAATTGGCAAAAAGGATAGCAGTATCACAAATATTATTGATTATTTGTACGTTGGAGTACAATGTACTCTTTTAGACCAATATGTTAAGATTTGAAGTTCTTAATGATATTTTTATGTTGTAAGATTGTATGATTCATTGTGTGGTACCTAAAACTTTGTAGGGGCCGCGTAGCACAGTGGTAGTGTATTCGGCCCGTGACCGAGAGGTTACCAGTTCGAATCCGTCTGCCGTGTTGCCGGTCTTGTGCCCTTGGGAAAGGCACTTTACACGACTTTCCTCACTTTACTCAAGTGAAAATGAGTCGTCCCTCGGATAGGACGTTAAATGGAGGTCCCGTGTCTGAGGAGAGCCACACCCCGGGCACGTAAAAGAACCTGCCACATGTGGGATGGTGCGATGTGAGCGGATCAAACCATTCCGGCCAAAATGGGGTAGGGAATTTCCCGAGCAGCCTCGTAACCCCTGCTTCGCCTATTGAGTCAGTGAAGTCAAGCTTGCTTAAGCTTTATGTTTCTGACTTAGGGAGAAGAGATGCTGCTACAGTTATCGCTATGGGCCGCTTTTCATCTTCATGATGGTAACATCAGGCCCTACGAACCTGATTTTGAAAAAAAAAAAAAATATTAATAATGCTGATGTTTTTGAAAAATATGTTCAGAGGTTCCACTGGATCCCAAGAAGGTTCGGATCATCGTGGGGCATCACAGCTGGATCGCCGTGGCCTATGCACACTTTGTCTGCTGTTACAGGTGAGTCAGTACCCGTGAATACACCAAGTTACATCAGGTTAACAACCCCTGAATAACAACAGGTGACACCTACATGTACATGTATAGCTGCAGTGCAAAGTACAAAATGTAGAACCAGTCAGTAGATTCAGTCAGTCACAATCAGGGTTGTAGCCAGCACCTGTCCTTCAGTCCTTTGAAGGAATTTTGCAGCTGGGGACTGAAAAAATTTTCCCCATTCCGTCCCCTGGGACAGACAAAAACTCATATGTAAAGATATAAAAAAAACTGAAACCCATGTGTTCTTCTTCACCAAAACAGATGCCATTGAACAGCTTAGTCTACAACCAAAATTTGCACCTCGAAATGCAGGAAATAGTGTTTCAGAGGGTCTTGATTTAAAAATTTTCTGGGACCCAGACCCCCTGTAATGATGCGCAACGTCACGCCATGCCTTCGGTGTTCGATAGGATTCCCATTCAAAATCGAGGGGACTGAAAATGATTTCAGGCTGGCTACATCCCTGGTCACAATCATTTTTAGTAGATTTTATTTTGATTTACATGATATTTAACAGTTCTAGCAGTAAGCGTCTGTGTCTGACTCTAGGGTAAGACTGCTTTACTGACTAAAGGTAATTTTTTTGTTAGTTCTCAGATTTGAAAAAGTCCTCAATTAGACATTCAAGTATTAATCATTATGATAAAACTGTTTTATGGTCCAGGAGTGAATACAGAATCACGTTCAAGTTTTCCTCCCTGCCATCTGCTTTTCATAATGCTCACTTAGTATGATTATTTTCTTTTAAAAATCTGAGAAACAAGAAATAAATTGGTATAGCCCAAGTATCAGATGTTTACATTTGGTACATGTACATTCAGTCAACAAATCATAAAGAAAGCAATCAATGCATGGTACCTAGATTTTAATTATTTGCAATGTCAGTGGGCCTCCCTCTGGGACTGCATATAATATACTCATGACAGAACAACATAGGGTAGAGTGACAATAAAGGCATATAAGTTATGATTATTGTTGTAAATTTTCTAATTTATATGTATTATTTGTGCATTGGTTTTTATCGGTGACATAATTTTGTTGCTGCAGTCAACATTTTGATTATCTCAGAGTCTTTTAAATGAAGTAGACTGGTAATGATACTCTACAAGTGGGACAATGAAAGCCATATTAGCATAATCATGAGGCAAAAGAAAATAATTTATATACTTATGATTAGAGGAGATACTAAGTACACATGTATGTAGCAGAAGAAGTAGAGACTTTTAAAGTTTATACCGGCATTGTACCGCACTGTTAGGAGTGACATACCCTTTCTTTTAAAAGTTAAAGTTAAAGTTTGCCTATACATCTAAGATGCGTAGGGTGGCACCCATCTCCACTTCGAAGCCCGTGGGCCACACATTTGTGCAGTACTCATATCTGGCAGGTACTGTCACAATCTAATTCTGTTACACGCACACTGTACCTCCTTGGGCAATGAAGAATCTGCAGTAATGCTTGAAAACAGGCTAGATTGTTAACTGTGACGATTAAATTTCTTTTAGCTGCCAGTGAATACAATGTCACATGCAGTTCTTCTTTTACATGTAGTTAAAAGGAGATACTTCTAAATGTAGGATTTGGGAATGTACACAAGACATTGTATGTTCAGCTAGATTGTCATGTGAGGCTATGTTACTGAGGTCATTTCCAAAACAGGTACTGTATTATCTTTGCCAAGAAGGCTAAAAAAAAAGTATGTTTTCAGGTCTATGCAAGTGTGTGTGTGTGTGTGTGTGCATGTGTAATACTATGTAAATGTCTGTTTCCGCATGTGTGTGTGTGTGAACAACATAACTTCTTGTCTTGTGAGTGGATCTTTATGCTATCTTGTATGTGGTTGGGTGTAGGCAAAATGAAAAACAATTTTTCCCTTGGATCCCTTAGCAGCTTTCCATGGCACTACAGCATATACAGTTTTTACATATTTCTTGTTCCTTGTTTTGTGTAGAGTAAAGGAGTCTACAGGATGGCAGCTAGTGTTTAACAGTGAGTACCTGGAGCAGTCTGTGGAACGTGTGGCCCTGAACTCCAAGTGTCCGGGCGGGTACAGCGATAACAAGGACCGCATGATCGCCGTCTCCTCTGGTAGTGACATCAGACTCTGGAGCTTCCAGGACGAGGGGCCCAAGAACGAGAGAGGTGTGAAATTGTTGTGATTGAATGATACTGATAGGATACTGCAACGTCTTTGTTATGTGTGGAGAACAGTAATGATAACTTGATTCTCTGTACAGTACATTGAATTTTCCCCTCAAGAAGAAAACATCCTACCCAGAGTGCATGACAATATGTGAGGCAGAAAATGGTGTAGCTGGAAACTTGTAGGATTGAAAGGTTGGGTTGGCCAGGGTCAAAAGATTGAGCTGTAGACATGTCTCAAAGTCCTGCAGGATGGCAGGAAAATGCATTAGACATAATCAGTGATACATTCACAATAATTATTATATTGAATGAAATAAGAAATTCAGGGAACTCTAGATAGTGAGCTCGCTACCTCAACAGTGCGTGTACTTGTATGTAAAATAGACAGAAAACTTGCTTATCTTCAGAGTTTGCGAAGAAAAAAAGCGCATTAGACATAAACGCATGAGAAATTCACAAATATACTGAATGAAGTAAGAAATTCAGAGATCTCTAGATATTGTATGGAGGTATGAAATATTTGACTTCTTCTTCATGTTGCAAACTTGTACTTCAAGTGGAGAAGCTATCATAATGATAGTCAATCATCTGTTCTACACAAGAACGAAGAAAACATCCTGCAACTACTGACTGCCTCCTATCTATTGTTCTCCCCAGGTGTGTTTAACCTGTCGGTACAGGTGGACGACCTGTTCTTCATCGGCAGTCAGCTGGTGGCCATCAGTCACACCGGCAAGATCGGGGTGTGGCACGCCATGACTCACAACTGGCAGGTAATACACAGAAATCTATTTCTATGAGAGTATAACCTACAAATTTACATGGGCCTTATACATGATTATAGAACAAGGATCTGCTGTAGTGCTTGAAAACAGACCTGCTCAAGAACTATAATTGTGCTATGTTTAGTGTGCCATTGTCAAACGGATTGGATCAAGAATGATGTTGAGTTTATCAAGACCATAATTCAATCCTTTCAATGGTAAAATTAAGGTGGTCCCATGGCCTTTTTCAGGCAGTAGGTTTTGTCTCTAGAGCACGGTATTGGAAGGTGGAGTCCAACCCTCTTCTTCCACTGCCTTTTACTTCCCCAACCAAAGTTTGATACCTATTTTCACACCTGGGTGGAGTGAGAACTTTCAGTTTTGATATTTCATGATTTGGACAATCTAAACATTGCACAGTCATGCTTTTTGGTAAGTATGGTAGAAAGCTTTTGTGGTTGAGAAAGAGCTACATATTATTTTGGCCCTCAAGCAGCTTTCTACATTTTTTGTATATAATACAACTGCAGAGAGCGTTTCAGTTGCTGACTTCAAAACAGGACAAGTCAAGAAGTGTTGAATGAATTTTGCATGATGTTGGACCTATAGGTAACTTTAATTTGGTTTAGATATTATTATGGAGGTAAACCAGATGCTAAAACTGGACAGATAGAGAGATATAGCTAGGACACAGATGACCAAATAACTTGCCAACATGTTTGTAATCTACTGCTATGTTATATTTTACATGTTACAAAATGCACATTTCCAGATTCAGGACGTAGAACCAATCTCCTGCTACGACACAGCAGGGACCTTCCTCCTACTGGGGTGTAACAATGGATCTATATACTACATAGGTACGCACATCTATATACTACATTGGTACGTACATCTATATACTACATAGGTACGTACATCTATATACTACATAGGTACGTACATCTATATACTACATAGGTACGTACATCTACATGTATATACTACATAGGTATGTACTTCTATCATTTAGATATAAACATTTGTGTCATACCTAAGCCATTGTTTGTCTCTACCAGTCTGACTATGCTGTCTGATAAGGGGGAACAATTTGCCAGGGGAGTTTCGCTACCAATTAAATGGTTTGAATTGCTGTGCAGAGGGGGAAGTGTTGACCTTAGCGTGGATTGACTCTCCAAGTCAATCATTTGCCAAATTTTTTGCCAAATTCTACAATTCGTCACCCCCTGGTTGAGACAAGGCCATGAAAACATAATGTACTGGACTGGGCTGTATTTAATGGTATATATCACAGGCTTCTACTAGTATCCCATGGGCATTTAAATTTGAACGTGCTTTGCATACAAATGTATGCCTCTGTCAAAAATTTGAGTACTGGATTTGAACATTGAAATTAATGTTCTGAGGTTTTTTGCTTGAGGACCGAAAACTTAAATCAACATGTGTGTTATTGGTACAAAAGACAGTAAGAGTCCAAGATGTCATGCACGCCCTCTGGCAGGTTAGATGAAAAATGCAGCTGTTACACAGAGTTGTTTTTACAATGTATGTAGATATGCAGAAGTTCCCCCTGCGTATGAAGGACAATGACCTGCTGGTGACAGAACTGTACCACGACCCAAACGATGACATGATCACGGCACTAAGTGTCTACCTCACTCCAAAGATCAGTAAGTATTATAATAGATTATTAACTCATTGAAAATAGGAGTATTAAAGTTTTTACTCTGCATGGATTATGTGTGTGTGTGTGTGTGTGTGTGCATGTCCAAGAGAATACCTAAAGAGCCTCTGGATGGATTGCGATGATGAATGTTGACCTGACAGTCCTGTACAATCTCCTTGTGAATGACCTTGGTACTGCAGCAGACTGTCAGTTTTTGAACTTTTTGTCCTGTGCTATGGTCTTGATGTTTTGGATCCACATAGCTTTTGATGCGAGGAAGAAGCAGTATTATTTTGCGTCTCCTAGCAGCTTGTTCTGTATAGGATTAGGAGTTTCATACACATACTAGTTTCATATGATTTATGCATTTTGTAGTTCATAATCCAACATGTTGCTAAGCAGATCCAATCTTTAAGTTTCATGTGTGAAATTCAACATTTCATTCCTTTGCCCCCCCCCCCCCCCCAAAAAAAAAGGCTTAACCTGCATTGAACTGCACATGCCCATTGTGAGTATTATGTCAAAGTTGAAGACCGATAAAACATATTATTAAATAAAACATGTCTGAACATGGCATCAAACATTGTCTAGATGATAGATAGATGTCTAGATTGACATTGCGCATGTGCAGTTCAAACCATGCACCAGCTTATTGTGAAATGCTAACATTGCTACAATTGTACTCATTCCAGGTGTGAGTGGGAACTGGATTGAGATCGCGTACGGCACCAGTTCTGGTAAGGTTCGCGTGATCGTGCAGCACCCGGAGACGGTGGGACATGGGCCCCAGCTGTTCCAGACCTTCACGGTACACAGGAGCCCCGTCTGTAAGGTCATGCTGTCCGAGAAGTACCTCGTCTCAGGTGAGACACTGTGACAGTTTACTTTGTATTCCAAATTTGTTTTCAGCCATGCAATCACACGTATAATGTACATGTAGCTGTTCATAGCTATATTAGCTATAGCATTTGCGGCCATTTACGTCTAACCCTCGCATGACAATTGGGGGATTAGCAGAGTCTGACGTTTAACAGGATAGTGAGTGAATGAGTGATGTAGGTCCATATTTCTGATACAATGTCACAAACCAGGACCAGGTACTGTAATCTGTGTTCCCCAAGGAAGCATCCTGGCAGCAGTAGTGATAAGCTACTGCTTTCTATTATCCCAGGGTTCTCCCCAGAATTTTTTAGTATAGTGGAGGGGCTGGCAAAAATAACCCGCACCAACGCGCTGCACTTTCATGAAAATGGGTTCATTTTGCAATGACAGAGGGTGTCAAATACTACAAGTATAATATACTGTTGTTATTCCTTTGTTGTGAAGTGGCAAAACTACTATTGTTTTGATCATTGCTCATTCACAAGTTTTTGCAGACAATGCTGACTGGAAAAGTGATGCCACTTGGTACAAAAATCTGTGAATTGTCATTAATCTTAGCAAAACTAACAAAGAAAATAGGGAAGAAACACACTAAATTTGAAAAATAGTATAGTGGAGCTGGCTGAGAGTATAGTGGAGGGCCTCCCTTATTCCACTCTCTGGGGAGAACCCTGTATCCAAAATATATCAGGCCTTGTCAAATTTTGATAGTTTTACAATATCTAGCGTACATGATTAATGCAGCCGTGATTGAATGAAAGTTGCAACAATGTTAAAGGTCTTTGAATTAGTTGGTGTTTTTGTCAAAATCATTTAACTTTTGTTGTCTGTATACATGTACTCCTTCAGTCTGTGCGTAGTATTGCATACACTTAACATGTACTTGCCGTGTACCTTCACATTTATAAAATTAGCCCATTTGTACATGACCTAACCGTTCTGCATAATACTACTTGTATTCCCCAGTGTGTGCAGAGTACAACCATGTCCGCACCTGGAACGTGACCAGGTTCCGTGGGATGATCTCCACCCAGCCCGGCTCCACTCCGCTCAACTCCTTCAAGATCATCTCTCTGGAGGATGCCGACCCCCACCACAGCTACGGGGCGGGCAACAGGATAGGTGAGTCAGGGTGGGAGGGGGGCAGGCAACAGGATAGGTGAGTCAGGGTGGGAGGGGGGCAGGCAACAGGATAGGTGAGTCAGGGTGGGAGGGGGGCAGGCAACAGGATAGGTGAGTCAGGGTGGGAGGGGGGCAGGCAACAGGATAGGTGAGTCTGGGTGGGACGAAAATTCAGGTACAGGTCTGGTCCAGGTCCAAAGGATCAGGTCCTGGTCTGGTCCTGAACCTGGACCTGATTGTATGTGAAATTTGTGAATGGGCAATACTCAAACAATGGTCTATTTTGCTACAAAGGAATCTGTTTGATGGAGTATCCGACTTCTACTGACATTTTAAAATCCTATCATGAAGTTCATGATTGTAAAAAACACTCTCTTAATTTGACCAAGTTTGACTGTAAAAACTTGGTCAAAATGACTGTCAACTCTCCTTCTCTCTTGTTATTTTCTTGGACCGGTAAGCCCAATAACAATGGTGAAGCCGGTATAATCTTTTCATTTTCCAAAATCGGTCATTGGAGCAATACTCAGACAATTATTGTAAATTTATTTATTGTAGCAACACAGATGAGTTTTCATTCGTAAATTTTATTGGCTTATACTAGATATTTCCTATGTTGACTGCTGCAGGTCCTTTTGGTGAACAGGATGATGAGCAGGTGTTTGTACAGAAGGTTGTGCCAGAGACAGACAAGTTGTTTGTTCGACAGTCTTCCACTGGGAAAAGGTACGGCTAAGGAGTTTCTAGAATACCTGAATGTGGTATCTGTATATATTGAACACAACACAGTGAATTCCATATTACCTGAGGTACCAACCCGACTGTGTTTAGGATTGCCTGATGGCCGAAGTGTAATCAAACCCATGGAAGGGCTGGGACAGACTGTATTTTATTCATGTACATTTGTAACTTTTAAGCACCTGTGGAAACAAATTTCACTGCCAAATGCACCAGAAGTTGAGCCAATTTGGTGTCACCAATTAAAGAATTGTTACAACATCGCTTCCTGATGAACCTGATGTTGACATAACAGTGTTATATACATCATATAGACGGTTTGCCGTAACTGTTTCTGCTTTCAGGAGTGTAAATCTGACATGTTTTTTTACAGGGTCTGTGTGATTAAAACAGTAGATGGTTCACCCCTGAGCTGTTTCTGTGTCCACGAGTGTGAGGGGTCTAGTAGGATGGGGTCACGACCTCGCAGATATCTCTTCACAGGACATGCAAACGGCAGTATTCAGGTAACCTCTTCCAGTACCTACCACACATTATCTAATGTTTCAAGCACGAATTGAACACAGACCCTATCTTCGAACATTCAATAGTATTGAATGTTCGAAGATAGGGTATTTATCAAGAAGTGCTTTGTAGCCAGAGGGTAGATACAATTAGATCAGTGACAGTTGGTCATGCCATTTTTACCGAAAGCAACTGTTCAATCTGTCTGTAGCACCTTTGCCCAGTCACTAGTTGATAGTTTCCGACTGGCTTTCCGTAAAAAAATATGCCAGGGTTTTCAATAGTAGTACAGTCATTATATAGCACAATCACAAACTCGAAACTACTGTGAACACTCCATTTTCTCGCTATAGATCCCAGCAAATTTAGATCCCCATGAACAAATGCATTGATCAGTGAGGTTTAATTGAGTACACAGCTTTGTCATTGTAGACAATGTTCTTATTGCTCTGCTTAGTCCATTGAGTTTAGAGTTTGCATGGTAGATGCTTTGTACAAATATAAGTTGTTATTACCATACTTTATTTGTATTCTGTACAAAGTAAGGAACATAAGAAGGGTGAAAGGACCACCAATGATTTGTGGGAGGATCTCCCATAGACCCTGTGGTTGAGTCTTTGATGGATGGTTGGTTGCCCGTGCTGAAGTCATGAAGATTTTCCTAATGTTTCTTCCCTGACAGATGTGGGACCTCACCACGGCCTTGAGTAAGGTGGAGAAGGACAGCAAAGACACAGGTAAGCACTTATGTTGGCAGACTTCAGTGTATTGCATATGAGAGATAAAGTTGGATTCTTGAATACCAGGTTCTACCTAGTGATGATCAGGACTCAAAATATACTGGCTGCAGATCATTTTTGGTGTAACGTTAGGTCACCTTTATCCGTGGTGTAACCTATATCCGTTGTATAAAAAAAATTGGTATTTTGGAATCGTTAAGTTGAAAGACGGTATTTTCACACTGCAGTATCTTGAAAATATTTCATTTGAAACCCACGTCTGTTGACCTGAAATCCATAGATACACGTTTTTTTATAAACAACGAATTTAGGCTACCATATAGATAAAGGTGAACAAGCGTTACCAAAAATTGTAGCTGTGTACATATTTTTTGACTGTGGATGCACCAGTGCACCTAGATATTTGTGTAGATTACATAATTCAAAGATGCTATAATTTTACACATGCAAAGTGTGTTCAAATGATTCCAATGGAAGCCCATGTGACCTCAGTTCAATAGTTGAAATTTGGGGAAAACAAAAACAGAGGAGGAGATATCTCCTGTGTGTATCCTCCTTTTTTCCTAGTCAGAGGGTTCCTAATGTTTGCTTTGAACGATATATATTGGAAATGTTTCCCTATTGTGTCTACTGTATGACAGAGCAATATCACCTGGTCCAAAACTTCCGAATAGAAAGTTATCACAGCCCAGGTATGACATAAGGTTCATTATCGGAAGACAAAATTTGTGATCTCAGTGACGACTATGTGACATACAATGTATGTAAGGCATTCTACTATCAATGCATTGAAGTTAGCTGGGATTTAATTTCGCGGAAGCGGGAAAAAGGACTTTTCGCTGTGGTTTTAATTTCGCAGTAGCACCATGCACTGTAGTCTCTTACTACCATGGAAAAATGTTTGCAGTGATTTTAAGTTCACTGTGAAGCAGCCACTGCAAAAACTGCAAACATTAAAACAGCGCGAAAGTTTCTGCATTTACAGTAACTGATTTTTTATCCCCTTATTTTAGATGGACACAAGAGTGTCGTGGGCGGTCCAACTGAAGTGGAGCTGTTGAAGCTGTTAGAACAGTGTGACATCAGCGCCTCACGATGCTCCACCCCTTCACTCAGTCCCTCCACCTCCCTCGTCGCCTCCCGCCTCAGAATGGTACAGCCAGAGGACGGTCAGGACGAACAGGGCGCGGCGGGCGGGGCAGAGGGCGGGGCTGACAGCTCGCAGGATCCAAACTCCAAAGTTTTCAGGGTCTCTCTGTGTTAGTATGACTGAAGATATCACAGTGAAGTAGACCTTTTATTCCGTCATAGGTGCTGCTATACATGTTTACTTTATCTTGACTACAAAATACAATGTATATTGCAAGACATATACATTTGTACGTATTTGTGGTGCTTGCATGAACCAAAAATGCTTCTGTTACAGTAGCTAAATGTACAGAATATGTTGTAAGGAGTGTTGCACTGATAAATCTTGTCAACCTCCGTAGAATAACAAGAACTATACTCAGGCCTGGAGAAAAAAATGTGTTTCCGGTTACCTGACTGACCCTAGTAAAAAAGCTCCTGACCTTAATTTTTTCTTTTGAGAGGGTCAACTGTTGGTAAGGGACGTAGGATTTTCAAGCTTGACAACATTGATTATCAAAATCAGACTTCTCAGAAAAGTTTCGTCTTGGATTTTCCTACAAAAATACTAGATTGATTGATTCATTGGTTTTATTCAGTTTTACCCATACATTTATTAGTTGTCCATAGACTACGAGTTGGCAGAAGACTTCTCTGATTGTTTTGCTGCAGTGTAACTTCATGGAACAGACATGAAATAATTTTCATGTCAAATGATTTTCATGAAAAAATAGTTATGTCTTGTGGTAGGTCCAGCAGCTGAGGTATATGTAACACTAGCTCACCTTTATCCGTTGGGTAACCTATATCCGTTGCCTTTGAAAAGCAGGGTATTTAAGGGACATCACGTCGACAGACGTTGGTTTAAAATTGCAATATTTTCAGTACATTGCAGTTCAAAACTAACGCCCGTCAACTTGATGTGCCTAAATACACTGTTTTGAAAAACAACGGATATACATTGTAGGTTACCGTGCGATTAAAGGTGAACTAGCGTTACATGTATAGTTATGTTTCACACTTAAGTCATGATAGTAGAAAAAACATAGTGGTATATTGGTTATTTGATGCACAGCATAATTGTCAAGAAATAAACGAAGCAACCCTGAAAATTAGTGTTAGTACAGAAATATTTGAGCAGCTATTAGTCAAGTTTAAGCTTCAAAATGTTGCATTTGGGAAAGTTAGTGGAGTATTTGAGAATTGGGAAAATATTACATTCTAAAAAGTAACTTATGCTAGTTCACCTTTATCTGAAGGGTAACCTTTATCCGTTCTTTTTAAAGCCAGGTACTAGGATGTCAAGTCGACAATGGTTGTTTCAAACTAGAAAATACATACTGCGTATTGCAAAAAGCCTTGCGTCCATCAACTTCATATTCCCAAATATCCTTGCAGATAAAAGTACATTTACATGTTCCGTGATAGAGCAAGTCTTCTTTTGGATAATCTTAAATTTGAAAATAGTTCGAAACATGGTTCCCAGATGCCTGAGCAGAATATTTCATATAGTTTATTTAGAAATGATATCTCTGTCATAATAGTTGACCATATGCCCCAAATCTGAAACAATTGTTTAAATTCCAACATTCCCATAAGATTTCTTTTGATAAGTTCGGGTAGATTCAGTTTCGGGAATGGTGAAAAACATGTCATTACTTCTTTTTTTTTTTTTACTTGTTGTGTTACAATATTTTTTAGCTTCTAAAGCAATGCTGATTTGAATTATGATGTCATGTGATACCAGAAAATAAAATATGTTCATTAGTGCAAGTAGGATTTGTTTTCATAAGTGATGATTAAATGGCATTATTTAATTTCTTATCATCATCATCATCATTTGTCATCACTGACAAATTAAAGTTTCTCATTCTGATACAGATTAATGTAGGTTCAAAAATATTGGAAATGTCTCCAAAGAAACGCCAGAATTGTTGTATCCTATCATTTACATTTGTCGCAAGTTAAGTGTTTTACACTTCTGAATAAAAAGTCTTTGAAGAATGATGACTTTTGTTCTGTCTAGTAGTCAATTAGAATCTGTATGAACAAGAGTTCGTAGACCTCAGGCCTGCATGAAATGTATTGGGTGTCTGTAGACCTATTGTGTATTTATTTTCATTTTCATCTGTGGTTGCGTGGTTGGAAAAGTGAGATTTTTACCGTGTTGGTTGTGCACCATGCAAAAGTCTGAAATTCCATTTTCGGAATGTGTAAGTTTGGGCATGGATGAACATTATTTATTTTGGATTTCTTAAGCATGTAACCAACCACAGTACCTTGAAGTTGTTGAGGCGACTTTTCCTACCTTTTTTGTCTCAGATGGCCCATGTAGTTATTCTGTCACATATGATATATTCAGTACTGATATCGTCCTACTTCAATGTACTGACCTAATGCAGCTGCTAAATCTCAAAGTAACCTGATACATTGAAGGTGGCACAGACCAGATGATGGTTCTACATGTAAACTTAACGACCTCTCAATCAACCAAAGAACAACCGTCACCTGTTTTCACAACCAAGCAGATATTGGGGGGATGCCCCAACCACACAAAAACAGGGTCAACCTACACACTGCAACGCCTATAAACAATAGACTGTTTAAATCACTTGTATAAATTCGCCTGATCATCTGTAACACTGGACACACATTCATATAAATACAGTGTAGGTCCTACCAAATCCTATGATAAACATATACACCAAAACAAGGTACAAACACACACAACCATACAACATCACAATACGACATCGCATATGACTATCACTAGTACAACAGACAACAAACACAAGGGTATACATAATCTACAAAAGAACCTACACTTACATGTACCACTCTCTTACGCTGATGCTCTATCTCCTTCTCCTCCGCCTTAGAAACTCGTCTCTTCTTGCGTTTCCCCATGATGACCAAACACGCTCATAACCTCGCATCACAAGTATAGAGGCTTGTACAGGACTGAAAGCAACACTTAAGCCTTCAGCACCACAACTTATACCTATCAATACAGCAGCAGATTAAACCAACCTACAAGCACTCTTAGAACAGAAGCCACTAGTGTTTCGTAACAGCAGCACAGCCTGCTGTGACCACAAGCAAGCAGACCTATCACCTGTTTCTTAGGAACAGATCCACTGCAGGATATCTGAAATTAGACCTGTCACTCAAACAGCCACACAAACTGTCATATGGGTTTACCTCCAAGCAGATGTTAGTGGACCTGAACCCCAACCAAGAAAAAAAACAGCATTATGCCTACAGTGTCAAGTTCATGCACTAGGAAACCCAAAATCAAACCTGACCACCAGGACACGAGCACAAACCCAGGTACCAAATAACAAGACAATGGCACCTTGCGTTCCGGATATACAGCGCATGCCCCGTGCCCGCACAAAAGGTAACCTGGAATGTCAAGTTCAAGCACCAAGGGCACCAAAATCAAATTTGAGAATTATTCAGCCACCGCCGACACATGTGCCAAATATCATCGCGCCCGCACCAACCGTTCAGAAGATATAACTCCGGAAATACCCCTCCCGAACACAAAATTCGACCTGCCGTATCAAGTTCAAACTCGACTAGGCCCAAAGTTAATCCTAGGCAACAAGCAACAACTCCCCACCCATGCACCGAAAATCGTCGCAATGGCGCGTATCGTTCCGGACACACAGTGCCAAAAGTGCCCAAAAAACACAAAATGCCATCTTCAATGTCAAGGTCAAGCACCAGGAGGCCCAAAATCACACCTGAGTGTCAGGCCACCACCTCCAACCCACGTACCAAAAATCGTCGTGCTCGCACCATCCGTTCTCGAGATACAGCGCCCTACATCCCCAGCTACCAAAAATTCCCACGCCCATGAAAACCATACCTGCATACATGCAGGTAAAAAGGGGGTAACAACAGCATGAATATTGTAATAAGATGATAATTTACACTGCATTAGATAACTTATATCACAGTGGAGATCAACTTAAGAAATTTCACGCTTGACATGATGCAAAGTAACAAAGTCAGTCTCACTTGTCTATCTTAGAGGTGGTCTAACAACGCCCCCTGGCGGAGTATAGCAGCAGTGCAAGATTGTAAACGCTCCCTTCACATCATGAAAGCGATGATCACCTGTTTATAGCCTGGCCAGTTTCCGTGAAGCACTTGACAAATAGTAAAAACGTCTGGATAAATATTGTCAGCAAATATTGATTCAACTTCTATTATTCAATTTCTTGGACTAATGCCACACCAATATTATTTGTTCCCTCTCTGATTCGCCTGACCAAAAAATAATACACGTTTCGCTATCACAGACCCGTAAATATTGCCATTCAGAGCTACATATACATAAATTTGGTCTAAACACAATGCTTTTTATTCAGAACATTAGTAACAAATCAAAAAGGAAGTGAGTCATTGCATAAAACGTGCGATTAAACTCCCCAGGCCGTTATTTTGGTGTTATTTAAGCCGTATATCTTCATCTGTATCTGTATCTATATAGCCGGTATAACCGCCCTTCGGCGTTATACCATCTTCACCCCAGACCTTTTAAAAATTGACCTTTTTTTTCCGAAAAAAATCCGAGAAGCAACTAATAAATTTTAGAATTTTAGTGTGGCGTATCTGCAAAAATGTATTTACTCCATTATTTGCATTGGCCAATTTGTACTATTTGTCCAGTGTTTATCCGCAACAATAGTTCGGGTATACACTAGTCCGTCACAGAAAAAAGCGTATTTTTCTTTTGTGTACTTTAGGTAGGCATAAAACTGCGGTAGGTGAATGCGTCAATTCTGAGACTGTATGAACTGTTCCGTTCTGTCCGTTTGTTCTGTCGGCTTGAATTTGCGCGCGAAGCTGCTCGAGCGGGAGCTCGACCAAAGTAAAGTAAGTAACGTTAAGTGTTATCGCCACCTGCATAC
Source organism: Branchiostoma floridae x Branchiostoma belcheri (assembly GCA_019207045.1). Taxonomy (NCBI): domain Eukaryota; kingdom Metazoa; phylum Chordata; class Leptocardii; order Amphioxiformes; family Branchiostomatidae; genus Branchiostoma; species Branchiostoma floridae x Branchiostoma belcheri. Next base: position 29,821,609 of record CM033023.1, on the reverse strand, counting down.
TCTTGCGCAATACATTGCGAGACTATTTTTAGGCGGGTGACGTCATGGGATAGAGGTTTCAATGTGGCCACCTGGCGATGACGTCAGAACAGGTGGACTCCCAGCTGCACACGGTCAGGCAGTGTTTTTGAAAAGGACACTGTAAACTATTGCAGTTATATTTTGTATTGCTAGATGGCGCTTTTGATCCATGAGGAAGGAATAACTTGAATAAAGTAGAAAATTACAATTTTAGTGAAGATTGCCAGGCGACGCTTTTGATCCATGAGCGTAAATATGCTTTAAATTTAACAGAAGACGTTTTACTTCTCATTCAAATATTCAATCGCAATCAGACCATGCCAGTTGTCCAAACACAAGCAAGCTAAACGCCATTCAGATGAAATAACTGTCCTTGGTGCTGAATGTTATTCAAATAAAGTTACATGCATATGTACACAGACATACTCACAAACAAATAAACACAAACAATCACGTACATATCTTAAACCTCCGCATTACTTCCGGCACAACCGGTACCTCTCACCTGTTTTTTAGAGGTCACGTATTTTACTCGTGCGTTGCACGTCAGTGTAACCGTAAGGGTAGATTCGCCCAAAATCCACAACGATGCTGCAAGAGAGAGACGTTCACACACATGAAATTGTTATCACTTCAGCAATCCGAATAATGTTAATGTTACGTTCAAAATCTATTATCCTCTCAAATTCTCTACATTCCAAATCAATTTTCAAATACAACGGGATAACAATTATCAAACTGTAGTTTGGCTGCTTTCTAGTGATGTTGCAACGTAAAAAAAAGAATGTTCCAAACGTGTAAGAAGTTTAATGGCGACTAGAAAACACTTGTTTCTGCTCCAATTGCAAATTGGCTGTTGTTTTTCTCCCTAAATGCGTTGATTTACAGAGTGAGGTATCAGGTTTAACGTGGTAGAACCAAGCATTTTGTAAATAATCCTGTCAATTAGGGTCCAAGCCAAAAACACAGGTGCGTCGCCGGTACACCTAGTATGTTGAGTAGGAACCGTAAGACTCAGACTACTTAACACAGGCAAGCACAGTTAAATACGGCAGTCTTTGACTTTGAAACTTAATCCTTGCACCGAAGCGGGGATTTTCCGTCACACTCGTTGGGATAATAAGGGCTTTCCGCGTCCAAAAATTGAGGACGTTTTATTTTTACTTCAGACCACCATGTTATGTTTTTTGGTTTGTTTGTTTTTTTCGGCCATGCTTACGATAGAGTTTACCAGTTTGGATAGTAAAAATAGGGATTTTACCCAATGGTACTGAAATACATCAGTTCCTGATAGAAATAAGCAACCATACGTTTTATCTAATTCTTCAATTAACATGGACGTTTATACAAATTAATCACCCTTTCAATGACATTGAATCTTACAAATCAATTTGACCCCACGGGTGGAAATTACTTTGACTACCTGGTCACAGAAATCAAGTACCGCCGGATGTATGATTTACAAAATTCGATATTCAATGACACAAAGGGGTATATGTTCTGTACACGTGTGTGTGTTAATTGAATAATACAGTTATGGCTGATTGCAATCTGGAAAATGTTAAATTTTGGTGACATAAGCACTTTTAAGACAAAATCGTGGTTTTTGCAGCATTCAAGTGAGCGATTCGAGTAAATTCTATGGCTTCGTTTTCAATGAAGAAAAAGATGGGCAGCAACTATACATGCACGTATAAAGCATAATATTTTATCGTTTCTAAGGTTTGATAACGTATAGAAGCAGTTCCTTCAAAGTCTCCTTTTTAAAGGGCAAAATGATTATTTTTCCAGTTATCATATGTGTCACCTACTCCTTTCATTAGCATACGATTTGACGAAAAATGGTAAACCTTTTTCAAAAGACGAAAATCGCAAATCTTTAAGGCAAAACTCGAGTTCTTTTTCCACTCATCGTTTGTGTTACCTAGTACATACTACACATAAACATAAAAGGAAAATCAGGAAAAGTTCGATAGAATACTAAATTCTGCATTCATCTCCAATCGGAAACAGCAACAACAATCGGCTATGAAACAAGAATGTTGCCTGGCTTCTAGATCAGCCCATAAGTGTTCAATTCATGAGCATTTGGATAAGCCCACCGACCACCACCATCTTGTACGAGAAGGAAAAAAAACGCCAGTGTAGAAATCCGCTGAATTGAATTAACATGTTTCCCTCTGGCGTTGCGGCAGTGGGCATCAGCCTATAATCTAGTTAATACCACACTGGCGACAATCTGCCTAATATGCACTCACAGACCACTCAACCAGCTACACTGTTCGGGACAACCTTCGTTTGGGGCCATTTATCCAATTAGCCACTTACATATAGCCAGCCAAGGACGACTTTCTTGAGCAAAATTCTCTACGTGTACACAGTGTGACAACATTGCCTAGACGTATTCTTTTACTTAAAATAGTTTTGAAAAATTCTGTGAAAGAGAAAAAAATATATTCTAAGGAAGAACCTACTGTGCATTGAGTTTGAAGCGTTGTCGATCTTTCTGTAAAGTAGTACTAAAAGAATACGAGAAAATTAGTTTTTGCTTCAACGTATTTTGTTTCTCTTAAACTCTTTAGAGCAAGTAAAATATGTTATCCGACCGACCGCTGTCAAATGTACGTATTTACCACAACAAAAATCACAACATAAGGCCTTTTATCGTTCAGTGTTTTGCTAATATGCAACCAGTTAACCATATATATATACATCGTACAACACTACTCGTTGGTATTAAGTAGACTTGGAGGAATTAGACAAATCATTAGTAACAGGCATCCGTCTAAATGGAAGAGTGTAGTTTCTTGTGTTGTTTGTATACATGCACAAGTAGCAAACTTTTATCAACATTCCTTATCGCCATTTTCGACAAAACGACAGCAAAATTACTAAAAGGTAAAAAAAATCTATACATAGATTAGCTGAATAAATAAGTGAAAAGATAAGTGAATGGTTGAGTAACATTTGAAACTTGGATACTGGCGAAATGATGCCAAATGAGGTCAACTTTACTAAACGAAAACACAAACTGGAAACGCCAGAAAAAATAATGGGGGACATGTACATCAACTCTCATCAACGGTGACGACAAAAAGCACTGAAGAGAAAAAAGATAGCTTTGTTTCTCTGTCTCAGGTGAAGCTTAATTCCACTACGGCAAATTGCCTATTCATAATTACATGAGATCCCACCATTAGAAAGCCACTTTGGCTGCGTTTACACGATATGTACACATTCTCAAACGTTGTGTCGTAACGTGGTCGCAGTATGAAACGTACCTCTCCAAGTGTGTGCCCTTGTATGTTGTACTTTGACGCTTGAAACATTACGTGGATTCAATCAGATTTATTCCTCCTGATACAAGTGGTGGTATATATCTAATTATCGTGCGAAGTGTGTTCCTACCGACTGGTGGGCAAATCGCAGAGGGCTCAGACGAATGATTAGTCCTCCTAGTAATTAAGACACTGCTGAAACTCGAGTCCTAGTGGTAAGAAACAGAGATTAGCCCACCACGTGTATACACAGGCTCCACTGGCGTGTGAAACACACTTATCTGAAGATCTGACCTACCAAGAGTTGCACAAGGACAAAGCTCTGTAGAGCCTCTATGTAGAGCCAATTTAATAGTATGTCTACGGGGTGGTCCGCGCAACACTGTGTAAAGGTGGTATCTCACTGCACTGCACTACACTACACTCCCTTCCTCTGAACCCCAGGGGAAGGGAGTGTGTGGAGTACTGGAGCAGGAAAGTGTAGTGATGACACGAAAGTAGAAGACTGCACTTGGGGCACCGGTGTGGCACTGCGGGGTTCGAAAGAGTACTCAACGAATTTCAGAAATAGAATTTTCTGACCTTTTGAACGAATTTTCTTACCTTTTGTGTATTTGGTTGTCTTCTCTAAGTCATACTTTTACGTATGACGCAATATCTAAATCATAAATAATCGGTGAAAATAACACAACAGTGCCAGTGAATGAACCCCGCAGTGCCGCACCGGTGCCCCAAGTGCAGTGAGATACCACCTTAACGTCACATTTCCAAATCGGTGCCCGGCCGGGCTTTTTGTTGAAACGAAAAATAGAAATGTATACGTAGAATTATACACAAACAATGCCCACGACTATTCTCTTTACGTCTTGTGTAGCTTGGTGCCTTTTATATCATACTTTTAGTTCCCGAAAGCTGTCCGGCTGGGCCCCAGTTTAGAAATGTGACGTAGGCCTAAAAAGCCTGACTACATTCATTGTACGATCGTCGTACGATAGCAAACTCGTGGGACAGTCGTACAATTTTCGTACAAACTATAGCTGTCTTTTTGCCATAGAAGCTGTGTTAGATCCTTGTCGGCGGTTGGTCGTGTCACAGCCTGCTTGAAACTTACGAAATCGTACGACTACCTACGACAAATGTGATCGCGCCCGAACGTAGAAGACGAACAATACACTTTATTGTAAATGTTAATTAAATGTACATTATTTTTTTACACAGTAACGATAGAATTATTCCTTTTAATATATTGTATGGAATTTTCCTTACTTTCAATCTATGAATATAGTGCAAGAAAAATCATGTGTATTATCATGCATTCTATGTTAAACAAGCCCACCTCAAACTTTCCTCTTAATATCACAGAAAAGAATAACCCATGTTTTAGATTGATATTTAAGTCCTGTCACTGACTTTATTGCGAGCTTTATATATGTATAACGTTAGGTGTGCTTAGCTCCATAGAGCATAATGTATACAACGAAAAACTATCACTTAATAGGCGTGTGTAACAATTAATAACAAACCCCAAACACTTGGCTTGTGGGGTCTGGTAGGTCCGGTTCGAGTAGGTGTGTGCGTTGGTGTTTTTCCTGTGAAAGTCCATGTGAGATTGTGTAATTGTCGTATTCAAAGGACGATTTTTTGTCGCGGGTGTTTTTAGCGATGTTGGCAAAGCACAAACAGGCGCAATGGCCGAGTGGATAGAGTGTTCACCATGCGTTCGATCCCCGGCCGAGTCATACCAAAGACTTTAAAAATGGTACATGCTGCTTTCTCTGCTTAGCACTCAGCATTCGGGAAAGAGTAGGGAAGTTGAACACACACCACTACCAGTGAACTAGACCCCTGCTGTAGTGAATGCACAAACGTTGTGTGGCCCAGGGCTACAGAAACGGAGATGGGCGCCGCCCTATGCGCCATCAGGCGCAGGAAGAAACTTTAACTTTGACTTGACTTATCATGGGACCTACCATCGAGGATGATCTACGAGGGGTGATCAATACGTTTTCTGCCTCACCCATGATAAAGTTCACATCCCAATTTTCGGGGCACAATCATGTAGTATGAAACCTTTCATCAGTACCCACCAAATTTCAAATTACTTTCCAGTTGACGTCCTTTTGAATATCAGTATGTAAGTGGCGAGATAAACAAGGGTAAACTGTGATCAGAACTGTGTGCAGAATTTACATTGTTCAAAAAGAGAATTCTCTTCGTTTTTCAACTAAAAAGAAGCGGGTATGTGACTTTCAGCAGAGCTGAAGTTACTCAGATGTAAAATAAAAATGTTATGTCCCTTGCCAGCGACCAACAGAAACTTTATATAACAGAAAAGGGGGTAGAATTGGCAGGTATTTTCCTAGAGTCGTTCAGGAAAACAGCCTTTTTTCACTAGGCATGGGTCAGCTATTGTGAGGTTTTATCCATGATTTAAAAACTCACGCCAAATCTTCTATCAGAAAATTGTCCTCATGTCTTGCATCGATGGCTATGGGATCTCTATTTTCAACTGTCATCTTTGGGGGTACATCATGCTTGATTTAATCAACTATACACAGAACATGGGGCTGTCAGAAATTTTTTCCACTCGTCATACCCCCCCCCCCCCGGTAATGTCCAATCCATCCGTACGCATGTGTTTATCACCATTATTTAACGGATGTGTGAATCATTTTGTGTGTGGGTGGGGGTGTATACTTGTATATGTGCACGTACACGTATCTGTATGTGTGTCACTTGCTCGAGCGCTTATGTAAAACTATGTATATATAAATTTATATACATGTATGTGTGTGTGCGTTTGTGAGTGTGAGAGTGTGTGTATGTGTGCGTGTGTGTGTGTATGTATGTGTGTACATATGCAAGTAACGTTATGTAACGTTATGTGTGTCTGTGTGTGTGTGAGAGAGAGGGAGAGAGAGATTGTGTGTGTGTGCATGTGGCGTTGTGTGAGTGTATGGGTGTCCGTGTGTCTGTGTGTGTGCGCGTATGTGTATGTGTGTATGTATGTGTGTGTGTGTATATGTGTGTGTGAGAGACAGACAGACAGACAGACAGAGAGTACGTGAGTGTCTGTGTACGTGCGCGTGTACATGCACCTGCCTACATGTGCCTGCCAGCCCATCACGTCCATTAGTATCACCCTATCCACGCAATTTGCCAAAAAGCCCCAGACGGGGTATCCAGTTGCGCGCGTCGCCCTCCTAATTAAAAGGTTATTTAGAAACCACTCACGCCGTACTCCTCGCGAAAATTGCCACAATTTTCCCCACATGAAAGGCACTCATTCATGACAACGACAACACAATACCGCTAACATATATGGTTAAGACCATCGAATAAACACAATCAAGCACAATAATGGGTGGAGCAGAATCTAATAAAACCAATGCGACACGACAAGCTTGTTCTGCGTACAGAAAGGATTTTTGACACCTTGCTACACTATCCGTAGGGTCCGTGTGTAATTTGTATAGCTGTTGAGTCCGTAACAGGCCAACAATGTGAAAAGATAACTCAATGAGTACGTTATACCCGATGCGGGGGTAAGGGTAGATTAAGGAAACCAGCAATTGGCAGGTAAAAGGGCCTCCCGCTGAGAGGACATGCTGGAAACGAGAGCCTTTTTTTACTATCCAGACGTTGATTCATCTGTGTGTAAAGGTTGTATCTCACTGCACTTGGGGCACCTGTGCGTCACTGCGGGGTTCGAAAGATTACTCAACGAATTTCAGAGATACTAGAGAAGGAATTTTCTTACGTTTTGTGTGTTTTGTTGTCTTCTAAGTCATACTTTAACGTATAACTTACTTACTTACTTTAGTTATCTATATTATAAAAAAAATCGGCGAAAATAACACAACGGTGCGGCAATGAACGACCCCCGCAGTGCCGCACCGGTGCCCAAAGTACAGTGAGATACCACCTTTTAAAAGTCTCAAGTTCTATACCAGTGGCATGCGATGCGTCTAGTACTATCATATTTTAGCTTCAATCGTAAACATGAATAATACAGAAAACAGGAATAACCACCGGACATGACTTATCATACTCTTACTATATTTAGTGGCATAGTTCGAATGATACAGCCACAGGTATACGAGTATCCATTTGTTTGTTTGTTTGTTTGTTTGTTTGTTTGTTTGTATTGTATACTCGGTAAACCGCCTTACGACGCAACACACGAGGTTTGTACTGGACAATACAAGCTGCATATCCTAACTGATAAATCTGATCCGCTACATGTGTGGTGGGTCCTTTGATATACTCAAGATGTGGCCCCATTTAACGTTCTACTCTGGGGGCGTCCCTGGTCGAAGCTAGGCACTCATTCCACCTGAGTAAAGTGAAGAAATTCGTGCTGAGTGCCTTTCCCAATGAAGTGAAGAACAAAAGTTCAGAGTTGCGAGAGTGACAAGAAGAAGTTGGTAGCAGTGGCCCTTTATTAACCTTGGCTGTCAGAAGACAGACACTCCAGGTCAAGGGGGTCAATGGAAGAGTCTACAAATTCCCCGGGAGTAATAGCTTTTTGTCAGTCTGTATTTTCTCAGTCATATACTTCCGTATGCTTACGTGACGTTCACTGTGAATCAGTAACAGTTACGTCCCTCGAATAGGACGTTTAATAGAGGTCCAGTCTTAGAGAAGAGCCACATCTCGAGTTGGTAGAAGAACCCACGTACACCACACTGAGAGTGGGGGCCTTCCCGTTGTTTGTGAATAAAAAAATGCCCGGGCATGCAGCTTGTATTATTCAGTACAAACCTGGTGTGGTACGCCAAGAGACCGGGCATGAGAAACTCACGAGATATTTCACGGAGCTATGAGACCCTCGAACTCTTGTTGAAATGTGAAGTGGCGTTTGCAGATGCGAAATGCATGCCGGTCATTTCCGGTATTATTAATCAGATGTGCTTTTCAAAATTCCACCAAGCCACCAACTTATACACGTCAATCACATGGCTAGATAGAAAAACATTTCATCTTGAAAAGGTCACCAGTATTTCATTACCACTTATTGTTTTATAATTCCTCCCAGCCAACCCGCTCTGTGCCCATGTGTGCAGATCTAGAGCCAGAATTTCCCTGCTGAGACTTCATAACAGGTTTTGATACTGTTCACCTTTATCCGTGGGGTAACCTTTATTCGTTGTTTTTCAAAACAGCACATTTAAGGATATCAAGTCGACGGACGGTTGTTTCAAATTGTGATATTTTCAAAATGCTTTTAAAAACAACGGATATAGGTTACCCCACGAATAACGGTGAATTAACGTTACGACACTTGACATTTTGTAGACTTTGTACCGACTGTCCATGGGTAGATTGTTTTATGATAATGAATGAATGAACTTTATTGCACAACATTTGTACATGGTACAATTGTAAGGCAACAGTAACAAGTCAATTAATACAATGATACTCGTCTAAGTTCTATAACTACATACAAATATAGTATAGAAATGTGAACATAAATGGCGTATTGACATAGTGTAATATGAAAGTTTAACAAGTTGGTCCGTTACTGTACAATAGATTCTCTCTTTTTTAGAGCATTGCAAATGTATTGGCCTAAATACGAAGATATGTATGTAGTCTGGACATAACATCGTAAGTAGCTGTATGATATGGATAGATTCCTCTGGGAACCCCAAAAACTGATGCGAGCGTGCGAATAAAAAAAAGTTTGACCAAACAAAAGTTGCCTTCATTGTGAATCTAAGTGGCCAGGAAGGTTGGACAATTGACTGAGAGAACACAACAGGATATGGTATACAAAATTACAGTGTCTTCGTTTTTGTTCTTTCACATCCTCCTCTTTGACCTTGGAATTGACTTTGGAATATGACATTGATATCATTTTCCGATATTTCTAATTCAATCTACGGCAGATATTTGCTCATTTTACAGCTTTTTGTGCGACTAACAAATTTGCGCGAATTTGTACGGCCGAAATTTCATACTATCATTGTTAGATTGCAACCAATCAGGGACTTAAGTACCAAAAGCAGTAAATCAGATAAGATAGACTTAGCCTTCGTCAATAACGTTATATTACTGCTTCTGATTTTGTCGGTAGTGCCATCCATTTAGATAAAACTAGTACGTGTTTGTACACTAATGTATACATTATATTCGAAATGTTCTTTTTTCCTTGCCTTATACAAAAATGAAGTTACGAATATCTTTTTTCTTTGCAAAGTTCTGGTGGATGCAGTCATTTAGTCAACATTTGTTTATGCGGAAACATACACACTTGTAAACACACACGCAAGCAAGCATACACACACGAGTACGCACACACACGAGCACGCACACACACGAGCACGCACACACACGAGCACGCACACACACGAGCACGCACACACACGAGCACGCACACACACGAGCACACACACACACGAGCACACACACACACAGGCACGCCACACACACGCACATACACAGGCAGACACGAAGATACACATATACAAACACACACATGCACACGCATACATACACACAGTGCATATGCATACACATTCACACCCACAATAAAACCCACCTGTGCTTTAATTTTATATCCCATTTTTTCAACTCTCTCGCTAAAACCCCAGGTAATATCACCTTACCACTGCTTGGACAAAACACTCCAATATCGGTCATGGAATGACCTGTACATTGGAGGCAATGACTCTATTTCATGGATGCCGTCCTCTGAACACCCAATAACTGATGTAAACGTGTATCAAAAATAAACAGTTGACCAAAAGTCATCAAGAAACAAAATAGATGCTCAAAATTTAAAAAGCTACAAGATCACGAATGTATGCATGTGTGTATGTACAAAGATGATTGGAGATGGGCAATCTCTTTGTTTGATGCGCATGAATATCATCCATACAGCCAAGGCAGTGTGGCCAAGCTAAATCATTATCATCATGTCGATACATGGACCGTACGGTTGACTGAAAAGGCAGCGTGGCTTTTGTAGACTACGAACATTTAGAATGTTTTCATGTTTTCTCTGTCAAGCTACTCACACACAATGCTATACTTTTATACTCGCCCTATTATAGTATTACGAGCAAAATATCACCCCACACATATTTGTTTTTTCTAGCACACTAACAAAATTTATGCGACTTTTGTCCTGACTAAATTTACTTTTTTAGGAACGTAGTATTATTAAAAACGGACAAATTTCTTCATTCATAGAGCTGCCACCCTACATCTACTTGGTTTCTTGTCAGAAGAAGAAGAACACACCAAAAACATGAGGTTTTCTATATCGGCGAAAACATAACTATAAAGGTCTGTACTAACGTTAGTAGAACAGCTATGTGGATGCTCCTGTATTGAAGTATACATGTGACTGGAAATACAACACCGGTCTGAGCATTATGTTATAGGTCATAAAACGTACATGTGACTGAAATAGAGTATCACTAGTGTGCTGTCTATTTTAAAGTCACGTTTTTTTTACAGAGGATGTTTCTTTATTTAATACCCCAAGCTTTCTTAGACATCAAATGATTCTTTGCGGGGAGAAACAACACTAGCTCTATTTTTACCCGTGCGAGGGAGGTCATATTTTCATCAGACTTTCGTCGTCCTTTTGATTTGTGTCCAAACAGGATGGGATGGATTTTAGGATCTTGATTTTGTTTTTGGGTAGTTTCACCCGGGGGAAGACGTTGCGATAGATGTAAGGCACCTGAGAGCTCCAAGCGTGTGAATCGATACTGGAGTTCTTTTTTTAGAAACAAGTTGCCTGTTCAAACCTTTCTGTAGTCAACAATAAGTTTAATTTCATCTAAACAACGCTTCAAATATTTGGGACTTACCCAAATTGTCGACTGACGGAATGGACCGGTCTTCTACCGTTTCCGTAATGCGACATTGTAGTCACGTGACTGCAACAACGAGTCGTAAGTGCTAGATAGCCTGTGTCGCCCCCCGTCTCTGTTCAAGGTCACTAACCAGAAGAAAATGTTGGGTAAGTCCAATCCATTTGAGGTGTTGAATCGATAAATTTATGCTTTCTTTCTTAATGTCTTTTACCAACACAGATGAACTTTCATGCTAAAAACCAAAAGGCCACACTGACTTTATTTTATGGATGACATCCGCGTGCGCATTGTAAATTTGTAGCCACATGTCACCCAATAAGCACCCCTGGTCGATCTGGCAATTTATGCTTACCTGCTCTCCATGGTAAGGGGCACATGGTCAGGGCATGGATGTCACAGTGCCGTTGTTCCTCTCTTTAAACAAGAATTACAATAAAAATATTATTGGAATGGCGAAAATTGTGTCTCACAGTTTTACTGGACCGAAGGTGTAAGACAAACGTTAGCCAAGCCTGGCAAAGAATGGACTGGATGTTTAGTCTTGTGGTTTAGCGACATTTTTTTTCTGTGCTTGATTTTTCTTTTGGGTCTCCTGAGGTTTTAAGTCAGTGTGGCCTTTAATATGATTATTTCGCGTTTCAAGTGCTTCACACCGGCATTTCACAGTAAGTACAGGCTTAAGCTAATGGCACAACCAGCCGCACGTGCAATTTGTCCGTACGTTCTTTTGGGAGACCACGTCCGCCACGTATTTCTGAAAACGTTCAGGCGGTACAGGACAGGCGCGTCGCCCGTACTGGAACGTACGGGGGGCGAATCCGCAGCCCGATGGCACACAAAGTTTTGCCTGCACGTAAAATTCTATGGCGTGTCTGCGTGCTCCAAAATCCGTCGGATTCCCCTGCGAGTTCGTACGGAGGCGGCACTTACCACTTACGGATCCCAAAAGATTGTCCACGTTTTAGCTTGGTTTTAGCGGGTTGTGCCCTTAGCTTAAGCGAGCCAGGCACTTTGTTTGCTCCACTTACAGCTTATCGATAATAAGTGTGTCTAAGGATCTTTACCGTACTCGAGGTGTTACTCCATTCAAACATGAGGCCTTCACCTTTATATCCCACCCGAGATAGCCTGGACACCAGACTGTTTCCAGGGCCCACACAGGCCATCTGAGTTAGACTCTGCACGATAGATATTATTGAGATCGGGCTGGCGGTTTAGAATCCAGGCTTTACTCGAGAAGACGTCCATATAAAGGCTTACGTCAAATTTCCAAACCGGGGCCCGGCCGGGCTGTTTGTGAAAACGAAAAATAGAAATGTATACGTAAAAATATACACAAATGATGCCCGCGACTATTCTCTTTACGTCTTGTGTAGTTTGGTGTCTTTTATATCATTCCTTTCGTTCCCGAAAGCTGACGGCCTGTTTGGAAATGACTAAAGCAAGGCATTTATTTTCACGTCATGAGATGAGTGGGAAATAGTTGCAGAGTTCATTTCACATGGTTAAGACTTACGGGGGATTCGAATCCAGGACTGTTCAATCTTCAGTCAACAAACCTATAACCACATGACCATACTGTCAACCTCCAACAGAATTGATTATGTTTACGTTCATTGAAGGAAACATGTTGTTCTTCTCCGTTTCTTCTTCCTCTTCTTCTTCTCTTCTAAACAAATGAGGTCAATGACTTGAACGAGTTTGCTGTCTCCATGGTTACTGGTAAAGTAGCACCTGTGGCGTGGTGTCTGATCACATTATGTAGCAGGTGGCAGGACAGATCTAGAGGAGCTGATGAATTCATGTATGTTCGAGTAAGAACAAAGCCCTCCGTAGTTTGTTAGACTAGACCTTTGCAAAAATCTTATATTTTGTTTACGTTGGTGTATAGCGAGGTCTGTTGGTACGAAGGTCTTGGTACGAAGGTGTTCCGTATACCTGTTTGTTACAAGCCATACTTAAGTTGATAACCCAATAAAATGTCGAAAATTAAAAGTAATTTAAGAGGAATTATGGTATAGTTTCTAATGTTTCTGACAATATAGAAGGGGTTCCGCTACACACTAACATGTGTAAAAATAGATAGACTCCAATGCTCCTTTGGGAACAAACTAGGCGACGAAGGAATGAAAGAAGAAAGAAAGGAATAATGGAAGAGGGGAAGGAGGAAAAATTGAGGAATGATTCGAACAGAGGCAAAAAGGAAAATAAAAATAACGAAAACAGGCAACAAACGAATGAAGGAATAATGGAAGCCAGAATAGAAGAAAAGAAAAAGGAAGAAAGGGGTGGGAGGAAATGAATGATATAAAAAACGAAAATGGGCAATGAAAGAAGAAAGGAAGGAAGAAATAGATTGATAAATGAACGAATAAATGAATGAAGGCCTGATGGTGTTCTAGTTTGGAAAACATCAGATCATGTGTAGCAATCTCCAAGCAGAAGTATGGGCCCGATATGAACCAGTATGATTTTGTGGGTCTCTTTGTGACATTTTCTCTCTTGTACTGCACCCCATGAGAGAGGCTACATAGATACCAGTAGATAGACGTGTCATATGTTGCGAAAACACGCGTAATAATTAATAAATGAAGACCTTTATTGTACATTTTGGCCCAACTGAGCTAAGTACAGGTCACAACAAAGACAATACACACAGGCAAAAAGTATAACATATCTAGTGTAGCATATAAAAGTTCAGCTTCTTCTTGCTTCTTGGAAATGGTAAACGTGTAGGATTGTACATAGGGGTTTATATAGCAATAGTTGGTTTTTAAAAACGCATAAGCAATATACATGTTTCGGTGCTATACATAAAATCTTAATACAGGGAATCTACTTTCTATCTAAGTCTACTAATACAGTATAATCTACGATGAAGGACATGTCATCTTCTTGGTTTTAGCTGCAAAAATGACGGATTCTTGGTTCTTGTCATACTGAACCTACGTCGCCTGTAGATTATGTGTACGGGATTCCAAGAAGCTCTCATAGTTGCTACTGCAAAAGAACTTAGGCCACAGCAAGTAAATTTTATGGATGACATCAGCGCGCGCATTAATTTTCGCCTGATTTTAGAAGAAAAAAACAAGAATTTTTTTCTTCTGCAGGGATGGTCAACATGACGATAAAGTACCAAAAACAGCAAATATATTGTGTTGTAGCCTAATAATTGTACTTGTAGAAGTGGCACTTGCGAGGTACCCAGGACTGTAGTTATTAAAATGAAACTTATTGGGTAGTTGTAAAAGAGGACACCAATATGGATGGCATGAGTGTGGTTACCAACTTTGTTGGTGATGCCAGTCTACCACACTAGTGTCACTTTTACCACACCAGTGTATGTCTTGAATACAGGAATGAATGCCTTGTTGGCTCTGATACCATGTTTTGTCCCTTCAATTCTTTATACAAGAGTCACCACAACTTTATGGAACCTATTTTTGAAAATGTAGTCTTCTTGTTTTTTCACCTATCTTGTTTTTTTTCGCCCTATCGCACTATTTTCGCAGTCTGCAGAGGATGTCATCCATAGAATTTACTTGCTGTGGCCTTATCATGAAGTTCAAGTAACACAAGTGTAAAGATATATGATTCTAAATACATAAAACCGTTTGATTTCTCAGTAGTGCCTTCACCTGTAGTGAACTTGCCTCCAACCCACCAGTTGACATACACTATACAATATCACAGCCCATTTACTACAGCCACCTGCTTTTAAAGGATAATCTTTTTACTTGGCAATGAATTACCATGTCGACTCGACCTTTTTTATTATTTCAAAAGTGTATCGCTTTCCAACCATGCGTGGTTTCTAAGAAAAAGAATACGATAGCAAACGTCTTATACAGCATCTTAGACATTGACAGTGGGTATTCTAGAAGGTTAATATTAAGAAAAGGGGGTTATTAAGTGTCAAGCAAAGACGTTTACGTGGCCTATTAAGGGCTTTTTTTTCAGTTGTCCATGCCTCCATGTACACCACTATCCTTTCCATGTAATCTTTAAGTTTACTTTACCCCACCTTTAAATGCTTCTACCATTAAACGCTTTCTTCCTGCCCACTTCCTTGAGTATCAACGTAAGCACGTAGCCTCTACTCCCACGTAGATGTTATGGACGTTATGTAATGTTAGGGATTAGTTTTGTTTTAGTGCGTAGGGGGGAAACTCCTACGTCCACTGACGTGGGTTTGACTCATTCCATATAAGTACGTCACTTTTAAGTTGTTACATAAGGTGTTTGTATGTATGTCAGGTGGGGGGATTTTCCTAGAAGGGATTCCCTACGTTCTTCCGTCACGTCGGCCTTAACGCCCACACACAAATACATGCCCTACTATGGGAAGACATCAGTTCATAAGACTTATATAAGACGTATGTCGTGGGTTGGAGACCTGTAAGTAGGGTATACAGTGTTCGGTGACTTGTAGCTCTTTGAACGTTTGGGAACAAAGCAATTTTATATACTTGTTATTTTACTTAGAAAGGGCGCGTGCCTTCCAAGGAATGGCGTCAACTGTACTCCGAATGTCATGACGGAATGATATGAACACGCCTGACGTCTTTTGTAACATCAAGGAAAATTAGATACCATACCGCTGAGAACGAACAAGATTGATTTCTTTTCTGTTTTCTGTTAAATGAATTTTCAGAATACTGGATGGCCCGTTCACAAATGAAATAGTTTAAACTTGTAACAACTGGTAACGTAAGTAACATAGAATGTTTTATCATGAGTAGTATACATAAACAGAAAGAAAAACTACAAAGACGAAGAAAACAAATCATTATCCTTACTCATGGCCTAAATCGGACCTGGTCTTCATTTGAAATACTGGGTGGGTTCTTAGGCAATCAATGGTCCAAAATGAGACGTGAAATTTTCATGTTTTCAAAGCAAATATTATAAAACTTTTGTAGAGTTGAGATTGTATGATAACACCTGGTAGCGAGTTGAAGTGGTTCGCATCCCTTGAAATGCAAATGTGCGTTGATCAACTGTAGTTTTGAAGAAAGTAGTGTTTAACGTTAGTAGTAGTGATATCTGCTTGGTGTTATAACGTTAGTTTTGAATGTTGTTGTAATAGGAAAACACCAACATACCCATCATCCATTTTTACTCTCTCACAGCTTTCACAACTAACGTTACAATACCAGCAAATATCACTACTAAACAAGCCTTTGCGCATACTGATTTACAATGTAGCTTCAATTTTAAATCTGTGTTTGTTCTTGTAAATAAGTGTGTACTACAGCTGTGTACCTTCGCCTAGAACGTTATGGTTTCCGGTGCGTGCGCGCGCGTGTGTGTGTGTGTGTGTACATGTGTGTGTGTGTGTGTGTGTGCGTGCGTGTGTTTTTGTGTGTGTCTGTGTCTGTGTGTGTGTGTGTGTGTGTGTGTGTGTGTGTGCGTCTGTGTGCGTCTGTGTGTGTCTGTGTCTGTGTGTGTGTGTCTATGTGTGTGTGTGTGTGTGTGCGTCTGTGTGTGTCTGTATCTCTGTGTGTGTGTTTTGTGTGTGTGTGTGTTTGTGTGTGTGTGTATGTCTATGTGTGTGTGTGTGCGTCTGTGTGCGTCTGTGTGTGTCTGTGTCTGTCTGTGTGTGTGTGTGTGTGTGTTTGTCTGTCTACCTGTCTGTCTATCTGCCTGTCTATCTGCCCGCGTGTCTGTCTGTCTGTCTGTCTGTCTGTGAAGACGATAACTCCAGAATGCCCAGGTGAATTGTCGTGGTATTTGGAATGTTAGTAGGTCCTGATGAGACCTCTACAGGACTCGAATTTGGTCCCCCTTGCGACTTTTTAAAGTACTGCAGTGGAACTTTTTTTTTCAAATATCTTGTGCTCTGGATATGCTGTGTTCACAAACCTCACAACGTACCTGAAGGTGGTTACGGTAGTCTTAAGATATTGTCTACGTGCAGCTTGCGAAGCTCTTCTGCTTTGTAAGCCTTCTCCTGTAAGTGCTTGGTGTCCGAATGGTGGTTGAGTTGGCGGAGAAGCTCAAGTCACTACGGTATCTTATTTTCTATGGACACGAATATTATTGTTCTCTTCATAGGGCCCTTGTCACGTGGGTCTTACAATCGTCGTGCAATGGTTGTGCCTTTGTCGCAGAAAATTCTTGTCTTCGATAATTGTTTGTCCGCGGTTGGTTCACCGCCTGCTTGAAAATCCTACGACAAACAAAAATCACACGACAACCGACGACAATTGTGACAGCGTCGTACGTTAATTATCGGCACCTTGATGCACATCCTATGTTCACCGGATAAGATTAAACTTACGCTGTGAAGAAGCACAATCGCATTCTTTTTATGATTATTTTGTCTTATCGCTTTCTACGACAGATTTGCGACACTATTTTTCGTCACCGAGACATCCGATTTCTCTACAACACATACACAATTGCTCCAAGTATGCTGTACCAACAACTACCTGCCGTAAAGTTGTTGTACGGCGAATGCCAGGGCCACATTTCCAAACCGGGGCCTGGCCGGGCAGCTTGCGAGTACAAAAAGTATGATGTAAAATGTGACAAAACACACACACACACCCAAATCGTCATGATCACAATTTGTGTATATACTTCTTTGTAAACATTTTGATCTTTCGTTTCCGTAAACCGGGCGGCTGTTTGAAAATGTGACACTATCAAAATTTTACCGATTTCTTATACCCCCTTTCCACTAGGACGGCGCTCTCTCTGCGACCTAAATTTGACATATCGCTCAACGAATTGTATAGAGAAAAAACTTATATTTTTTTTACGATTTGTGTGTTTTGTTGTCTTTTCAGTCACACTTTAACATTTCGTATGATATACCCAGTATGAAATCGAAGGTTACATACATCCGTTTTAGGTCGCAGTGAGAGCGCAGCGCGATCACCGTCTAGTACGAGGGGGGTTCAATAAGTTCTTGGCCTCACCAAGAAATAACAATCACAACTCAGATTTTCAGGCACAACTTCATAGTATGAAGTCTTTTATCAATATCCTCCAAATTTCAAATCATTGGAGTCATTACTTTCCAGGCATTCGTTTTTCCTAAATTAGAAGGTAAGTGGCGAGAAAAAAGTTGTGTGAATTGTGATCAGACATGTGTGGGTCTAGTTTCCCATGCCATAAATTAACAAAAGACGTTGTCAAAATGTTTGATAATGATTCTCTTCCTATTTCAAGCAAAAAGAATTGGGTTTCTAACTTCCAGCAGCGCAAATTGACCCACACACTCAGGTCAGGTCAATTGTCCACGTTTTTTTCCTTCTCCCTCACCTAACGTTACTGGGTGTCGCCTGCAAAGTAATGATCACACTAATTTGAATTTTGGTACATATTTATATAAGACTTTATACTTGACATCTATGCTTCGAAATCTGAGCTGTGCTTATTTTTTCTCGGTAAAGTCGGGGACTTATTGATAACCCCACGTACATGTATAAAGTCTTCTATAAATGTGTACCAAAATTCAAATTATTGTGATCATCATGTTGCAGGCGACACCCAGTAACGTTAGGTAAGGGATAACGAAAAAAAAGGTGGACAATTGATCTGCAACCTGAGGTGTGAGGTCAAATTGTCTGATCACACTTCACCCTTCTTTTTCTCCCCACTTACCTTTTAATTTAGAAAAAACGAATGCCTGGAAAGTAATGACTCCAATGATTTGTAATTTGGAGGATATTGATAAAAGACTTCATACTATGAAGTTGTGCCTGAAAATCTGAGTTGTGCTTGTTATTTCTTGGTGAGGCCAAGAACTTATTGAATCCCCTCGTAGAAAAAAGGATCTTACCGTATGTACAGAAATATTAGCACGACTGGTGAGACTATACAGTGTGTGTGTGTGTTGTTTTTTGTTTGGGTATTATTCCACGGACCATCGCATATCCCTGTGCGCTAATTACAAACATACAGGTCAGTAGGCATTAGGTACAAAGTAAAAACTCGCCCTGCCACCCCTACTTGCGTTGAAAATACCCCCGCTTATCACTGATGCTTATCGCTCAATTACGAATGTTTTCATTGGAACCCAAAGCTCGACTGTCTAGCACACTCTCTCCTTTAGAAAAGCCGTGACAGTAGTTGGCTCTTAGGTATGGCCTTGTGTCTTCATACAAACCAAAGGGATATATCCTTGCCATAGGGACTTCTTTCGCACATTTCCGAGAGGCTAATAGAAGGATTACGTACTGTGAAAGACACAAAACAACTGCCTTACTCTAGTATCCTCACAAAGAAAGACAGGACTGGCCAAATAGGGCTGTTTTAACAGCGTTATTCTAACAGTATGTCCAGTTTTTTTTTTCTGTCATATTTTTTTTTTTTGAACTTTTTTTTTACGTGTATAGAAATGATCACGGAACGCGCCTGTAAGCCTATTTATTCAATTGCTATTTTGCCCCCTACTTCTAATTATCTTTTTTCAAACAACACTAGAAGACCAATAGCATTTGCCTTAGGAGTACAAAATGGCTTAATTGTATTAATGTTTCTTTTCTCTGTCGAACAATTTAGGGACCCGTCCTGTTGGTCTTTTCTTTATGTTCTCAAATAATTGTTAGAGTAAAGCTCTTTGAATGATAGAATACAGTGCACGATATTCAGTTCACAGTTAACGCGTACTCGCATTACAAAGATCCTGTTTCCTTTAGAAAACTGGAAATTTTGAAACACGATATAGATTGCCTTATTCTTTTCCCTTTTATATCTTGTCAACAAAACAGACCTCCCCCACCGATTACCAATCAGCATGTTTTTGTCGCGGGTAACCACAACAGCGGAGGGCGCGGGATTTGGGCGGCTCATGACGTCATTTTCAGACGACTTGTTGCATTTCGAAAGAAATTGTTGAAGTGATGAGTCATACTTCTCTGGTTTCACTGACTAATTTTGACGTTATCTTAGAAAATATCATGCATCATGTTCTGTTAGTTTCATTTGCTTAGAAATATAGGATGTGATCATAGTCATTTATGGAATATCGTTGTTTCATCGTAAGCTGTTTTCATGAGAAAGAATTTCAGATATAAAACCGTACGTTCCACTTCAAAACTGTACCATAGAAATTATGATACAGCATCCATTATAGAAGAACAAAACGTCGTATCTATCCTAGAAATACACCCTTAGTGAAGGCACGGTTTTGGTCTCTAACAGGCTGACTACGCTGGCTATCATAGGGAGAAGACTTTGCCAGGGGAGTTTTGCTACTAGAGGAGTTAGTTGTAGGAGAATCAGGAACCTAAGCATTGACTGACTCCCCTGGCCAATTTTCTTAATTTTTTTCCGAATTCTACGGTCCCCGTACCCCCGCAGGAAGGCCTGGTGGAGGCTAGCACAGTTTTTCGGAAGACAGCTTTGCACTGCTGTCTTGCCGTTCTCAAACCCGATTTCCTCACAACCTCAGAGTTACTATAACTCTACTCTAAGTCAATTCCAGACAATCCAACAAATAAGGGGAATACTGTAGCGCCGACCGAGGAGAGCTATGTACATAACATCATAGCGGCGTGGAAAGTTAAAACTAAGTACAGTAGTGCCATACTTGCACGGCATCGAACATACAGTGCCATATTTGTTCGGCACGTTTAAAACAATTCAGTGAAGACTAGAAGTGAAGAATAAAACTTTCATTGACAAATCTAGAAAACGTGCACTTGTCTTTTTCTTACATCTTTCCTAATTCTATCTTTATTTTAGATTGACTATAATGTTAAAGAAGTGACTTTAGTGTCTATCCTTGTTGTCAACAACACCTGTTGACAAATGAGATATTGTAGGAAAACATTGCCTGTACAATTCCAGACAAAAACAAAAGCTTCCACAGTAGTCTCTATACACAAGCCACCTGCCGTTTAACATAAGGTATAAGCACCCCATAAGCTTGGATCATCCGGCTTTCCAAGCCTCGTACCGGCCGCCAACAGGGGGTCCACATGTCAGGGATTTACCTAGTCTCTCCAAGACTCCTTAGGTCGCTAGAAATATTGTAGACACCGGCTAAAGATACAAATAACTTGCCAGAGGAGTTAAACGGCCAACGGAGTACAGCTTGTGCACTAGAGGGAGGGGGAACTTTTAGCTTTCGACCCAGCGGACTAAATTTTTTGGCTAATTACTGCCCTTTTTGCCTAGTTCTACAACCCATACCCCATAGGAAGACCTGGTAGGGGCTACGAGACACTCGTATGCTACATTTGTTGAATTTTTTTGTATTGTTTTAGCTGAAAAAAAATCACGAAATAACCCCTAAAGTCAGCCACAACAAGAGAGCGAGCGTGAAGCTAACTTCACGTCAACAGATGACAAAAAAAATCATGGAAATGACGTATACACAAACATTTCATAGTTCCAAGAAAACAATATTTATTTGAAATTATTTTTCATATTCATATCACAAATGTATACGTCATTCTTCCAAGGTACTTTTTTGCGAGAGACTTTTACACTACTTTACAGTATACAAAATCTAGTAAATGTCCTTTTTTCAAAGTGGCGAAGTCATGGCAAGTATACAACATCACTCGAGCTTAAAAATACAACATTCTGGGCTAACAAGACAGTATATTCTCTCCTAAGTACAAAACTACACGATTGAATTTACATGTACAGGCTTAAAAACCATAAAATATAGCCTTCAAACTTTATAGTTATCTAAAACATTCACATATTCGAGAAGACAACGTTGAACATGGCATTGTCAGTCTATACTACGCAAGTACTCTTACTGTACAATGAAGTCACGGCTTCGGACAAAATATTTCATTTGCATGTAAAAACGGCACTTCTTCCATATATCTAAAAAAGATGTTCTTTTTGATATAGTACAAAGCTATGTATTGCATTCGCGTGTCCATATAAACATCTCCATTTTCTAGTTCGCGTTGAATACACATTCAGAAATATCTAACGCAAAAACCAAACCCCAGTACTGTCGATAGCAAAACAATTTTGTAAGATGCATTTACTCACAGTTTTAAACAATGATTTACAAAATGATATAAAGGATACATTTATCTTTCTTGAAAGAACACTTAAGCTACAAAGAAGTGCTTTAAATCCATCTGAACCAAAACAACATCGCATATATTTTTCTTCATGTCGGTTCTAAACTGTATCCTTGTAGTCACCATCATTTTTGGCTGTGCTACAAAAGTCATATTCCTCTTTCATGTGCTTCTTACATGTTTGTTTTCTAAACTACTACATTAAAGTACGGTAATGACGTATATATGGCACTGGAAATGGTACAAAAATGACGCGCGTTGCACAAAACAGAAGAATGAAAACATACGCTTTGCAGATTGTCGCCGTTTGCAGAATTGTTGACCAACTATAGCAACTGTACACATTCAAAAAATAACGACTGTTTGAAATCGATGGCACACAAGCATACCCGATTGGTTAGATAGTCCATTCAATAGGTGAACGACACAGGAGTGAACGCCGAGGTCCCCTGCCCGACAGTGGGCACGTATTGGTGAGTAGGGCTTGGCGTTGGCGAGCCCTGACTCGCCGGCTGGCTCTCCGGCCACGAGACGGTGGGGAGGGGGACCCCGGCCGCCGCCGCTGCCGCCTGCAACCGGCCCTGTTCCCGGTTCTCCCGCTCTCGTCTCTCCCGGGCTCGGCGGTTTTGAAACCAAATTTTCACCTGCAGGGAACAATGCACATTTAAAGTATGAATACACATTCAAAGTATCAATACACATTCAAAGTATGAATGATACGCATATCGTCATATTATATACAGTTTATTGCAAATGTAACCTAAGGCTATCCTAATAGCAGGTAACATGAAAGAAGACAAACAGTATAGTAACTCGAACTCTAAACTATAATTTTTTGGGTTGGACTTCTTGTATATTATTCACGCGGCTCCCTTAAATGTACTGTCTACTCAAGCCATATACACAAGCAAACCTTCACACCAAACATTTCTACCCAAAGTCTACTCAAACTAAAATAAGAGGAGTAGCTTCAAAAACCAAGAATTTCAATATTTTTTCTTTATATTTCATATCGGTAATTCCAAAATACAATCTTTAGTTCCTTGAGAAAATCTCATAGCGTATAGCAAGTCCGAAAAACGGTGGAAAACTGCATATCTAACTCTCTCAATATTGCCAGCGTTTACGTAGTGCAAAAGTGCCAATACACTTGCTCATATTCAGTATGATACTGTACATCTATTGCGTACCGAGTGTGTAATGGGATAGAGTGGGTGTAGAGGGGGTAGACAGAAAGGCTTAGGTTACGTTTCTTGTAAAAAAACACACACCATTCGGATTTGTCAAAATGCTAGGATTAAGACATATGTACCAGCCCAACGGGACGTATTTGCTTTCCCACCAATTTTTTTCTGTGGTACTTTTCTTTTCTTTTGCTGTGTGTTTGTTTGAGGAGTTTTTTTTAAAGATGAATGTATAAAAGAAGACCCAAATGTTACATGCAACTTTTCGCAAGATAAACCTTAGCCTAATTTTGAGCGGCGCCGTTAATTTTCGGGGAACGCTGTTTCAAAATTCTCCTCTCCCAACATAGAGAACCTCGGTCCAAGTTAAAAATCACGATCAGCGATCCCCAAAAAATAAACGCCGTCGCTCCAGACGTTTACGAAGACTAGAAAAAAACCAACGCTAAACGTTCTGAGTCATCCCGCCATTTAGATTTAGAGACTGTGATCAAATAAAGTGAAATTTCTCGTTAGTGTCCTAACTCTGACTGTTTAATAACATTTTTTTCAAATCACAACATTCGCTTTGCCCATGGCCAAAACGTATGTCAAACAGCAATATCTGAGACTGGGACTTCGAAATGTAGAAATAGACAAAAACGGTGATTTGAACCATCATTATACAGTCACAAATAGAGTTGTTTATTTGCTCTTTTTGTTGGCATTGTTAAGTCTTTTCAATCTGTTTGTTGTTGTTTTTCTTTTCTGTTGTTCCGTGAAATAGGTCATTGTACGAGTCATAACGTATCGTGTTGTTCGAAATTAGGTTTTTCGAAAAAATTTCAGGCAAAAAAGCTCGAATATATAGGTTGAAGAGCAATTTGTTATTGTATAATTTACACTATGGCCCCGGTCTTGAGTGTGAACTCACGGTTATATCGTTTTCAAAACATAGAGACAACGCATTTATCAATACAAATTTAGCTCTATACATGCCCGCTATACCTTGTTTGTTTTTTACACTGTCCTTGGCAGTGAAGCTTTTAGCTTTGACATTTCTATAATGCCATGGCTGGTATAACACCGTTCACCTTGTCAGACGCCCGCGCAGCAAACGCGGTGACAGCGGGCAAAAAAAAAAAAAAAAACGGACGGAAATGTTGTCAAGCACTCGGATTTTCCTATCAAACTCACATCCGTTGTCCTCGACAGCAGATACTCTGTTTACCACCGGCAATATATCTATAAGAACAGGTAAACACATAAAGCCAACAGAAGGTTACATACCCGATTTTCGGACAGGTTGAGCGCCACGGATAGCTCGGAAACATCCACGCTACTCAGATAGTGTGTCCGCCGAAACTTGGACTCCAGCGTCGCGACCTGGTGAGCCGAGAACGGTACTCTAGGGTTCCGCCCAAGCTTCCTCTTCTTGCTCCCATCTTTTCGTTTGGCACCTGAAATGGCGGGAAATGAGTTCACAGAAAACCAAGCAGCGGCGCGCGCGTGTTTTTGTCTCGCTACGGCGCGGCGTGCAGGTAGAAAATATGGCGGGTAGGGTACGGCATTTTTTGTCTGACGTACCGGCAGAGGTAAACGTCACAGCGTACGTAGTCATGAGGTGTTGTATGCCGCGAAATTTCTCCTCTAAACGAGAACACAAAACACTCTGTCACCCTTCAAAACAACGCTAGAGTCAAGCTGTTTGTGGAAAAGAATACAAGGATATTTTACGACAATTTCTCAGTACAGGTAGTGCTCAAGATATTTACCCTACATGAAGAAATGAAGCTACTCTGTGTTGGTGAAAGAAGCATGGCTAACACTGACCGAATCTAGGCCCATACATCGATATTATAAACCTTAATATCCATAAACTAAAATGACACTCATTCTACATAAGCTTTTCTTTTTATACTTCACAAAGAGTTGAGTTTAAGAGATGATTTGTTTAAGCTCGCGTCAGAACTGCGGGGAAAGAAGTATCTATTTATTAAGGTAGAGACGCTAGAATTGAGATGAATTTATGATTTTTTTTTCTACAGATAAGAAACAACGATTGGAGTAGATACAAGACAGTTTGTTCAATACTTGTGTTGATATTCTATCTAACCGTAAATATTCTATTGATAATGCAATGTTTGTCATATACCCAAACATAACTACATCGTTGCAAACGAGAGAATGGGACCATAGACATTTCTCCAGTGCTCAGCATTATAGCGTTTACATGTAGTAATGCTCAGCATTATAGCATTTACATGTAGTAAAACACAATCTATATTTTACATATAAATGCGTTGTTTATGAAAAGAAATGTTTCAAAATTTGACAAATATCGTCTACAACTGGGATAAGACTTCAGGGATTTATTTAACAGTGAAACATTCGCATAGTAAGTCCAAGCACACGTGCGGTGTTATTGTCATTTCGGCAATGTTCTTTCTAGCGTTGCCAAGAACATATAACATGTATGCTTCAGACAGGTTTTAATTGATACTTAACTACGTCTGGCATTGAAGATGATATATTTTTCAGGCCGTTGGTTTTCAATCATTTCTGTCACCAAGGAGGTTAAAACACAAACCTCCTTGCTGTCACATAACATTTTGTCAGAATGACTGTTGTCTGTTGCGTACAGTATCTACGACTGATACACGAAAGAAACAAAACACGGGGAGTTCATAGTCGTTTTAAACACTACATTTTGTCATATTCCTTCTTGTGAATAGTTGGCGTCGAAAAGATGTTCTTCGAAGGTGTTCTTTGAACACATGTTTATCCACTAGAAGGGTCAGTAGCTCTGTGTGTGTGCGCAGAGTACACTTATTAATCTGCTTCGCTGGTCCTTTAAAGAAACCGTCCGCACAAAGGACATGTAGGTTTTTGCCTCTGGCGCAAATATATGAAACAATTGGAAGATAGTTCTGATACAAGCTATCTATTTAGACCACCTAGACGAAAATGACTACATCCTAGACTGTATACAGCTTCTTACAAATAACGTTTTCTTTATATATAACCGTATTTTGATGCCATAAACAATGGGTAGGGGAATGAACTGTTCACGGTTAAAAGAGAATACGGGTATTTCTTGTGAAGGCGTACGAAGGTTTATATTATATAAACACTTACGTGGGAGTTTTGGCGGTTTGTACCGCGTACATTGCAGCCAGGAGAACCGATATCTCGGGTCGTCCATCCCCGGGAGTGATAGTGGGTCGGCGGCAGATAAGGACGAAAGACTGGTAATTTCCGCGTCGGATGTTTTCGGGGGTTCGTCTGAGCCCTCCCCGCCGCCGGGAACTCTGCTTTCCTCCCCGCGGTCACGCAGTCCAAGAATCCCGTCAATTGAGAAGTTGATGATCGGTGCCGAGGAGGTGGAGTTTGTGCTAGCGGCTCTTGTGGGAGGAGAGGCCGGGGATTTCTCCTCGGGGCTCGGGGAACGCTCCGACGAGGACGACATATCCGTGACCACTACAGGTGGCTGTTGGCGTAGGCAATGGCGCGGCGGGTACACTGACAAGAGCGGGTCCGGTCGCTGGTACGCACGGGGCAACCCCACCACAGCGCTGGGTCTAACCACGTTCACCCCCGGCACTTGGAATGGATAGAAAGTACAGCTGCCTCCATACAAGTGGGATAGGAGTGCCATGGAAACTTGGCAAATATATGCGGGACTTCCGGCTCACAAAATGTCACTCAGAGAGAAACTTGTGATGACATCGAAGGTGAGGTAAAAAAAAAGCTTGTGTGGCGTCCAAGCCGTGGGGGCGGGTTTAAATAAGTTGTTGACGTGTGATTGTGTTAACACGGGCTAATTACATTAGGTTAATAGGTTGAGACTGTGCTACTTAGGTTCCAATCCCACGACTAGGGTAATGAGGGTCCCCCCCTGGAGTTACTTGTGTTGGGACGACTCCGGACACCTGATCGTCCCCCCTTTGTCTCGTCTGTCGGCCCGTCTGACCAAATCCCACCGACCAATCACAGCGCCGCAGACGATATCTGGGTACAAATCTTACAAGGTACAGCAGAAGATAAGCTTCGGCCTTCACGAACTTATCATTTTAGCGGACTTAAAAGATCACCAAAACATCTGAAGACTTACGTCAGCAAGGTTTTATTTCTTGCAGACCTAAAAGATAGGTCAGCGCTGTGGTAAATGTTCTTTCCAAGCTCTTTTCAACATTCGAATTCATTTTTGTTTGTTTTCAAAGTAAGACATATGAACTCAAATAACCTTGAATTGCTTTTAAGAGCAGGGATTGATTTTAAGCCACGACGTGGGATTCTCCCCCGCTTAGGCTTAGGTCACATTTCAAAACCGGGGCCCGGCCGGGATGTTTTAAGAAACGAAAAATTACAATCTATACCTAGAACTATACACAAATCATGCCCATGAATATCATTTTGACATTTTGTGTATTTTGATGTATTTTATATCATTCTTTTCGTTTCCGAAAGTTACCCGGCCGGGCCCCGGGTTGGGAATTGTGACCCAGGCCTTAAACAAATTTACCGCAGATGGGCGTATGTACCGTAGTGAGAGTGGGACATCAGAAAGGACCTAAATCTTTCGCAAACTTTCACTGATATGCCGGTTACGTTAGAGGTCCTCTTTCGTAACGGTGTAATGGTGACGTCAGTACGACGTCATAAGATCACAGAAATTGTCGCCACTTATCTAGTATTTCCTCCGTTTTATATCAATCATCTACACTGGTCATTTTATACTATACCCTCACGCGTCAAGCGACTTAAGCCCGATAAATGTTAAAGTCTGAAGTTAATGTATTAAGTGTTTGTTATCGTCTTAAGTGGCTTACATACGACAACATTTTATATAACGTAACGAACTGCAAGGTACCGTCCAAGCAGGTTGAAAGATGGATAGGAAACGGAAAAGATGTGAGGATGATATCAGATAATGGATAGGCATGGCACGTAGTGATACATTGAGAAAAACAGAACCCCAAAAGGGTGGAGAAATTTGGTTGTTAGATCTTCTTTGGTGCCCCAACGATTAAATTGTTAGATGAGGGGATACAAGAGAGAACGTCAAATGGTAATACAAAAAAGTGCATCGTTGAAGAGTTTCATCAGTCACGAATGTTTAAGTTACTATCAATTTTCCTCGAACAACGACTGTTTATTAAAGGTAGAGAACGTATTCTCGAGACTAGACCATTCTCCGCGTCCAAGATGTACTGACAGACATCGAAAATTTGGAGGTACGTTCTCTACCTTTAATAAACAGTCATTGTTCGAAGAAAATTGATAGTAACAAAAAGTGCAGTTGATAAGACGTACAGAATTAATGATTGTTTTTGTTTGAACTAAATTTATTGCACAGTTTTGACATGTAAACGAATTGGACTCGTATTGTAGTACTTAACTTTATTAAGGGTATATCAAGAGTAAGGGTAAAATATTGTAGACTAGCTAAATGACAGGAGATCTACATTATCGCTCGCATTTTTGGCTTGGGTTTGCTCCAAACGTATTTTTGACGTGAATGCTTTGTTCCTCATAGAATTGGATAAAATCGCAAAGGAAGGGACAGAAATATGCAGTTAAAAGCAGTCATTCCATCGCAGACTCCATTGAACATTTCAAGTGATCATTCGGTGATTTTTTTTGTTAATGCGTGCTTTAGTGTCTTTACTAGTAGTACAAGTCAAGAATAACTCATGGGTTGTGTTTTATGTTTGATGTGTGGTTAGTTCCTATTGAAACTTCGAAATGGGTCCCCTAGCGGCTTGTTATGGAACTTTGGGGGACTGATCTTTTCATCTAAAGATTGTAGGGTCACAAATTTGTAGGATCAGATAGCTCTTGGGCTGGAAATGAAGTGACAGAGGTTTGGGCCTCCTAGCAGCTTTTCTGGAAGTGCAGGGTGTTTTTGTCTGAAAGTTTGAATCTGGATAACGCGAGATAACATTGACGGACTGGCGTTACGTTT
Source organism: Branchiostoma floridae x Branchiostoma belcheri (assembly GCA_019207045.1). Lineage (NCBI taxonomy): Eukaryota > Metazoa > Chordata > Leptocardii > Amphioxiformes > Branchiostomatidae > Branchiostoma > Branchiostoma floridae x Branchiostoma belcheri. The sequence goes on along the minus strand of CM033023.1, from coordinate 29,792,341 downwards.
AGGCTGTAGGAAGTTTCAGTAACTGTACACATTAATAGACAGGAAGTCTTATAGAAATGTGGATTCAATTTCTATAAGAGAAAACTGTAGAGGAACTACCTTTTTTTCGTATCCTTTGATCTGAAGATAGGACGGTCACCAAAATGAAGTGGTAGATACTCGTAGCTCTTGTTTTACTAGTATCTTGTTTTTCATATCTTAATTTCAATTTTTGTTCTTTTTAGGCCTCGATCTCGCAATCTATGTCTACTGATCGTGATATCTTACCCGTACTAAGCGTTACTCACAAATGGAAACGTTGCAAATGTACTAAATGTACTGTATTATGTCGATCTCTTTTCGTCTCATGCCAGAATGTCGTCACTCCTATGGAAGAATCCCTTCCTTGACTGGCTGCCTTCTTTTCCAACAAGCAGCTCTGGGCCGGTGTGGTGTCCAGGTGTTTTGTAAATTTTCCCTCCAATTTGTGCACGGCCGACCTCTCCGTCTCTTCTCCTCTCTCTCGGTGTCCGCTCAGTGACTCGTATCCTGTAGCCTCGCTAACGTTACAGCAGTGCATGTTTGGCTGTGTTGAACAAAACCGTCTCTTGTTGGACCGGTCCAGAAAAAACGGACCTGAAAAAAATCGGGATTTTGAACCGATTCGAAAATGAACAGATGATACCGACACGCGTTAACGTGTTTTTTGGCTTACATGTTCAAAATAGTCATTTTTTACCAGTTTCTACAGTCAAACTTGGTCCCCAACAGAGGCAGTTAGTGCTGTTTACATGAAAATAGGATTGTTACCCCTGTCCAAACTCGAATTCAGGGGTTCCCTTTTCTATACAGAGTGTGATACTGATACCCTGCAATGCCCTCTTCATTACATTCTGGTGACGTTTCTCCAGAGAGAAAAATGGGAGTAAAGTAGACATGTTCATCTATGCCCAAAACAGAATTTTGGCCCATATGTACGGACAAACGTCTGGAAAGAAAGAAAATGAAATGGGGATCTGAGCAACCCGGGAAACAGTTTTCCAATAGGAAATGACTATCGTGCTTCCTGCAAAATATTGTAGAATGGACATCAAGTATGTCCTGAGCCTCCCTCAGAAATAAGTTGCACAACTGGGCATTATACTCAGAAAGAAGTTAAACAACTTCAATTCCGGGGCATATTGATAATGTTGATATCAATGTTGTAACTAATATCCACCAAATGTTTCCATTCGACGTCCTTTTTTAAATCAGTAGGTACACTTATAAGTGATGAGAAAAACAAGGGTAAACTGTAATCAGAGCGGTGTTGGTTGTATGGTCGACGTTTGATGAGGGTTCCCTTCGTATTTCAACCATAAAAAAATGAGATGAGTATTTGGCTATCGCTTTCAGTAGAGTAGTAGATTCAAGGCACGCAAGGGAAGACACTGTGTCAATTTGCTCAGCCTGCTGAAAGCAGACCTAAAGCACAGGGGCCGAACCTTTCCTACAACGGCAAAGAAACTCCAGGAGCTAAGGAAGCTTGCAGGATGCAAAGCGCAGTGGAAAAAGATGAAGGAAGACTGAATGCAGCTGCAGGACTTGTCTAAGGCTGTAGATGCAGAATGCAGTGAATGATGATGATGATGATGATGAGAGCCCAAGTTCACCCGCACGCCTCACTGATATCACCGTAAATTGCCGGAAACTAGTAAATCCCAACGTAACTAAAGGTATATCATAAGACGAAATGAATACTGTTGAACTGGCTCATTGAAAAATGGACGTATAATTTTGGTGCGTCTGTCTGTGTGCTTGCGTGTCTGTCTGTGTGTGTGTGTGTGTGTGTTTCCAGATATTTGTAGTCAGCATAACTTGAGAATCATTGTGGATTTTTATGACATTTAGTATGTGGGGAGATGTTGATAACACAAACGTCAATATGTACGGGAGAGTATTAATTGACTGTAATGATATTTGGTATGCAAGAATCTTGGATAAAATTTTACCCAATGGAATGTTAATTATGCCAATCAACACTTGAGTCGCATAATTAACGAGGAAAATCCATAATTCCAATGTTTTCAATGATATAGGACTTGATTGTATATGACTTATGGCAGGTGGATCATTTAAAGATACCAATTATGAAAACATAAGGACATAATTTGCATAATTCATGCGAAGGTACCATACTTCCTTGATGGTAAATGATGGTCTTGTAGCTACTTATTTCATTTGTGAGATATGTTGATTATCTATCCTAATGCATAAATTATGTAAATCTGGGAGTTATTTTTTGCTCTATTTTCAACACTATGTAAATGTATTTGTTTAGAATACGTTTTAAGATAAACAGGGATTTTATTTGAGAAAGTTGGAAGATATAACAGACGGGGCTGCGAATTTTAAGATGTGTCACATTTCTAAACAGTTCTCGGTGGTGAATCGAATTGCCTACAATTGAGTTCTACATGTATATCTCTCCAGTTATTGCCAATACTGTCTGTAAGGCATTAATTGAAACAAAATTAACACCTAGATTTCGACCCCATAACTTCCTCATAATCATCTGTAAATATCACCTAATTTGTATGTTAAAAGCATGAAATGTTCTACATACTAACTTGCGTATATCACAAATATGAAGTTCCTATCATTTACCAACACGTCTGTGCGCGCCTTTTCTCAATAGATATACAAACAAGTTACATTTTACCATAATTCATAGCAATCCATTATCTCAGCTTTTCAAACTACATATTGAAACATTTCCTTATTCAGTATGCAACTTATCTCCACATTAACACAATTTGTGTCTGTCTATGTCTTACTTTATTTAATCTACGCATGTCACTAGTATGATTATTCATAAGTGTAACCATAGGCAATAACACTTGTAATTATCACTACATAATGAAAATAGGGTTATTATTTTCATGAGATGTATCCATGTAATTTCTCTTCGATACAAGTTAAATTTGTTAATTTGTAATGAGTATGCAGTTCCTGTCACTTGACACCATTGAAATATAGAGTTTCCTAATAGTAATAATGCAAATTAAGTACTAATTTGCATAATCTACCAATCGAAAACCCTGACCGTACAGCGTGTCCTGAACACGAAAAACTGGACTTTCGCCGAGAGCCCAATATCTAATAATTTCTTTAATTGTCGTAAAAACATTACCACATACTAAATATCAATCAATTAAATGTCAATCAATCCGTCGATAAGAGTTATGCTTCTGAAAAAACGGTACGAAAAAAGAAATCCTTCCTAGCGAATAGAATGTAACAGACATCACACAATTAGAACATATGCTGTGACCTTTTGGTAACGATTCTGACCGACAGGCATGTTTGCACATGTGAACTCGTGTATACCTATATCCTAGGGGCAGGTGGTTAACAAAAATACCACCGTACATCCAACAATGATATCCACATATAGCATGGAAACCCCACAGACATCCCTCTAAAAACACCGTGTGCTTTGGTGCTCAGCATTTGGAGGCATAAACCTTAAGCTCAAGGTTATTTTTAGACAAACGTGAGCACGGTTTTGGCTCGCTCACGTGCGGGGTTGATTTGTGAGCACGTGCGGAGATTTGCCCCTATGGCTTACTCGGGGATCACGACCGAAAAGCGTCCCCATCTGGCTTTAAGAATCAATTAGGCTAAAACATCTCACTTTTAGGTAATGTTTAAATCACTCTAATCCCTTCTCTCTTCTAGCAAACATATTGGATATTGACAGGACTTTTTAATATGGACGCGGAGAATCACAATAATGCGAGCTTTTGATGCCTGGTAGTAAAAATGGGTTGTTACTACAGGATACTAACCCAGGCTTTTAACGAAATTAACTCTGGTTACACGGGCGTATTTTGTTCGTCTGGTACGAATGGTAAAACTCTCTCCAGTGGATATCAAACACCACTTTGATATGTGCGTCCTTAATATAAAAAATGGATATCATTCATAATTTTCAATAATTCTAAACAGTGTTCAAAGTTCTATATATTCTACAGTGCGTTTTTCAGATATATAAAAATAGGTACACAAAGACAAAACCAAAATGTTTGAATTGTTCGAGTGCTCGATGTTTGACACACTTGAGTAACAAAAAAAAATCAACCAACTAAAAAATCGTGGCCATAGCTTGTGCAGAACACGAGATATCAAAACCGGACGTTTCGCTGCAGTAAAATAACAAGCCGCTAGGGGACCAAAAATCTAACCATTTCGAAGTCTCGCCAAGACCTACCAACATATCGAATATGAAGTCACTCCATTCAGCCATTCTTGACTTATCTTGGTCACAGACAAACTAACGCACACACAAATGCTTCTTAAAACAGAACCTTCTTAGCGAAGGTAAAAATCCGAGTAGACATGCTGAACAATGTTGTTCTAGGTTTTCATGTTTCATGTGTTTAGGTCAGGCGACCTTGTGGCGTCTGTGCTAGGGGATTGCCGGTAACGTGATCAAACATTCTCCTCCAGTGAAATGTCAGAGTGCCGTTAGTTGTGATTACCCATGTGCCATATTTCAGTCTGGCACGTGACCTTTACATGTACACGTTTACATGCGTGTTTTCATTCCAGAATTCTTTCATTTATAATTCTCAACTCTTGATTCTCAATTTTTAATTCTTGATTCTCAATTCTTGATTCTCAATTCTTGATTCTTGATTCCTGATTCTTGATTCTCAATTCTCAGTTCTTGATTCTCAATTCTCAGTTCTTAATTCTCATTCTCAGTTCTTAATTCTCAATTCTCAGTTCTTAATTCTAAATTCTCAGTTCTAAATTCTTTATTCTCAATTCTTGATTCTGGATTATCGACTCTTGGCTTTCGACTCTCAACTCTTAATCCCTAACTCTTAATTCTTGATTCCCAACTTGTTCACAATTCTCAATTATTAATTCTATATCATATCTTCGATTGACCATTTTCATTTCTTAATTTTTTTATTCTTTACGTCTTAATGCTCAATTTTGAATTCCAGAAAAATGTTGTCTTATTAGCTAAGTGTTTTACACGGAGTGATTAGTCAATCTGAATTAGTCTATATCAGAAAGTTTTTGGGTGGCTTTATACATACCAATACAATTATTCACGCGAGTGAATTCAAACACTAACAGTGCAATTACTGTATTCCCTAATGCAAGATCTAACAAAACACACAAAAGCTTTCCTTCTAGCTCCTAACCCTCCTTCATATTCCCCGCAAGGCAAATAGATTGGCAGAGTTCAGGCGAATATGTGTGCTAAAAGAGTGCGAAGGCCCCGCCGTGAGTCATATGGAGATTTCTGATTATCCCAAATCTTAGATTGGTTTATCCTAGATTGGTTTCAGACCAAATAAAAGATTAGATGTCTCCGTGCAACAGATGGGAATGCCTAGCTTGTAGCAGAGCTCCGTACGTAGGATGAGGAACCAATCACTGATTAGTTCCTCCCCACCGTTGTCCCGGGGTAATGAAGCACCTGATCGGCCCCAGACGGCCGCCTTCATCTTCTAAATTACTCCCGTACTCGTCACAATGCCGCCATTGTGTCAGAGCCACCGCCCCAATCTCAACCGTTAATGGGAGAATGGGAATTAGCAAATTGTTTTCGCATTACGGGGAGGTGTGTTGTTGATTTCGTGACAGGTGGAACTGTGTGTGTGTGTGTGTGTGTGTGTGTGTGTGTGTGTGTGTGTGTGTGTGTGTGTGTGTGTGTGTTGGCGTAAACGGTGGAGGCATTCTAGACAACAATTTCAGGTTAACAATTTCAGGTTAACAATATTCAAATACAATTCAATCTCTACAACTGGATAAAAACTGAAATTTACTTCCGGACGTTTTGAATGACATCCATCACTCTTCTGCAGGGTCACTGCTAGAATGAACTGACAGAAACATGTCTGGTCTTGCCTAGCGTACTAGTAATTTGGATTCTTGCACATGACCCAGTATTTTTACCTCCTGAAAATGAAGGTATTGTTTGAGTGTGTGAGTTTGTGCAAGTTTCCCCCGCTTGCACGGCTCAGAGTGACAGGTTGAGTGGGGCAGAAAATGGTGTTACTGGAGACTTGCAGAATGGTTTGGCCCGAGTCCAAAGTTGGTGCCGCAGGTAAAAATGACTCCAATATGGAAGGCATCAGTGCAGTTGCGAACTTGATAAGTGATACCAGTCTACCACACTACAGTCATTTACAACACTTTTATAGCCATGCCCCGTTCGGGGTTTTGTCTAGTAATGTGTAGAAGAAGTGGACATTTTGCACTTCTTGATTACAGATATGAATGCATTGTTGGTTGTGATGTCATGATCCGCCACTTTAATTCTTGTTACAACGTTTATTCTGTCTATTTCGAATGAAAATTTAGCCATCTAGTTTTAATCCATCTTGTTTTGGTCCTACGCCATCATTTTTGCAGTCTACATATGATGCCATTCATAGAATTTAGTTGCGATGGCCAAACGAACAACTCTGTTCAATTTGTAATTTTTGCATTATTAATGTACCACACCAGCGTTGACTTGTCCATATGTCATCATTGGCTGCTTTTGACGACGGATTACTAGTGTTTAAATGCCCAGTGGGGATTGGAAAAATGGTTATTGATTGGGTAAGACAGTTGGTTAGTCAGTAGAAGGTCCTAACAATGTAAAATTGGATGAACTGTGTAATAATGTGGCTTTGTGACAGCTTGAAGTTTAAGCGGGGGATGTGTTATGTGGCTGGCTGTATTGAGAAATGTAAGTTATAATTACAGGTACTTGGAAAACCAAAACGATTTTTCAGCTACAGCATGTATGTCTATGCAAAGTACGTGTGCGTGTGAGTTTGTACCTGTGTATCTATTTGTGTGTGACTTTGCTTGTAACGTTATATTCTATTAGTGTTCAGCACCAAGGACGGGTTTGGACAACTCATCTGACTATCTTTAGCAAGAAGTGCAATGCCTTCTGCTGTAGCATATTTATGCTCGTGGACCGAAAGCGTCGGCTGGCAGTAGTCACTAGTACTGCAATTTCCTACTTTCAGTTACGAGTATTTCGCTCTCGTGGATCAAAAGCGCCGCCTAGCAATGCTAAGGATAACTGCAATATTTCACAACTTCATTTTGCCGTGTTTGCATATATGTGTTTGAATAGTTTTATGTGGCTTGATTGAATTTTGGTCGTTTTCTGGATAACCGATCCGTATTTTGCATGTAAAATGTAAAGAGCAACTTTTGGTCATTTGTGAAAAATAGTCAGCTGCATGCAGCACCCTTATGTTTGTGGTTCAAAATCGCCACCTTGCAATTCTTTCTACAACTTATACAATACCTTATCAAGGAATCTCTATGTTGTAACTTTATGTGACAAGGGATACACCCTGTATTTTCTGTATGCACGTCCCATGTCAGTGAAGTGAAGTGCTTTTCAACAGGAGCCAGAACTATTGCAGTTTTAGCATACATTGTTAGACGGCGCTTTTGATCCATGAGCGTTGAGCTGCAGTGGCAGAAGATACTGAGTATGCTTTTCACTTATGACAAGTTTGTTGTGCTTGTGAGATTCTTGATGAGACCTTAGTATTCAATCAGATCAGTTGTTCACACAAAAGCAACCTGTTAACTCATACAAGCACACATTTTACTCATACAAGCCCTTGCCCACACAGACATAAGCTAAACATACATGTCTTTTATGATGAGCGCTGTACACTAGTTCACTTTTATCCACGGGGTAACATATATTCGTTATTCTAAAAACATTTGTTAGCGATATCAACAGACAGATGGTGTTTCCGAACTGCAATATTTTGATAATATTAAAGCCTTCAATACTAGAAATCAAAGTTTGAAACCAACGTCCGTCGACCTGATATCCAAACATAGCCTAATTTTTAAAACGACGGATATAGGTTACCAAACGAATAAAGGTGAACGGGTGCTACATTACATACAAACATACACGTGCTTGATGCCGCAAACCACACTCCTTATCTTAAAATTTATTTATCAAGCTTATAGGGTGGTCCCTTCCGTTGCCAACAACTGATTAACAACTGATTTCCAAGGGAGCCCTGCAAAAAAAACAATCAACATGAACTTTACAATTCATATAACGCAAGCGTAAATAATCGAACATAGGGGTAATAACTTATCTGATCAACTTAAAATAAGTTAAACACTAACAACTCAGAATCGTTGATTACATTACTCATCACAGCAATAGACATATGAATAGAAGAAAACAACACATAGACAAACGCCAAAATCGAGCTCATTAAGAATAAAATACTTGTTTTGATCGGGCCAGAGATCAGATTGAAAGACTCATTTTAATGAATTCAGAGTGGTTTCTGATTTTATCGATTGTTGAAAGGAGTTGTACTGACACACAAATATACCTGTTATTGGTACTGGACACTATCCACATACAAACACACCTTTCCTTGGTACCGAACAATATTCACACACAGACACATCTGTTCTTGGTATTAAACACGATCCACATACAAACATACACCTGTCCTTGTTACTGAATATTATCCAAAAACAAACGTACCTGTCCTTAAAACTAAATATTATCCAAACACAGAGACACCTGTCCTTGGTGTTGAACATTATCCAAACACAAACACATCTGTTCTTGGCGCTGAACGCTAACCATGCACAGACGCGCCGGTCGATGGTACTGAACAATATACAAAGACAAATATACCTGTCCTTGGTACTGAATATATAATACTATCCAAACACGAACATGATATTACCTTCCATTGATGGGGGGCTGAACACCAAACCAAAATAAAAAAGGCACTCCTGTTTCTGTGACTAGCATTTCCCGATTTAAGTTGGTGTCATATAGTTCCAGACTTCCCTAGCTGGCAGCAAGCACTTGTGGAAAAAAAATCAACGTGCGAACATCTATAGTTTCGCTATCTATGAAACATATTGGCTGACGCAAAGGTTATGCAGTTCCAGTAATAAACGCTAGATCACGCTTTTGATCCATGGAAACAACGTTTCTGATGTTATGATAGTAGATAATTGTAGTTCTAGTGTCAGGAATGCTAGTCACTGTATTCAATTCACGATTAATATTACATTTAAGTTTAAACACAAAAGCAGCTTCACTTGGAACTGCAGGATATATTCGTTGTACATGTTCTTCGATCTCTCTCAGTTACATGATAGACTCTGTTACATGATAGGACTCTCACATTTTGTAGTCCTACCAAGGAACGAAGTGGGTTAATAAAGGTGTAACAGTGGTGTTCGAGTACCGCCTACCGTCCTTGTCCAACAACTCTGAGCTTTTGTGGTGACAGCGATAGCGGTCATGATTTGTAATCCGCCGCCCCGGGTTCGATCCGGGTGCCGGCATGTTTGTTTCTTTCTGTTGTTACTCGCCCCTCTCAATCCTCCATTAATTACATAAATTAGTCACTGATTTGCATAATTAGCATCACATTATGCCAGCCATTACTTATAAGCTATCTGAGTTCCAAAACCCATGACCATACGTCAACCCCTTCTTGAGTTGAAAGGGAATAACTCTAGAAGGGGTTGACGGATGGCATAATGAGTCATAAGATATGCGTTTTCCTCGCCTCTTGATAAGGAAGTGGCAAAGTCCACATTTCCTGTCAATTTTCACTTTCAAAAGGACTACTTCACCCAACTCAACGCAATTGTTTCTGTTTGTCTACCTCTCAGCGCAAACAACTAGTATTTCCTTCAGAAACACTATGTGGTCCGTGGGTGGTCCAATATACCATTGGGCGCCAGAAGTCGCTTTTGTACCTGTTCATCAGATGCAAAATATTCTTGAAAGTCCAATTCAGATTTTTCTACCGCCTAAACATTTCACATGGCCCAAACGCTTCGGATTTACCTTTTACATGAGTATGTAGATAAATGTTAGAGTCATATAACGTCCTTGGTTTAGGCTCAGTCACTTCCCGCTGTAGCTGTATGGTGCCACTCAGTTGCGCTGTTTTGACTGTTTTGATATTGTGAGATCTCTTTTCAACCAATGCCACACTGCTGCTGATTACATCTGTATCCTGGGTATATCTAATCTATCTACTGGACAGTGGACATCACTTGATGACAGAAGGAAAATGTCCAGACTTTGCATGATGTACAAAATGACCAATAGGCTGGTGGACGTACCGACTGATAAGTATCTAATACCAGCTCAAAAAAGAACAAGAAACAGCCATGACTTCAAGTACCAGAGTTACCAAGCTAGGATTGATGTGTTCAAAAATTCGTATTTTCCCAGAACTATCGTCGAGTGGAACTTGTTATCACCAAGCACAGTAGGGGCCTCTTCTCTGGATAGTTTTAAAGAACGCTTGCAGATAGATGTGCAGAAGTTAGGTGTGACGGATCGTTCAGTGTAATACTGTTTCTATCATACTGCGTTTAAAAGCAATACATTGTGATTCTTTATCCTCTTGGGCCAAGTTACTTATAGATGCATATATTGTATTTTTTGGCGAAAGACATGTTGGGAAATGTTGCTTGTCCCGACTACACGATTGTATTGTATTGTATGTTCAGTTGTGTTTGTAAAGAATAAACTACATCACAAGACTTCATCAAGAGGTACTAGATATATGCATGTAGCAAAAACACGCGTAAACCAATGCGGTAAGGAAGGCTAAACCGTCCTTGTAATTGTAATTGGTTAAAAACTGAGAATGGCCGGATTCTTGCATCTGCTTGGGGATTACCGGAAAGCACAAGCACCGGGGATACGCAATGTGAGGCCTTCATTCAGGAGATTGATGGACCCCTATGGATTTCGAAGGAAATGGCGGGAGGGGTGTTTCAAAAATGAATCCAGCGGGGGCATAGAAAACAGCAGTCTTTGATAAAATAGTCTTTGACATGGAGTTAAAAGATATAACGTTTACCTTTGAACTGTGCTATTTGTCCATTTGATTAAAATGTTGAAGACTTGTCCTAAATCAATCGAGAAGAGTGTACTTTACTTCGACTTTAGACCCACTCGGTGCCGAATCTGCAGCAGCTAAATACATAGCTAACATCTGGGTGGTACTGTTGTGTCGGCTCTCTTATCAAATATCTAACGCGATGTCTTCCTCCTCTCTATTGGCGGATGCTTGGATATGGCGTCCAATTTGTAGACTCTGATTGGTTGTCGTATTGATCTCGCCCACGCCCCTTCCGTAAGACATGTCTGGATTGGTCAGGGGGTTCTCAATGGCAATTGAAAGAAAGTAACAACGTGGGAAAGCGGAGTGTATTGTTTGTGGTTTGATACACGATGACCGGGAATAAGACGGCGTCCCGAAGCCAAGCCAAGACAAACAACCCAGACGTTATCAACAGTTCGAAGACATGCATCCTAGATCGTAGCTAAGTCGTGACCAAGTGCCAAGGAAGGAGAGGGACAGCGGAAGCGATGGGTGTTCTTCTTCGGTGGGGGTGGCATCTTGCTACCGTGTTACTTCTTGCCAAGTTGCGGTCCGTTATCTCGCAAGGTTGGTCACAGTTGTACGCCAGTGCTAATACCCGAGTTGTAGTTTTGTAAACACGGCCTTTGTACCGCTATCATCGCTGCCATTTACTCCATTTTGTACCGCGGAATGGCTGTGTATTATCATTATTAAGTCACGACTGTGTAGCACGCAGTACAATAGACTTTTTTTTCTCATTGTCGAATTCTTCACACTGTCTTGTTAGCGTTCAACACACAGAAGAAACCGCGACTTGTTTTTTCTCGCCATTCTTTGGCACCCGGGTATAATCAATTAGCAACCGTTCTGTTTGCTTCCCCTGTGTTCTAATGACAATGTTCACAAGGGATTTTTGAAGCCCATGGCTGTGTCATTCTTATACCTTTCTACTAGGCCTCTTACTTCTAGACAACGAAACGATCTCAAAACAAAATTGTAGACGCTTTTTAACGCTTCATGCGTTTCTGCTCGACTACGTTTGTACAAAGGATAGGTTTTAACCCGCTAGGGATAAGAGTCCAGTAGACCAGGAAAAGTTCTCCGGGCCTTTGAAATCCTTTAATCAATATCAAACTGCCAGAACTTCCAACTTTTTTTTACCCTGATGTTGTCACAGTTCTACTATGACATCTTTTTATGATACAGTATTGGAGTGTTTCTCAACACCATTGTCCATAATGTTAACCATGAAATTAGCCTCATTTTTTAGGCTTTCAGTTTCTCTCTTCCATTTCAAAATATGGTGTCGAAGATTCGAAGAATGGGGAGACGCATGTCAGGGACATACCAGGTCTATTCAGTCCTTCTTTTATGATTTTTACCCTAAGGCCCACTTCAAACAGACAACACTTATATAGTCGTGCGACTGTTATTGACTATTCGTTGTGGGCAACGGTTGTCTTTAGACATGCGTCCAGAGTATTGCAGGACACCCGCGGCGCAGGATTCCACTGCGGTGCGTGCGTGCGTGACCCACAGTGACCTCTTGCTTGCAAATTAAAAATGGCGGGAGAATTCTTCATTTTCGTCATGCAGCAGATTACTATTCTTTTGCTTGCAAACAAATATTGTCCCCAACAAAGAATGACACAGAGACGGTAAAATCTGGAATTAAACCCGGCGTTCGTGGCCGCCGGTGGTATTACAGATTACTACTAGTATCATGAAGGATGTAGCCACTGGTGGCGGGGCATTGCGCTGGAACAGGCAGTTTCTGATGACAAAAATACGTTGCCATTACTGACTGCATGTACATTTACGGAGAAAAATGCCCTTTCAAACAGAAAAAAACATGCTTCAGGCATATGATCCAGTCCCGTCGCCGGCGACGATTTTTCTTTAGACATGTGAGGATTAGTTGCGGACCCCCCGCTGAAGGGTCGCGCGACTGGGTCCGAGGTGGTCGCACGATGATTCCATAAAAACCCTCGCACGACTATTTTGATCCTCTTTAGACAGCCTAAAAATATCGTCGCCGGCAACGTTGTTGACAACAACAGTCGCACGACTATGAAAGTGTTGTCTGTATAAAGTCGGCCTTATTTTCACCGTCGGCAGCGTTAGTGACGGACAGACAAACATGTTGTTTAAGAGGGTCTGCCTGGGGGTCTGGCAATGTTTAATGCTGATTTCGGAAAATCTCCCAACGTATCACGCTAAAATGCGCAAAATTTGGTTGCCTCTACGAATTACGTGACGCTTTTCCCTACAACTTACAGGAAATTTGAAATAGGCTGCCAACACGTAATACGGAAAAGAGCATGCAGACCCTAAGATTTTAATCTGACTGTTGAATCTATATTACTTCCAAGACAACAAATTTTTTGCAGATTAGGACTTTTTAAACTTGCTCAAGCACAGGACCAAAGTGTCATAGCTTTTTGAAGTACATTATACCAGTACCGAGGTAATCACCGATAGCTACAAAGTTTGAAGTCTTAGTAGGATATTAGTAGATTCTGGGTGCATGGGTTCTAATATTCTCCAACAAGGTTGATGGGGAAAATCGTGACCTTTTACTTGATATGTGATGTAAGAAAATCATCATCATCATGTAAGACAAAGGTCACCATTTTCCCCATCAACCTCTGTTGAAGAGTAGGTTCTAAATCAATAGGCCGCTGGCATTCTTCTTGACCTACACAGTTACTAATGTGAAAGAAATAAACTTTGCTGCACCGGGCACCATTTTGTTTTTAAAGTTTGCCAATCTGTTCAAAGGTTACAACCAAATTGTATTGTTAGGGGACTTCTTTGTGGGTTAAATGCATAAATCATTGACCTGTGGCAAACCAGACCAACTGAACTACATGTAGGCCAACTTGCCCCAAGACCCTAACCCCTGGCCTGTGTAACCCTGGCCAAGGGTTTCACAGGCCAGGAGAGTTAGGCATGATCTAGACACAGTTTTTCCCAATATCTGCGAGCCGACGACCTCTCGCCGACAGCTTTTTTTCAGCGTCTAAATGGAACTGGAATAAAGCCATAAAGATATCGGCAGAATTTCTCCTGAAAGGTCCGGAGCATTCGCCCAATAGCAGGGGTCCCCGACAACTTCCGCGTGCGTGTAGATGTGTCCCGACTTCGGGAATGCTCATTAGCATATAAGGCGCCGCTCATTAGGCTATATAGCTGTTAATGACTGCAAGCGCCACGGGTGTCCCGCGGCCAACGTTCCAGATCCCTCCCGACATCTCCACAGATATCGGCAAAAACTGTGTATAGATTGGGCCTTAGGGTCTTGGACCAAGAAGTTGCCAAGTTGACCACCTGGCAGTTGAGCTGATCAGTTGACCAGGGTGCTGGCTGGCCGAGTAGACCAGGGTTTCAGCTGAGTTGACATAAGGGCGTTGGGCGAAGTTGAAAATGGTCGTTGACCATGGAGGTGTTGGGCCAACTTTACAAGGGTGACCATGTTGAGCCAAGTTGACCAGGGTTTAGGCCCAAGTTGACCAAGGTTGACCAAGAGCTGACCATGAGCTCGATACAATCAATTCATGCTAGGAGGGTCATGTAAGATATTATGGTCAAAAGCTAGATGCTACGTAATGATTATAGACCCTGAATATAGAGCATTATTACTACAAGCTAAAATTTGTTCCTTCATAATGCCCTAGATTTTGGACCACATGTTCTAACTTACAACAATTCAATACTGAATCAACACAACCAAACTCAAGATCCCAGGTTGCCCCAAGGTTGCGATAGCAATAAAACAATAGAAAGTTTGTTTTCCCGCTTATCCTATTACATTCGCAACCTCGGATTTGTTGCAATTATGGGAACACCACAGGTGTCACTGATCTTGGGAGGCTATTATGTCCACAGTACGAAGCAAATCTTACTCTTATAGGCAAGGACACCTGCAGCTTAATGTTACAGCTCAACACAACACCTGCGAGACAAATGAAATATATGCTGACTAAACTATAGTGTGATGCAATTTTCTTGGAGTGCTTTATTCGTTTTGATCAACTCTTTGCCGAAAACGTCTTACATGTATACAAATGAAATGCTTAGTGATAAAAAGGTGTGTATTGCTGGCTTCAAGTTCAACAAAAAGGGATATCATAGTTTGTTTGTAGAGCTCTGTAAGATGATTATGCAAATGCATGATGTGATATGCAAATACCAGTCTAGACTAACTAAAATTCCAGTGTAACTATAAGGCTTGCAACCTTTTGGGATTGACAAGTTAACTGTATTGCTTGAATGCCATTCACGTTAGACTAATTAGTGTACTACCACAAAAGTACCAGACTATTAGTTCAGCTTGAATTGATAGTACTTACAATAGCACCTATACCTAAATGTCATATGTCTTGTGTGTGTTTTGGGTGTAGATGGGCAAGTTGTAAATAATTGCTATTCAGGCCAACTGGATAAAACGCAGCTGTGACACATCTTATTAAGGTCTGGAAATGTATTCACCACCTTCAAGGTTAAGGGTGAGTTAATGGACTTCCTTAGCCCTATTGGGGCAGAAAAAATAACGGCCCCCTCTTTTAAGTCGTCGTCTTTCATCAGCTGTTGACTTTACGCCTCCACAGGTAACTGAGTACGAAAATGACCTCGCGTTGGCGGGAGAAAGAGATACGCGGCTTCCTTTCATTTGTCCCAACAGACCGGGCGGCAAACTGAACAAAACAGCAACTGTTGTGAATTGTTCCATACTGCTTAAGATCTGAGCGAGTTCTTGCCATTCCCTGTCTGCAAATGCCAACCGGTCTGAGACCATGTCTGTACCCCCAAACCTTGACGGGGAAAGCCGCCGGCCTCGTCTTAAGTTACAATTCAGCCATCGATACCCCTGATATGGCAAAACCTTTACCCCTTGTTTACTTTCTATTTATTTTCATGCTCACTTTTCGTCAGTCTCAAATGTTTCAACAAATCCAGTCGGCTTAACAGCTATCAAAATACATAAAAGCACACGTTCTATGAATTTGTACAAAAAATGAGGTATAATTTTGATATCGACAAAGTAGTTAAAGTATTTGACGATGAGCGGTTGAAGAAACACTTGAAACGCTGTGTGGTCAATTCAATTTGACCATGTCGACCTTTAGAACAATGTGCAGTGAGTGTCGTCCAATCGCAAGTGACTTAATGGTCATGAGTTTTGGTTCCCACAATGCTAATCTTGCAAAATGGCCAGAAGTTTAGGACCAAAGTCAATATCATGTATTGTTTTTACAAGTTGATGTAGAAACTTTAGTCAAAATGAAGATACATTACTTCAAAATCAAGCTTTTGAATCTGTCCACAAAAGTCCTGGCAAGTCAGTGATCTCTTCAAGCAGATAGTGGGGGCCATGGCCAGCTGGATATGGGTTGGTGTAAAGTTTGTGAAGGTGGCGGATAAGTAGCAATTCTTCCAAGTGCCGATCAGAGTCTGGTTACCCAGGGTTAAGTTGACAAACGTGAACTCTCATAATTCTGTGGTGAATTTTGAAAAAATCAAAGAGATCTACATATCAGGTATGCACATTTCAGATATCGAGGTGTTTAAGAATTTATCGAGAAGGCCTCACTTACAGAAGTTACACCGTTTCTAGGATACCCACAAGTATATGACATTGTATATAAACACTGTTATGTAGTTTACACTTGATTTACACTGCAGGTAACAAAGACCTGTAGTATGGTCTGGTTTATGAGTGTAAACAGTCCAGTGGGTCGCACACCTTTTTTAGACAGCTTTACTCTCATTCTGAGGAGGACTGTGGGATACACATGACTAGGGCTGGGTATCGGTACAGCGTACCGGTACAAAACCGTTTTTTCTTATTGGACCAGTCCAGAAAAAACGGACCTGAAAAAAATGGGTGGACCAGATGTTGGACCGATTAGAAAATTAACAGATTATTTTATCAGGCATTCAGACGTTTTGGCGCTTGCAGGTGGAAGAAAATAACAAGCGTGAAGTAGAGTAGAGTTTATAGTAATTTCTACCAAGTTTTACAGCCAATCGTACAAGTACAGGTAGCGTTGTAGGATTTTAAAACGCAAGTGACTGTAAGTCTAATACTCCACCAAACAGATTTCTTGGTAGTGAAATGGACCATTGGTACTGAATCAGGTCCAGGTTCAGGTCCGGACCTGATCCTTTGGACCTGAACCGGACCTGGACCTGAATTTTCTGCACCGGTACCCAGCCCTACACATGACACTTTCAGTCTGAGTACACTGTCTTGTACTGGTTGTAGTAATTAAAGTGTAAGACCTCTTACTAGTGTAATTCAGGCCCAAGGCCACCTTTGCTCACAAGATTTGGCAATAGTATCACAGGTGGGGGCGATTAATGGGGACAGCGATATGTTTGCTTTACCTACAAGATGATATGCCGTGGGAGACCTCCAATGGTGTCTGTATATTCTATCATGGCCTCTAGATCTAGAACTCACAGTGACCCAAGGATTTTATCTTAGGGCAGGCACCCACTCAGAACAATACAGAGAGACATTGATGGCTTCCAAGGAAATGTTGACACTGTCTTGCCTATTACTAACAGGCTCATTCATAGCACCTTGCTTACTTATACATGTAAGTGTTTTGTCAACAATGACACAAATATGCAACAGTTCCTACTGATTGCAAGAAACTAGTATTATTCAGATAACTAAGACGTTTGTACAAAATATACACCCTTCTGATTTTATTGAACATAGAATCTTACGAATCATGCAGATCTTGATTAATGCGGCCAGTTTAAGTCCATGACATCGTAGTAAACACGGCAGTCAATTACGGAGCCTTGTACCGGAACTTACCAAATACGTTCGTTTGAAAAGCAAACATTGTGCACAATCATTGTCAAGTTTGTTACCATTGAAAGTTTTCAAAATATTTGCTTTTCTGCTTCTCAAAAAGAATGTGAATCGTGGTGGCAGGTTCCAAACTGGCTGCTGTGTTTACTATGACGTCACCGTCAGAAATTGGTGGCAAGAATCAAGTACAGTGTAGTATGGTTTGTAAGAACAAAGA
This sequence comes from Branchiostoma floridae x Branchiostoma belcheri, assembly GCA_019207045.1. Lineage (NCBI taxonomy): Eukaryota > Metazoa > Chordata > Leptocardii > Amphioxiformes > Branchiostomatidae > Branchiostoma > Branchiostoma floridae x Branchiostoma belcheri. The sequence goes on along the minus strand of CM033023.1, from coordinate 29,774,406 downwards.
TTCAATGGTCAAATTTAACATTCAAAGAGCATGTATTTTCTGCAGACATCTTTGTTCTTTGAATAGTACTGTTATGAATGATTGAATGAAATTAATATTAGGAAAAGTTGAATTTTGGTGACAAGACTAGTACTTCTAACGCTATTCAGATTCATCAATGATGCCTGAATGAATACCAAACCAACTTGGAGAAATACTCAGCCTCAATGGCCATCTTTTCAAGGATGATTGCATGGGAGAAATCGGCCAAAATGTACAAATTGTACTTTTCATAAATATTCATATCAGGCAACAAAAGAATGATTATAGCTATGATTGTATGTTGAAATTTATGGCATTAGGATATTCCAAAAGACGGCCAGGCCAGCTGCACATTTCCGGTTGGCTGACTCCTCCCTAGGAAATTATTCCCCATACAATGTATTTGGCCTTTTTTCAGCCATTATCTCAAGCCTGGGAGGACCAAGCTATTAGGGTTAGAGCAATATGACTATTTTCTGCTCTATGCAGTAACAAAAGCCAGGCACTTTCGATAATGGCATAAGACCACCTGGCATGATATTGTCAGCGAACTCAATCAAGTTTTGGGATCAGAATAATTTTTTTTAAATTTCAGATAAGGGATTGCTTGAGTCATTATTTCTAAAAGAAATTAAGTTGACATTTGTTTAGTTTGTCTACACTTTTAACTTTCTACATGGCATCTGCTGCTGTGGAAAAGATGGGCCTTACTTAGACAATATTTTTACAATCATTTGTACAGTTTGTAGTACGATTACAGAGGTAATATTGTCAACTACAGACAACTACTTTCGACCGTAGTATGGTAGGGCATTTGAACAAAAAAGATCTGCTACCCAGTGTCATTTGATTTCCATTCCTCTAGCCTGGGTACCTAGCCTCCAAGCAGACCCTACAGTGCCTTAGACAAGTTAGACTTAGAGGTCATCAAGTATCAAAGCTGGCCGATGAGTATAGCTGGCTAAAGGGAGATAGCCGGCCAAAGGGAGTCCAACGCCGGCTATACTCCTTGGCCAGCTTTGATACTATCTCTAAGGCACTGTAGAGACTTAACTGGGTACCATCTGATTACTTACCGGTGCTCCTTACACTTGCGGCCCTGAAAAATCTTAGGCAGCAAGTGTATGGTACCCAGGGTATTCAGCATTCTATTTCTTTTCTGTTAGGTCTAATTATTCATCCATGATCCTTTACAAGAAAAATTGCAATAACAACATTCTTCTTTTCTGTATCGACAGTTGCCCCCCCTCCAAGAGAGGTCATCGCTCGTTACGGTGAGAGCGCGGTCCTGCCGTGCGACGTCCAATACCCCAACGGAGTCCTCCCATTCGTCATCGAGTGGCAAAGACAAGGCGTGGCCATCCCTGTCTTCATCCTCTTCAATGGCTACCCTCCCCACATTGACCCCCAGTTCCAAGGTCGCGTCAGCCTCTTCCAACAGGCCTCCTTACGGATTGACAAGGTGTTAGCGGAGGACGCAGGATGGTACGAGTGTAAGGTCGTGTTTCTCGACCGCGTGGACAACACCCGCAAGAACGGGACATGGGTACATCTGAAGGTTTATGGTAGGTCCTACAGTTTTCTTTAGCAAGTCATGATTTGGCTACACCAATTTTATTTGCTGCATCTCGGATTCGCCTGTCCATTTTTTTCAATTAAAAAAGGCTAGAGAGAAAATAATACAGGTTTTGCAGGAAGGTTATATGTTTTGCCATCACAAACCTGTAAATATTGCCATTCAGAGCCACATGCACCTAATTTCGGTCTGAAAACAATACCTTTTATTTAGAACATTAGTAACAAATCAAAGGAAGGGACTCAGTGCATGAAATGTGCTATTAAACTCCTGTAACAGTTTTTTTTTTGTTATTTAAGCCGCAATCTTCACCCCAGAACTTTTGACAATTTTTTTTTCCATGTCGGTCCAATTTTTTCTGAAAGAATCCGAAGAAGCAGCAAATAAATTAGTGTTCCTTTTTCTTTGTTGTCATCATGTTCAAAATCTGTCAACACCATCCATTAATCCAACATGGCGGTTGAAACCTGGAGCTCTCCAGAAAATCTAAAAGTTTGTCTTTACTGAGCATTCATTCTCACTGTCAATTGCCATAATGCATGCCCTGAAAAGCTGTATCAAAGAAATCTACAAAAGAACCCTCCAAACAAAATCTTGGCTCTAAGGCATCATCAGACTGCGTATACTTTTAGGCAATCAACAATATAGCAAAACTTGCAATAAGCAAGAGGACAACATAGAAGCACATTATAAACATATGGTTATATTGTATATAGTATTACTAAACATTCATACGTACAGACTTTCATCTCAAACTATTATTTCAGTTCAGTATCATATTTTTTGTCTCAGAACACTATATCAAATTGTTCTGGCCCAACCAATTTTGAAAAGGGCAAGCCAGCTGCCAGGTAACCTATAGCTTCATGTTTGGTTTAGTGTTACCAACATTAGGTCCAGTTCAGTGACCCTCAGTGAAGTGATTACATTGCAAACAGTACTGCTCTAGATCTGCCATTGGTAGCTTTGATTTACAAGCAATATAAATTTAAGGCTGGTATATGTAGGTGGTGGGGTCCGGGTCGTGGGGTATGTTTGGCCCAGAAGCTAAAGGTCCTGGGTTCAAATCCTGTCTTGCTACAAATCCTGTTTCCAATGCCGAAAGGCACTTAAGAAGACTTTCCTCACTCCACCCAGGTGTAACAATGGGTACCTGACCTCGGTTGGGGAGTTTAAAGGAGGTAAAAGGAGAGGGTTGGGCTCCTTCAATGCTGTGCCCTAGACACAGTGGGTAACAACCTTTTCGCCTAAAAAAAACTACCTACCTTTTTATGTGGGCGAAGCCAACATTTAGTTTTTCCTCAGATATTTGCATATTCCAACCAGAAATTAGAAAGAATGGAAGCTGTAAACCTGTACTCCACGTTTCAAGCTTTTTGATTGGCTTAAAGTCGCACTTTCTCGGTTGTGAGTCAGAGGTGAACCTATCAACGCACAGAACACAATTGGCATCGAGTTTGATAATAGCCAATCAAAACTCAGAAAAAATGGAAGCTGTAAACATACATGTACACTCCGCGTTTCCAGCTTTTTGATTGGAACAAAGTCGCGGACTGTCTGGGTGTACGTGAGAGGTGAACCAACAAATCAACGCACAGAACACAAAATGGCATTCGGCATAGCAGCCAGTGAGACGTCATGCGACAGTAAATCGGCCATGCGTTCGACCAAACAGGCGCTCAAGGAAGAAGTTGCCCGCCATGGAATGAACGAGATTGATAAATTTTCATACAAAAACATTATCTTGCAAAAATTGGACCTTGGAATCTTGCAAATTCAATGGTGAACGAACGTGTTCAAGCTAGGCAATACATTTGCATACCTGTTAAAACAGCTTTAATAACATGTTGTAGAACTAGCTGAATGGTATTATTCACGCACCGTAATCCGACGCTCCGGGATCGATCCCGTGGACGAAAAATGTTTTAACTTTTTTTTTTCTTGGGATTTTTGCTTTCTTTTCCCTTCACCCACATCCTGCATTTTTCAAAAAATGTTGCCTTTCTAGTGTATCATACTTTTTGTAACTACAGTCTTATTAGTATAGTGTCTCCATCAGTTCTGATGTTTATGAAGGGCTTTTTGAACTGGCTTTCCTTGTATACCTTTCCAACATTTACTGTGAAGTTTGGAAATGCCTGCTAACTTGTCAAGTCCTTCGAATTAGTCAGAAAATTCCTCAAAATCCATCTTTCGATTCCTTCGGAATAAAGCCAGCTGGAAAAGCTTTAAGGCGTTTTCATATACATGTATGTCAGAACTGACTGGAATATGCCACCTCCTAAAATCACAAAATTTTATCAGTGAGTAGCCATCAATACTATACACTCAAAAGGGCACAGAGCCCTGAACTATGAGGGGCTTATGTAAAACAAGTGACAACTTGACTTAAAGAAGTAGGCTTTTCAATTAAGTTTTACAGCTTCCCTTTAATGGGGACAGGTGGCCACTTATGCTTGGGTCACTGGGGAAATTCCCAAACCATATTCTAATTCTTATTTAGGCCACCAAAAAGTAGCCACAAAGGTTTTACTGTATACTTCATTAATATCTCACATCAATCCTTGCTGCCATTATCTACCTGGTTTAGTCAAGAAAACGTCTTCTAGGGAGTTATTTTAGAAAAGAAAGGTATTTTAACCAGAACAAGGACTTTTTACACTTTTCAGCCAAGTAAGTTATTCAATTTCTTTTCATAGCAGATTATAAGTGGTGTGAAGTCTTGAGTGAAGTCCTCCAATTGTTTGGGCCATTTTTGTGCCGTACACTACCATGGACCTTTGCCCTGGAAGAATAGGGGTTTGCAGCATTATGGGTCAGGACAGTCTCCAGCTTCAATAGAATTTCTTTTCCATCCCACTCATTGTTGTTACTAGTAATCTGTCATTTTGAGCTTACAACAGGACATTTTCATCAGTTTTATGTCAGGAATTTCTGGTTCTTTGGATATATAGGGTGAAACTTTTGTCCAAAAATGCACATTTCCGTCCCAGGTTGGAGGGACCTCTCCTGGAGACCATTGTGGTTCAGAATTGTTACACAGTGACACAGTGGTATTTTTAAACTGCACAGGAAGTCCGCTTCCTTCCAAGAAGCTACTTTCTCTCTAAAGACAACCCAGTTAGAAAAGACAACCCATTTAGAATCCTTAAGACTAACAAGAGATGTCCTAAGAGGTCAGAGGTGCTTAAGTTTCACCACTTAGCGGACAGGATCGCATGACAAGGTGGGGAGGGATAGGGTGCTTGGACTCCCTTTCATCGAAGCTGCGTGGAACGTGGCCTCAATAGGGTCTCTTTGCAGAATGTTAGTGGAGCATGTAGACAGAGAGATAAGGGGTAGAGGGGTGCATTGTCTGTTAGGGGGTGGGGCAACAACAGGTGGATCATTCATATTCTAACCCTCCCACTGTTGCAAACCATTTGAAAATACCGGTATTCCTTCAGTTCTAAATGATACTTTTAGTACACCCAAAAGTAGTTACTCCAGCCACTAGGTGTCTTCAGCTCTTTCATAGTTAGGGTATAAAAGACCAATCTCTACCAGATCACTTTAGTTTCACTGACAAAAGATGGTGGATGCCATCTGAAATGTCTGACCGTTTCTAAAATCATATCCAGTTGCTTGAGTAACTGCATTTCGGTGTAATTTGCCTGGATGTCTAACTTTCATTGATGATACTTTTAGTAGTTTTACTGAAAGGGGTTAAGGATCAATATGTCATAAAAAAACTGACGTACTATACAATTAATGGTGTTATACCTTTTGGCTACCTGGAGTTATACTATAGGGAGCACTTTTGTTCTTCCAGCCTTTGCATTATGGGTTCATTGTCCACAACCTGAATGGTTTGACATCAATCACGATTAAAAGGAAGGAGATAGTGGATTGATATGATATCAATGTCAGAAATATGAGTCGGACCTTTGATGGGCATGCTCAGGGGCCACTCAGGATCATATTTTCTGCCGAGACAGTTGGTACCATTTTGAACCCAATAAAAGCGATCATGTTGATGTCAGGGTACTGTAAAATGCAGAAATGTTTGCGGTGGTTTTATGTTCTCGGTATTCACGGTGGCCAATTCAACGTGAACTTAAAACCAACACAAACATTTATCCTTGGCAGCAAGAGACTACAGTGCATGGTGCTACTGTGAATTTAAATCCACCGTGAACGGTCCTTTTAGCCACTACTGCAAAATTAAATCCCTGTGAACTTAATATCATTTACAGTAACACATGGTCTGGCATGCAGCCAGAAAGCAGGTGGAGGAGTGGACAAAAGATTAAATTTGCATTTCAATTAGTAATTTGATCTGCTAATCTGGATTTTAGCAAGTAATCTATTTGGCTGACATAAATAATTATCACCTTTGAATTCTCACCTTTAAGTTTAAAAAGACGACTTTTCCTACAAATTGCAGGAAATCAAAATAGGATGCCTTACACCTTAGGCCACACCAATTTAATTTCTTGGTTCACGGATTTTTTCATAAAAAATATGGAGCGAGAGGGCGAAATAAAAATAAAGATAAAAATTGTAAAATGGTTGGGGTAAAGGTAACGGCTAATCCAAAACATAAAGAAAAAAAGATTTCAGCTTGAAAAAAGTATAAAAACACAGTAACAGCACCTGTACCCACACTTTAAGGAGCTTATATTTTTATAATATAAAGGCCAATTTGCTACACCAGAAAGTTGGTGAATGGTTTCATTAATGGTGAAAATTTGCTGAGTGATAATTTTTATTTTTATTTTTTTTTTCCAAAAAAATAGGAGCGAGCAAATCCGTGAACCAAGAAATTAAATTGGTGTGGCCTTATATATGGAAAAGAGCATGTAGACCCTCAATCTAATGTATCACATTGAACGTGACTCGATCAATGACCTGTAAACACTAGCCAATCTTGACAGATCGTGAGAAAAGCATTCAGAGTTCATAGAAGCATCATGCCAGCTATTTCCCTCTTTGATCTTTGTATTTACTGCAGTGCCATCTAGTGACAAGTGAGGAAAATGCATGTGTGATTGTAGAGTCATTAGTGACAAGGATATTTTTCTTTCTCGAAATTGTGTGTAGAAGCTTGTTGTCAAAAAAAGATGAGAAAAAAACACATGATATTGTACCTTTGGCACATAAAAAGATGTATGCTCAAGTATTTGAAGAAATTTGTTTATAAATCAGTAATTCTTGTTTACCCTCATCAACATTGAATACTTTATTGTTTTTTCCAGGGACGTTTTATATAATGTGTTTGTTTTTTCTTACCAAATCAGAGGTGCAGTGGTCATTTATATTTTCTGTCAGTTGACCTAAAATGCCACAAAAGACAATTAGTTGACGTTGTAATTTACCATGTAGAAAGAGTCTGCCCGTAAAGCCCTTTATAATCCTTTAGACAATACATTAATCCTTGTATTTTTCTTTGAAAACTTTTCTTTTTAAAATAACAATTTGGAACAACAGTCACCTTACAGATTCAGGATATTTACTTATGAATAGTGATACTAATAATGTGATCACATTAGGTGAGAGCTAACAATGCAGGAGGAGGGGAAAACCTAACTCGTTAGCCCGGTAACTAATTTTTCATTCACGCCATGGCACAATACACACCTAATTTCCTAGTTTCCTAGAGGCTTTTCATATGCAAACCCCCCTCCCCATTGTTGCACCTCATTTGAATAACGTCTGATGTTTGGCAAGTGGATCAGTAGTGCCTTTAGTCCACTGGCTGAGAGCGTCCTTGAATTGAAACTCAGAGCAGTTAGAAAAGGATGTTTCTATGTAACGTTAGTGGAGGAAAAGTGTAGGGACTACGGTTTAATAGATTATGGAGAGGGTGTGTGTGTGGTATTTGTGGATACTGGCCACAGTTCTCTTCAGTTTGGAAATTGTTGGTCCAACCTCAACAGCAGCTGTGGTGTTAGGGACAGCCGTACCAAGTTTAAATGTAACTGCAGGTATGTATACCATAGGCAGAACTCAGAGGCCTTTTTCTCTGTGCATTCATTCACATCTGAAATTACTTGTGATTTTAATGCGGGAGTTATATCGGCTTTATAGATACGGGAACAGAATATCAATTCCCTGCAAGTAGGCTGTCTTTGTTTGATTTTGAACTTTGCACTGGCAGCTCTACATTTTGAAATGCAACCGTTGTAACTGTATTATAGTAACTGCAAATTGTATGCCTTTGCCCAGGACCAATGTAATTCACTTTGAAGAATTTCTTTTATCACCATTGAAAGATTATGCAGGATTGTACTGTTGACTTTTATCTACAAGCCTTAGGGTAACCAAGGACATTGGTATAACGTCCTTGGGGTAACATAAGGTTTCCATTTAACGGTCAATTTGTTAACAATGCTGTTTTATGGGGAATGTGGAAAAGCTATCCTTTTGGATGCCTAGCTCAAGGAATGTCTTCATTTCAAGTTTAAGGTCTCCGCGGGTTGTAATGGACGGCTAATGGGGATCAGACTTCCCCAGCGTAAATAAATTTGACTCCTGTTTTACAGACAAGCAAGGTCTTTAGCTAGGCTTTAGCTTGTTTGTATGTGCCACTGTACAGATGTAGCACAGCTGTGGTCGGCAGTGATCTCCTTGTAGTAAAGTCGTACTGAGTGGACATTCAAGATAGGTTTAACACAACGTAAACTAAAGACAATATTTTTTATTCACAAACTCATGTGCATTAATTTCAAGGTTAGACATCCAGGTAAACAATATTCAAATATAATTCATCTCTATAACTGGATAAAAACAGAGATTTACTTCCGGATGTTTTGAGTGACATCCATCACACTTCTTATTCAGCGTCACTAGAATGAACTGGCAGGAACAATTCAATACAACAATTACAAGTACATCTAACCAGAAAAACTGGTTGAGCGCATAAGGATTGTATGCAAATGTCACTCATATGTAAATCATGTTTCGATAGGTTCATGTAGCCTCTACCAGGCTCCGTGGTTTGGTGGTCTAATTGTCGAAATTGGACAAAAAGATTCAATAGTACGCTAGGGGAGTCGGCTGGCCGAGTAGGACCAAGTTGGTAGGACCATTATTGTGGTTTGGATAATGGTCCTACTCGGCCGGCTGACTCCCCTAGCGTACTATTGACTCTTTTTGTCCAATTTTGACAATTAGACCACCAAACCACGGAGCCTCAGGTAGAGGCTAAGGTTCATGTGCTGCAATGACTTTGAAAAGTGGCCAAACCAAAGAGTGGTGAGGTCTAGTGATGAACACAGGATGATGACACTTTCAGCATGGTGCCATGTAAATTGTTTTGATTAGCACAGCCGAAGATCAAATAATGAGAGCAGCTTGTCAATCACTGTCGAATGCTTGTTAGCATTCTCTGATATGTGTGAGCAAGGTGTGAGGAGGTTGGTGTAAGATACTGAAGATGAGGGGGGTCTAGTATCATTTTGGTGTTAGGCTATGCTGATTTGATTATAATGGATAACATCCTCTGGGAACCCAGAAACTGATAAGAGAGTGCCAAAAGAAAAGAAAGTTTGACAACAACATAAGTTGCCCTTATTATGAAGTCTAACTAAGTGGTCAAGAAGGTCGAACACACAAAGTATCGAATACTGAACAATAGATTTTTCATTGTTGTTCTTTTGTTTATTTATTTTGTTCTTTGAAAGGTTGTTTAGAATTTATAGATTCAGTTACATTTATGAAGAATTGAAGGTTAGACAACTGGAAAAAAGTGGAGATTTTCTTCTTGACGTTTCGGATTGTTCTGCCAGTTCATTCTTGTGACATTGAAGAAGAGTAATGAATGACACTCAAAACGTCTAGAAGTAAATGTCCATTTTTAATCCAGATATAGAGATTGCATTGTCTTTAAATGATAGGTAATCAGTGTAAAAAAAGACATCTTGTTGTTTTGTCCACATGGCAGCTCTGCAGTTTAATGATTGTAAAAATCCTCTATTCCAGCTCGTCCCACCTTCCTGGACAAGTCTCCAGCCCTGCTGCAGTACAATGAGGGGGACACCGGGAGGCTCTTCTGTGTTGCAGCTGGGCACCCTCCACCACAGGTACAGAAATAACTTACAGTTCCTATCATATGTACTACTGTGAATTGTACAGTTTTCAAACTTCAGAAAAATAAAGCCTCCGATTTGTAGGCCAAGTTGATGAAATTAATCTATCCTGGTCCCTGAAATGGAGGCCTCCAATTGGATAAACAAGATGATGTTAATAGCTTGGGTTCATTGTTCATGGTTGCTTAAATTGAGACCTCTAATTGGATGACCAATTTGATTCAATTTTGTTCAGGATCTTTCAGGGTCCCCTAAGAATTGAGGTCTCAATTGGATGACAAGGTTGATAGCGTTACAGTTACCAAAGTTTAGGCCTGAGCGATGAAAGGACCAAATTGATGAATTTTTGTCAATCAGTCATGGTTTCTGAAATTAGAGGCCTCTGATTGGACGATCAAGATGATAGAATTATTCTCACTTGTCGTGTCAGTGTTTTCACCCAGTTAAGTGAATAATTGTGTTTCCCATTCGCAGGTTCTCTGGAAGAAGGGAGACCAGCCCATCATGCCGACCGTGCGGTACAGACTCAGTGAGACCAGCCTCACGATCGCGTCCCTGACGAGGGAAGACGCGGGAGTGTACACCTGCACTGCTCAGAGTGAGGCTGGAGACCTGCAGCACACCATGAGGATGGTCATATTTGGTATGCGAAGTCCTCGTTATTGTATGTGAATTTTTTGCTAGGCTGATAGGCAATTCTCTGTATAAGAAAGGATCTGATCTTCCATTAGTACATGTACATTGTGTACATGCATGTCTAGTATTAAATTTCACAATGTAATGTTGAAAATTCATCCTTTTGACCCTTGTATTTCATGTCAGTCAACAAGTCTGAAAGCTATAGTTGAATTTTATGTTAACTAGAATCAAACTCTAAAGTTCTGATGCAGTACTGTAAGAAGCCGCTGGGAAGCTCAATATCAAAGTGTACCTTCATGTTTCCAACCTCTACTCACATACTATGTTATGAACATCCATCCAGTTTCTCTTTAAGTTGCTGTTTATACAAACAAAGAAACAAACAAACACTCTCTTTCCTGAAGATGTGGCGTAAGTGTGAACGGTTGGCTTGAGGTTGTCTTTCTCCACATACTCTAAAGAAACAAACAAACAAACACTCAACATAATAAGTTCTGTTGCAGCTCTGTAGGAAGAATTGAGCTTGATCTTCATCCAATAACACCTGCTAAATATCACAAAGATCCATGGACAGCTTCTCGAGTAATGCACATATGCATCCACAGCCACTCACTGTAGCAATACCTCAAATATAACTTTCTGGCAAAGATAATAATGACAGGGTTTTTTGTTTTAGGTCCTCCCGTGATCATGGTGCCTCCCCAGAACACAACAGGGGTGGTGGGCTCAGAGGTTGCCTTTGAATGCCAAGCCGAGGCCTTCCCTTCCAACATGACCATGCGCTGGCTACGGGACGGGATCAACGTCTTCTACTACACCTCGCTCTATTCTCGCGTTAACGTGCTAGGGGACGGGACGCTCATCATCAGGAGGTTACGGCGTAGCGATGTCGGGATGTACACTTGTAGTCCGACCAATGGGATAGGCATCGCACCAAGAGCTACTGCATATCTCAGGGTTCAGTGTAAGTAATTGTGCTGAAGATTACACGCATACATGAGTGGGCATATTTTAGGTCTTTCAATGACTACTACATTTGTTTGGGTTCATGCTTATCGCCAAAAAAATCATGAGAAAATGATATGACTCAGCATTAAAGGAAAGCAAAACTGAAATTGAAAAACCTTAGCTCTACTAATTTTATCATAATTATTAAAGTAAATACTAGAATGCCCCAAAGTCCACTTCTTTATGTAATGCTGTCTTAGTTCAGGGCTCTCCCACCATTTATAATTCGACAGCGTTGCCAACAGCTACTTGACTGTTACCAGTATTCATCATTTACTCGACTGCCCTATTCACAGACATGTATATCAGAACTTAAACTTTCAATTACATTTAAATCGTTAACAGAAACAATACATGTCTTCTTATCATGTTAACATGTTCTTAAGTCTAAATTCTTCTTTTATCATCTGTTATACATGTCCACAGATCCTCCACAGCTGCTGCCCATGCCAGCCACCCAGCTCATCCCGAGAGGGGGAGAAGGCCGTATCCGCTGCCCACACAACGCCGACCCTCCCATACACACCATCCTCTGGAAGAAGGTACCATCTTCTTTAGTCCCTTAGTTTGGGGCAGCACCTCAGGAGGAAGGTCTCAACCCAAGGAGGTTGAAAAAAGGAACCTTTTTTTCAACCTCCGTTCCTTTTTTCAACCTCCTTGCTCAAACACAGAACATGTATTTACGATCAAGTTGGAAATGTTCATAATATTGAGATGTCCCCATGGCTCAACTGGTAGTGGCTCTCACAGTTGAGCTCCTGGTCCCAATTAGTTGGCAACAGGGAGACCCCGCTTTGAGTTTCGAGGTTAGGACATCTCGATGGGGGCTGCATGCATGTCTTTCAGAAGGGACGTACATTGTAAAATGTTGCTCCTGTGTTCAATAAGGTAAAAATATAGCAACATGCTACAGAAACAGTGAGGAAACTTGCTGACCTATGTGCCACTAGGCAAGCATGACACAACAACAACAACAACATAATATTATATTTTTGCTTGTTTCGGAATTCTCTTGGTATGAAACTATTATGGAATATATTGAATTTGGATCCTACCGACAAGAAAATGTAAGTTATTATAGAACTTTTTTGATGTCATGTATTCTTGGCAAAAAAATTTGATGTTAGTAACTTACCGCATGTTAATAATGCTTTTCTCCTCCCGCTATCAGAATGGTCGCGTGCTGGATGTAGCAGCTGACCCGTCCCTGTCATCAGACCGAGACGGCACCCTGGTCATCGCAGGTGTGACGGACATGGCTGCAGGCCTGTACAGCTGTATCCCCAGGAATGTGCTGGGATCAGGAGGGGAATCACCTTACATACAGGTGTCTGTTACAGGTGCGTCAGTACAGCTACTTGTTACAGGTGTGCCATTGCAGGTATTTGTTACAGGTGTGTCAGTACAAGTATATGTTACAGGAGTTTCAGTGCAGGTATTTATATTTCATTCCATACCATAGTATGGAGGGAAATATATCCATTTTTGTCATGTTTTGTCTTCTGCTTCTTCTCCTGTGTCATGATATGAAATCCAAAAGAATAACTTGGAATTTAGTATAGGGGCAGCTTTTGCACTAGAGATGGAAAATGGGGTAATATGGAATAGTCCATTGTGCATAGGCATGTTCTGGAAGAATCTATTCCATTTTTTTTAATTGGCATATTTTTGAATGGTCCATTTTCTGTCAAATGCTAGTTGAATAAAACACTTTAAAGAATAAAAGAATTTTGATATTCAGTGACTTACCAACATGATGAAACTGTTGGTGGAAGCATTGGGACCTGGTTGTGTATGAGTCCAAAAGATCATAGTGCAGTATTTTATATTCTGTACATGTGCTCTTTGTCTCACCAGACCCCCCAGAGTTCACCGTGCAGCCAGAGCCGTCCTATTACGTCACAGTGGGACAGGATATCACCATGGTGTGTGCTGCAACTGGGGAGCCAGTGCCATTTGTCTCATGGAGAAAGGTACTTCCTTGTTCAGAGTAATTAAAATATACATCAAGGAATGGTTCAGGTCCTAAAGGTGCTTATTACTATGCATAGATCATTTATATTACGTTCAAGTCATTTGCATAATTTATGACAAATTGTAAACATGGCATTCTGCCAAACAAAAGGACCTTCACACATACGATATATGTAATATTGGTTGAGAAGACCATCATGAATAGAATAGATTACACTACAGTGAAACTTGTCTAAGAAGACCACCCTGGGGACCAGTGTAAAGTGGTCTTTTTAGACATGTAGTCTTCTTATGCAAAGAAAGTAAAAACGACAAGACATGTAATTACCGCCTTATTTGCATTTTCAGTGAGACAAGATGACAAACAATAAATCTACATGTACAGAGGCTCTAGTATTTTGATGGTGGTATGACATCTCTGAACTCTTGTTGTTGTTTGTTGTGTACAGGATGGTGTTGATCTGGATGACGAGCTGTATGACATCAGCGGAGGTAACCTGTCGCTGTGGGAGGTAACGAAAGAGGACTACGGCCTGTACGAGTGTCTGGCACAGAACGAAGTCACCACCATCTCTGCTACAAGCCGCGTGTTCATTCAAGGTACTGATAGTTCACCTTTATCCGCACGGTAACCTATATCCGTAGTTTTTGAAAACAAGGTATTTACTTAGGGATGTTTCAGTAAATGGTTGGTGGTTTCAAATTGCAATATTTGTTTCAAATCAGTTCCAAGCTAATCTCCAAGCAGATCTTGCTGTGGCAAATGGGAAGGAGTTTAGCCGGCAGAGGAGTTATTGGCCACAGCGAAGATCTGCTGCAGAACGGAACCGCTCAAAGGCAATTATCAGGCAATTAAACTGCGTTAGGAAGAAGGTGCGAATTGCCCCGGGGCGTGCGGGGCCAGGGATCCCGTCACGGGTCGGCTGTAAGAGTTCATTGTGTTTTCTGTGACATCTGGGGATTTCTTTGCTTCTTTGGTGTCAATAACGCGTCAATAACTTACTACGTACTGGAGGAAAACAACAGCAAAACGCGTCAGCACGATGCGACAGGACGCAAGTGCAGTGGGGAGGGGGGCGCTGACGTCGATTCCCCCCAACGTTTCATGAAGCCACGGCGCCCGTTTGTTTGCCTGAGAATGCACCGGACGCCGTTAGAAATAATTCAAATCGGCTTTGCTGAAAATGCACGTGCTGATTATGTGGATATCTTTCCAAAATTTCAAGTTCTGTCTACGTTTTTACACGCCGATGTCTGTCCGTCAAATGTGACGAGCGTGGGTCTTTGAACCGAATCCAAGCGTATATGATCGGTAAATTAAAGATTTGAAGTTGCAGACATGAAAAAATGATACAGGAAGTGTTTAGCGCAGCTTTTATTGCAAAATATATACAAGTAACAACTAGATAATAACTTGTTATTTGTGTACAACTGATAATTTCATATGTCGATACGTTGTCTTGGTGCGCTGTGATGCAGTCTGCTCCAGCGGTTTCGGGGGGAAGCCCCCGCTGTGAACTGGCGTGGCTCGGCGCGTTTGTCCCAGATACTGGCTCGGAAGGGTTGTAAAACGATAATCCTGGCCAAATTTAGCCACTTTGCACGTTGGAGGTAAGTGGATACTAGGAGGAGCAGAAACACGTTTCTGAAAAGATCGCTCCTCCCGCTGCCTTTGAGCGGTTCCGTTCTGCAGCAGATCTTCGCTGTGGCCAATAACTCCTCTGCCGGCTAAACTCCTTCCCATTTGCCACAGCAAGATCTGCTTGGAGATTAGTTCCAAGCCACCGTCCATCGACGTGACATTACAATTATCCCGTTTCTTAAAACAACGAATATAGGTTACCTCGAGTTCAAATCCTGCCCAGCCACCGATCTTGTGCCCTTGGGAAAGGCACTTTACATGACTTTCCTTATTTCACTCAGCTTCTGTCCCTTGAATAAGACGTTAAATGGAGGTTCTGTGTTCGGGGAGAGTTACTAAAAAACACCACACCTTTCGAAAAAGAGTAGGGGCATGCCCCGGTGTGCTAAGGTGCATAACCTTACAGTCAGTATATAGGCTACAAAGTCTTCAGCATGTTAACGTTGGTAGCCTCAAAAGAAAGAGAAGAAGAAGAATTACTGTTGGTTAAACAACTTGTGACTTCTTCACAGGTACCTCGCCCCATGTTCCAACCGACCTCTCCGTGGCAACCAGCAGTAACTCCGCCCACGTCTCATGGCGGCCGTCCTACAATGGCGGGAGCGACCAGACCTTCATCATCTGGTATCGAGCGGTGGCGGCCCGAGACTGGAACACTCTACAGGTCAATGGGAATCTGAACAGATACACAGTGTACAACCTGATGTCTTCTACCATGTACGAGTTCAGTGTCATGGCTAGGAACAGACTTGGAGACAGCCTGTTCACCACTATTGTTGTTAAAGCCACACAAGGTAGGTGTAGTACCTGTGTTCATGTCATACCTGCTGGGCTGTGATAACGTTTGATACAGGTGTTCTGTACTGGGTGAAGTTGCGTTATCACATGGGGTTCTTACTGCACAGTCTTCCACAGAATAACTCATGATCAAACATACTTAAAATGCATCGCTGTTGAAAATTCGAGTACTAGATTTAGATGTTGTGTTAAGTGTTGTTAGCCTAGTAATGTCTTCAATGTGAACTCACCATATTTACCCAATTCTTACCCACAGAGCCTGGCTATGTGGACCCCTACAAGCCCCTCCCACCCCAGGACCTGACAGCCAATCTTACTGAAGATGGAGTCGTCTTGAGTTGGCTGGCATCACCCCACCCTCCCCTGGGTCAAGTCGTATCATATGCTGTGGAGTACAGACAAGAGGGCACCACCTGGAGAATCTTACAGGTACTGCATGTCTCTACATAAGTGCCTTATGCACAGATAACACATTTTAAACCTGGATTGTTTATTGGTTTGGCTGTTCAGCACACACAGCCAGCGTTGCCCAACAAGCCTGTTTCTATTTCAAAAGGCTAGCCCTGATGACAAAAACAGAGACAAACTTGGATTCACCAACCATTAAATGGACTGGGGAATATTGGTTGCTGAGGACAAATGGTTGATAAGGACAGGGTGGGGTTAACATAAAATGTAGAAATGGACAGGACCTTTTAAAGTATTATTTCTGACAAGGGCCTTCATTGAGCTTCATTAAATATATTTTAGAATAAAGTACAACAAGCTAGATGCAAACTCACAGCTTCTTGGTCCAGAGGCAAGATAGCTAACCACTTCACTAACTATGGGCAGCTTATTATGATCTCACTAAAAACAGCACTTAAATCAAAGGAAGAATTTGACTGTGGCTGAATGATTTTTCAGGAGAGCATAGGAGCAGAAAACACAACTGTACTCGTGGTGGATGATCTTTATCGGCAAACAACGTACGAGTTCCGTGTGTTTGCCTTCTCCGAGGTGACCTTCAGCGAGCCCAGTGAAGTCATTTCAGTCTACACAGGAGGTACCCTACTTATTATTATTGATAAGTCATATTGTTTTTATCTTTTTTTCTTCTTTACACTAGGTGCCATACAAGGCCAGAAGGCCATGCAAGATCACAAGCTATGCAAGCCTGGAACAATGGCTTATTGACAAAATAGTAGATGACTCATTCCCTATCCCATTCTATTGTACACCTACATGTAAACTGGGAACATCAAGGGAAAAGCTTCTCTGTCTATGTAGACATTTTGGTACTTGGGTCCAGTTTGTAATGTGTGCACTGTGATGTACATTTACTACTCGTACTACATGCAAATTGTAATTATAAAGGGGGGAAAGTCCTACAGTTACAGTTGTAATTCCGGTATGTTCTGTGCAAATGCAAGCTCCTTTTTTGTCTGTGATCCTAAACCCTAGCAAGCCATGCTTTATTCTTGTAATATGACATATTTTGATATCTATAACAGCTCTTGGATTTTCACCTTGAAAGTTAATGGGGCTTTCCATATCTCTGACATCTTGCTAAATTCAAGGTATTGTCAAACACTGTTTTGTGTTGTATTGATTATTCCTCTCCCACCCACCCCACGCCTCCCAGACATCCCAGTATACACACCCCCGGTGGGAATAGCAGAACAGTTAGGGGTTTCCACACCTGTCCTGGCAGGGGTGGCTGGAGGCCTCGGTTTTCTGCTCCTGGCTATCTTGCTCAGCTGCTTTGCCGTCAAGGTCATCAACAGGAGAAAGGTCAAAAGGAAGGAGCAGAGGCAGGGTGAGTGGGAGGGCTTTAGTTGCATATTTTGTCTCTTAATTTTCTTTAGTGGAAGATGATGATAAAAATACCTGTATTATATTTTTATGTATTGTTTTAACCCTGTGACTGTGTTTCTTCTCACAGAAAATGTGAAGTTAATCAGCTTGTCAAAGTAAGTATGAACATCTTTGTCGTTTATTATTTGTAACAAATTACTGTTGTTGAATTTCTAGCCCCTGATAGTTGTGCACAACATGTAGTTAGTCTTCCATGAAAGCTCAAAATATTGTATAGGCATGTCTTTGTATGTGTGTCTATCTGTCTGTGTGTATGTATTTGTGTGTGTGTCTGTGTCTGTGTTTTTGTGTTTCTGAATATTTGAGGTCCATATAACTTTCGAACCTCTGGATGATCTTGTAATGATATTAGGTTGGTTTGGGTTTATGCCCCCTGGTGCGTGACTTTGGTACTGCAGCATAACTTGTGGTTGTCATATCTTGTCTTGGACGTTCTATGGTGAAGTTTTTATTTTACGAAAATGTCCTCTTCATTTACTATTCTTCTTCATCCTTACACAGGTTGGCTCAAGACAGAGCAAGATGGACTCCACACCATAACAATTATTCTAACGGATTCAACAATGGCTTTGGAGGGCACATCAAAAACAGGTTTTTCATGGACACCTCCCAAACTCCACCTGACTCCTATAGGAGCAAGTCTGCTTCAGAAAAGCCCAGTATGTCATCCCAAGATAAGAATATGAACATACAGTACGACTCACCAAGCATGTACAAGTTGCTGAGGTCTTCGCGTAACTTCAGATACAATGTTGAGATTACTCGACCGATAGGGACTATCAGTAGAGCCCCGGACGGTCGCTTCATTTTGGGTCAAGACAAGGGTCTTACAAACGAAAGGCGACATTCGCCTTACCAAACGAACGACATCCTTCCGGTGCCGCAGCTTGTCCCGCCGGGCAGGCTGTTCCATATTTCTAAGGATAGTTCGTTCTGTCCTGTGCCGCGTATGCAAAACACATTCCGACCAATCCAACAGGAGGAGGTCACGCCATCCCCAACCAGCAGCGATGGCAGCTATGGGAGCGGTCATAGTTCAGAGGTCAGAAGGGCTATGATTCAACCTGTTTCAAAGAGAGGTTCTGCTAAGCCGTCCTCAAAAGGCCAGCCGAGTCGTTCGTTGCCTTATTCAAGAGGATCGCAGCGAGTTGTTTCGGCAGACGTTCACAGTAGTCCCGAGTTATTTAACACCACGCAACCTGCAAGGTACCGTAGCTTGCCGGGTCAAAGTCTGCAAAGATACCCCAGCTCAGCTAGCAGTACCAAGTACCCTGGCAATGGTCTGGGGAGATATTCGAGTACCTCCAGGACTTCATTCGAGGGGGTGCCCATGCAGCACTATTTGAACACCAGACCTCAGAGCCACAGTAGCACCTCCAGCAGAGAATCTCACAAAGTCTACCCCGTTGGGCCGCCAAAGCCGCCACGGCACCAAGCCTTCCGAGAACCCGCCTTCCGAGTGTCTTATCCATACGTGCCAGAGGACAATAGGTTCGCTCAGAGTTCTCAGCTAGATTTCTTAGACAACCGCCACAGTGCGCCGGTCGAAACGTTGTCCGCTCGGCATCTCCACCGCGTCTTCCACAGCACTCCCCAGAGCAGCACGTCACAGTTGGACCACTCCGACTTCACCTTCGGATCCGAGCAAACTCTCACTGGTGAAGAGAGTGAAGACAAGTCTTACAAGGGGAGCAATGCTACCTTGGTGAACGAAATATTCGCGGAAAAGAAACCGCCAACCGTGGAGGTTTCGCCTGGCCGTGCCAGCTCTACTAGTGTCAGTAGTGGCCGGGGAAGTAAAACGTCCACGGTCGGTATCTCTCGAGGCAGCAGTTTTAGGACAAGCGAGGGAGGGTATACCTCCGCAGACCACGACTCCCTCAGTAGTGGGTTTGTGAGTAAGAACACGTCCCACACCACCACTCATGGATCCCGCGGTGACAGCAGTGGTAACGTTAGCGGAGAGGACGGCCCGTTTGATTTCACTAGTTCTGAACAGTCACCTGCTTCAGGGTCCACCCCCCACCCCACTGATGCAGACGAACACTTTGAGTGGGACAGAACGGAGCCGCTGGCCTCGAACATTCTCCAGGCAGTACAAAAATACATCATTCAAGGCAGGAGTCCGCTTCCAAAACAGAAGCCTCGAACGAGCGAGACGAAACTGCCTGGCCCGCGGGAAATTCGCAGACATCGGAGGATATCGAGATTTTCCGACGTTGATGCACGGTGTGCTGCTCTCAAACAGGAGTTCCAAGAATACAAGCAGCGACAAAAGGAACTTGGAGAGGATCAGATTAACTATGGGCAGGAGTATGAAAGGACAACAATGGTCTGAAATATCAGACTGGTAATTATAAGTTGTTTTGTATATACACGAAACAGCTTCCCACTAAAAAAAAAGATGCTTCCAAAATCTTGACATGATCCCATTTGCTGCACTTGCCATATAAATGGATAAGTAGATCACTGATTTTCTCTAAGAGCATCTCCCTAGGATATTTTTACCTTCAATTAAGTAGAGAATGTATATATTTACATTGGAAGTAGAAGCTCTATTTTTGATAAATCTGATGCATATTTGTTGTCAACAATGATTGTCACCATTGTTCAGCTATGCCTTTGGTTGCTCTTTCGATTGCTTTGACTTCTACGTTTGCAGAATTTCAAATTGAATTTCTCTCTGTGAAAGTGAACCAAATAGAAAGCCAAGGAAATTACTAGTGAGCAATTTCTTGATAGACCTGTTCACTCCCATTTTAGTCTAGCCTGCAGGGTGAAAGATATTCTTACATGTATAAGTGACAAGCAAGCAGAACCACATGAAGTATACTTCTATGCATAAAATCTATGTATAAAGTATGTATGAATTGCTATCAATGCAGTTGTACAGAAAACAGAGACTTAATCAGAATTTTTTACGAAAGAAAATGAGGACAAGAATGTCTCAGGATCAAGATTTTTATTTATAGCTTTTGATCAGAAAAAATGCTACTTCATCTTTGTCATTACAAATTAGACAATAGTATGATGTTTTATATAATATAATGGCAGTTATAACACCAACTTCATCTGTGGGGTAACCTATATCAGTTGTATTTAAAAGATGCAGTTTGAAACCACAGTTTGTCAACTAGATACATATGTACCCTTAAATATTCTATTTTTAGATACAACGGATATAGGTTACCCTGTGGATAAAGGTGAACCAGCATTAAGTTACATATTAAGAAACATTGCAATCAGTTCAAACCTCACATTGTATTGCATATTTAAATCTGGTACCCCTGTGTGAAAAGTTTAGTACAATCAAACCTGCTCAAGACGACTAGTCGGGGGACCGGGCAAAGGCATTTTGGACAGGTGGTCGGTTTGAAGAGTATCATGTCACAACAAGCCTGCGGCATAGCATAAATGATCCCAAAGATTCCACCCACACGTATCCGCCGCCACTTTTATTTTGAACATAACGTCGTAAGGAAGTCAAAATTTGACGCAATTTGGGCACAAAATTATGGTAGTTATCATTGAAAATCGATGACATCTCAAGTTTCAAAATGACGCGGCCGTTATGGGCAAGGATTTGGTCCTGTCTGGCCCTAATTTTGGGCAGTCGCAGTCGCATTGGCCAGGGGTTCGTCTTGAAAAAGGCACTTAATGCCTACGTCCATGCGGAAAATTTTGAGGACCGAGAAAAAAGCGGTTGTAATGACCAGATGGTCGGTTTGAAGAGGTGGTCGTTTAGGCAGGTTTGACTGTAGTTAATGTGTGGAGATTTGTTTGTGCTGTTCTGAAATTACGAGACCTCTTTTGGAGTTTCTTTTGTGTGAGAATGCGAAATGATTGGTTATCAGTTGCTTGTATGTGTAGACTTTCTTCAAAGTTTCGTATTTGTATATCTGGAGATGTTTTATTCCCTTTTGCCACATGCATGCCAATATCTTTGTATTTAAGGAATCTTTAAAGGCTGTTCAATCTTTTAAGACATTATGTGAAGCCCCTTAAGACCAACCTTTGTAACAAACACAAAATATGGTGCCAAAATTCTTATTCAGCAGGAAGACGGGTATGCAGTAACGTCTTTCTGTTGGACTACTTGTATACATTCCCGGTGCAGTGTAGTGTGTTTTTATGTACAGAATGCGTTTTTTAATAGAGAGAAGTCTTCATAGTATATGTTCATATTTTGGAATATCGGTCAAATAGATTTTATGATGAAGCAAACAGTGGACAGGTGTATTGTCTTGAGTACGTTTGAAAATTAAATGTATATTTAGAAAATCTAGTCTGTCTATTGTTTGTTAGGTCATGTGTTGTTTTCTTTTTCCCAACCCGTGAGAATTACAGAAAAGTTCAACTTGACACGAGCATATCAGTTTTAGGTACGCTGGTATACGCACAGTGCGCGTACCTAAAACTGGCACAAAACGAAGCGTACTAAACAAAGGCCCAATACGGACCTCATACGGACTTGATATACACGCCCGTGTGACAGCACCTTTAATGGACAGCTCTTCTCATTAGCAAGCCGAGTGACGACTGTTTACCGACCTTGCAGCTGGCCTCCTACGTCAGTGATAGAACTTTGACATTTCAGTAGTCTGTCTCGGAATAAGAACGGAATCATACATCAGTGATCAACAAGGGCGGGCATACCGGCTACTAGTATATAAATACAAGTACAGACACAGCATGAACAAACAGGCTTGACTTCATTTCATGCCGCAGTGTTTGCGAGGTGGATCAGCACTGGAATACCTCATCTGTGGCTTACAGGTGGGAATCTATTCACTGTACGAATTCTAGTTTCCTTGTGTCAATGTGAACATGGTTTGACTGGCTACGTAGAACCTTAAAAGTTGTTTATACATGGTGTCAGCATGGCGGCATTGTGTGTACTGATACTCCACCGATCTTGGAGACAAGGTTTTGGTTGGATTTAGGGGTAGAGGTGATACGACGCAATAGAGATATATAAAGTGATAGCTCGATTAGCCGGGTTCACATGTGCACTTGCTTATATATTCAAGTCCGCATGACGTCCGTGTGGAAGTCTTAGTCTCTATCAGGCTCCACAGGTCACCGGAAAATTAATAGAAATTTGCTGAATATAGACACTAAACAAGCCAGAGGAGTTAGCTGGTCGCAAGCCATACTCCTCGGACAGCCAACTCCGCTGGCTTTATCTGTCTATATTCGTCCTATTTTCCAGCGACCTGCGGAGCCTGGTAGAGGCTAAGACTTCCATACGGACCTCATACGGAGTTAAATATATACGCATGTGTGAACTTGGCTATCAGTCGTGTCTCACGCCTAGCTTTAGGGAATATCTGACTGAATAATATCTGGCCGAGCGATCTGACAGAGCACTCAACGCATTTCGTCGATAAAAACGAATCCTTTTACGCTTAACTAATGTGCCACAGTGCAGTCAATCGCTTACATTTCAAAATCTAGGCGTCTTTTTCTGGTCAGTTAATAGATACATGGTATTTTGAGGTGCTCTGTTTAGATTTTCTGTGATTGACTTTTATTTGTCCTTACACGGCATCGAGAGTGGGGTCATGTGGCGTAACTGCAGGGGTTTTGGCACAGAAGCCAGAGGTCCTGGTTTAAAACCCTGTCATGCTACCATTCTTGTGGTCTTTGGAAGGGCACTTTACGCGACTTTCTTCACTCCACCCAGGTGTAAAAAGGGCCTGCATGACTTCGGGGCACGGAGAGTTGACTTCAGAACAAATAGTAACCTCCACCCGACCTTCCTAAAATTCGGAACAAATAGAAGTACTTACTAGGCCTTCCAAAGATGTCATGGACCGAATGATATTAGACAGAATTAGCTAAGGGTTAACAATTTGCTAAGAGAGGCACCTATGGCATGACCCCAGCATTTATCAATGCCGTTTTAAATTCAAGATGGTATAGCCTAGAACTACATTTGATTATGCGTTTATGAAGATTAGACATATATCCAGGTAAACAACATCAAACGACAATTAAATCTCTGCAACTGAATAACATTCGAATCCTGACGTTTCGAGTGACATTCGCCTTTAAATTCAATAATGATGGCCCTACTATAACATGATGATTCTTTACCCAGTTGCACAAAATAAAAGTAATTTGCACCATCCAAAATCGCATTAGGGTCCAGTCACACCGGCGTGTACTAGTACATCAAGTTCGTGTGAGGTCTGTGTTGAAATATTTTATACCCAGTCGTCAGCACAAAGCGTGTCTTGTGTCAGGAATACGCACAGTACGGCCCAGTACGTAGGCGCACCTAAAACTTGTACACTGAACGATTGAGATGCGTATGAGGGTGCGTATGGGTGCGTACGACTGCGTTTGAAAACAATGTCAATATGAAATTCATACGGGCTTGATATACACGCCGTGTGACAGCACTTTTGACCGACAGCTCTTCTCATAATACCCCTGTCACATTTGGCGAAAATCGATCGGACGCCGATTCTGCGGCAATCGTCCGAGCCTCGCTTATAATAATAACTTTATTGCACTTTTGATCGACAGCTCTTCTCATAATACCCCTGTCATAGTTGGCGAAAATCGATCGGACGCCGATTCTGCGGCAATCGTCCGAGCCTCGCTTATAATAATAACTTTATTGCACAACAATTGTACAAGGTACAAACTACAAAGTATGGCCTATATGTGACGGGGACGGTTTTCAGGTGAAAAATTACGCGCAGCCCTCTGTCGATCTTAAAATCGGACGACCTTCCAGCGATACGCCCAAAGATCGTGGATAATATGACCTGAGTGGCATAATACCCCCGTCACATGTAGCGAAAATCGATCGGACGACGAGTCTGCGAGCTCTAGATTAGAGGAGGCATGACCCTAATGCCGACGAAGAAATGACAGAGTTCCCCCCTTTCCGTCGGGGTCATGCCTCCTCGTAATTTAGAGCTCGCAGACTCGTCATCCGATCGATTTTCGCTACATGTACGTATTAGCAAGCCGAGTGACGACTGTTTACCGACCTTGCAGCTGGCCTCCTACGTCAGTGATAGAACTTTGACATTTCAGTAGTCTGTCTCAAAACAAGCGCGGAATCATACATCAGTGAACAAACAGATTAGACTTCATTTCATTCAAAATTGTTTGACATCATTCCGGTGTACCGAAAGTGCGAAAAGGAACGAAAAGGAACGAAAAGGAACGAAAAGGAACGAAAAGGAACGAAAAGGAACGAAAAGGAACGAAAAGGAACGAAAAGGAACGAAAAGGAACGAAAAGGAACGAAAATGAAAGTACCGAAAGTGCGAAAAGGAACGAAAAGGAACGAAAAGGAACGAAAAGGAACGAAAAGGAACGAAAAGGAGCAAATGTTCCTTTTCGTTCCTTTTCGCACTTTCGGTACTTTCCTTTTCGTTCCTTTTCGCACTTTCGGTACTTTCCTTTTCGTTCCTTTTCGCACTTTCGCTACCGAAAGTGCGAAAAGGAGCGAAAAGGAATGGAGTATGAAGCAAACTTAAATAAAATCAATGAGAATATAAGGAATCGGTACTGCGGGCGTTAGAAGCCTATGAAACGTGTTTTATTTTACCGAGAATTTGATCAAATTTCAAATATCAAATATCAAATTTTTAAAGCGCTGTTTCAGGCTGTTGTTTTTGTGTGGCTAAATTATTCTTTGAAGATCTGCGAAATACAAAGAAACGGAACTGAGATAAGAAAGTAAGGACTAAAATTCAGTGGGTGGTAGATGAATATCGATTATTATACATTTTCAGGATGAGGCAAGATTGTAACGTTGTTGTTGTATTTGGGTGGCTTTTATTCTCCCTAGAGGGGAGCGCCGCATGCAAATGACCCGCGAAATCCGGTCAGGAAAGATATGCTAATAAACTGCTGCCCCACGAGCATGACAGCTCCTTTCAACAGGGCCAACAACATGGTTTTCTGGAGACTGGAGACATATCTTCTCGCTCGTTCACAACGAAAGAAAAGCTGTAAAAGGAGAGACATATATACATTGTACCAAAGAGATTTCATCAAGTTGTACAATGAGTATTCATCATTTTGGCGGGAAGAAAGGTGCCAACGTGAGGAATTTGTGCAAAGGATATTGGGAAATACAATTTCTGTCAACAATTTTCCGTCATATTCAATACAAATAAATTTCTGCCTCTTGCGACCGACATCAGGCCCTCGCTGATGATAAAAAAATCCCAATGTCGGGTTTAGATGTCCTGGTTGCAAAACAAATTTAAGGCGTTGTATTGATATTAATGAAAGTGTGAAAAAAAAGGAAGGAAGAATAATTCCCAACATGCTGGGCTCGAACTTCCGATCGTCGACTTCCCTGGGTTCGAACATTCGACCTATATTTCTCTAAGGTCAAGTTCTTACAAATTGTGCAATACATATACTTGTAACTTTGCTATCATTGCATTTTTTAAACAACTATATCCGCATAGCATGGCTTTTTATGATAAAATATGCGCAATCGTTCTCAACATAATCCATTTCTTCTTGTGAAATTTTATAATATAAATGTGATATGGATATTCTAAGGAATGTTATAACCACATTAACACGTACATGAACATAGATATGCATAGATAGGTCTCATCAATATTCATTCCTCCATTGAACCATTGCTATAGGAATTTCGTGGAACAAGCCGCAAAATCCATTTGCCGATCACAGTTTACCTTTTCCTAATATTACCATCGATTTTATTTGAATTTGCTTCATACTTCGTTCCTTTTCGTTCCTTTTCGCACTTTCGGTAGCGAAAGTGCGAAAAGGAACGAAAAGGAAAGTACCGAAAGTGCGAAAAGGAACGAAAAGGAACGAAAAGGAAAGTACCGAAAGTGCGAAAAGGAACGAAAAGGAACGAAAAGGAAAGTACCGAAAGTGCGAAAAGGAACGAAAAGGAACATTTGCTCCTTTTCGTTCCTTTTCGTTCCTTTTCGTTCCTTTTCGTTCCTTTTCGCACTTTCGGTACTTTCATTTTCGTTCCTTTTCGTTCCTTTTCGTTCCTTTTCGTTCCTTTTCGTTCCTTTTCGTTCCTTTTCGTTCCTTTTCGTTCCTTTTCGTTCCTTTTCGTTCCTTTTCGTTCCTTTTCGCACTTTCGGTAGACCCCATCATTCCACACTAAAGTGTTAACGCGGTTGATCAGCGCTCATGTATCTCATTGTCGTCAATTTTGTATGAATGTCATTACACATGGTGTCACCGAGGCGGTATCATTACCGATAGCCTATAGAGCCTTGGCCGGGAGCGGACCAAATCTAACAAGGCTTCAGGGCTTCAGGCTACATTACCGACGGATATGCTAGTATTGAGCAGGGTTGTTCTTCGAAATCCATGTAATAGAAGTATTGTATACGTAATGGGCTACTGTTTGGGGTCCGGATATATCTCAAGAACCACTGGAGGGATGGCGGTGGTTTTAGTGGTAGGTGGGTAGGTGGTAATAGTGTAATGGTGTAGTGGAACTTAGGGCCTCCTGTTGGTTCACCTTGGTACTGCAGCGGATTGTTTTTTATGTATATTTTTTACCTCTTCCTGTAACAATATACTCTACAAACACAGAAAGAAAACTTGCTGCCCTGTGAGGCACTACAGGGTGAGCAGAATGTGGCAGAAGCTAAGGCGAACGCTGGCTCATGTAGAGGACACTCTTAACTCCCATGGCTTTGGACAAATA
Source organism: Branchiostoma floridae x Branchiostoma belcheri (assembly GCA_019207045.1). Lineage (NCBI taxonomy): Eukaryota > Metazoa > Chordata > Leptocardii > Amphioxiformes > Branchiostomatidae > Branchiostoma > Branchiostoma floridae x Branchiostoma belcheri. The sequence goes on along the minus strand of CM033023.1, from coordinate 29,747,137 downwards.
TGCATGAAACCGCAGTCTTATAAAACAGATCATATTGCCGACCAACTGCGCCTCCGGCTACAAGATATACACATACAAGATAGAGTGGTTTAGCAGTATCAAGATAATTCAAAACTGTCCCTTTTGAACTATTCCAAAAATTGCTATAAACAAGAAAAATGCCCCAGTGACATAGATAACTTTGACATTCGTAAAGCCATAACACAGTTGAGAATCAGTAGTCATGAATTGAATGTAGAAACAGGAAGATACCACAATGTAGCCCCTGACCAAAGGTTCTGCCCATTTTGTCCAAAAGCAAATTGAAATTGAATTTCATTTCGTCATGGAGTGTCCTATTTATGACATGTTACGCAATAGATTATTCACATTCCTATGTCTAAATACTACAGATTTCACCATACTCGACACCAGAAGTAGATTTGACTATAGTATATCTTTAGATCCGACAGCCTTCATAATGCTAAGATAGGTAAATACGTAAAAGATTGCTTTGAGGTTAGAAAAGATAATGACACTCATGTTTGGTCAAACCTGATTGTATGGAGGTTTTCTTATTATCATATATACTATAGTTATTTCCCTGGAAGCCAGACAGGATCGGGTAGCTAGCGTGTTTTGTTCGGGGAGCCAAGACAGTCAGCCCGCCGATCTCACATTAGCGCTCCGAGGAGGTTAAGCCCGAAGGTGGACCTTATCGGGCTTAAAGTCCCCGGGGCGCTAATAGCAGATCGGCGGGCCTGACTATCTTGGGCCACCGAATAAACTGTCCTAGCTGCCCGATCCCGGCTGGCTCCCAGGTTATATAGTTAGCAGAGTTTTAAGATTTATTTTGCCTCCACTTTTTTTGTAGTTTATGTTTGACCAAACAAAGATTGCTGTAAGTTTTGTCGTGTCAATAAAGCTTGCAGTGTCTCCCTTTCCAGACGGAGCGAATCATGAAACCTGCAGCGCTGTTAGCCATGGGAGTAGCAGCCCTGATGCTCATGGCCACCCAAGCCGCTCCTACAGGTCAGGAATGGGAAGAGCAAGGTTAAGATCGCAGAACACAGTATTTATGGGCACAAAAGAGTACCTCGCAGTTCTTGAAAAGCCATAGAAATTTTTTCTGTGCACGTCAGCGAGTCGGAAACTGTGGTGGATAGTAGAGGAAGTATTGAGGCTATATGATTTGGGTTACACTGTTTGTTTGGCTGGGCAGAATTTCGCGCACGAATCCTGTTCCCGCTACTTCCGTCACCAGTATGGTGACCTCCGCTGGGGGTCATTTCAAAGTGTTCTTCCTGGGAAAACGAGCATGCAAACTTAAGCTCATTTTCACATATTTTGTAGATTCTACCCTCAACTCCAACATATTCAATTCTTGTTAATTACTTTTGTACCCTGCTATAAATTTTGTGGCGTCGAACCTCCTCACTTCGGGGTCCTTAACAATGTAAATCCCCATAGACGAAGAACTGTGTTCTGCTACCTTAAGATCAGTTTTGGGCCCGCTAGCGTGTGACCTTGGCATTACAGCAGAACGTCCGTTTTTTTGTATCATTTGCCCTGGACATGCTGTGGTCCTTATATTTGGTAGCAAATAGCTCTTGTGGGGGCACACCCCAGTTTCTCGCCCCCATTAAAACCTATAGTTAAGAGACTTTTTTCAACGATGCCGTATTTGAAAAAAAAATTCCCGGGAACTACGCCTGTACAGAAAGTAAGCATGTACCATAGGCTCTAACATATCTGATTTACAAGAAAATTCTATTACTACAAATCTCACAATAATGAATATCCCAATGCATGTCGAAAGACCATAGTGGTGACGTCATGGTCAAGCTGCTAGGGCCGCTTCACTGCTTACGTCCTCGGAGCGATGCCCGGAAGTCAAGATTCGTCGACAAAAACTTACCAGAATCAACATATAGCTATATAGGGGTCGAATTTTATACTACCAGCGATTTGGGTCCGCTATGCTAATTTTACACTGGGTAAGTAACTGGGCACAAAACGGATGCTAAAATCCCCTTACTCCAAAATAAGTTGGGACTACGGAAGAACTGGGGTGTGCACCGACTTTGTCTTCGAACTTGATAACATTTAAATTTCTGTTACTCTCCAGGCTATTCCAAGGATCAACAGAAAGATATCTTCGACATCAACCAAGAGGCGGGTAAGGGTATATATCCACTAATTTCTGGATAAAAAATAAATGTTTGATGGTACCCTCCTGTTTGAGGGTGTAACACTAGTTCACCTTTTCCCGCGGAGCAACCTATATCCATTGTATTTTAAAACAAGGGCTATCGAGTCAACGGCCGGTAGTTTCAAAGTGTAATATTTTGAAAATATCTCAATTTCAAAGCAGCATTCATCGGCTGCATAGCTCTAAAAATACCCTTTTATCAAATATAATGGAATCGATATAGGTCACCCCGCGAATAAAGGTAAACTAGCGTTACCTAAACTCACTGTTACCATTCAATTTCTTACATGTGTTACTTGTTACATTCATTGTTACAATTCAATGTATTATTTGTTTTACGTTGATGACATTTTAGGTTAGACATCCAGGTAATAAGATATGCCAAAAAGCAGTTACTCATTTAACAAGCAACTGGATATGATTTTGGAAATGGTCAGACTTTTCAGATAGTATCCACGATCTTTCGTCAGTGACACTGCAGTGATCTGGAAGAAACCCCTAACAAGGCCAAAGCCGAAACAACAATGAACAAATATATCACGGGTCAACCTTGGATGTTTAAAACGTATTCTTTATTTCATTTTTTATTCTACAGGGTTGCTCGGACGAGACTGCCCTGGCTTCAAGTGCGACATCGATTGCGATTTTGGATACGACACCGACGAGGATGGCTGCTTCGTCTGTAGCTGCATACCAGGTAAGGGCCCACACATTCACACACCCTCACCTGCATCCCAGGTAAGGCAACAAGTACACACACACGCACACAAACACACAAACAGACACACACACACACACAGTGGGACCGCGTAGCGCAGCGGCAGGGTGTTCCGCCCGTGACCGAGAGGTCTCCAGTTCGAATCCGGCTGCCGTGTTACCGTGTTTGCGAAAGGCACTTTACACCGCTTTCCTCACTTTACTCAGGTGAATATGAGTACCTAGCTTCAGCTAGGGCCGTCCCTCGGATAGGATGTTAAATGGAGGGCACGTTAAAGAACCCGCCACGCGTGCGATGGTGCGGTGTGAGTGGTTCAAAATCTACAGTACCTTGGCCGCACCTGGGGCAATTACTGTCGTATTGAGGTCACCTGAGTGGCGCCGAATGGCAGCTCGCTCTAGACCCTTGCGATTTAGCCCCGCCTATTGTAAGCTCCTCGCAATTCAGCCCCTGGCTGCAAAGAGTGAGTAGTCGGCCAACCCAATAACAATAGCAAACAAGCGTTCGTAAAACTCAACCTCCGTGAAATGGGTGAGGGCGTGGTGGTTTGAGGGTGTTTTTTTTATAGGCATCTCAGGGGCAAGCCTATCGGTATATGTTACGTCCGATTGGCAAAATTGTCCGGAATTCTACAGGAATTTTTCTGCACCTATGTAGGACCCATGTAGTTGCATCATCCCTTTTGAGTGGAATAATTTTGGTTGACAGATTGTCATGGTATTTGGAATGCAGATAGTTTTTCTCATGGGCTGTGAGCGAGCGAGTGAGTGAGATAGCTTTGGAGATGCCTTACATAATCAAATTTTGATATTCAAATCAGGGGCTAATTTGCATAAATAATGAGGACAGTTTATAAGCTTACTTCAGTTCATAATAGCAGATACTCAAAGATAAGACACATGTGACTAACAAAGAGAGAAATATTAGCCTAACTGAGTAGTGTACTAGTATGTCTGATTGGTAAAAATTTACAGCAAGTCTTACGCGCGTGCGAAATTAAATCATCCCTTTGGAGGGTAATAACACGGGAAGGGTTGACGGATCGTCATGATTTTTGATCTCTACATAATTTGGGGGACGCCTTCTATAATCAAGTTCTATTAATGCAAACCAGGGGCTACTTTGCACAATTGATTAATCCGCAGCATGTCATAACAGGACAGTCAAACGTATTACATTTGTAACTGAAAAAAAGATATTTATAGATATTGATAGATATTGAATATGCAAATTGCTACCTAGCTCCGCAATGTAGTACATTATATACTTCCAATGTGTATACTGTACTATAGAGATAAAACATGTCAACATTTACGACTTTATACATTGCATGGATGTTTCTACAAAGTAATATAGTTTTTTTGTACATTCGTCAACCCCTTTACAAAAGACAATATACGACATTTGCGGTACAGATCATTATTGCCGACTTGTTGCTTGCAACAATGATGATGTAACATTCTTTGTTTCACAATGCAGTCCACTACATTGTGTGTCCCATATGTCTAATGTACAATCCCTGTAAACAATCTCATCAATGACTACAAGTTTACCGTGAAAAACGAACCCTGCTCCACTTCGTACACATTTTTTAATACATGTACGTAATGTACCGGTTGTAACAGTTACATGTGCAACCGTTTTAAAACGTTTAATATACGCCCCTGTATATAATATCATTATTGCCCTTATTCTTGGTCTACAGATTATCAAATCTGATGGGGAACATGTACACCCCATCATGTATAATGTACTGTCCCTATTAACTATTTTCTCTATTGCTGCAACTATGACCTTTGGGGTCACTTCCTGTGGGGATGGGGTAAGTCACAACTGCATCCTACGCTAGCATCGGCATGATGTAATCACCTAAATATAGTACTATTGCGCAATACCAACCCTACACAGTCTATTTTCCAAGTACAAACATCACCTACAAAACCGTTAAAAGCCACTAGACAAAAAAACGCCAGGTACGTTTCTGCCCCTTCCAAATACCCACCCACATACCAAATATCAGATCAATCTGTCCTGGTGTTCACAAGATGTTTTGTTCACAGACACGCACTCCAGAAGGTTTCTACACATACCTATTGTATTATGCAAATTACCACCTAATTTGCATAACACGCATACAATTATGTACATCATTACGTAAGCTATCTGCATACCTGCAGTCATTAAGATCCATCAACCCCTTCTTGCATTATTCCTTCTCAAAACCTCAAACAAGAATTACTTGCACCGCCCCTAGGCCTGCGAAACCCCTAGGTAGCCAAAACTTACACACCCTTCTATGCTTTTACACAGCTACCTACCACTTAAAAATCATCACCCAAACAAGTCCCAAACAAAAAATAGCAAAACCGGAAGTTCTGCTGCAGTACCATAACACGCCGCTAGAGCGCCCTGCCGTAACGCAATTCCTGCCATTCCTTTGTCATGTCTAATCCTACACACACACACACACACACACACACACACACCCTCAGCTGCATCCCAGGTAAGGCAACAAACACAAACCTCCACACACACACACACACACATAAACGACACACACATACACACACCCTCAGCTGCATCCCAGGTTTTTCCAAGGTTATTTTGCATACTACAAACGTGTTGCAAGTTATAAAAACGCTGAGAATGAACTGGTTAACAAATCAGCTAGTTCATCCAACTGGAAAAAAACAGCCTATCATGTGAAAGTCATCAACTCATAAGGACTGTATGCAACTGTAACTTTTGTGTAAATCATGTTCAGACAGTCATTTGGTAAGACAATACCAAGAGAACACCAATGCGTATATTGTGCATCTTTCCTAGAAATGTAGCTCCACCTTGCTCTACTTTAGGCTATTTTACCATTTCTTCCTGCAATAACCTAAACAAAGTACGCATCCCAACTTTGGCAACAACTTGTAGCACCTTTTCAATTTTGAAAAGTTTAAAAAGTGCGTACTTTACATTGTTATCAGGAATTACCAGGTAAAGAGGGTATGAAACAACATTGCCCTTGCGACAATCACCATAATTACTTTACGGAGTTCTGTGTCCTACTACCCCCGTCACATGTAGGGAAAATCGATCGGACGACGACCAGTCTGCGAGCTCTAAATTACGAGGAGGCATGACCCTGACACGAAGGGGGGAACTCTGCCATTTCTTCGTCGGCATCAGGGTCATGCCTCCTCGTAATTTTGAGCTCGCAGACTCGTCGTCCGATCGATTTTCGCTACATGTGACGGGGGTATAAGGAGCTTCTTGAAGTTTTATTTTTCTGCTCAATGCCACACAGAGAACCGAGATGTGATATTCGAGGGAGACATAGTGTTGGATGAAGAGGGAAAGAACATTATCCGTTCTGGAGATAGCGGGAACCGTACTTCCATCGATGGGCAGCTTTGGCCAGGAGGCGTAATACCTTACGCCATTGAAGATTCCATCGGTATGTTTGTTTGTTTGTTGGTTTGTTTGTTTGTTTTTATGCAGGGGTACGTATCGCCTGGTCGGCGTTTTTCAAAGATCCCTTGGGGAAACCCCGTACATACATAACAATAATCGATAACAATATAAAATCAAGCAAGAATCGACAAATAATAACGCAATTTAACTAAGACAAAATAAGGCAAATCAATTGTACAACGTTAATCCTAATATAACTCGAAACCATAGATTAGATTAGATAAGCAATGGGAATTTGCATACCAATGTGAACAGAAAAAGATATGACGGATTACATTTCAGACCATTCAATGTGCAAACTTTTCTGAAGCAAAGTTGAGCTGTACATAGTTTCCGACACAAAAATTGGACTTTTACCCAACTTTCGGATCTCAACTAAAGGAATGAGCAACCCAGGGCTTCTATGACACTACAGATGAGCTTGCGTTGGAACGAGTTCTAACAGCTGCTTGCTAGTGTTCAGTAGAACGGCCCTGAATAGGGGTGGGTACCGGTACGGCGTACCGGTACAAAACCGGTTTTTCTTAATGGACCGGTCCGAAAAAAACGGACCTGAAAAAATCCAGTGGTCTGGATGTTGGACCGACACTAGAAAATGAACAGATTATACCGGCACTACGCCGGCAGGCGTTCACGTGTTTTGAGACTTATTATTGATCAAAGAACTTACAAGAGCGAAGTAGAGGAGAGTTGATAGTAATTTTTATGAATTTTTTACAGTCAAACTTGGGCTAACTTACCAGAGGCAGTTAGCGTTGTTTCACCAAACATATTCCTTTGTAACGAAATGGACCATTGTTTTGAGTATTGCCATTCACAAAAAATTAGGTCCAGGTTCAGCTTCGGACCTGGACCTGATCCTCTGGACCGTACCTGGACCTGAATCATCTGTACCGGTACCCACCCCTATTCCTGCACATTCGTTGTGTTCATTAAAAGTTGCCAAGGACTAATTTGATTCACCTTTTCCACAGAAGAAAAGAAATGGAACTTAACATACTTACTACAGATATTGAGAGACAAAGAAGTGTGCCACGTTTAAATTCCATCCCCAACATCTTCGAAAACCTGCAGAACTCTAGATCAGCATCTTTCCTTCAAGTTAGCAATAGAATCACATCTTTAGAATCAGTGTTAATTGCAAAGCTAAACACACAAATCTGCATCATGGGGGGGTGTGGACTTACGCATAGATCTACCTACGTTATTGAACTGTGTTTCTGTAATCTATGTTTGGTTGTCAATGTTATATATTTCATTTTCCATGTTGTACAAGTGGCAGTGAGAATATATTAAGTTGTATATAACTAGAGTTGGCCATCAAGTTGCTTGTGCCTTTTGTATGTTTGATGTTCTACGTATGTTTTGGTGACTAAAAAATCAGGACCAAGTGCAAGGGATATGATCCGTGACACTCTGAGATACGCCCAACACATTGCCCCATGTATCAGCTTTCCTCAAAGAACCAATGAGGCGGCCTACATCAGCTTCTACAAAGGCAGCGGGTAAGACTTACTTGCTTTGAGGATAAGGCCATATCTTAATTTTGTTAATTTGATTGTCATTTTATGTATCTTGAGCAAAAGACGTCTATATGCTCATTCTGAGCTTTCTGTCCTCTGCTCGTTAAAGGTATGCGAATAAAATAAAATAAAATAACATCAAGCAAACTCTATGGATGACAAAATAAGATGGCTAAATGGCTAAATTTTGAAAATAGACACCATAAAAAGAATTGAAGAGACAAACAGATAATATCGGTGCCAGCATTACATCTATCCAACAGGTTTCACTTCTACAACTACAGCCATAGCTACCTCAATAGTGTTACTTCTACAAGTACAATTTTGGAGCTAAAACAACACATTCTCCCATTTTGATACTTTCACGTTATGTTGACTATTTGGGGGGAAATTTATTGGGTTTTTTTTTTCGAAATCAGGCGAAAATTGATAAGTGCGTTGATGTCATGTATAAAATTTACTTGCTGTGGCCTAATGATGAGTCGGCCTTTTACCAGCTCTGCCCGGTAAAGTTGGCCCTTGTGTGTATTGGACTGGGTTGAACTTAACCATGGGCGAGCTGGTGAAGCGCCAAAGCGTCCGACATCCCTTGCTCTACGCAAAAGGTCATTGGGGCCCTCCTTGTTTTCTCATAGACGGGTTTGACTAATGGGTAGGGGAGCCTTGGATAGGTTTCAAGTAAGGTTTTTCTGTACAACACTAATTTAGATGGACTCTATCATTCTTAATTACTGGGAAACAAAACAAGTGTATAGCATTCTTCGTAATATGCAATTTTTTCAGTAACTTTAAGACTGAACCACTAAGCTGCATGTCTGGTCCAGTATCTGTTATAGGGCATTCACACTGAAAACGAATCAGCAGGAATCAAGCAGAACCAGCCGGAATGAAGAATTCGCAAAATCCGTGGCACATTCGGGCGGGAATTCCAAATGGAATTCCTAATACCCCTTCACACGAGAGGCGGAATGAGCAGGAATGCTGTATGAATGAAAATTCTTGTATATTCCTGGGTATTCGTAGTACATTTTAGAAATTCTCACTGCATTCCAGATATTTCTGTTCATTCTTGTGACCGGACAGAATGCCTTAGAGTGCGGTCGCACTGCAGTTAGATTAGTTAAAATACACTGAATGCCGTTGGATATTTCTCCACCCCAAATGCACCTCGAAAGTTTTGAGCATGACGAATTCGGTAAGGCCACAAGAATAGGCACAAATATCTGGAATGCAGTGAGAATTTCTACAATACACTACGAATTCCCATATACAAAGAATTTTATTCAGATGGCATTCCGTCTCTTTCCGATTCTCGTGTAAAGGGGACTTTGATACCAACATGGATGTGGCAAATGTCTTAATATCACGTGTGGTTACAGGTGTACTTCTCCTGTTGGCTACCGGGCTGGACGTGTTAACGGCATCTCCCTTGCCCCCGACTGTATGCACCAAGGTATAGTTTCGCACGAGCTCTTGCACTCGCTCGGCTTCAACCACGAGCAGAACCGCCCCGACAGGGACAACTACGTAGAAATACTATGGGACAATATTCCAAAAGGTAAGTCCACGCTGACTTAGGCTTAGGTCACATTTCCAAAGCGGGGCCCGGCCGGGCAGCTTTCGGGAGTGAAAAGAATGACATTAGAAACATCAAAATACAGAAAATGTCAAAATAAGAATCATGGGCATGAATGTATATTTCTAGGTATACATTTTAATTTTTCGTTTCTTAAAACATCCTGGCCGTAGCCTGGGTACCATCCGGAAAGAAGTTCGCTCCGGCGTTCATTATATACTATATACCGTCGCTTCTAGCTCTGACATTCATTACACACTATGTACAGTCGCTTCTCTGTGTTTAGAGCAGAAGCGAACATAGGAGCGAACTACTATCCGGATGGTACCCAGGCTATTCTGGCCGGGCCCCGGTTTGGAAATGTGACCTAAGCCTTAATTTTATGGAGACCCCAAAACTAATGCGCGAGTGCAAAAAAAATCAAGCAAAACAATGCTGTCTAACCACATGACTAAACATCACATCCATTCTATCCCAGGCTTGGTTGGCTTATGCTCACCTTCAGTTACACTGTAATAGGGCCTTCACACGGAAAACTTCGTGTCACATTCGGGGCCATTCGGGTGGGAATTCCAAATCGGCCTGAAATCCCCTTCACACGAGAAGGAATGAGCCGGAATGCCGTCAGAATGAAAATTCTTGTCTATTCCTGTGAATTCGTAGTGCATTCTAGACATTCTTACGGCATTCGAGATATTCTTTCGGCCACATTCTGACAGGATTCGAGGTGGCTTGCCGTTTCGGTTCTCCATCGAATGAGATAAGAATGTTTCGAATAATGTTAGAATGCCGTAGAATGCGGTCAGACTGCATTTAGAATAGTTAGAATACCCTAAGAATCCACTACGAATGCCATTCGACATTTCTCCACTTCGAATGCACCTCGACAGTTTTTAACATGTCAAAAACTTTCGAACCAGCCAAAAGAACGGGAACGAATATCTCGAATGCAGTAAGAATGTTTAGAATACAGTACGAATTGCGAGGAATTGCCACGAATAGAAAAAAAAATTCATTCGGACGGCATTCCGGCTCATTCGTGCTCTCGTGTGAAGGGGGCTTAAGGGACAATCATCTCCATTTCAATAATGTTTTCAATAATGAGAACAAGGGCGCTGCGGCCCCATGCCCTGACTATGTGCCCCTTGCCATAGAGAGCAGATCCTCTGGCAAGCATAAAAGCAGGGATGCTATAGTGTGATATATGGCCATATTTTTTTTAGAACAGGCGCTGATGTCATCCATGAAATGAGTCAATGTGGCCTATGCGTAAAATTGATTGATGTTTGTATTTCATGGCTACTACTTTGCGGACAAGTTAAGAAAGATCCTGAAGGATCGGTTGCTGTTTAATTTCCAACGCCTAGGACCTGAGGGTTTCTTACTCCACCTGTATGGGCGGAAAGTTTTTCTTTGGTTTCTATTGCTCTCGTCCAGTGTCATATCCACGTGTAGTATTTCCCAGTTTGATTTACCTTCGAATTCCTATATTAGGGAGCTCGAAATTTGGAAAAAAACAAAGATGATAGATCGTGAAAACTAAGTAATTTTTTTTCACTCAGCAGGCCTGCGATACAACTTCAATAAACTAAGGAATATCAACTCAGTCGGGCGTGATGACGGTCCTTACGACTACATGTCACTCATGCACTACGGCAGTACCACTTTCGGGGGTGGGGAAATCACCATCAGGACCAGGGAGTAAGACTTCTTTTCTGTAACATTCATTCACATAATTCCGCCAGGTACCATTATACCGCCACCTCAAAAAACATTGTTATAGAGGCCTTCTCAAGATTGTCTTCAACACCTAAATATCTGAATTGTATTACATTTAGGATATATAACATTCGGTGTTCAAGACAATCTTGGGAAGACCTCTATGCTAACGTTTTTTGAGGTGGCGGTATTATGGCACCTGGCGGAATTAAGATATTCGACGTTACTCACTTTCAATGATTATTGTTACAATCTTGACGACTGTTTCTTGGTGCACGGAGACAGGACGTCATGGGAACAGATTAAACCACTGGCCTATACTTTTTGTTTGATGTTCATTTGGCGTGTGGAAAAAAAGGTACAATCACATGACGAAACAAACCTCCTTCACATCACACACTAGTCGTCTCATCTATAGGAGTGCAGAGTCTCAGAGGATGGCCATGTGGTCTCACCACCTCCAGACTGCACCACACAGCCTTGACATCGCCCCGAAGGAATCTCTTCCTCCAGGAGCAGAGGAGGCATGGCCAACCTGGTCATGTCTCAACCGCCTCAGAACAGGCACAGGAAGATGCAAGACCCTCATGGCAAAGTGGGGTCTCAGCCCAGATGGACAAACTGCTTGTGACTGTGGACAGGAGCAGACTATGAAACATCTTCTTGTCTGCCCCCTCCTGTCCGAACCATGCACCAAAGAAGATTTGGAAGCTCTGACCCCCAGAGGAAGGGAGTGTGTGGAATACTGGAGCAGAAAAGTATAGTGATGACACGAAGAAGAAGAAGAAGTCTCATCTATATATCGGCATGAATTATAATCATGATGATGAATTCCGCTCTGTTTAATAGTTTCAAACATTCTCCCTGGTCTCCTCCCTTTGCAGCGCCAGCAAGCAACATCTGATCGGAAACAGATGGGGGCTCAGCGACATTGATTCAGAACAGCTCAGATTGCTGTACGACTGTCCAGCCCGGAGCGTTACGAAGAATGGAGGTATTGCTGTGTTTATGTGTGTGTTTGTGTCTGTGTGCGTGTGTGTATCTGTGTGTGTCCATGTTTGTGTCTGTGTGTATGTGTGTGTGTGTGTGTGTGTGTGTGTGTGCGTGTGTGTGTGCGTGTGTGTGCGTGTGTGTGTGTGCGTTTTGTGTGTGTCTGTGTGTCCGTGTGTGTCTGTGTGTGTGTCTGTGTGTGTGTGTGTGTCTGTGCGTGTGTCAGTGTGTGTCTGTGTCTATGCGTGTGCTGGTCTGTGTTTCCGGATATTTGTAGTCCGCTAGTCTGCATAATGATGAAGATGAGGGGACGAGGCGCGAGAGACGTACGTCGTAGCGTTGTGGTGATATTTGGCGTATGGATATAGGCTAGTTCAAGGTGAACATCACTATGCACAGATTATGTAAATGTAGAAGTCATTTGCATACAAATTACATAAGTGATGTTTCCGAACTCTTGTTGCTTTTATCATAACAGGTAGTAGCGGAACTCCATGGAATGCAGCTCCCACTGTAGCCTTCGCGGAAGGACATCTGGGGACAAGCACCGAAATTTCCCCATAGGAAGCGTAAAGCGCCACAGTGGTCGAAAAGAAATGAAGAAGCTCTGCCCCGAGACTTGCGGCAGGTGTGCGCGTGCCCTCTACCCAGCACCCAGGTGTCATTGCTGAGCACCCCATCGCCATCCTCATCATCAAAACTCCATTTTCCTTTATGATATCGTTGTTTCTTGACAGTCAATGCTAACAGACTGGGTGTCGGACTCGCAAAGTTGACTAACAATAAAACTCATCCGTGGATTAATTTCTACTTAATTAAGTTCTTTCCTTCACTAGTTACTTCGTCCCTGCCTGACGCTCTACCGTATTCACCAACTTCGAACACACACCACCACAAACATACAAACACAACTACACCCTGGTATACTTTCCGCCGTGTTTATCTTTTGTTACGACTAGCCTCAACCTGGTCCCACAATGTAAACTGTTTATCTTTTGTTGATTGGCTTCAACATGTTTCTATATTGTAAACTGGTTATCTTTGTTTTGACTTGGATCAGCCTGGTCCTACATGTAAACTATTTATCTCTCGCTATATTGTAAACTGCCTACTAGTACGACGATTAATGTCATGCTTGTCGACAATATATGAAATCTGCGAATCTTCTTAATCAATAAACACTCAACCGTTCGTGACGGTGCGCACGTCTACCCCATTCCGTCTGTCCAGTTTGTGAATAGACAGGAAACTTAGTTCTCTTCGGAGTTTACGAAGAAGAGAAGTAACATTATGTGTATTACTCGAGCGTTGGGGTGATTCTACTGTTTTACAATGTATTACAATGCTACAATAAGTGATTTTGATAACAAATGAACCAAAGGCACACTGTTACACACGATTTATTCCAAAAACTACAAGAAAACAATTATCAGTCGATTGCCAATCCATGTGTCAAAGTGACGATGAAATAGGTGATAGATAAAGAAAACAATAAACGTGCAACAAGTAAAGCAAATGGTGCATATTACATGAGAAAAAAAAGCATGCAAACAGCCTGGTAAATACGTACCATTATGTCATACCTGTGACGCGAAAATGTTCGATACGGGTGTTCCGGACCGTGTGATAACTTCCGTATCACACAGGTTCTAAGTTTGTATCACACAGGCTTCCTGATACGGCACGGTTGACAATTCGAATACCGGATTCGGACGTTAGAATTGCTGTTGTTACAATCTTTTGTTTGAGGACACAACATTTTCTCAACTTCTGGTACATTTCCCATCGAAATATGTGTTTTCTCAGGTGGGTATGACATAAATAAAATACAACACCGCATCAACCTCGGTCCCAGCCCTCCCGCATTTGTCCTTTTAGTACATAAGGAGAATCAGGTTACAGATTTCATGAAACCAAAATTTCAATATTCAGTAACATTGGAATATTTGTGGCATATAAAAATTCTCTCTGCTGTAGTAACGTTAAATGTCATTCCTCCCTATTGGGTCTAATTCTGATTGGTTGATTTTCTGTTTAAATTCAATAACCACCGATATGGTAAGGGTTATTATTCTGTGTAAACTTCTTAGGGCAACCATTCTTTTATGACATACCAATGCTTGCCATTCCTGTTACGTCATTTGCAATATTCGTCATACTTTTGTTTACTGGAGGTTGTGTTGTCAGACTCAGATATCCTCATCTCAATAAACTTGCTCCCAAGAACCCCAGGTCTCTTATTCCTTGAGTATTTGGGGCAATCCTCAGCCTTCTTCCAATAGAAACCATTTGGGTTCAGGGTATCACATCTACGCATCCAAAACCCTCCCGGTTTGTGTAGGTAACAAGAGGACGAAGGACTCAAGCGGGCATCACATCGTTTTTGTTGAAATACGCCCCCTCTTTGATACCACAAATGTTGGCCTGCAGTTCCATTATGTGGACCCACGTGTAACTTATACCTTGCCTGTTCATTTTCCACATGGAAACAGGCATAATCTGAATAGTACAATTTCCCATCAAAAGTTTCAAAGTCCATGTACAGTTTGTACCTGCCCTGGTTGGTGAGTAGATGGATGTTGTCGTTCCCGAGCCAGAACTCTCCCGTCAGGTTGCCGAAACCCCGGCTGTAGTCCTCCCATGTCCGGTTGTAGAAGTCCACGGACCCGTCCTGTCGCCGCTGGATGACGGTCCAGGCTCGGCCGGCCTTCACACGGCAGAACACACGGAGAGGGGCGCTCTTGTCCTCGCCGTCTGACGCACGCGGGTAGATAGTGTAGATTCCAGAAACCATGCGGCCTTTGGTGTTTCGGTAGATTTCTCCACAATCTACAGTTCACAGTAAGAAAGAACAGGTCAACACAATAACGTACCATTTGGCTCGCCCCTGAGGCGCCACCAAAAATGTTTTCGTCAACAATCAACTTGACATGCTTTTGCCACTGACATTTTATATCATTGCAAAGTCCTTTAAATATCATTTGATTTCGGTAGTACAGGCACCGAACTTATGATAATACAAAGAAGTTACAAAACACCAGACGTAAAAGACAAGCGTCCTTTACAACGTTTGATATCAAAATATATTCCATATCTCTGATAATGAAGCCCTGATTTGCATGAAATATGTTCAGTTTGTACCTTTTACGTCTATGCTGTCCAACAGTGCACCGAGTTTCGAGATAGAATTCTTCTGCCGGTCCATTTGTAGCTGAAGACATTCCATGGCTGCCCGGTTAGGCGGACTCCAATGACCAGTCAGGACGTCTTTGTAGATGAGTAGACTGGTCGTTGATCAGGGTCAGGAAAGGACAAAAACAGTTAACGTTTTACTCATATCTCCTTACTGTACACAGTTACATGTATATTCCTTCGCAGCCTTTCACGGGCGTCGGCGTAGCTTGTTGTGCGCGCGTGTGTGCGTGCGTGTGCGTGTGTGTGTGTGTGTGTGTGTGTGTGTGTGTGTGTGTATGTGTGTGTGCGTGCGTGCGCGCGCGCGCGTGTGTGTGTGTGTGTGTGTGTGTGTGTGTGTGTGTGTGTGTGTGTGTGTGTGTGTGTGTGTGTAGATTCGCTATATCTTGGCAAGGTTTTTCTGAAGATCTTTTGTCCTCCGGCTAGAATACGACCTTCCCGGCATAAATAAATTGCCGCAATGTGTTGCAAATAGCGAATCTGCACCATCATCTTCCCAACAAAATACGCAAAGGAGGCCCTATACAGGATTGTCTTGTAGTAAAATGTGGTTTACAATAAAAACATGAGCAATATATAGATATGTGTGTATCGACAAATGATAGAGAGCGCTGCAACGATATCAAAATTTAATGTTGGTTCAAACAATGCACTTAGGCCATGTTGATTTGATTTTATATGGATGACCTGCGAGAACCCCAAAACTGATTTTGAAAAATAGCCCAGAAATATTGCCCTTAGTTTGAAATATAAGTCGTCGGGAAGGTTGAACAAATGACTTAACACACAACGTACCGAACAATATATTGTTCATTTTTGTCCTGTAACACAGAACACCTTCTTTTTGGACCCTCTTCTATGACATTAGCATCCGCTTTCCGATGTTTCTTTTCAAATATTTACAACATTTATGTTCTCATTTTAGAGCTGCTTTGTACGATTCACAGTATGTTCCAAAACTTTGGAAACGGACGACAATTGATGCACGCGCGGATACAATCAAATCAGCATGGATTTAACTCAAAATACGACTCACCCATCAGTGTCCGCATGACGAAGGCCGTCCATGCAATCATGCTTGTCTGGGCTGCCAGATTGGGAAGAGTTTGCGCAAGGACAGACGACTTCGTTAGCAATGACGAACAGGACAAACACCCAGCCTCTCGTGGCCATGTTGAAGACGCGACTGGAACACCGAGGGATTGTGGATATCTAGATGTGGCTTCTACGGCCAGACTTAGAGGAGGCATCCGGCCTATCCCACAATACATTGCGGTTTCCGGTCTACGCCAGATATATACGTTGGACCGGAAGTTCTAGTTCATTCGAAACTATGTCGGCGCCTCAGACGGATGGGAAAGCGGTGTCTCCCGGCTTTTCGTCCTGTAAGCATAATAATATAAATAATAAAGACAGCTAATGTTCTATGAGGCAGATAATGTGTATGAAACATATGGAATTCCAGATAAGGATAGAGACATAGTAACATTAATAGCGGGAATGAGGGAAAATCATAAAGAGCGGATTAACTCAGCATTGTACCAGACACTTTCTAACGTTAGGTACATCGAGCGGACAAACAGGTTCAGTCAATCATTCTCTTGCTTGCTGATATCATGCACGAGTAAGCACCCTGGGAATAAAACCACGTGAAACCAGATCACAAGCACCTTGAACCGGAAGCAGAATGAACCGGAAGTATACAGCACCTTGAGTCTACGTCTAGCGCAACACAGTAGACGGAACCAGCCTCACGGAAAACAGGGATATCAAATAATTTGTCAGTTTGTACCGTATCGATAAGTCGCTATTCCTGACATGGGAATGCTTACAAGCTGATGTTGTGTCTGCCAACCTGCGGTGCGGCCGATTTTCTCTGGTAGCTTCAAATTGACAGCGATAATCCCGGGGCTGCCGACAAACAACACAAGTGCCAGCGCAAGGTCACCAAAAATTCCCCGCACCAAAGCTGCTTGGAGTGGCCAGACGTTGTGTGATGTGGCAAAGGTGAGTCTCTACCATCTATCCTTGCACAATTTTGTGTCTCTGGCATCCTTTGTAAACTCAACCTCCTTGGTAAACTATTTTCTCCGTATTTTCTTACAAACAGTCGCCGTATCGGGCGAATGTAAGTTGTTGGGGGGAGGGGGGCAAAGCTTGTTTTGTGCGGAGGAGACATGAACCGCAAATACCATGACGTTTTTAACAAAACCAACGTAGAATTTCAATATTAGAACATATGTTTCAATTTTGATTGGATTAAAAATCTGGGAGGGGCGACAAAATTGTGCTACAAATCTGTTTCAGGGCTCAAAATACCACATACATATGCATGTTAGTGCAGGTAAAATTGGAGTTTTTTTCAGGTATTTCTGGTGTCTACCTGCACCTACCGTTATTAAAATTGCACTGGTCCATATACTAGGTTTTATACATAAATGTCCTGGAGATGTAACGTTAGGTGGATTTGACTGTTATTAGCTCAGCATTGACTGTTACCACCTATTAAGTATATATTAAAAAATGGTTCCTGAACAATTTTAGTATGATCCATACTTTCAAAATTCAGAATGGTGCAGGTTAAATTTGTCTGGTGTAGGTAATTTTCAGTGTTACCTGCACCAGTGCAGGTATGCAGAAAAAAGTATTTCGAGCCCTGGTTTTAGATCCAACGTCGTGTGTACACTGCTGTGCTAATTTTTAGCAGGGCCAATACTTAAAATCAGTCAAGTCTAATTTTCCTGCTTGTAATGATATGGACAATAGTAAACCGTTACAGTAATGTCCTGATCTTATGATCAGTTAGGCCTGGATGATGTATGCATGGGCTGGCATTTTTGCTGGAAACCTTTACAGTTACAAGGTTGGCAATGTAAATGTAAATGTAAAATTTTCCTGCAAAAATGCCAACCCATTCATACGTCATCCAGGTGTAACAGTACTGTTTAAGTACCGCCAACCGACCATGCAAAATGGCTTTGAGCCTTTTTGCATAATCAGTTGCGTACTTGGTTTTGTGAGTTTGGCTGCCCGGGTCCAGTGTGATAGGTCGCAGATTCGAATCCCGGGGTTGAGCTTGCGGTAAAAACTGTTCTACTCGCCTCTAGCGTTTCACAGGACTAATCATGATTAAAATTTAAGTGTGCCTATTGTTATTTCTTTGTCATGGATTCAATCTTATCCCTCAATACAGTGGTTCGACGAGGGCGGTGAATTCTAAAGCACACCTTAGAGATGGGAGTGGGAAGGCATCACGCCTTCGTCAGTTGACCCCCATCAACCACTGCAGACAGCCTTGATGACTTGGACTACAGTGATGAAGACAGTGAGTTGTGAAGCAGTAACATGTTTAAAGATTATGCCACAGAATAATAATAAAAATATGTGGTGATTGCAGTCTTTCAGTAGTATCTAATACACTTTATGGAAAATGTAAGATGTTGCAACTGTAATACTGTATATACACGGTACACCGTATGGAAAACTCAAGACGGTGATATCTAAAGCCTTAGTAAAGGAAGTTGCATAACTCTATTGTCTATAGTATATACTAGTGATATAGTAGTAATTGTGGTACAACATGTTGTATCTGTCATAATTTACAGAGAAGACAAATCACTATTATACACATTGTTTTTGTCATCTGCTCCCCACTTGCCTTTCTTCACAACTGCTATTGAAGCTCCAAACCCATCCTGTACAGGGTGTAGTTCAAACTTGGGTGTAGATGGTAATGTAACAGATCCAATTTCTTCTCTCTTCATTGCTTTTGTAACTTTCAGAATCATCTCAACAGGCATGTAACCAATAACTTTCCAGTGGTTTACCAAGGCATCGATTTCAATAGCATTTCTGTCCAAATGGTTGTCCGGTTCAAAGTCCAATCTAACTGGAACAGGCCTCATGTTGACTAACATTTTGTCTTTTACAGCTGCAAGAGTGTCTTGGTATTTCCTTTCTCGTGTCAAGCCGTGCTGTTCAATGGTGGCTGCCTCCAATTCTTCATCATCATCACTGTCTTCACTCTCTACTGGAGATGGATGGGAAGTGGCTGATGCAGGAGTGAGGGAGCCACTAGCTGGGCAGCAATATGGACGGTCTCCATAATCCAGCACCGGCATGTTCTCAGGGGTATGGATGCCAGACTGACTAAGAGTTGGCACAGTCAGTGGGACTTTTGTGATGTGCTCCCATTCCCATATGCATATTGCAGTTGTTACGGCACTGCAGGAGAACTTCCGTGTTTGATATCTTAACTTCTGGACATGCTATATGGCTATCCTTTTCAAATAGTGTATTTGGTATATCTTATAAGTAATTGGTGAAGTGTTGATCCCCTAGTGGCTTCTTTTGGAACTACAGGGGCCAATTTAGTGTTGATAGCTTACATTATATATGTTATATCAGGAAAATGTGACTTGCTCAATATTACTGTCCCATTGAGGTAGCCAGAGAAATATGGATTTCTTTTGTCAGGAATAGCCTTCTTGACACAGTACAAACTGACAATGTTGCAGCACAAAAATTAACATTCCTGTGCAAGTGGGTCAAGTCTGTATGTATATTTTGTATATTACTGAAACATGGAGGGTTTGTCTTGTAAATATGTTTCTTGTACATTGCAACATACAGTATTACAGGTGTAACATCTTACTTGAGCTTTCCGTACAGTATATAGATTTTGATACAAATACAGTTGAAAGCAACCAATTCATATTGTACTGTTGAACAACCGCTAAACATATACTGTGTTACCGTCAATCACAATATTTACATAAAATCTCAAGAATATGAAGCAACAGAGAAAACTGTACTGAATGATTGCAACCCCTACATATCATAGTGTGGCATAGCTTTAAATATACTACTGTGTTGTACCAATAAACGAAGAACATGAGATGTAAAAGCCTCTGTAAATACAACATGTCTATCTTAACTAGAACCACTGATACACATACAATTGTCAGTCTCCAACTGTTGTTGGGGATAAGTGTATGGAAACAACCTACATTGAAAAAGTGCACTTGATTGTATTACGGCAATAAGTAATTGAAGTCATTCTGTGAAATTGTCTTCATTTTATTATTTATTTGTCAAAAAACAGAACTTGTTACACAACACTGCTTAAAGTCACACCACCCAATGTAGAAAGAAGGTTGAAAACAATGTGCACAGTTTTGCGTATATTATTCAAGAAAACAAGGGGTACTTGTATGTTTGTGTATATATCAAAATATGTACACACGTGTCGAGTTCAAAATATAAGAATTGTTCAGTAGACGTGAATGTGCGCCTGTATCTTCATTCACTGGTGGCACACCCACTGCAAATTTGTGGAATCTCTGCTCTATCCATATATTCCATAACTAAAATCTGCATACATAAACATTGGTATATCCATACATTAGACACTATATAGATACTATGGGATCTCTGAGTTAGAACTAGTGGCATCTGTACAGCTGTCTTCTGGCTGTGTGGACGTGGACATCTCAACAAGGGGATATCATTTACGTGTTGTTCTCCTATATGGGCCCTGGTTGAAAAGAGCACAAAAATACGGAAGACCGTGTTGTCTATGGCTAAGCTGTCACAAAACCGGCCAGACATAACCTAAAATGTGCAACATGTAACTGAAAATCACAAAAAAAATAGTAATCTATTAAAGCTACGTGCCAGTGAGACATCAACGCCGACAGTGAACAACCGTGTAGATATCGTTTACACAACGCAGCCATAGCCCCCCTCCCCCAAATCTCAAATTTCTCAGCAAAATGTGGGGACCTTAGATTATCACGGCACCCAACGCAAGCTAAGACATCATATTACATGTTGAACATACTGAAAACCTAAGGTCCCCACGATTTTTAGTAACCGAGGCGAAGATTCCGTCCGGGAGCGTCATGAAATGAGCAAATATCTTGATGTTTACGTAACGCTGTTCGAAGATAAATTGCCCAATTCTAACGTATAATATACATGTTGCCTCCAAAGGAACACATAAATAGAATATTCATTACCTCTACGAAGACACTAAAAAACAATAGGCCCCTAAAACTGCACAGCCACGGAGCAGAAAGCCCTAAAAGTGGGCAAGACTGGAAATCACCTTCAGCCACACATGACACACAACCGGAAGTCAGGGGTCAAAGGTTAAATTGCATTCTGGGTAACCCCGGATGCCTCCTCTGGGCCAGACTAATTCTGCTGATTGCTTGACCGCGCGTAGATTTGCCTTGCTTCATTTTCTTTTGTGTTGCCGCTTCCGGAATTCCTCGTGTTCTCTATCCTGTTTGAAGTGACTGCTTGGAAGGCATCTTGAGACGTAAACAGTCTCTAATGCCAAGGATGTCTTACCTCGGCCACCTGTCTCGGAGGTCAGGGAGGTTATACAGGTTAATGACCCGCCATGAGGTGTATACGGTGACATTTTTACAATTAAGGGATACTTCGGCATGGGGGGTACTTTTTCACGGGACACTTCTGTATGGGGGGCACTTTTTCACGGGGACATTTCTGCATGGGGGACACTTTTTGACGGGGACATTTCTGCATGGGGGGCACTTTTTCACTGGACATTTCTGCATGGGGGACACTTTCTCACGGGACATTTCAGCATGGGGGGGGGCGTTTTTTACGGGGCATTTCTGCATGGGGACACTTTTCAAGGGGACACAACTGCATGGGGGACACTTTTTCTCGGTTGACATTTCTGCAGGGGGGGGGGGGGGGGCAAATTTCTTGGGGGAGATTTCTGCATTCGTGTTTGATATTAAAATAGCGAAACCCATACAATCCTACATTTTCACCATTACCAAGAAGCGAGAAGAAGCCGAACTTTTGTGTTAGACTAGATTTGTGATACTTTTATATGTATATATCTTGACTTGTTGTGACCTGTACTTAGCTCGGTTGGGCAAAACTGTACAATAAAGGTCTTCATTCATTCATTAATCCTGTTTGAGGTGGCTGCTTGGAACGCAACAAGTGATATTAACAGTCTCTAATGTCAAGGATGTCTTACCTCTGCTGACCTGTCCCGGAGGTCAAGGAAGTTTCACAGGTTAATGACCCGGCCGCCATGAGGTGTATACGGTGACATTTTTACAAGGTACTTCGGCATGGGGGACATTTTTTTTTCACGGGAACATTTCTAAGTGGGGGCACTTTTTCACGGGGAACATTTTTGCATGGGGGGGGGGCGGAAACTTTTTTTCACGGGGGAAATTTCTGCATGGAAATTTCTGCATGGTCGCTTATGAGGTGGTTATAGGAAACGACCATGAATTATGGCACCGTACACACCGACGGAAAGCGGGTCGTTAACCTTACTATCATATAAACATTTTGATATACAGATACGTCGTATGTATAGCCGTGACGACTTCTAATGTGTGTTTTCAAACAATTGAAACAAATTTGTTTTAAGGACTTTACAAAAATAAAACCACTGCCAACTTTCTAAGATTACCAAGACTGTTTGACTTCGCTGTTCCTGCTGTTGCTACAAACACTAAACCAGCCAATGTGAGTGAGCTATCATAGAAAACGGAAACGGGAAAACGGCGAGGAAAAAACGGAACTTCCGTGTTGCCATTTGATGATGACGACAAAAAGTGACCTTCGCGGTAAACGCAACTGCCCGCTCTGTTGTTTACAAAAAGTAATTATCTTACCATCAATTCAATGGGCTCCTTATCTAAACTGGACACTTTTATGGGGTATACGCTCTTAGAATAGATTGTGCTACGTAACAATACAAAAAGAGTTAACCAAGTCATCAGTTGCTGTTTTTCACTCACATTAAATTCCTATTTAATATATTGGTTTGTGCCAATTGTTTGAAATGCGGAACCTAAGCTAAGTACAAGCAAGGAGGTTTTTTTTAACCGCCTTGGTATAAGACATCACGTGCTGATTAGCATGCACTGAACAACCAGAATTGGAGCAACCATATTATCATGGCAGCTAGCCAAAAGGTCATATTTTTGTTGACCGTGTCTTGTCTTCTGTGCCTGGTAGACGGAGCTTACAACTTCTCCGTTAATGTTGCTACAAACGCCAAGCTTGGAACAGCCGTTGTGAGCGTTCGGAGTCTGTTGGGACCGGAGAAAGCGGAACTTCCGTGTGCGATCTTGGAGGGAGATCCGTACGGCCGGTTCTATGTGAGTACCACCAACTGTACCGTTGTGGTGGCCAGGCCACTGGACTGGTCAGTACAGTCTGAGTATCTGCTGAAGATGCATATTGGTCAGCTTCGAGACCCAAGTCACCTTGTTGTGCATCTTAAAGTAAACGTGACATCCGTCTTGGGTTATCCTCCTGTGTATAACGTTACGTGTGAACCACCGGTTCGACCTTATTCGGGGGAAGAGTCAAACGACTTCTTGTTTAGTTCCACGCTGAGCGTAGAAGCCGAGACGACCGCTGGAGATGTTGTTTTCCTCAAGAGCACACTGAGCAAGCCTCGTCCTATATGGGACATGGATCCGAACGACCCCAGAGTTGTCATTACGGCAGGGAACGACTGCCATATTCGAGTGGTTATGGGCGTACACGCATTGTCTGACGTGGCCATTGCAGCAGAACTGTTCCAATTTTATGTAAACGAGGAACAAGGCACGTTTCGCGTGACATGCCACGAGCAGTCGGAAACGTTTCCCGATGGTCTCTTCGAGCTCTTCTCTACGTACGGCAAGTACAAAGACAGGTTACGTCATCTAGAAGGCATTTTGCCTGACGTCATGGTCAAACTGCCCAATCATCCTTTGATCGCCATGATTTCTTCTTCTATGCTCCCCACAAAACTTGCCACGCGCTATAACTGTAAGCTTCCCTCAACTCGCGATCGAGAAGTCACGATGTCGCTTGATCTTGATGCTGTCACGACTTTAAAACATCTTGAGACGATTACTGTCGATATCAACCCTCTAGGCTGCCCTCCCGATAGATACGGCATTTTTTGCGACAAGCATTGCATCTGTGAGAATGGCGCCCGTTGCCATGGTTTCAACGGTGCGTGTAAATGCACGGACGGGTGGCAAGGCGTGGCTTGCGACATCCCGAAACCAGGTGTTTCTGCAACAACGACACCAAGCGACCCGTCTGATATCTACATCTCCGCTAATGTCACCATTCACTGCAATGTCCACCACCTTGAAGCCACAACATTGTCGCTGTTATCTCCAAATGGATCCGTGACTGTACGCTCTGCTGGAGTTAGTCAAATAAATAAAACGATTATGGATATACAGCCAAAAGACGGCGTTGCCTACATGTGTGAGCTTGCAGACACCCATGAAAACGTCTTCAACGCAACGATATTATTGGATGCCGGCAACTGTTCGCCCAATCGAAAAGGCGAGCGTTGTGATGAAACTTGCGAGTGCCTACAAGGTGCCAGCTGTGACCGGTGGGCCGGCTGTGTCTGTCCGCCGGGATGGACAGGAACCAGGTGTCAAGAAAGATGTCCGGACGGCACATACGGCAAAGACTGTGGAAAGAACTGTACCCGCTGTCTGCACGGTGCGAGCTGCGCCCCTAGCGATGGTACGTGTAACTGCACCGCCGGCTGGTACGGGTCGGACTGTAACGTGTCCTGCCCTACGTACAGGTACGGGCTGAGGTGTCAACACACCTGTACCTGTAGGAACGACGCCACCTGTAGCAACGTGGACGGCAGCTGCCAATGTGTGTCGCCTTGGGCGGGGGAGAACTGCGACGAAAAGACAGCCACCATACCGGAGCCGCTGGTCGAAATCCTTGTGCCACTGGCATCTCTACTTTTACTAGCCCTTATTGTAGCGGCCATACTGTACAAAAAGAGACGCCTGTTCGGCGGTGTTCCCGAGAAAGTAGAAGAGAACGAAGCACTCCTGGAGCTGGCACAGGTAGGCTACTCACCTTCTAATCATAATTACATTCCATCATTTAAACATTCATAAATCTGTCTTAAGATATCCAAATACATGTGTCATATGTATGGAAATTTCTCATAGAATAAACTAGATAAATCATCATCAAGAAAACTCGTCCTTTATCTCTGAAATTCGTTGAGAATCTTCAGACTCCTTAGTGCCGCACCGGTGCCCCAGGTGCATTGAGATCAGATAACTGAGGAAGACCTCCAAATCCGATCAAAGATTCCGATGAGTAAGATTCCTTGAGATGGGGAACATATGTAATTTTTGATGAGTAAAATTTCTCTAGTTGGAGAACATCTGTAATTTTGTCATCATCACACTTTCTCTTTATCTAAGGTTGAGGCTGATCTGGCAGAAACCGTCCGACCTGGTTGGTTGAGTCGCTGGGAGACGACAAGCCGACATCTGACTCTCGGTAAGCTGATAGGTTTGGGGAGGTTCGGACAGGTCGTACAGGGAACACTACACACGCCTGGCGGGGAAATCATCAGCGTCGCCGCCAAGTCAGTTCGCAGGAAAGACCAACAGTGTTACCGCAACTTCTACAGGGAGGCGGCCATCTTGGTCACTGTACACGAAGACGAACATCACAACAACGCACACTCCAACATCATTCAGTTATTGGGCTTGATAAACGAGACTTCACAGAAGTATATCCTAATGGAGTATGCCACCAAAGGAAGCCTTCTACGTTTGTTGCGACACACTCAAAAGGAAAACGGGGCTGCTCCTCTCGCACACGGTATGCTCTATGCCGTAGACATAGCCCGAGCTCTACGGGAGCTACAGCGCTTGGCGATCACACACGGTGACGTGGCCGCTCGGAACGTACTCATCACCGCTGACCACGTAGCTAAGCTGGCCGACTTTGGACTCGGACGTGACGCGTACGCTCCTGTCAAGGACGTAGATGGCGATGCTAACAGAAGAGAAGAAGAACTGGTGGGTAATGAGGTCATCCCTTTGAACTGGATGTCTGTGGAGGTTTTAGAGAGAGGCGAGTACACCTGTCAGAGTGACGTTTGGTCCTTCGGCGTGCTGCTGTGGGAGATCGCAACGCTGGGACAAAAGCCGCACTACGGAGGCAACCCGCATGACAACCCGAGCTGCCTGCGTCTCGCACGGACACTCCGGAGGGGAATCCGGCTCAGACGGCCTCCGGAATGTTCCGGAGAGATGTATGACGTCATGATGTCGTGTTGGCACGAAAATCCGTCGGAAAGACCCAGTCCGGATGAAGTGGAGACAAGACTGTTGCGACTGACCCCCGGTTTTGAAATGGAAACAGTAGTGTAACATTCAAATTCACCTGCGCACCATCTTTTATTTCGAAGATGTTCTATGCAGTGATATTCTGAAATCCCACCACTAAGAATGGAAGGCGTTTTGGGTCCAGAGTGTCGTTGGTTTTTTTTTTATCTACTAGTACTAGGTTAAAGATGTTACAGTTACAATTGATTGTATAGAAGTGACTTAATGTTATGAAGTTTATATAGTCTTACATTCGATTAAAGCGTTTGTGGACGTGAGAGACGTTTAGAGAAGTAGATTTTGTAGGGCTAGTGCAAAGGGACATCAATAAACTATGAAGGCATGTGTTTTAATTAAGGGTTAATGACCCGCCCCGAGGTGTATATGGTGTCATAACGCCTGGTCCTTTGCTATAACCACCGAATGAAACCACCGAGTGAGCGAAGCGAACGAGGTGGTTTTATGAGGTGGTTATAGCAAAGGACCAGGCGTTATGACACCATGTACACCGAGGAACAGGCGGGTCATTAACGTTATTATCATATAGCCTACCCAAACTTGCAAACTCCTGTATGACGCATAGATCCCTTCTATACAGTGTGAATTCCGTTGTCGAATTTCTGAAATTGTTCTTTGGTACATACATTTGTAAGAAGAATACAGATTGCATTTTGAAACCAAAATTTCCACAGAAAATATTCGAAACATTGCAGTCTTTGGCTTTTTAGAACAACAAAACCAATGTTAACAGAGGGAGCCATCCCCCTCTTTCAATCTGTACCTCTGCTCTGGCATATGTTTCGCTCCTTTTGATTGGCCAATGCCTGCATATCCCTTACTTTCAAATCACCATCGCCATCACATGTCATGGTCATGTCATGTCATCACAACAAAGTTTAAACTTTTCACTGTCCCTTACTTTCCTGTGTGTATTGCTCATTTTGATTGGTCAGAATGAACCGGCACCAGTGTCGATGCACACCGATTCATTCTGACCAATCAGAAGGAGCGAACACACCGGCCTGGCCGGAATCTATATGTTACATGCGTCATAACCAACGTGGAACGGGGCCTTCTGATTGGTCCACGACGCCTGGCTATATGATAATTAAGGATTTATGACCCGCCGCGAGGTGTATATGGTGTCATAACTCCTTGTCCTTTGCTATAACCACCATATAAATCACCGAGTGAGCGAGGCGAGTCAGCCATGGCTGTTGCAATGTTGTATTCGAAACAGTTGTAATGGCAGTTACCCCAACAGTAATCCTAAACCTATCCCTAACCCGTACCCAAACAAAAGAGCCCTTAAGAAAACGCATAACCACCCCTATAACCAAGTGGGCAAGCCCGGAAAGGGTCCGCCCACGCATACACCAAGAGTAACTCTTCGTGGATACCAGATCATCGGGTCTCTTTTGATCTTTGTGTTCCGAGGAAGAAGGTACAAGACCAAACTCTCAGGTAAGCTTTGAACATTTGATCACTTCCTGACTTGACCATTACAGTAATTTCACCTATAACATTTTGCATGTTCGCGGTGGTTTAGCAAACGATCACCTTTTGAACATAACGGTGCACACCCCAGTGGTAGTCCTAAGTTACTTAGTGTAAAATCAGCGTAGCGTATCCAAATCACTGCTAGTATAAAATTCGACCCTATAGGTTCACAGTTTTCGGTAAGTTTTTGTCGACGAATCTTGACTTCCGGGTATCGCTCCGAGGACGCAAACAGTGAAGGGGCAGGGGCACCTTGACGGATGACGTCACCGCTATGGGTTTTGACTTTGACTTTGACTTTATTCAGATCCACTTTTAACTACTACAACATTATGTTGCCAGCTATTCTTCCAGTGGTCTACACAAAATACATCACACGGGGTTTACGGAAAAGGCTGGGCTGTCTACCTGGGCTGTCTACTTGGGCTGGCTATCATGTCAGGCTACTTGGACCTACGAAAGCCCATTGGGACAAAAGCTGTTTTAGCAGTAGGGGTTGTTTGTGCCCAATGAAGAAGCTATGTGTGAAGCTATGGTGTGTGTTACATAACTCAGAGGTTCTGGGTTCAAATCAGTTGATATGTCACCGATCTTGTACCCTTGGGAAGGGCTATTAACACGACTTATCGGGCTGATTGGATTAGTCTTAGGACTGGTGGCTAGTTGTCAAAGGCGTCCAGGAGCCGTTCTATAGTGGCTGTCAGGGTCCAGGCTTCTGCGCAATACATTAGGATCGACAATTGAATTGCGAGGAGCTTAAAATAAGCGTTGCTTAAGTGCAAGGGTCTGGAACTGCTGCCATTCGGTGCTAACTCAGGTGACCTCAATACGACAGCAATTACCCCAGGTGTAGCCATAGGACTTAAGGGTTTGCACCACTTACACAGGGAAGGAAGGACCCCTAGTCTTTTCCGTAAGTGTGGTGGGTTCTTTGCTCTATCTGAGGGAGGGTCCTTACCGAAGCTAGGTACTAGTACTATTTTCTCTACCCTAGTGAAGGGAGGAAAGTCGTGTTAATAGCCCTTCCCAAGCGCACAAGATCGGTGGCATATCAACTGATTCAAACCCAGAACCTCTGGGTTATGTAACATACACAGCTCCTTCAAACACAGCTCCTTTTTAATACACACAGCCACTTCACACAGCTCATTCACATAATAATACAATCATCCTTCGGAGCATCTTCGCTGAGCACAAACAACCCCTAACGTTACTGCTAAAACAGCTTTTGTCCCAATGGGCTTTCGTAGGTCCAAGTAGCCTGACGTGATAGCCAGCCCAGGTAGACAGCCCAGGTAGACAGCCCAGCCTTTTCCGTAAACCCTAATAGCACAACATTACATACGTACAAAACATAATATGTACATTGCAACTATACTCGACATACATTAGAATTTTCATTATTGTAAGATTATGTAGTACTAGAATTTTCTTGTGAATCAGATATGTTATATCCTACGATGCATGTCTACTTCCTGTATAGGCGTAGTTCCCGGGAATTTTTTTTTTGAAATACGGCGTCGTTGAAAAAAAGTCTGTATGCCCTTTACTATTGTAAGTAAATTTAGGTCAGCTTTTGTCTTCGAGCTAAATATTTACGCTGTCAGTGTATAAGCAAATTTGCGTGAGTGGGTGGATTCTTAAGCAAACTTACGTATAAAGGGGGTCAGTTTTGGAACCGTCCATTTTCACATGTGGTGGGAGATGGTTCAATTATATGATGACTGTTGTTTTTTATAGATCGTTGGTTGAACTGTACGAAAGCCCAGTTCATATATGTTCTACAAACTGGAAGTATTTCCATTTTCTTTTCCTAATAGTTAAAGAAATAACACTGAAGATGGCAACAACATCCGAGATCGCTATCCCACAGTCTGCAGCAGACATCGCCCCCTCCTGGGTTCAGCAGGTACTGCAGAAGGACCTCCCGGGCATCACCATCGCAGAAGCCGATGTCAAGGGATCCATCAGCGAAGGAGAAGGATTCATGAGTAGCATCATCGCCTTTGATGCCGTGGGGACCAGGAATGGTACAACTCAGCGCTACAGTCTGGTCGCTAAACTGACGGATTTCGCGCGGCCGTTGACCGTCACGGAAGAGTGGTCAAAGGACTTTCATATCCGAGCCGAGACGTTGGAGGTCAAGTTTTACTCTGATGCGGTTCCCGAGCTCTTGTCTGTGTCAATCTCAAACACAGAGCTTGAATCTACGCCAATGAATGAAGATGAAGAAAAGACCCCTCCTACTGATTCCTTGTTCCTCCCAAAATGCTACTTCGCCGCTACAGATCCAAACTCCATGCTGTCCGTCAGGGTAATGGAGAACTTGAAAACTCAGGGCTTCTCCATCAAACCCGACCGCCAACCGCTGAACCGTGAGGAGATGATGCTTGCTACCGGGGCCCTGGCTCAGCTACACGGCCTGTCACATCGACTGGAGCTCCGTCTCGGCAAACCCCTTGACGAGCAGTACGATTGGATCATGACTTCCAAAGATACTTTAGCTGCGAAGGATGAAATAACCCACGTTTATCAAAAAAGCGTGAAGGAATTCGCCACAGCTTTTCCTGACGTCCAGACAGACCTTGTAGCTCGACTGGAGAAGTTGGACCCCATGATTATCTTTGGGGAGACCTCGAAGCGTAAGGTGCTTTGTCATACAGAATGTTGGATCAACAACATCATGATTAAGGTACGACACATCACTTTTTTCCTTTCTTGTCCAAATGTATGTAAACTCGGCACAAAAAGTTTGAAATGTCAACTTTGGTAGATCGTATCTATTATTTTTTGCATCCATTTCAATTTCCTTATCATTAGAAAGCTTGCGTGATTGCCTATTCAATGATATCATAGTTAACCCATGGAACAAGCACCAGGCCTGCTTACGTGAGGGGTCACCAAAAAAAATGCCCAAATTTTCCTACTTCTGCTCAACACTGTATCGTCCGGTTGATATTGAGGTAACATAAATTAACAATGATGATGAGTTTGAAACCATTGGGAAGGAAATCACACAAGCGTTCTAATGATATATAATACATTGAAATTGATGCAGAAACAGCCGAAATATAATTAAACCGAATTTGATATTCCAAACGTTTTGTGCCGCGAATTTGATATTCCAAACGTTTTGTGCCGAATATTTTATGGGGCGTCTTGATTAAGATCTCTCATTGCGATTCCTTTTTCTTTCTTTCGTTGTTTCACAAGATGCTTTGATAAAAGAAATACCAGATATTTACACAATGATATGTCATTACCTAACTATAGCACGACGGAGACAGGCCCATTGCAGCAAGGCTGGTGGACTGGCAGAGTCCGATGTACATGCCGCCAACCTACGACCTGACTCTCCTGTTTCTGTGTAACGCGAACTGGGACGTCTTTCACAACCACCGGGATGACATTCTGGCTCACTATCACCACAAACTGCAGGAGACACTGGGTCTAAACGGTTAGAACATTCATTAGGCCACACCAATTTAATTTCTTGGTTCACGGATTTTCTTTTAAAAAATATGGAGCAATAGGGCGAAAAAAAATAAAAATAAAAATTGTAAAATGGTTGGGGTAAAGGTAAGGGCTAATCCAAAACATAAAGACTAAAAAGTTTTCAGCTTGAAAAAAGTACAAAAACACTATTACTGTACAGTAACAGCACCTGTTCGTTGAAAATTACAAAAGTAGTGTTAGTTTTTATGTTTGTCACATTCTTCATGAATGGAAAATATAACTGGAATAATAATACTCATATTCTAAGGAGCTTATAATGTAAAGGCCAATTTGCTACACCAGAATGTCGGTGAATTGTTTCATTAATGGTGAAAAGTTGCTGAGTGGTAATTTTTTTTCCAAAAAAATAGGAGCGAGCGAATCCGTGAACCAATCAAATAAATTGGTATGGCCTTATCGGTGTATACATTTCACAATAAGGCCATTCTGATTTGATTATATAGATGACATCCGCACGCGCATCAATGTTCGACCGTTTCCAAAGAAGAAAAAGTTTTCAACCGTACTGTACATTGTGCAAAGCAGCTGCAAAATGAGCAAATATATGCCGTAGATATCTTTTAAAGTATATAGAAAACATTATACTTATGTCATAGAATGTCAACGTCAATTCCAAGGTCAAAGTAAAGAAGTAGATGTGAAAGAACAGAAATGAAGAATCTTTTGTTCGCTTTACTATACTCTGTGTGTTTAGTTATTTGTTCAACCTTTCTGACCACTTAGATTTCATGATGAGGGCATAATTTTTGTATGCCAATTTTTTTTTCCATTCGCACGAGTGCATCAGTTTTGGGGTTCCCAGAGGATGTCATCCATATAATCAAATCAACATAGCCTAAAATATTAAGTTTGATGCTGCGTTTTCCTTTTTGTCTGTTTGTATCGTTATAATAACATTCATCCCACCAAAAGAGCAATAAGGTATCAATGTGTGCCTGTGAATTACATGATGTTTCGTTTAAACTGATATTCTAGAATCCTCGGGCCTAAAGAGCTACACGCTGGAACAGTTGAAGACAGACTTCAGAGCCGACTGTCTGCACGGGTTGATCAACCGGTTCATACGCCTGGCGGTCCTGCCTGCAAGTGCAGACCTGCTGAGGATGATACAAGAGATCCAGGAGTGGGGAGTTCTTTAAAGTTTCACGTTTCAACAGTAGATCAGTATAGCAATTTGTAGTCCATCTACAGTCAGTGATTGTGTTTGTTTTGTTTGTTATTATCTACACTTGTTTTCTAACAACAATTAAATTCTATGAAATATAATGTAATTTTCGTGATTTAAAATTTACAACTTATGCTAATTTCATGACGTCATTGGTCAAAATCCAAGATGGCCGCCCTTATAATCGAAATGACGTCATAATATCGTTATATTAAGTGGTGATAACACAAAAGTTTTCGTGTAGATATAGTTTTACATGTTTATCAATCTTTAAAAGTTTGGTGGTAATACAATAAGTAGTTCAGGAGTTAGTCTCAAAAGTTTGTTTTGAAAACTGCACAGACGGACTGAACACAGACTTTCTTGATAGTTTCCACAGTATTGTACCAATCTTCGTAAAAACGTAGGAGAAGGTACAGCAGATTTGACTGACAAATTCACGGAAGGAAATTTCTTCAGATCAAAAATGTTCAAATGGCACTTCAAAGTTTGCGCCAGGGGTCCAAATGGTCCCTTTACTATTTCACGCAAAATAACCTACATCGTGAATGTTGGATTTGATATTGTAAAGAAAGGAACTGTATAGCCTCCAAGAGCTATACGCAATATGCATTACATTTTCTTTGTCAAAATTGCACGGAAAATATAGATCTTTCAGCATCGATCATAAGAGTTTGCAAAAGGGGTTTACCTAGGCTGCAGAGAGGGTTTGTGAAGGGTGTGTCCATTGATGGTGCCTTGAGGTCATGTTTGTACTTAACGTTATGTACCACTTTTACTACAGTTTGTGTTGAGCATTTCTGTATGTGCGAGTAAAAAGAGTTAAACACTAAAATATATCTCTTGTTTGTGTATGGATAAGTAGCTATATATAGTGTGAGTGCACCTGTACGAGGGGCATTCAATAAGTAATGTCCCTGACCCATTTCCCATAGCAGGAGATTAATGAAACTTGGCACAGTTATTAGTCTGTCTCTTCATAGGAACCACCCAGAGTTTTGCATTTCTCCCATAATTTGATGTAGCTCTGGACACCGTTCTTGTAGGACATCCCAGGTTGGTCCTCCGACAGATGCCTCATCAATGGCAGAAGAGGGACGACCAGGTCTGGGAGCTGTTTCCACAGACTTCCGACCTTGTTTGAATTCAGGATGCCAGCGTTTTACAAGGTCATATGATGGGGCATCATCACCATAAGTTTTTTTCATTTCATCAAAAGTCCCCTTTGGTGTGCGTCCTTTCAAATACAAAAACCGGATCACTGCGCGACACTCAACTGGTTCCATTTCACACCTGGTCCATTTCACACCTGACCCAGTTCAAACACCAGTAAATCAGTAACCACAATTAGTTCAGAGCTGTTTTTTGCAACATAACGCATAGAGATATGAATCATTACACATGCAAAATTTCATCTAGATCAGACAACTGGAAGTGGGTCAGGGACATTACTTATTGAATGCCCCTCGTATGTTCAGACAGAAAGCTGTTTGGACAGAAAGCGTCCCCTAGCAATGTTTACTAAAACTGCAATAGTTTGTGGTAAGGCATCGTCCTGTTGAAAACATTTTACTGTGCACGTTCAGGATTTTAGAAAACACGTTCAGGGTTTTAGAAAAAAACACGTATGTTCTACCTATAGCGGACGAGAACTCCCCTGGTGTGACCACGGTTGAGGCTATTTCACCTAAGGTCCCAATTGCACCAGGGCTATGTGTGGACTAGATGTTTAGTCCTTTGATGAAGCGGATTATTTTGCTGGATTTTCTTTTTTCGCCCTTGCTTATTAGTTGTTTTTTTTGCCGCTGCGTAGCACCGGCTAAGAGACGGGAGAAGCGGTTGCATGGATGCATGGATGCATGGATCGGTCAATTTAACAAAATAGCCCTTCTATACGTGCTATTGCGTAATCGAGCCAGCGTGGCCGAGCGGACTACAGCACGGTACCTATCTTCCGTAGATCGTAGGTTCGAACCCCACTTGCTAAATTCTTTTTTCTTTGTTAGACAAATGTCATGTAATGTTGTTTTTTTAATAGAAGAAAGACCAATTCAGTAATTCGATGTTTAAAAACTCTTTTTTCGT
Source organism: Branchiostoma floridae x Branchiostoma belcheri (assembly GCA_019207045.1). Taxonomy (NCBI): domain Eukaryota; kingdom Metazoa; phylum Chordata; class Leptocardii; order Amphioxiformes; family Branchiostomatidae; genus Branchiostoma; species Branchiostoma floridae x Branchiostoma belcheri. The sequence goes on along the minus strand of CM033023.1, from coordinate 29,712,323 downwards.
GTGATTTTGTTTAACATCCAGGCTTTTTCCAAAATACGCACCGGCCAGCTTTTTTCAGAAGCTTTCTTGTTTAAACTACAGAAGATGTAATCCATAAAATTAAGTAAGGAGAGCCTTATGGCCTAAAACGAAGAATGGAGGCGTTTTAGGGCCATATTGTGGCAGGCTTGTGTCATTCTCCTACGCAGAGAGTCCAACGTTCAGGTGACAACTATCTCAGTATGAATGATGTTCAGCACCAGGGACAGTTACCTTGGTGTGGATGGTGGTCAGCATCTGAGACAGTTGTCTTAGTGTGGATGGTGTTCGGCACCAGGGACAGTTGTCTCAGTGTGAAAGGTGTTCAGCACCAGGGACAGTTACCTTAGTGTAGGTAGTGTTCAGCACCAGGGACAGTTGCCTTGGTGTAGATGGTGTTCAGCACCAGGGACAGTTGTCTTAGTGCGGATGGTGTTCAGCACCACGGACAGTTGTCTTAGTGTGGATGGCGTTCTGGACAGCTAGGCGTGTTTTCCTGTGGGCGGATGGTGTTTACCAGTGTAAAAATTGTTTTCAGCACCAAGTGTGTTAACCAGTGTGTGGGTGGAGGTAAGATTCCTTGACATTAGAGACTGTTTACGTCACTTGTTACATTACAAGTAGACACCTCACCATACCACATGAGTCACGAGGTATTTCTAAGCAAATGAGGAAGCGGCAACACAAAAGAAAACAAAGCAAAGCAAAACTACATGCGATCAAGCAATCAGCAGAATTAGTCTGGTTGGAGAGCACACATGTAGCCACAATCCCTCGCGGTTTTAGTTGCGTTAACATTTTCTAGACATGGCCACGAGAGGCTGGGTGTTTTTCCTGTTCGTCATTCCTAGCCAAGTCACTTCGCCGTTCGGCACGGTCACTTCGCCATCTGAGCATGGTTGCATTGACACTGAAGGGTGAGTTATATTTTGAGTTGAGGCCACATTGACTTGGTTGTATGGATGAAATCCGCGAGCATTGATCTTTGCCTGTTCTAATAATACTGTGGCCACATGTGACTCAATAGTATCCCTGGTCAATCAGAATTTTATGCTTGCCAGAGGATATTTGCTCCCAATGATAAGTGGGCACACGGTCAGGGCATGGGACCACAGCGCCCTTGTTACCCTGGCCTCTTGAACAAGAATGGTAGTAAAACATTATTGAAATGGCGACGATTGTCTAGTGAGGTGAACATACATGTAAGAGAAACCAAGCCTGGGAAATGATTTACTGGATGTTTAGTATTGTGGTTTAGCAGCATTTTTGCTGGATATTTCTTTTCTTTTTGCCCTCACACATTAGTTTGGGGGTCTCCAGAGGATGCCATCCATAAATTGAAGTCAATGTTGCCTACATACCTTTCTTGAACCAATCAATTTAATCCATTATTAAGTTTTCAAATCGTTGCAGCCCTCTCTATCATTTGTCGATGCACACGTATATCTATTGTTCCTATTTTCGCTGTACACCTTGAACATAATATACAACTTGAAGGCATTAGCCTGTAGTATGGGACCTCCTTCGCGACCTTCCACGGGCGTTGGCGTATTTTGTTGTGTGTGGGATACATATTCGCAATTTCCATCACATTACGGCAAGTTGTTTTATGCCGAGAAGGTCGTATTAATCTAGCGGTCAAACAAAAGCGAATCTGCACACACATTGGTCCACGTCAACACTAGTAAAAAGGCCGCGAAGGAGGCAACATGAGATATATTCTGTATGAAAACATGTAACTGTGTTTAGTAAGTGGAGATGAGTAAAACTATTTTTGGCCCTCCTTGATCCTGATCAACGACCAGTCTGCTCATCTACAAATTTAAAGGCGTCCTGACTGGTCACTGGAGTCTACCTAACCTGGCGGCCATGGAGTGTCTTCAGCTATCTATGGACCGGCAGAAGAATTCTCTCTCAAAACTTGATGCACTACTGGACGGCATGGACATAAAAGGTACAGACTGAATATAGTTAATGCAAATCAGGGCTTCATTATCAGAGATATGGAATATATTTTGATATGAAACGTTGTAAAGGACGCTTATCTTTTAGGTCTGGTGTTTTGTAATTTCGTTCTATTAGCATAAGTTCGTTGCATGTGCTACCGAAATCAAATGATATTTAAAAGACTTTGCAATGATATAAAATGTCAGTAGCGAAAGCATGTCTAGTTGATTGTTGACAAAAACATTTTTGGTGACGCCTCAGGGGCGAGCCGAATGGTATATTATTGTGTTGATCTGTTCCTTCTTACTGTGAACTGTAGATTGTGGAGAAATCTACCGAAACACCAAAGGCCGCATGGAGTCTGGAATCTACACCATCTACCCGCGTGCGTCGAATGGCGGGGACAACAAGGCCCCTCTCCGGGTGTTCTGCCGCGTGAAGGCCGGCCGAGCCTGGACCGTCATCCAGCGGCGACAGGACGGGTCTGTGGACTTCTACAACCGGACATGGGAGGACTACCGCCGGGGTTTCGGCAACCTGACGGGAGAGTTCTGGCTCGGGAACGACAACATCCATCAACTCACAAACCAGGGCAGATACAAATTGTACATGGACCTTGAAGATTTCAATGGGATTTTGGACTATTCAGATTATGCCTGTTTCCGTGTGGAAAACGAACAGGCAAGGTATAAGTTACACGTGGGTCCACATAATGGAACTGTACCCCCATATGTGTGGCAGCAAAGAGGGTGGGAATTTGAACAAAAACTATGTGACCAGGATCGTCTTGGGATCTCTTGTTACCTACACAAACCGGGAGGGTTTTGGATGCGTAGATGTGATACCCTGAACCCAAATGGTTTCTATTGGAAGAAGGCTGAGGATTGCCCAGAATACTCTAGGAGAAAGAGACCTGGGGTTGCTGGGCGCATGTTTATTGAGATGATGATATCAGAGTCTGACAACACAGCCTCCAGTAAACAAAAGTATGACGAATATTGCAAATGATGTAACAGGAATGACAAGCCTTGGTATGTCATACAAGAATGATAGCCCTAAGTAGTTTACACAGAAATTATAACCCTTACCACACCGGTGGTTATTGAATTTCTAGAGGTGTAACAAAAAACTTTCAACCAATCAGAATTACACCCAACAGGGAGGAATGACAATTACCACAGTACAGTAGAGAGAATTTTGACAAGATTTGATATGCCAAAATTGTAATGTTAAGAATATTTTCTGTGGACATTTTGGATTCAAAATTCTTCTTGTGCACCAACCAGGTCTTATGACACCATAGACACATAGGGGCGGGTCATTTTAATCCTTTATTATTTCACGTAAAATAACCTACATAGTGGATGTTAGATTTGAAATGTCTAGAGTCCAAGAGATATACGTATATCCGCAATATGCCTTACATTTTCTTTGTCAAGAAATGCACGTACAAAATATTTCAGCATCAATTATAAGAGTTTGGAAAGTTGGTAACCACACTCATGGCTTCCATATTGGTGTCACTTTCACAACTATCCAATAAGTTTGATTTGTACAACTACAGCCCTGGGTACCTCGCAAGTGTCACTTCTACAAGTACAATTATTAGGATACAACACAATATATTTGCTCATTTTGGTACTTGTTGAAGATTCCTGCAGAAGAAAAAAATTCTTGTTTTTTTTTCTGAATTCAGGCGAAAATTAATGAGAGCGCGGATGTCATCCATAAAATTTACTTGCTGTGGCCTAAGGTCTATAGCATACATTTGTACTATATCACTGAATATAGGATTAAAAGTTTTGTTGGTTGTGATTGATTCCATTCTTGTCTATCAATTTACAACCTTGCAATCCTACCTGGCCTTGGTGCTGAACACAATTTTTATACTGGTGGTCACACATGTCCTAGGTCCTGAACACCATCCACACACAGGTAAACACAACTGTCCCTAGTGCTGCCACACACAGGTTAACACACCTGCCCCTGGTGCTGAACACCATACACACACAGGTCAACACACCTGCCCCTGGTGCTGAACACCACACACACACAGGTAAACACACCTGTCCGTAGTGCTGCCACACACAGTTTAACACACCTGCCCCTGGTGCTGAACACCATACACACACAGGTCAACACACCTGCCCCTGGTGCTGAACACCATACACACACAGGTAAACACACCTGTCCCTGAACACCATCCACACACAGGTAAACACACCTGTCCCTGAACACCATCCACAAACAGGTAAACACACCTGCCCCTGGTGCTGAACACCACACACACACACAGGTTAACACACCTGTCCCTTGTGCTGAACACCATCCACACACAGGTTAACACACCTGTCCCTTGTGCTGAACACCATCCACACACAGGTAATCACACCTGTCCCTTGTGCTGAACACCATCCACACACAGGTAAACACACCTGTCCCTGGTGCTGAACACCATCCACACACAGGTAAACACACCTGTCCCTGGTGCTGAACACCATCCACACACAGGTAAACACACCTGTCCCTGGTGCTGAACACCACACACACACACAGGTTAACACACCTGCCCCTGGTGCTGAACACCATACACACACAGGTAAACACACCTGCCACTGGTGCTGAACACCACACACACACAGGTAAACACACCTGTCCCTTGTGCTGAACACCATCCACGCACAGGTAAACACACCTGTCCCTTGTGCTGAACACCATCCACACACAGGTAAACACACCTGTCCCTTGTGCTGAACACCATCCACACACAGGTAAACACACCTGTCCCTTGTGCTGAACACCATCCACACACAGGTAAACACACCTGTCCCTTGTGCTGAACACCATCCACACACAGGTAAACACACCTGTCCCTGGTGCTGAACACCATTGACACACCTGTCCTTGGTGCTGAACACCATTTTCACACACAAACACACCTGTCCCTGCTCTGATTTAAAAATCTGCAGCAACCCATGTGTGATGGAAGGCTTTCCATGCATTTTATTCTTGCAGCAGAAAAGTTTACACTAAGTCAACTACATACCACTGTCCAAAACCTCCATACAGTAATGTATGACACAATAAAAAATTAGTCCTTTCCAAAGGACACAACAGTTCAACAGAGCATTGGCAGTGGTATGGGGTTGGCAAATTGGAGAACAACCTCACAACTTATCTCAAAATCTACCCCAAATATAACGCTAGTTCACTTTTCTCTGTGGGGTAACCTATATCTGTTGCTTTTCAAAGGGGTATTTAGGGATATCAAGTTGGCGGATAGTGGCTTCAAATTACAATTCTTGCAAACTGCTGCAGTTCGAAAAACCACTGTCTGCCAACTTGACATCCTTAAATAGGTTATCCTACGGATAAAAGTGAATTAGTGTTACATTAAAGACAGCAACTTCAACAAAAGCTAGAGTACATACTTTAACCTTGATCTTATCCCGGAATAAGTTTGACATTGAAACATTTACAGTTTACTGGGACAACCCTTTTAATAATACTTTTGTCCCTCACACAACATCCTTCATCCACATGATAGCAATTGATAATGGAAAACACATACTATCTACCAAAACCCATGAAAGAACTGCACACTAAAGAAATACAGTATTCATATACAAATGTGTGCATCAAAAAGTGCTGAAGAGATAGCCAGAGTACAATGTACAAAAGAAAGGTTTGAAAATATAAATATCCACAGTTCCACGCAATATATTCTTTAGGAATACATGTTATGAAAGCTAACATTGCACTCAACCCTTAGATACATGATGTAACACATAAAAGTAAGTATCATCTGAGAGAAAAAAAAGGAGCTACCTTCGAATGAAAGCTCATCTGAGTTGATAGAATCCATAAATGTACAATTTAAGCTTGGTTCCAACATAAAAACAAAACAATCACCATGACTTTTCAATTGATCTCGTTGACCTTCATTAGATATCAGATTCCCTGCCCCGACTTTTCGAAATCAAAAAGCATGATGACATTAAGAGTGAATCAAAGGCAGTAAGGATTCAGTCTTCCCGTCACATTTGATTGACTCCTGATGTCATCACGTTTACAGTTTACAGAAAGTCAGTACTATCAGTAACAGTTTATCAGCACTGACTTTCAGTAGTGATCAACTGAATATGCATGGGATTGGTTTCTTTGTATTGGAATGAAGCTCAAGTTGTACAACTAAAGAAATTACCCTTTTAACCTGGGATACAATATACTATATCTCCTACTGGGTGCAATGTCCAGAAGTAACATTATATGTAACAACAACATCTATAATATATCATTATATATATTTCCTTGTGTTACTCATAATATGATACAGAGAAGAAAATGTACATCCACTGTTTCCACGTATCGTTTTTCCACCTTTAAACTCGCATAACATTACAACTCACACTTTCACCACACTTCTCACAGACGTAATCACGCAGTTGTAGCAGCAAAGACCTTTGTAACAGATAACATAGACAAATAAGCCCTTCAAAAGCCTTAAACAAGCATGTGCACTTTTCTGTAGGTATCCTGATTATTCTCATTACACAACAGTGATTCTATATATCATCTAAAATGCTATCATCATATCATTGTCTTTGTTGCAACATACATTGTCCATTAAATCTCTTGAAATGTTATATCTTTTTTTGTTCTTAGTTGAAATAGATTTTTTTGATTGCACTGTGGATTTCTTCTGTGAGACTTTCGTGCCAAGAATGACATTAGAGAACCGTAAACTCTTATTGAAAGTCTTTTGGGAACATTGCAGAAATGTTACACATTGTACAAGCACATGCTAAACTTTATAGCTTACAGGACTGTGAATTCCTGGGTAGTTACAAGTGTGCTATTCCTTATGTTTGCCACTAAAAAATGACAGAAAGTTCAGGGTTGTCTATAAGAAGTACCTGTACGATTAAGGAATACATACCAATTTTACAGAATTAGTACACATGTACAATCTGCTACTGAGGAATATAATTATTTCAAGGAATTCTTATGATCAATTACTAAGAAACATACAAGTTTTACAGAATTCATACAAATTGCATGGAATGCATACACTCCTTACTAATTTTTTTGGAAAAAGCGCCTAGTCCTACAAATTATTAAGGATCATAATAAAACTTGTGTGGATTCACTAAAATTCGTATGATTTCCGTAAATTCATATGTTCCATAGTAGCGGACTACATATATTTCGTAACATTCCTAATGTATGTATTTCGTAAAAACTCACATGAATACTTAATCCGACATCTGCTATGAGCATGTTATCTTTGCTACTTCTACACCCCAAATTGTATCTCCTTGTAGAATAAGTATCAGTAATTGTTGGTAACTTTGTCAACAATATCAGAAACGCTGTTACCTATTTCTACGACATTTCTGAAGAAATTCATCTTGACTATATGACCATAGCAAAACACTTTTGAAACAAGCTTCTTCTTTTGCATTGCTTGGTTTTGTTGAGTGTCACAAAACAAAACAATGTGGCATCTATTTGTACATTAAAGTTTTGTCTATATGCTATTAAAGCATGCTATACTGTACCATCCAGCTTGTATGTATAGAAACTGTACACAAATACATTGATAAGTTATCACTTATTCCCTCTGTTTGAAATCAACATCCTTACCTATTTTCTTACCTACTACTACATGTACCAGTAAAATTCTTGCTAAGGGCTATCTTTTTGTTGGAATGACAAAACTTATCAGCTAAAATTCCCCCAACCCCTTTCTTACCGACATATAGTATACAGTAGAGTTGTAAATTTACCCCATATTTTCCCTATTGAGCCACACACTTTTTTCCCTATCTAGCCATACAATTTTTTAGGTCCTAACCAGGTGTTCAAAATGGATATCGAAATCAAGGGGTGTAGTTAGCTGTTTTCCCCAAAATGTTTCAGCTCCATTGGCAATTTTGTGACTCTAGATCTGGGGTGCATAGCTAAAAGTATTGCATTGCTTAATAGGGAAATAGAATATCTTGATACAGTGCTAGGAAAGGCTTGGATTGCAGTAGGGTAAAGTTTATATCACTCACAATATTGTTTTGTGTGTGTGTGTGTGTGTGTGTGTGTGTGTGATAGTGTCTTCCCCAAAAAGTTCTCAAAACATGGGAGGCAAAATTTCTCTAAACTTAAGAATGAGTCAATATCTCATGTTTCTTACTATGTAAAGGTAAATATATCCATGTATGGTGCTACAAAATGGTGGCACAGTTACATTATTCTTGTTTCAGCATCCACTAAACACTGTACAAAAATGTGCCAGTATCAGCATTATTGCATGGACAGGGACTTCAAAATGCTGGCGATTTGTTCAGTCCCATATTATTATCAACCAAGTTGAGGGTAGTAGGATAGGCAATATTGTGGTTATAGAAATCTTTCTAAAGCTAAAGAATTTGTCAAGCTAGAAGACAACTAACTGAGTATCAAATTTGTTCAAACGTGTTCGAAGTTGCACAGTTGGTTTTATAATTAGCCAAATATCTACCTCTTAATCGATGTTTGTATATTTTTCTTGTGCAAAACTTTTGGGGGAGGGGATCATAAGGTAATATTATGTAGAGTGTATTTTAAGTCCATTTAATGCTTTGCATATTTTGATAGTTCACCATGGAAAAGGTGTATGAACTTTTATATAAGCTCAAAATTTCCGAGACAATTTGCACACATTATGACGACAGTGCTGAAAAGGTGTGGACCAAAAGTTCTAATCCTATACTAACCTTGAGCTCAGTGGTCTTGTGTAGTTTTAATCTTAACATAGTAATAGTACTAATACACTACAACTGTAGCTTATCATCTTCATGATGACCACAATGTCATCTTCTTGAGTAGCGATGCCACCTGCTGGTTTCTCTTGGTATTACATCTAAAGTACATGATACCTCCTCTCAGGACAGACGGTGTTCAGAAGACGGGAATCTTGTCTCTTGGGGTGTAGTCTAGATCATCATCCAACATCAGTAGAACCTGGATGGAAAAGCAAGGTTGTTTTCACTATGGAATTCTTTTTTTTTTGCTTGTGCATAACTACTGAATTTTAGGCACACACTACATTGTAGGATGGACAACTACATGTACACTAATGATTGTGACTTTTACCTTCACCAAAAATAGTTATGTTTTTGGCAGTGTCCACTTGTGGACATGATAACGAAGAATGACTAGATGGATTGATTTGATACTTGGTATGTAAGCAGGTGTTGATGAGATCTCAAAATGATTAGATTTTGGGATCCCTGGCAACTTTCTAGGTACTGCAGTGGAACTGCCAGTATTGATATCTTGTGTTCTGGACATGCTATGGTGGTGAATTTTGGTTAGTAGGCAGATCTTCTGATGGGAAGAAGTGAACTCAGTTTACACCCTCTAGCAGCTTTCTTTGGAACTGCAAGGGGCACTTCATTTCATATCATATCATATCATATCATATCATATCATATCATATCATATCATATCATATCATATATCATATCAAAGCTAATCATATCACATATAATCATATCATAGAAGTCTGGTCTTACACACAGCAAGTACAATGTACATGTTCATGTAGCTGGAGTGTAATACCAGTTGTACATGTAGTCATCTACTGGGCAGGAAACTAAAAAAAAAGAATGCGATACAAACAAGAACTTCAAGGAATTCAAACGAAAATAAAGTCATAAGTTTTGATATGTTGACTGACCAGGAATGAGCAGAACATGCTGATGGCAGACATGAAGTGCCAGATGTCATGGTCGTCATAGAAACCCATCAGCACACAGGCCTTGTTGTCCAGTCGAGACTGGGCTGGCGTTTTCTGTGGAGAGAGAAAAAAAGATTTAAGGAATTGAGGTAAAATTCTATATATGTCCTCCATATATATGTGCTGTGTTAACTACATGTACATGTACTAATTCGCACACTTCTTGTATGTATGTAAATGAAGCTAGGGGGTTACCCTGGGAGCCAGCCGGGATCGGGCAGCTACGACAGTTTATTCGGTGACCCAAGACAGTCAGGCCCGCCGAGATACTATTAGTGCTTCGGGGAGTTTGAGCCCGAGGAAGTCCACCTGCCCACCACCTGTCTCGTATGTACAGAATTGTCATGTATGTCTGTATCTGTATCTATATAGTCGGTATAACCGCCCCTTATTGGCATAACACACCAGCTTGTCTGTATGAAACGCTTTGTATGTTTGTAATGCTAGTTCACCTTCATCCGCGGGGGTAACCTACATCTGTTGTTTAAAAAAACAGATATCAAGTCGACGGAGAGTGGTTTCAAACAATTAGTTTGAAATTGTGTATGCACTGTCCGTCAAACTGATATCCCTAAATGCCCTATTTCTAAAAACAACAGATATAGGTTTACCCTTCGGATTAAGGAGCACTAGCATTACATCTATGTATGTATGTGATGGTCTGCATGTTACCATTTATATGTAACAGCAACAGTATGTATGAAGGTATAAATGTATGTAATGTTAACAGTATGTATGTGTATGTATGTAAAGGCATGTATGTAAAGGTATGTATGTATATGTAACAGTAAGTTGTATGCAACAGATGAAGTATGTATGATTGTATGTATGTACATGTATGTCACAGTACGTATAATGATAATTAGGACGTACCTCCCATGTAGTGACTCCCTTGAAGAAGAAGGACAGTGCCAGTGTCCAGCAGATCAGTGTGATGATGATCAGCCCCACAGTCACCCACAGGATCCGCTCTCCACTCCGCAGCTACACACCAACAGGAAACAACATATTAGACATCTATGAAAGTTATATAAATGCATACAATGTAGCTAGTGGAGATAACAATATTTACATCAAACCTGGGCACTGATAACTTTTGACACTGATGTTCCGAACTGGGATATATTTTGCATTTTAATGCAGGCTTCTATTTGTATCATAAAAGCTTCCATAGAATGATCCGAATGCACTTTGCATGCACTGAAATACATTGTGGTCGAAGATTCAAACACCAGATTGAAACATTGGAATCAAATTTGTTACGATATTTCATTGGAAGACACCACAATTTTTGTGAAACTTCTCTTATTGAAATGCCTTTTTTCTCAAATGGGTATGACATCAGATCAAATGTAAACGACATACAACACAGTGTATTCTGCATCACCCTCAGTCAAAGCCCACCCTTGAATATATTGTGCTTCCTCCAGTGTCCATCCTTTTGTAAAAAATTGGTGAATTCTAACAGCTACTTTACAAGCAAACACATGCATGCATTAAAGAAGCACTGTGAGGGCCCAAAGACATACCTTCATCACGATGTAGAATACAAAGTAGAGTAGGAAGTTGATGATGAAGATGGCCAACATGAACGAGGCAAAGTCATCCGGCTGGCCGACCGCACCAAACAATGCTCTGGGGTGGCAAATATTACATCCTTCAGTAACTGTTGTTAAAAGAACTCAGACTGTCCAAAATGAGATATTTTAAAACATTCTGATCAAGGTGTAACGGCACTGAACTTTAATCCAACACATTCCAGCAAATTCCAAACTGAACCATGAATAAACAAGCGGGCTTTAGCGCATTCTGGAAACTGTTTAGTGCATTGTTTACTATGTTTCCCCGGCCATTGCTACACATGCATAGGTCTGCCACTTTCTGTTGTGTCGCGAGAAAATAACATTTCAAAGACAGTGTAACTGATAGCAAGTCCTTTGGGATTCTATTCCCAGTGGAACTTTAATCCAACACAATAATATAACAAGGCTGTTTATCTACGGATTTCATATTTACAATGACAAATTTGTATCAATCGGCAGGCACTTACTCAAGGTTAAATTGGCAAATCGGCATGTCGGTAAACTGCTGATAGCCGCGATCAAAACATGGCCCCAAAATGCATCAACCAGCGGCAAATCTGTTCTGCTGTTCTACTACACAGTTATAACGTTCTATGAAACTTTTCATCCGTTGTTTGGTTAGCAAATGGTGGCAAAATACGTTGTTTGTGAATGGTTCCCAAAAAATATACCCGCAAAACACAGTACAAACTCCCTACAATACGTCCCCCATGTGGGGTTGTTGGTACCGCCAGTGAGATCCATCCTACTGGCCTCTGGATGTGATCACTTTCGAAAATAGGGGTGAAGGAGCGTGCTGAAATATGATTCAAAATGGCGCGTGTTCGGATTTCCACTGAATTTGTGTAACAAAGCCTGGCCCTGTACTTTAAAGAGAGACACTTCAAGGCATGTTGGTTGTGTTGGATGGACAGTTTATTAATATTTCGCTATACTTACTGTGATGATTAATGTGTAATGTGAGGACGAAGAGTATGGTTGCTTGAAATTACAATAGCTGCCCTCCTCCCACGGCTTGATAATCAACATAGAAACATACCGGAAGATTGATTAACTTGTCGCTGCAACATGCGATCTTTGTGAGCTCAAACTTACAAGGTTTTAAGTCGTATACCTTACTGGTTTTGTAAAGCACTCAAAAGAATTTGCATACCGGAGCTAGTTTTTGACTGACAGATGGGTTCTGAAAAGTGTTGGATTAAAGTTGCGTTGGATTAAAGTTCAGTGCCGTTACTGCAATAAATACTGCTCTAGGCTAATATGTACATTTGCAAAAAATTTCTATGTATGTAACGTGCATATGTCTGTATATCCGTATGTACATTGTATGTATATGTAATACTTACAGCGACCAGTTGATGATGTTTCCAACAAGAAGTAGCACAAAACGATCCTGCAACAAGACAAATCACTCAATAACAACAACAAAAACCTGATGACTTGTATATACGTACATGTACACTACAAAAATACCCAGTCACCCTTTCTTGTTTTCTTATTTCTTCTCATAAACAGACAAATTTTCCTTCAAATAAGATAACTTTCCACAAAAAACGCAATTTTTCTTCATGATCTTTTTCTTGGAGTAAGATGATTCTTCTCATAGGTTTCTGATATTCTGAAGCAAAATTACTGTATGTGGGGTGAAAAGATTCAAGGCCAAGTGATTTTTGTTTCTTCCGCTTTTCAAATTTCAGTAAACTAGAGGGGGAAAAACATTATTTTCGTCAAAAATCAATGTGCAAAATTACTCACCCAGTACATCGGTTTGGAACACTGCAAACAATCTGTTCTGATCAGGAGGTACATGCGATGGAAAATCCCCATGTCTACAAGACAAAAATACATATTATTATCATTCATGACTATACTAACATATCAATGCTTAGTAAAAAGTCTTAGCATTAAAATGTGTGGTTACTCTCTGATTGTTGTAACACTAGGCCATGTTGCTTTGATTATATGGATGACATTGGGGCGTGCATTAATTTTCATTCGTTCCCCCCTCCCCCCAAAAGTTTTCAACCATACTGTAAATAGTACAAACCTTCAAAATGAGCAAATATATGCCACAGATTACAAGAAAGTACTCGAATACGGATACTTGTGTCATAGAATGCAAAATGTGAAAAAAAAAAATGAAGAACCTATCCTTTAGTATGAAATACCCATAACCTTGCTGACCACATAGTATCATAATAAAGGCAACTTTTTTGCCAATTGTTTTTTTTTCTTCGTACACTTGCATCAGTTTTGGGTTCCCAGAAGATGTCATCCATATCAAATCAACATGGTAGCACATGTACATAGTACAAAAATTCACCACACATTAACTAGTATTAATCAAACAAATTCAAACTCAAGCATGCAGGCAAAGTGATCTAAGAACAAAAAAAACGTGGCTGAATCAAAACCAAAGAAAAGAAGTGTTCCTGTCCTACCTAGTCTCCACCTGCCCATGTAGTACACCTGTGCAGTAAGGGCCAGGATAGCCAGCACATAGACAACAGTGAAGATGGCCCAGAAGTAAGGGGTGCCAAACACCTGAACACATGGATGGGGATGAAACAGTGGAGTTTTACACACCATACAGTGCATGATTGTACAACACCAACAACTACAAATCTACACCAGTCCTAAAGGTTCGAGTTATTAACAGATTTATAGAAAATCCTAATCTAACAAATGTGGGTAAACTGACATTAATCCCTAATTGCCCAATAGGCTTGGTGACCAATCAGAGAACTGGAGAACCATACAGTCTTCATAACTTTTCAGATTACAGTTATGATGCGTTTTTATATCGTCTATTTTTTCTAACTGATATTTCGGGTGTTATTATCATCGGGTTGGCCGATTCTCACTCTAGCTTCGCAGGGGCTGAATTGCCAGAAGCTGACAATGGGTGGGGCTAAATTGCGAGGGTCTGGAGCGAGCTGCCATTTGGCGCTAACTCAGGTGACCTCAATACAACAGTAAATGCCCCATGTGCAGCCATACGACTGTAGGTTTGGAACCACTCACAAAAGGAAGGACCCCTACCAGGGCTCGAAATTCATTTTTGGGATTAGGTGCACTGGTGCACCACTTAAATTTAAGCAATAACCTAATAATAAAACTTAGTTACAAGCTATCAAATCTTAAACAAGTACCATGAGAGACATTTTTAATATCTTTCTAACTTAGATGTCAAGAATATGACGTTTACTAGTGTACTTTGATATCTTTACATACATAAACCCAAGAAAATATTTGGGTGCACCCTGTGCACCCACAGAAAATAATTGGGTGCACAGCTCCAATATTGGGTGCACCTGGGTGCACATGCACCCAGTATTTCGAGCCCTGCCTACTGTTTTGTGTGATGGGTTCTTACACATGCTTGAGGTGTGGCTCTCCTAAAACATGGGACCTCCATTTAACGTTCTACCTCAGAGTACTCATATCAAAACTGTGTACTGTGGAGTTATAAACTTAAGAATGATATAAAAATCACCTTTGGAATATCACCGTGCATCATGTGCAATGACTAGTTCACTTACCACTCCAATCACAGCGACAAAGATAACGATAGCCAGGCTGGCATACGCTGCGTAGGCATTGGCGTTGATGTCAGGATGTCGTGTCTGGTAGAGCTTCAGCATGCCCAGTCCCCCAATGATGTACATGAAAGAAGTGTCTGGGAGATGAAATATAGCCGTGTTATAATTAGGTCAGGCAATGTCTATAAAACAAATAGCATATTCAATATGTCCAAAGAATGGTACCCAAGTTGAAGAAACACTCAACAACAGTATCAACATACATACTTTTTGGCAAATGGATTAAAACATGCACAAACTTTAAGTTGGAAATGCACATTTTGTAGATTCTAAATTAACCATATTGCATTCCTTGTGGAATTTTGATACCAGACAACGAGGAGTTGGTAAATTACATTATGAGAAAATCAAACTCATTGAGTTCAGTCAGTGCTGGCATCAAACATGTAGTAAGATTATGTTTCCACAACATTTAATTGGGTCAAGATGGCTGAAGAAGACTGAGAGATTTGGTAAAAATTCCAGTGACACAAATTTCTTTTGAGTTGGAGAGAAATTAAACTTTCACATTAAGCAATATATTATGAATCATATTATAGTAATTTCTAGAGGAGTTTCCTTACCGAACTGGAAGTTGGAGTAGTTTGGACAGACGTGATAGCATCCACTCATTACCCCTTCCATCACTAGAGCAATGCCTGAAATAAACAACAGAAACATTGAAGAGGAGTTCTGGGTCTGTGTGAACCATCTAACTCTGCAAAATGTGTGGTCTCACAAGTGCAGAGCATGCTCGGACCTAGCAAGTGGGGCATTTTTTTCATCTTATTCAGAATCAATTTTTTCAATCTATCTACATGTATCAATAATTTTATACCCATATACAGATTACACCCATAATACACAAAGCTGAATGTCCATGAATTACAGAGACTAAAGCCGGGCCCTCTCCTTTTTCAGTAGAATGAAACAACACCAACAATCATTCATGCCTTGTACATTGTAACTGTATATATTGTCCAACTCTAACTCTAAGTTCTGCATAGCATATTGAGATTTCATGATTGTATGCATCTCTAGATACTGTAAGTGTATGTTGTCTTTTTAAGATGATACAGCAAAATGTATCTGATGTTCTGAAGTGCAGTATTTGACTCATTAAATTTTTTTGTGATTAATGAGAATGTGTTTCATTTGTCTTAGTTGTGACATGCAAGCTGATTTTTAACAAACTGAAACTGAAAGATTTGGATTTTTATCTACATGAAAGAAACATTTGCTACTGATGACATGTTGAAGGAAGCATTTTGAGTCCTGCATAGCAACATACACATACAAGTGTAGAGACTGAATGTTGTACAGATATTGCAACATGACAAAGATATTCCTCTTACCGATAGCATAGAAGAGACCAAAGTGTTTGGGGATGCCATAATCCTGCAATGAGACACAAAAAACTTAAGTCAATAAACATCAAAATTGGAAAAGGAACATGTCATAGACTCGCTAAAAATGCCACAGTACTGAAGTTGTACGACAAATGCAATAAAGCAGCTCTACAACTTACAATGGCATATCTGTCCCCAGCATCCACCTTCTTCTGATGAGTGTAGTCCCTGTAAAGGAGAAACAGTATCTTGGCTCACATTCTTTAACTCAAAAGAATTCGTAAATGATGTGCACGATGATGTGTAACTTAGTTCACCTTTATCTGCGGGGTAACCTATATCCGTTGTGTTGCTTAACAGGGTATCCAGGAATATCAAGTCGATGGAAGGTAGTTTCAAATTGTACTATTTTCAAAATATTGCAGTTTGAAATCATCATCTGTCGACTTGATTTCCCTAAATACATTGTTCTTAAAAAGAACGGATAAAGGTTACCCTATGGATAAAGGTGAACTAGCGTTAAATTGAACACAGACCAAATCGCGCACGATCGTTGAATGTTGAAAAACATCATTAAGAAGTGCAACATATCCAGAGGGTGAAATGTATATACGGTTAGATCAGTGACAGTTGATCACACCAGGTCTGCCGAAAGTGACTATTCTGTCTGATTGTAGCACCCTAAATGCCCAGTCACTAATAGGTGATTTCCAAGCTGACTATCCATAAAGGCAGCACAGTTTCTAATCCTGTACATGTAAGAGACTTATGATAGCACTATAATTGCAAGCTCAAACTGGCGTGAACATTTCCTCCCTACTATCAAATTAAATCTCTGCAAACTTACACAAATGTATATGCATCAACAGTATTCGGGTTGTAGACAGATGGTGGTAATGATCAGATTAAGTAAATAAAATTACACACGATTTTTATCAATAAGTATTTGGATACAATCCAAACTTTATAAATTGACAATACATGTAGTAGGGGTATGAGCCATGAGGGGATTTTATCGATCAGTTGCTTGTATTTACATGTAACTGGACAAATATGTTATGTTTCACCTTGAGGTGATTACGCAGATACAAACCAGTGTTACTTACCTACGGTAGACAAGGATAAGAATGAGGACACCAAGCATGATGTAGCCAATGTTGCTGTACACGTTGTTGAAAGCACTGAAAACACAAGACACAATCATTTATAATTGCATAAACAGGATTGGTCTCTTGGACACTTAAGTGAAGCAACTCTAAAGTCCTTCCTGCACCTCGTGCATAGTGCAGTGCCCATCTCCTTTTCAGTGGCCCTGGGCCA
This sequence comes from Branchiostoma floridae x Branchiostoma belcheri, assembly GCA_019207045.1. Classification (NCBI taxonomy): domain Eukaryota; kingdom Metazoa; phylum Chordata; class Leptocardii; order Amphioxiformes; family Branchiostomatidae; genus Branchiostoma; species Branchiostoma floridae x Branchiostoma belcheri. Next base: position 29,694,751 of record CM033023.1, on the reverse strand, counting down.
CACAACTTTGTGTCATCACTACAGCAGGGGGCTATGTCACTGGTAGTGGTGTATGTTCAACTTCCATACTCTTTCCTAAATGCTGAGTGCTAAGCAGAGAAAGCAGCATGTACCATTTTTAAAGTCTTTGGTATGTATGGCTTGGCTAGGGATGGAACTCACAACCTACGAAATGCAATGCGAACACTCTACCCACTCGGCCATTGCACTGGTCAACAACTCTAAAGGGGTACAGTTTCTGGGTTGTGGATTAGACTTAAAGATATAATTCATAATTAATATGAAAATTCATAATCAGCAACTTACGTGAGGTCCCCAGCAGGCTGCGCACAGAAAAAGTTGTAGTAACAAATGTCCTCATTGCCAGTGGTGTTCAGCATCTGTGGGAACATCAAAATTACAAAACTTTATTACATGGATATTCTTCTTTCTTCTTTACATCCTGTTGGACGATTTGTTCATCATCGGTGAACTTGACCATGGGTGGCTAGTCCAGTGCTACTCTCACATGGATATACATGTACTGTAATGCTATTATGAACATGAACAGGACAAATGTGCTAGGCCCTGGTATAATCTGAAATGGGATTTGCAATGTAGGGGAAAGTATAGTCATGGCGTGAAAATTTTCCTTGTGGCAGAAGTATGTTCAAATTGCATGATAATGGCAGAACCCTGTGTGATGAAACAACTTATCACTTGGTCCAGAACACCTGTATTGAACATTATCAGTATGCCATAAATAAAGTATACAACACGGTGTATTCCGTATCACCTGAGGTACCAGCCCGACCTGCGGGAGGGCTGGAACCAAGGGTGAGGCGGAATACACCGCGTTGTATTTTATTTATGTCATACCCACCTGAAAAACACATATTTCGATGTAAAATGTACCAGAAGTTGAGAAAATGCTGTGTCCTCGAACAAAAGATAGCAACAACAACAATTCTAAAGAATCTGGTATTCAAATTTTCAACCGTGCCATACTCGACCCGTTCGAAATAGTTCGATTTACTCGAAGGAAACCTGTGTGGTACAACTTTAGAACCTGTGTGATACGGAAAGTTATCACCCGGACCGGAGCACCCGTATCGAACGTTTTCACGTCACAGGTATGACATAAGAGAATTCTGACCTTCTGGTAGGTGATCACCAGTTGTATGACAGGTAGAGCATAGAACACTGAGATGGTCAGCAGGTTCCTGTATGTGGGAAACACAAGTCAGCAAAATTGGCAGCTGTACCTGAATGTGCATTTTATCAAAATCATATCTTCTTTTACAAGCATATCAATAATCACATGGCCAGATGATGTCATCCAATCAGAAGTCCCCATTTCATATTGTTTATTGTGCCATAATATCACACTGTGTGCCACAAGAGGCAAAGAATAAATCTAATTACAATAACTGATTTGCTGGACCCTTAATGTTACTAGTTTTATTTGTGAGATGACCACTCGGGCTGATTATGTGAGTTGCAAAATCAAATTGTCCCAAACTTCTTTACCGACACAGTGTTTCTTGCAGAGAAATCTTTCAGTCATGCTGCTCATTGCAAAAAAAGCGTAATCATTACAAACTAGAATCATTTCAACTATCAGAGGACAAGCCAGAAACACAATAAGGTACTGTGAAGTTAACTTCCAGGTGACAGTTGACATGAAGACAAGCACCTACCAGCTGTATAGGTTGTACTTCTGACTCAGGTGGCGGTGGTCTTTTCTAGCAAGGTCCGCAACATACAGGAAGGTCTACAGCAATCAGGGAAGGTGTAAGAAATGGACACAGATGAATAGTTGGGCAATGTCATACATGTTTGATTCCACGATTGTACAGAGATACATCACACCCACACTGATTATCCTCCTACTGACTTCACACTGGTCCTTTCCCTGGTGCTGAACTCACATTAACACTGGTTATCCCCCTACTGACTTCACACTGGTCCTGTCCCTGGTGCTGAACTCACATTAACACTGGTTATCCCCCTACTGACTTCACACTGGTCCTGTCCCTGGTGCTGAACTCACATTAACACTGGTTATCCCCCTACTGACTTCACACTGGTCCTGTCCCTGGTGCTGAACTTACATTCACACTGATTATCCTCCTACTGACTCCACACTGGTCCTGTCCCTGGTGCTGAACTCACATTAACACTGGTTATCCCCCTACTGACTTCACACTGGTCCTGTCCCTGGTGCTGAACTTACATTCACACTGATTATCCTCCTACTGGCTTCACACTGGTCCTGTCCCTGATGCTGAACTTACATTCACACTGATTATCCTCCTACTGACTTCACACTGGTCCTGTCCCTGGTGCTGAACGTACATCCACACTGATTATCCTCCTACTGGCTTCACACTGGTCCTGTCTCTGGTGCTGAACTTACATTCACACTGATTATCCTCCTACTTACTTCACACTGGTCCTGTCTCTGGTGCTGAACTCACATTCACACTGATTATCCTCCTACTGGCTTCACACTGGTCCTGTCTCTGGTGCTGAACTTACATTCACACTGATTATCCTCCTACTTACTTCACACTGGTCCTGTCTCTGGTGCTGAACTCACATTCACACTGATTATCCTCCTACTGATTTCACACTGGTCCTGTCCCTGGTGCTGAACTTACATTAACACTGGTTATCCCCCTACTGACTTCACACTGGTCCTGTCCCTGGTGCTGAACTCACATTCACACTGATTACCCTCCTACTGACTTCACACTGGTCCTGTCCCTGGTGCTGAACTTACACACTGATTATCCTCCTACTGACTTCACACTGGTCCTGTCCCTGGTACTGCACTCACGTTCATACTGATTATCCTCCTACTGACTTCACACTGGTCCTGTCCCTGGTTCTGAACTCACATTCACACTGATTATCCTCCTACTGACTTCACACTGGTCCTGTCCCTGGTACTGAACTTACACACTGATTATCCTCCTACTGACTTCACACTGGTCCTGTCCCTGGTGCTGCACTCACATTCACACTGATTATCCTCCTACTGACTTCACACTGGTCCTGTCCCTGGTTCTGAACTCACATTCACACTGATTATCCTCCTACTGACTTCACACTGGTCCTGTCCCTGGTACTGAACTTACACACTGATTATCCTCCTACTGACTTCACACTGGTCCTGTCCCTGGTTCTGAACTCACATTCACACTGATTATCCTCCTACTGACTTTACACTGGTCCTGTCCCTGGTTCTGAACTCACATTCACACTGATTATCCTCCTACTGACTTCACACTGGTCCTGTCCCTGGTTCTGAACTCACATTCACACTGATTATCCTCCTACTGACTTTACACTGGTCCTGTCCCTGGTTCTGAACTCACATTCACACTGATTATCACCCTACTGACTTTACACTGGTCCTGTCCCTGGTGCTGAACTTACATTCACACTGATCATCCTCCTAGTAACTTCTAGTGGAGATTTTAGTTCATCTACAGTGCTTGAAAACTTGCAAACGCAACCACATTTTGCTTGGCACAACTTAATCTTAAGCCCAAGTAGCGCATTGCACAACCTGAAATTTTGCAACAATATTTCCCTAACTAAGGGCATAAGCTTTTGTAACTGGTTGAAAACATAATGGATATGTATAGCTGATTTTAAGAAATAAATAACTTGGAAGTGAGTCAACCTGAAATGTTGATGGCGCCTGGGTATTGACTCAGGTTGCCGCCTGGGAAACCTTGCTGAAAAAGGGTTTCGAGCACCAAGCTTTTATCCAGAATGAATATTACCAACACAGATGAACTTTAAGTTAAGAAGAAGATGAAGACTTCTTTTTTCTGCTGACCTTGGTTCTGTAGATGTCCTTATCCTCATCTGCATCATCCAGCATGTCAATGTCATCCTCCATGGAGCTGTCCGACAGGGTGTGAACCATGGGGGGTTTGGGGTAGGACTTGGACTGGGCCGGGCGGGGAGGAGGGGGGTTGGTGGGCATGGGGGGACCGTTGGGTTGGTCGGTCGGGGGGATGCCAGGTTTCGTCTCAATGGGCTGCTCTCCCATGGAGTAGGGGTCGGTCGCTGAGGACACAAATAACAACAAATAGCATATTAACAAAACATCATGAAAACACTGGACATAAGTGAGTCTGACTAACACATTACTTTGAACAATCATGATCCTTTTCAGATTTAGTTTAGAGTTAAATACATGTACATGTATTTGTCATGAATCTGTCAGTTTTATCAAAAAATCTTTCAATTACATAGTCTAGTTCTGAGCTGTATCAACCACATAGCCACATAGCACCACGCAATGTGGTCAATAGCTTTTACATTAATCTATACATGTGAATTTTTTCAGGAGCTTGCAAGATTCAAATCATTTCACATTTTTGCCAAGCCCAGACTCCAAAAATAGCCAATATTTGGCTACTTAGAATTTAGATCTATTCATATTTAGTAGATTTTACTATCTCCTCATGCAACTGTCATACTAATGATTTGTACGATGATTCAAAAATTGTTTCAATTTATAATGGTAGTTTTGTTATCTTACATTGAATAAGATGTCTTTATGTATACAATTATTATGCAACTACAATGTTACATGCATGTTAGCCTTTAACGTATTGTACTTGCTGTACCTTCTAGCCTACACCCTACATCATAGTATAAGTCACACATTATTATACAGAATTACACACTTGGTTTATTAGTTGAGATGTTTGCCTCTTTCTCTGGGCTGGGTGAGGTATTTTTGGACAACTTTTTGCCCAGTATGGTTATGTGGTTAAGACTCAGTCCATCTGTGAAAGCACTGTCCAGCACTGATGGCATTTTTATTCTGTCCCAACCTTGTTAACATAAAACAAAAGAAGCGCTTTCTGTTAAAAACAAAAGGAACCAAAAAAAACTGTAACTGTAAAGAGTATCCTATTTTGGATACACAGAAAATTATGAAACATTTCATGTTAAGAAAAAAAATAATGATAACTATAAAAAACACGAGCATTGATTTTCTGTATCATCAAGGAAAAACGTATGAGTGATGATCAATAAGGTCTTGGCCTCTGACCCAGTAAAAAGGTGGACAAATCAAATTTCGGGGCACAATTCAAGCCTTTTATCAATACCCACCAAATTACAAATCATTGTGGTCATTATTTTTCAATCGATACCCTTAAAAATAGTTGGAAAATGGTGAGAAAAACAAAGATGAACTGTGACCAGAGCTGTGTGGGTCGTGTTCTTCATGTCATGAAATATATGAAATTGTAAAAAATCATTAATCCTTTTTATCCTAACCAGAAAAAAAGTATGTGACTTTCAGCAGAGCTCATTATGTCATTCTCTCTCGCTTAACGTTACTGATTTTCAAATGGTTTTGCCTGCAATGTGATGTTCATAATGATTTGAATTTTGGCAGAAATTTACAAAAGGCTTTATACAATGTAGTTCAAAATTATACCCCAAAATTTGAGCTGTGCAGATTGGTTCTGGGTGAGACCGAGAACATAGTTACATGATCATCTCTCCTATGCATGCATACAAATCAAAACAAAAGGAAACAAAAGTAAGATGCAACCAAACTTTATCTTCTAACAGCATAAACATGCATTGGCTTGACAGACACCCGCAATGATGACAAATAGAACGTAAATCTTAATCAGTAACCCCTGTTACTCACCAGTGGCTCCATAGTTGGGTTCTGTTCTCTGGGCATTGATGGGAGCCTCAGCATTGGTTGCTGCTGTAAAAATCAGAACATGGTCATATTTCAATCTTACATCATTTTGCGAAACGTGCATGTAACTTATGTATGGTCAGTAGCTCAAACACATGCATAGTAGCCTGACATCCATTCATTTTCTTGTTCATTGGTTTGTTTCTTTGTTCATTGATTTGTTATTTAGTTGGTTCTTTGTCCGATCATTCATCCTTTCATTTAGTATGGGTTTACATCTTAATAAGTTTGATAAATATACAAATCACATTTCCATAGATTCCTAGACGTGGACACATAAGTGTTGTTATTATATGTTGACAAGAGCCAGACATTAATATTGCCATCATGCATCCCCCTATGTTAGTTTGTTAATTCCTAGTGTGCTTTTCAAAATGTCAAGATTCAAAATATCATGTACCGGGTAATTCAAAACTTAAGTTATTTTGACAAGGGTTATCTTCAGGTTAATTTCATCTCTTTGCCCCAAAACAAAAATTTGCTTTCAGAGGATGTCATTCATAAAATTGAAGTTTTGAGGCCAGATTCAAAATATTGTCTCCTATCTACATTGCCATTATTGAAATATACTTTACTAACGTTAGAATTATATCTAGTAAAGAAAATAAGTTTGCAGAGAAGGAGAGGAAGATGAAGCAAAAATATTAAAGAAAGCAGAACTCAACACTGTTACATGTAGCTAGAAATTTTTGGTACAGTTATCAAACCATTTCTTCAATCGAACAATCAGTTGAAAATTTTCCTTTGGAGAGTCATTTTGGCAAAAAAATCGCTTCAATTTTATACTGCTTTAAGTATTTAAGACAAACTGCATCAATCTTAATGATCTGTTCCCTTAAATGGCTCCCTGAGGACATAATTCTTTGCATCACATTGTACTTCACCCAACACATGAAATATTTGTCTCAAGTTGTTTCAATTTTTTTTCCATCCCACTCATTGTTTTGGAGCCCAACTTGATTTTCATTGTTAAGTCTCAGTTATTTTAGGCTTACAAAAATACATTTTCATCACTATCGTGTCATGAAATGCAGATTTTTTGGACAAGCAAATTTCTGTCCCAGAACAGGTCCTTGAGACAGTCCTGGTAGAGGCACACAATTTGCATACACATCATAAGGCCTCGTTGATTTGATTATATGGATGACATTCTCTGGGAATCCAAAAACTGATGCAAGCGTGAAAATAAAAAACAAAGTTTGGCCAAAAAAAAAAAGTTGCATTCATCATTAAATTTGAGTGGTCTGGAAGGCTGAACAAATGACAAACACAGTCAGAGTATTGAATACTGATCAATAGATTCTTCAGTTTTGTTTTCACAGTCTTCTAATTTGACATTGGAATTGACATTAGTGTAAGTTTCCCAATATATTGTTCTATTATCTACGGCATGTATTTGCTCTTTTTACAGCTGCTTTGTGCGATTCGAAGCATGGTAGAAAAATCTTTTTATTACTGGAAGCAGACTCAAACTGATGTGCGTGCAAATGCCATCCATATAATCAAATCAACATGGCTTAAAGCAATGAAAAGTGTATGAAAGTATGAAAAAGACCAGATTTTCTTCTTCAAGCAGTTCATTAAGCTTTACAGCACAGAAAGAGAGGAAGAAAGAGACCACATACGCTGAGTGATCTGGAAACCACCTGTAGATAGCAAAGCATGAGAAAAAAGAAGCAGAGGTGAGAAAATATTCCAAGACAGAAGTGCATCTATAGCAGTACTGATTTTAAGGACATTACAGTGTTGAACAATAAGTGTGCCTTGACAATTTGTTGGAAGATATACTGTAAGATACTTTTTCTGTCATTAAGATACTACATTTAGGTATACTTGTCAGAAGTGCCTACATATATAAGCACTGTTTCCCCCAGAAATATAAGGTGTGCAACTCAATTTTTGCAGCACAATTCCATAGTATGAAGCCTTTGTTGACTAAATTCATAGCTGTATATGTTATGTTCCTTATGGCATGAAATTTTAGATCATTATCAAAATGCTTGATGAGGACTCCCTTGGCAATTCAACCATAAAGAAGCCGGTATCTGACTTTCAGCAGAGCAATTTGACCAGCACACCTGAGGTTACAGCTTAATTGTCATTCTTTTTCCGTTGTCTCTCTTCTAACGTTACTTTAGTCTACAGATTAATGATTACAATGATGTGAATTTTGATGGATGTTGATAAAAGGCTTCATACTACATGTACTATACATGTACATGTTGTACTATGATTACTAATATTTCCCGAAATTTGAGTAGTGCACTCTATTTCTGTGTGAGGCCGAGAACATTTCAACAGCCCCTCATATAAGCATGTACAAATGCATCTAACATGCTGGCTGCCAATGCAGGCAACATGTTGTATTACATTCATATAAGAAGTTTGAGCTCTATCATTTCCATATCTAGAAACCAATATCTAGCAATCATTGCTTATCATTCTGTACGAAAAGGCCGAACCACAATTTGGAAGGAGAATATGATAATAAAATAATGGATATATTGGTAGATATGCTGTCCGTAGTACAGATTAAAATCACACATGCATGCAAGCCTTGATATTAAGGTTAGTAAGGGTTAATTTTGCATTCAAACGAAAACAGTGCAACCTTACCACCAGTGATACTGAGAACAAAATCATCTCATTTCCAACCTATTCCGGCATAGCCTGCTCCATGGGGAAGAATCATGTAGACCATGCAAAACAGGAACGATGCACATGCACAGGTTGAACAGAACAGAATAGGGTATCGTAAATAAGAAAAAACAAACAAAAAAACCAAAACAAAAAGTCACATCACACCACAATCACATTAAAAAAGTTACGTAGTATCATAAGAAATGGAATAATGTACATGCCAGAAATTCTAAAGTAGTAGGTAAATGCTAGTTCACATTTATTTGCAGGGTAGCCTGTAGCTGTTGCTATAAGAAAAAGCAGGGTATTTAGGGATATCTGGTCAAAAGACAGTGGTTTCAAACCGCAATAACTCAAAATCCTTCTTATTTCAAAACATTGCAGATTAAAGCCACCATCCACCATTTTCCCTAAGTACTCTGTTTTAAAAAACAACAGATGTGCATGTAGATTACCTTGCAGATTGTGGATAAAGTTGAACTAGCATTACTGTTTTAAATTACAAACATGCTTAAAGTTAAGAAACAAGCTGGGAATTTGTAAACTTTTTCTGGTTTCATTTAATGATTTATTAAAACTAATTTTTTTAACCTTGTTCCTCAGGTCTTGGTGCCAATCCTTCCAGCTCTGCATTCCTTTGTCTGAAACATCGCAAGAATATTATTACATGATTGTATATAATTACAAATATATAACGATATAATTACATGTATGTATACTTGATGAAAACTACAAAATGTACCTAATATCAAGATCAACACTTCATACCTTTAGGGTCTTTTATCACACTTTACTCTTTTTTTCTTATATTCCCATACTAACTATGTTATATGTCTAATACATTACCACTCACCTGATCCATTGGATGAAGAGCACCATGAAGGTGACGACATAGAACAGCACAAACACCAGGATCCCCACAAACACTGCTGTCACGTACTGGGAATCTACATGGGGGAGGAAGTCAAGAGGAACCAAATAAGTGACTGTATACATGTGTATGTATGTATAGAATACACCATTCAGGGCTCGAATTAACCACTTGCCCACCCCTGCCGCGCAAGTAGTTTTCTCTGTGCGCAAGTTGTTCAGAAAGTCAGGTTGCGCACGGCACAACTTTATTTTTGGGTAAACAAAACGATCCTTAAGTTACAGGCCCTTTACTAAAAAGATATCAGAAAATGTACACCCTGTTTGGGGGATGAACGCCTTTGGTAAGCCCTAATTTTCAAAGTTCGAAATTTGCGGATTTTGGCCGCTATAGAGCCGCCATTTTGAATCTACCTTCAAGTCTCGCACTAACTCACATCTCGCGAATTGCGAGAGTTGCACCCCATTGGCCAATTCGGCGTGACGTAGCACGCCTGGGCACTGCTTAGGTGGAATATCTGATGACCCGACGCTGTGTTCACGGAAGAAATCACGCAGCAAGGCATGAAACTTCGACAATGTTAATACGAAAACTCATTGACTGTCTAACGTCCTTGCCGATAAGTACAATGAGATAATTGATAAGTAGCTAATTTGGAGAGAGTAACAACTTGGAAGTGGCGCAACCTGAAATGCTGATGGCGCAAGTTAGTTTTTGATTCAGGTTGCCACCTGCGCAACTTGGCTAAAAAAAGTATTTCGAGGCCTGCCATTGTATATTCTATATGTAGCAGTGGGGAGTTTAAATAGCGTCAAACAGCCACGCAAATTGGCTGATCAGCCTTTTCTAGCGTAGCGGTTTCGCTGCTGGGTTTGTAATCTGCCGACCTGGGTTCAATCCCGGGTGTCAGCATGTTTGTTTCTTTCTGTTCCTACTCGCCTCTCTAATTTCTACATGTAGCACACAATGTACCAGCATGACTGTGGATGGCCCAACATCCAAAGGAGACCTGACCCACAGAAGGGCTGGGACAGAGGATGATGCGGAATATACCGTGATGTGTTTATTCAATTTCATACCCATCTGTTTCAATGCGAAATACACAAGAAGTGGAGAAAATTTGGTGTCCTCGAACAAAAAATTGTAACAACAGCAATTGCAATGTACAAGTATTCAAATTTTAAACAGTGTTGCACTAGGCGTATGCAAATCACAATCAAATTATTCTAACGGAAGCTTGTGTAATAACAATTGCACATTCAGCACCAAGGACAAGAATAACATTATCTTATAGTTTCATTTCACTCCTACACATGCACTCACTCACTCACTATCCATGGTTAGATTATACTGCTGCTGGGCTCCCTGACGCAGGGGTAGGCAGCAGTAGATCGCAAATTTGCCATCTACAGAGACGGCCGACATGCACTAGGACATTTCTGAGTTCCTATGGACAATACAAAACTAATTCTTACCTGTGATAGATGGCCCCACCACGACAGTTACTTCTTTCACACGCCGCATCTCGAATGCTGTACAAACAAAAAAAAGACACATTGGTCAACTAACTGGTAAACAACATCACAGCGACGTGTGGCCTGCTACATTGTGGCATTCAGATGAATGTTCACCCTATATTTCAACAGCTTTTTTCCCACCGACTTCTACATATTGCGTGATGTTCCCCAAAATTAACCGGGTAAATCAGTAACTTATTTCTAAAGATTATCATTAACACTTATTCTTACTGTTCATATATGGTGTATAAGACACAAAATCAATCAACAGTTTTATCTTATTCACATATATTTTGTGAGTATTAGGCAAAAGCAGAGTTTGCTTATACCAAGGAGGTTACCTCCTTGCTTAAACTTATTAACAGTTATTAGTTGTATCTCGGATAATGTATGCAACAACAAAAAAGAACAGAAGTGCCCCCTACCTTCATCAGAGGGATTTGCAGGCTGTATGGTCTCCATCTCACCAGTGCAGTCAGAATCCGTAGCCTTTACCACCACAACTACATAGAACTCTCCATTGGGGAAATAGCTCTTCTGCAAGTTGAAGATAAATGCAATGTTACAGCATTATGGTTTGAATGACTAAGTCACAATTCAAACAATGACTTTTGCATTCAAGTTACTTTTGGATCTAAAGCTAGTTCACCTTTATCCACAGGGTGACCTTTATCCGATGTCTTTAAAAACAGCACATTTAGGAGTATCAAATCTGCAGACTGCAGTTTCAAATTTGCACTATTTTCAAAATGTTCCAATTTGAAACCACCATCTGTAGACTTCATGTCCTTAAATACGCTTTTTTTACAAACAGCGGATATACATGTAGGTCACCCTCGAATTAAGGGGAACCAGCGTTACAGTTTTCTACCTACTTTAAACAATGACGTTTTCATGTTCTGATTATCAAATTGGACAAATGTGTTAGTTGTGTACATATCACTCCTAGTCCTATAAATCTCTTTTGCCCTGTGAAAAAGTGTTTTCGCAAGCAAGTATGGCAGCAACACACTGAGACAATAGACAAGTTAGGACTTCCACGGATCACAAATTCAAAAAGACTGCATCAAAAGGGGGCACCTTGCCATCTCCATCAATATTTGATACATTTTGATAAAACATGTACTTTGTACTTGAAATAAGCATATATTTCAATTCATTAAAGGTTACCGGGGGTAACATCTATGTAGAAGGTTTCAATCTGTTCAATCCTGATGGAAATGGCATACTTCACCTCTGCAATGCTATCATTTTTTGCAGTTTAAGCTGGTGTGTTACGCCGAAGGACAGTTGTGCCGCCTATATACAGTAGATACAGATACAGTTTTCTGGATGAAAGATATGACTAACTTAAAGTCACCTTACCTGTACTGTGATGGCAGCCTTCTTCATAAAAGTCTGGTAGATTCCCACAAACTCAATGTTTCGGTCCAAGTCATATACTGGGCACTGTGTAGAGACAGACAAATGTCACATCATGTCAGCCTTCACATCAAACAAGGCAATCTGATCTAAAGACAGCACACTTCACCCTAAGACCCATACTGCTTTGAGATCCTTCCAGTCCTATACCGAGTATGTACGGCATTGTGTCTGTATTGAGAATTGCAGAAACACTCACACACACGGACACACAACTACAAAAACAACACTTCTTTGGACACATGCTTTTTACACAGCTGTGACATCAGCACTGGGCCAAAGTGTATTGGAATTTGGTATCAGTAGAATGACAGACCCACCTTGATTGGCTGAAGAGAGAAGACAGCGCACAGGTTGCTTGGGGAGGAAACTTTCACCACCACCATGTCCAGGTCTGGAGGCATCTTGTATGCATAATACTGGGAAAAAACACAATAATTGTGCATTACAGGTCTTGGAAGTTGATATTTCTTTCCATGTCTTTCCTATATACATTGTGTAAGTCCATTTAAGTGCTTATCTTAATTTCTTTACAAAGACCTAAATACTTTAAGTAGATTTATACTTAAGTCATCAAAAACAGTCCTCATTTTGCAAACGTGTAGTACTAACCTGTGGTTGGGAAGGTGATACTAGAAAATTTCTAGATTGTCCGGTACTGAAAGATATGAAAAACAATTGATTAATTCAATTTTGACTTTTTCATGCAGTAGTACATATTCCTTTAAATGTCATAATCTTACAATACAAAAAGATATTTCCATCAACTTTTCTTTCATGAGCAGTAGGCTATGTTGATTTTATTAGATGGATAGAAATCCGCTGGGAGAAATTTATACAAGCGTGCAAATACTGTCCTTCATTAAGTGATATTTTCCAAATTTTAAAGACAAGTTCACACTTCTACAGACCATAAAAACCACTTCCATCACGTGATGCAAGCAAGTTTTGTCATACACAAAATTCTGAATTCGTCTATTCATCTACAGGTACATGAATATAGCTACTATGAATATAGTACATCTATATAGCCGGCCTAACCCCCTTTTGCGTAACACACCAGCTTTGCAGACACGTGGCTCGGCAGCAGCTGGTTATATTACACTGAACGATCCGTCACACCTAACTTTTGCACATCTATCTGCAAGTGTTCTTTAAAACTACTCAGAGAAGATGCCCCTACTGGACTTGGTGATAACAAATTCCACTCTACGATACATGTAGTTCTGGGAAAGTACAAATTTTTAAACACATCAATCCTAAGTTGGTAACTCTGGAACTTGAAGGCATGAATGTTTCTTGGTCTTTTTTGAGCTGGTATTAGATAGTGAGGTTGGACTGAAGGACCGTAACCTGCTAGCCGCCATCCTAGATAGAGATGCATGGTCTGATATTATTAGTGGCACCTCTTATGAATATGAGGATAAACTGAACTGAACTGATTAGATAGTACTTATTCTACATTCATCATCATGTGTATACAGTCAAACCTGTCTATAGCGGCCACTCAAGGGACCGGACAAATTTGGCCACTATAGACAGGTGGCCTCTGTATAGAGGTGGTAACTTGTAGATAAAATACCCAAGGGACCGACAAAAAGTGGCCACTATGGACAGGTGGCCCCTCTGTAGAGGTGGCCCCTAATACAGGTTTGACTGTATAGACTTATAGGACTTATAAGGACTCTAAACGATGTAACTGTATCTCTGTTATATACTTTGTCTGACCCTCGCCTCTTCCCTCATGACCTCAATGAAAAGCGGCCTGCGGGCCGATTTAAGCTTTTATGAATAAATAAAGGTTCAAATAAACAAACAAACCTCAGGCTAAAGTCAGTGAGAATGGTTGCGTTGACGCGGTAGTTTAGGGCGGCGGGTGACGCAGCCGACACTTCCAGGTACACGGTTTCCCTCTCGTCCTTCACGCCAGTTTGCAGGTGGTCCATGGGACACAGCGTACGGCTCACCTTGTCGTATCCATAGCTACAAAATGGAAGAAAAAAAACAGTAAGAGTCTATTCCAAGTCACCCAGAGGGTTTTAAAATGATATTTGAATCATTTTTAATAAAAGAATATCTAAGCTCCTTGATCTAAGTCAGAATATTTCTATCTTTTTAAGATGAAATATGAAGATTTGAATCTGACTTCTTTGGACATTTCGAAAACATTTTGAATTTTCAAAACCCCTTTATTCAGGATAACTATCAAACATCTAAGATGTCTAAAAAGATAGAAATATTCTGACTTAGATCAAGGAGCTTAGATATCATTTATTCAAAGAATCATCTTTCAGAAATATCTACAAAAATTTGTAATATTTTCTTTATTTGCTCTAAGACTTAAACTTTTGCTATCACATTTAGTGAGAAGTTGAATTCATTTAGTAACATCCATTGGCATAATACCGGTGGGTTTACTGCAATTTCTCAAGCAATGCTAATTTGGCAAATGATCAACGCATCTTTTTCTCCAGTTTCATGTTGCTGTTACAGCTTACCTTTGCCACTTCTTCTGTGTAAATTATTTTGTCTCTCTGGTCCTGCTAAAAACATAATATCGTAATTGGAACACACCGCGGAATTGCACGGAGAACGGGCACGTGGTTGGAAGGGGGTGCACTATACCGGTCGAACGAAACACGGCACAATTAACTGCCGCTATGTACCTTTATAGTAAATACATCCTCTGTTGTTCCTTTCTTTCCTGTTAGTAGTTGCACAAAACAAAAATCTGCATGAGCATACAAAAAGTCATGAGAAAATGGGCGTATACTGACAAGAATTTTCATTTAATTTTGGTCCGTCACAACCGCTATGACGTAAAACTTTACTGCTGGCCGTAGCATTAAAAATGGCGGGAAAATGGTGGCGTACGTTCAATTTGACCCATTCAGCCGTAGATCCGGGCGATAATGCAACGGTTCCTCACACTTTTACACGAGTTGTAGGTCACCAAAAGAAATTCAAGATTGCTGTTGAATCATGCTCGTCTTGTGCCGTGAGCACATGTGATTACTATCTACAAATCTGGCGATGAACGTGACAGTGTGTTTGTCCCACGACGAGCTCGCCTGCCCCGAAAATGACCTGAAAACTTTTGGCCTTGTTGTCTTCGAATGCATTGTTATCGATGCTTTGTAAATGATGTATTGGACACCTAGATGTCTGAAGTGTGCATACCTCAGAAATAACTATTGTTGCATGTGTAGATCTCTTTAAGTTCCACTATCTTTAATCGACCGGTATAAGGCTTATGACCGGTATTATGCCAATGCATGTTAGATTATACTTATCACAGTAGCTTGTCAATTTATATTTGTAAGCTATTCTTTAGTTGTGATCTGTACTTAACCCAGAAGGTCTATACATGTACATACAAGATTAGAGCTGTGTACCTAAACAAATTTTAGGTACAGGTACAGGTACAGGTACACGGGCTTAGGTACAGGTCCGGACCTGAACCTGTACCTAAACTACTTGTTCAAGTAAAAGTCAACCTTCAATAAGGATAAAAGCATGTTTGAACCAATAAAAACCTGTTTAATTGTGGTAGACACATGATCATGATGCAACACAATTTGACTGTTACAAATTGTTGTTTTTTTACCTCACTAGGGCTCAGGGTTCTAATATTTTGGACCTATACCGGTACTGTATCCATACAGTGTACCGGTACACAGCTTTATACAAGATCTTTATTCAATTAAGAGATATTCATTTGTGTGATACTCACATGCCTCTGATCATGAGGGGCACCTGCCACGACAGGATGCCCCGCTGTTGTCGCACCACGAACAGCAGAGGGTAGTCCTCCGACGCTCCTTGGCTCTTCACCTCCACACGGATGGCACGTGGGGACGACTGGGAGAAACAAGACACATCATATGTCAGCCCACACTGAAGGTAATGGGTTTGTCCAGTCACCGACAAAAGAAATCTGACCGTTTCCAAATCTTATCCAGTTGCTTCAAAGTATTACCTTATTACCTTATCTTATCTTATGTCATACCTGGGCTGTGGCAACGTTCGATATGGGTGTTCTGGACAAGGTGATCATAACTTGCCGTATTGCATGCATACATGTATGGGGTTCCACTTATATCACACAGGTTTCCATGGAATAAATGGACTGCTGCCATGTACTGATTTTGAATGTTGGGATTGCTGTTGTTACCATGATTGTTGTTCAAGGACACCAAATTTTCTCAATCTGACAAATTTTCTCTGGTAGGTATGACATAAATAAGCGACAACATCAAAATTTGTATATTCTGCATCAACCTCGGTCCCAGCCCTCCTGCGTATCGGATTACAATTCAGCCTTCAGCCATCAGGTGATCTTAACCCACAGTCGGGCTGGTACCTCAAGTGATACAGAATACACCGTGTTGTAATTCTATACCTATGTCTAACTTTCATTGACATCAAGGGTTGGATAACCTCAATGCCCTTCACACTGCCTACTACGTATACTGCGTATGCATGCATGCTGCCAATCCTTCCTAGGGGATGCTACACCGGAAGTCGCATGTGCACATCTGAGGAAAGCCAATTGCCCCAAGCACATTACAGTAACAGGGCTCGAAATACTGGGTGCATGTGCACCCAGGTGCACCCAAAATTTGAGCTGTTCACCCAATTATTTTCTGTGGGTGCACAGGGTGCACCCAAATATTTTCTTAGGTTTATGTATGTAAAGATATCAAAGTATACTAGTATACATCATATTCTTACAAAGTGTTAGAAAGATAACAAAAATGTCTGTCATGGTACTTGTTTAAGAATTTGATAGCTTGTAACTAGGTTTTGCTATTAGGTTATTTAACTTAAATGTAAGTGGTGCACCCAAAATTTTTTTGTGTACCCAATCTTTTAAGCTGGGTGCACCAGTGCACCTAATCCCAAAAATGAATTTCGAGGCCAGCAGTACTAGTAATGAACGGATTGTTATTCTCCCAAGTTGCTGATTTTTAATTGAAGACTATATATAGCAAATCAACATGACGCGGAAGGGAACTTTTCCACTTCATAATGATTCATACGTTGTCTTGAATAATTATGAGCTCTGAAAGTAATTTTTTTAGCAGCGAGCTGTGATTCAAGTAATGCTACTTTACCTTTATTTGCAGGGTAACCTATATCCGTTGCTTTCAGAAAACAGGTATTTAGGGATATCAAGTCAACTGACGATAGTTTTAAACTACACTTGTTTGAACATATTACAACGTGAAACCTCGAACCGTCGACTTGATATCCCATAATACCTTGAGGGTAACACGACGAATATAGGTTACTCTGCGGATAAAGGTGAACTAGCATTATAGAAAAGCACCTAATGTTAAGGCTTTGCTTGAACAGTTGATATAAGATTAATGTATTTGTAAACAATGTAACCTTACCTCTTTGTTCAATAGACTTGTGCTTGTACAATATATCTTTTTTTTAAATTATTACTCAAAATATGATGCTGAAAAAAACAGTGCTTGAATCATTCCAGTTTTACATTAATAATACTAATAATTCAATTTGATAACCTGTACCAGTATTTTTAGGTCAATCAAGCAAAAATCTGAAAGGAAAAATGATAATCCCTCCCTACCGACCCTATTTTTCCAGACTGCAAACAGAACTTTTTTTTTTTAGGCCTCAGCATTCCGAGAACTAATAAATTCTGCTGTTGCGGCTATATAATTACCTGTCGGTTTGAATCATACACTGTTGCCCCCCCACTGGAAAATGGCGACCCTCCCTCTAACTGGAACAATCCCACACCATGAATGTTTGATGAGCGAGGTGATAAATTATAAATCCTAGCTGGGAGGTTGAAATGCCGGCTTACCACACAATTAACGGCAGAATTGCTCCCTTAAAGAGCATTTAATTGTCTATGGAACGCTGGTCTAGCCATTTGTTTGATGAAGGGCTTGCAGTGTATAGAAATGGCACATCTGTTGTCTATATAAATGGCTCATTCATACTGTGCCCCCAAAGGATATGTTTTGATGCCTAAATGTTTGTGTGTGGGGGTTTGAGTGTGTGTGTGTGTGTGTGTCTGTGTCTGTGTGCGTGTGTGTGTGTGTGTGTGTCTGTGTGTGTCTGTGTGTGTGTGACTGTATGTGTGTGTGTGTGTGTGTGTGTGTGACTGTATGTGTGTGTGTGTGTGTGCGTGTGTGTGTGCGCGTGTGTGTGTGTGCGCGCGTGTGTGTGTGTGTGTGTGTGTGACTGTATGTGTGTGTGTGTGTGTGTGTGACTGTATGTGTGTGTGTGTGTGCGTGTGTGTGTGCGCGTGTGTGTGTGTGTGTGTGTGCGCGTGTGTGTGTGTGCGTGTGTGTGTGTGTGTGTGTGTGTGTGTGTGTGTGTGTGTGTGTGTGTGTGTGTGTGCATGCGTGCGTTAAAGACTGCATCTAGAAGACATAAATGGGTTCATAAAACAAAGAGCAAGTTCAATAATGGTTCTCTTGGTGACTTCTTTTGTACTGCAGCAGAAATTTGGGTTTTCTTATCTATAGACTTTGGGCACCTGATGAGCCGGAAGTGTAGGTTTGGGCCCCCTAACAGGTTTTAAGGAACTGTAGAGCAAATTTTGTTTAGATTTTTGAACAAGAATAACTGCAGGAGGGGCAACAGATCGTCAGTAGTTTAAGCATTTTTATTGACATAATTTAAGGAGGTATTGTGCAAAATACTTAAATTCTTTATATCCACTACATTCCATGATAAGACTTTCAAACATGTGACATTTGTAACTGACAAAGATAGGAGCATCAACAGATTATCAAGTATGTAAAATGAAAACCTCATATGATAAAATATTTATATATACATTATGTAATATAAATTTATTGTGGTACATTTGTAAATGACAGGAATTTCATAACTTTGGCCCTTGGAAGTTAAGTAAACATCATTAGAAAAATTTCATGCAAACTACATGTAGGGTCTCAAAATGATGAGAAAATGCTAAAACAGCATAGTGTGCCTTAACTAAGCTTCTTTGCAAAGATAAGACACAAAAACTGCCTTCTCAATCCATATCACAGACGTTAATAGCGTACATGACAAATACAACCAGTAGATGTACATGACACACTGTGGTTCCTTTACAATACTAATAGAATAATTTACAATTGGATTGGAAAAGATCTCCTGGGTCATGTTATTGTTAATCATCCTGTCTTCAGGCATATATGTCATTATACTAGATTTTCGTTGCTGCATTTCTACCGCTAGTGAGCATAGAACCAACTGTTGAAAAGGATATACAATCATTACACGCTGTGTTTCCTTTACAAAACCAATAGAATGATTTTGCAATTGGATTGGCAAAGATCTCAAGGGTCATGTCTTCAGCTGGTACAGTCGCATATACTAGTACGTCGTGATACAATATTTTCGTTGCTGCGCATCTCTAGTGAGGATATCACAGAACCAACAGTCGTCAAGGATATACAATCCATGTTATCATTAAAATACCAATAGAATGATTTTGCAATTGGATTGGAAAATATCTCATGGGTAATGTCTATCAACCTATCTTCAGCCAGGAATGGTCGCATATCGGTCATGATACTAGTTTTTCATGCTGCATTTCTACCAGTATTACATTATATACCGTGTGTGAACATACATATAATATCATACACTTACAATAGAATGATTTTGCAATTGGATTGGTAAGAATCTCATGGGTCATTTCAATCAACCTGTCTTCAGATACGGTCGCCCTTATGTCGTAACCAATTTTTTGTTGCTGCATTTATAGTGACACACAACAAATTAATTGTCGTCAGGGATGTACATGTACATGTACTAGTAAGATGACATTTTCCGTCACAAGGGGGTTCGAGTTTTGCACCAGACGTCAACGACGGTTCCTAGAATTCCCTCGTCGTGAAAACCTATTAAGTCATGAATGCGACCAAGCCCTTAATCTAAACTTTGTCTGCATCCTCAAATAAAGGCTAGGAGAGAGAATTTCCATGTTAAAAGAGACACTGACACTGACGCATAGCAAGGATGGGGTGGCATCAGGTGGAACATTGCACCAAGCCCAATTATATGGGAGATCATGACCGTTTTAACCAAACGGCGGCAGAAATTCGCATATCCGACGTACTTGCGCGTTTATCTTAACACCAATCTGGGTTTATCCCATGCAATCAGAAAAAAGGCAATTAGATGCCTTCCTCAATTAATAAAAAAGTCATTCCTAGTATCATTATCTTTGGAATCCCATTCCTAAAAAAAGAATGAAACACATTTTATTTTACGGTTTATATATAACTGCTAAAACTACCAATGTTGACTGACTGACTAATTTTGAACATGTAGGATGAAAACCTTTTCTTCCACTTATGCGAATTGGACAGTCGAAGTATTATTGATCTTATATGGAGGCTATTTACGGACACACTGAATGATGACAAAGCACTAAGTCTGGGGAAACAAAATGGCTGTCCACAGTCGAGTCTTAAGTGTGACTATTTGATCATGAAAACTGTTAGTATACGATACAATAGAACGTGGAGTTATTTTACCACAGCATGGAGCTCCCTCTTGACAATTATTTGCTGACCTCATTTTTTTTGGCTTCAAATGTATAACGATATTCAATCATGGATTATGAATGTAATCAATTGACCACAGGAGCGCAAGCAACCAGCGCTTCTGAATCTCATGAAATCTGGTTGAAAAAGAATGAAAATAAAGACTTTGAGTATGCAAATGTGATCTAGAAAGCCATATTGTTGTGACAAAAATCCAACCAAACATTACTAACAGTAACATCTTCTAAGACGGAAACCAAGAGCTATATATAGGGCAACAGCTATGATAGATGATGTATATCGACATCGTAAGGCCTAGGGAAAACTGCTGTGTTTCCCAACTTTCCGGATACCGAATCCGCAAAAACCTGTCGACCCTTCGCTATGCCTTCTTGGTCGACCACTGGCAAGGGACATAAAATTTGCAGTCTGATACCTGCATGATGAAATTCAGACAGACTCCCAAATGTCTTTCACAGTCAGATAACAGATATTAGGGCTTTATTGAGAGGATGATAAGAATGTATAGTAATCTACTAGTAAACATTATAATCTTAATCGATATACAACAAAACACACATGCTTGTGCTTGTAAAATGTATTGTTGTATCATTTCAAATCATAATGTTATAAATACCAGTGCCTGATGCATTTCAGTTTTACATTGTACAAATGTATTTGCTGGATCACTTTGGCTGAACTCTAAGTAAAAGAAGTAAGATCATTATCTAATGACCCGAATTTTCACAAAGGCCACATCTAGAAACACAACATTTTTTCCAAAGCCTAACTAAATGATTATTTGTGTTGTATGATAAATATACAACAGTGAAGGCATTTCTTAAACAGTTGTGGACGTGTCATTAAAAAAAACATCATGTCTTTTGAATGAAACGTTACCCCCTTCCCCAATCTACAGATCCTTGAGGACAGTTCGAATTCGTTCTTTCAAAATCAAAGAATCAATTAGCCTTGCTAAAAATTGTATTACAAATGTGAGCATACATAATATGCTTAGCTAGGTTAGTACATGTAAGCGTGACAAAACCTAGTACATGTATGGCCTTTTCAATAATTCATCTACATAAACCAACATTACATGTACCATGGTGGCGTGGGCAGCCCAGGAATGAAGGTTAAGTCAATCCTTTGGGATTAAGAAAAATTGCTATGAAGTAATCCTCTTTCTGATACTGAAAGCAAAATGGAAGAAACAATTATTTTTGGAAATGGCCACAAAAAAATGATGGAAGGTATAACTATGCATTAAATTATAATTAAACTTTTAAAGGTTAATGACCCGCCCCGAGGTGTATATGGTGTCATAACATATAACACCTGGTTTTTTGCTATAAGCACCGAATAAATGAGTGAGCGAAGGAATTCTATGTGTTACCACATCATAACCAACCAGAAATGGGGCCCTCTGATAGGTCCACGTCGCCTGGCATTATCATCTTCGCCAAGAAGGCTACTACCCCGGTAGTATGTTTTTGTGTGCTTGTCTGTCTACCTGTCTGTGCTTCCATTACTTCTTTGATTTATAAAGCCTAATGATAAATGGCCACCAGCTTCCGAAAGGTACTCCCCTCAGATAGGACGTTAAATGGAATGGAGGTCCTATGTTTGAGCGAGCACGCAAAAGAACCCACCACACTTATCGAAAAGGGTAGGAGTCCCTCCTGGTGTGAGTGGATCAATACGGACAGTAATGATGATGTCACAGTGACGCACTGGCAGGTAGAAAGCAAGTGGAAGGCAGAGATCAATTTATATTTTAATTTGTAATTTGATCTGTAAATATTCACTAGTTAACTAATAGGCTGAATGATGTCATGGTAGGCACCAGTCGTAGAATACCTTGGTTGTAAACAAAAACGCAATTGCTTGTATTGAATCTGTCCCAACCGATATGCAGCATGTACCATTTCGTACAATCATAATATATTCCCACTCACGTTGCCTCAGTGGAGAGTTAAGGACTGGGGTGAGAAGACCGAGGCATCGTGGAATCCGAGATTCCATGCTTACCCGTAAAATACTTAGGGGGTGGGTGGGTGGGGGGGCTGAAAATTTGACTGCACTTCTTTCCCGTGCTCCCCCCATCTACTAATATCCTCTTCAGCAGAAAAGGTGAAGAATTGCTCCGAAACTTGATATCATGTGTTGCGCTCTGTTGTTCAGATATAACACAGAAAAGACACCTACACTTGAACAGAACTTTATTGCCCGACAATTGTACATGATATGGCAACTATTATTACACAAAGTACCAAATGACTGACACTCGGTTTTATTCCGACTGCCGTACCACATGAGAAAGAGCCATACACTCTTTGTGTCTGGCGGTAGGCTGTTCCAGACATTGGGCCCACGGTAGGCTATTGATCTTCTGAAGGTCTCTCGCTTAGGCTTTGGGACAACCAGTTGACTACTTGCTTTGGTTGTTCGTGTACTCTGGTCCCTGCAGTACACAAACATCTAGCGCATGTAGGGTGGTAGTTGCATATAACTTCGGAGCTTTGGATAATCCACACAGATCGGAGATATCCCTCTGGTGAAAAACGGCTACACTAGAAACCTACATTGCCTCTGACCGTGGACTGTAGCTAGACTAGTCTACTCTTGCTAGGCTGTGTCCCTCCCGTCCGGCTCATGATTCACTTGTGAATAGAGGGGGAGTTATATCACATGTCATAAACTCACGCGAGTGGAGATCTCGCGAGAGTTCATTCCATTGTGATATCATTGGGAATCATAATATATTCCCACTCACGTTGCCTCAGTGGAGAGTTAAGGACTGGGGTGAGAAGACCTCGGCACCCGCTTCTCCCGAGTGCCATTATTCCCCTAATTTAAGTTCCTACATTTCCCTTCATTTAATCCTCTCCCAATCCTTATTCTTCTCCATTCCCTTTTCCCAATCCTTATTGTCTTCATTCCCCCAATCCCTTATATTTACTCCCTCACCTCTGTGCCTTTCCGTACAAAACCCTCTACGTATGCATTAAGCCACCTTGACAACACAGCAGCATCCCCTATGGTCTGCTGCGCATGCTTGTTGTTATCAACAGGGTGGATGTAAGACTATCACAGTCACAGTCATCAGTCTTTAGGTGTTCCTCAGGAATGCAGATTGATCCCTGGTTCTCAGCTAAGTTCATTGGGCGCCTAAGGTCCGGCTCGAGTGGGACCTGTCCAATCCGAACTCAGTGGAATGGTCGACGACCAGTCCGATTAGATAGAGAGCCCTTAGAGATTACCTGAGACCAACCTCTCCCAGGTTTACAGTAGTTCAACTCATCCTGCGTCGTGTTGGAAATCAAACATTGATTTTTCTGCGTATACAAGAACAATATTCCAGCTGCAGAGAAAGCTATCACCACAATGCTTGCTCAGTATCTAACCTGTAACTGTCGACCTTTACGCACAGTTCTATATATTTCAGTCTGGACAGGCCCCACTCGCTTCCCGGACCACCAGGCCGAAGCCAGTATGGGTGGCAACAGCTTAAGGGAGCTGAACACGGTCCACGAGTGAGAACTAGGCCAGCTAAAGGTAGCCAATAAACAGGAACACAGAAAATCCAATGGTAGGAAGGAATGTGACACGAGAAACTCGTCATGATCTTTGTCTTTATTCCAAACTTGCATAACAAGAAACGCAAACACCGGTTCAGTCAACGGTAAAATCACCATCCAACATTACCGTGCAGACGCTGCGGACCTTATCGAAAATTGCATGTCGTCCAAGGTCACAATCTAATTGTGACAAACGAAGTTCCATTGTTCCCATTGTGTCCTCCATTCCTTTGACCTTTACTTCTGACCTGTCCAACAAGGTAGGTCTTCACTGTACTACCGTACGGTCTTGTTACCTACCATGGATTTGTTCACCAACCATGCAACAAACCAAACAAAATCTGAGGTTGTCCAACAACCTGTCGTCATATCAAATGAAACACCGACTCAAATCAAACAAAGTTACGATTACCGTCCACCGGCGCCCGTTGTCTTACAGCGAAAATCCACTATACCGTCTGACGCACCCCGCTGTCCAACAACGAATTCTCTACACGATTGTCCAACAATCTCACCACACCGTCCACCGGTGCCGTTGTTCAACAGCGAGTACAATATACAACCATGTACTGCACCCCACCGTCCGACGGTGCCGCTGTCCAACAGCAAATACAACATACAGTCATATACTGCACCACCCCCTCCAACGGTGCCGCTGTCCAACCGCAAATATCAGATACAACAAAGTACTGTACCACACCGTCCAACGGTGCCGCTGTCCGACAGCGAATATAACATACAACCATGTACTTGTACTACACCGTCCAACGGTGCCGCTGTCCAACGGCGAATACAACATACAACCATGTATGTACTGTGCCACACCGTCCGGCGGTGCCGCTGTCCAACAGCGAATACAACATACAACCATGTACTGTACTACACCGTCCGACGGAGTCCGCTGTCCAACAGCGAATACAACATACAACCATGTATGTACTGTACCATACCGTCCTACAGTGCTGCTGTCCGACAGCGAATACAATATACAACCATGTACTGTACCCCACCGTCCAACGGTGCCGCTGTCCAACAGGAAATACAACATACAGTCATATACTGTACCACACCGTCCGGCGGCCACGCTGTCCAACAGCAAATGCAATATACAACAAAGTACTGTACCACACCGTTCAACGGTGCCCGCTGTCTGACAGCAAATACAATATGCAAAAATTACTGTACCACACCGTCCGACGGTGCCACTGTCCAACAGCAAATACAACATACACGATGTATGTACTATACCACACCGTCCAACGGTGCCCGCTGTCCGACAGCAAATACAATATGCAACAATTTACTGTACCACACCGTCCGACGGTGCCGCTGTCCAACAGTAAATACAACATACACGATGTATGTACTGTACCACACCGTCCAACGGTGCCCGCTGTCCGACAGCAAATACAATATGCAACAATTTACTGTACCAAACCGTCCGACGGTGCCGCTGTCCAACAGCAAATACAACATACACGATGTATGTACCGTACCACACCGTCCAACGGTGCCCGCTGTCCGACAGCAAATACAATATGCAACAATTTACTGTACCAAACCGTCCGACGGTGCCGCTGTCCAACAGCAAATACAACATACACGATGTATGTACTGTACCACACCGTCCAACGGTGCCCGCTGTCCAACAGCAAATACAATATGCAACAATTTACTGTACCAAACCGTCCGACGGTGCCGCTGTCCAACAGCAAATACAACATACACGATGTATGTACTGTACCACACCGTCCAACGGTGCCCGCTGTCCGACAGCAAATACAATATGCAACAATTACTGTACCAAACCGTCCGACGGTGCCGCTGTCCGACAGCAAATACAATATGCAACAATTACTGTACCAAACCGTCCGACGGTGCCGCTGTCCAACAGCAAATACAATATACACAAATTACTGTACCACACCGTCCGACGGTGCCGCTGTCCGACAGCCAATACAATATACAACAATTGCTGTACCAAACCGTTCGACGGTGCCGCTGTCCGACAGCAAATACAATAAACACAAATTACTGTACCACACCGTCCGACGGTGCTGCTGTCCGACAGCGAATACAATATACAACAATTACTTTATTACGTCATCCGACGGTGCCGTTGTCCGACAGCGAATTCTAACCAATTAAAACATTAAATCGATCGACGATCCTCAGTCATACAGAGTCAAAACCTAAAGTTTCCTCACAAAAGTTACGTCCTCGGTACTAAGAAATCAGACCACTGCGCCCCGCTGATCAGCCTGACAGGAGCTGGGGAGGAGAGAATACCGGGTTAGTGCAAAACTGCGACCCACTCCGAAACTACGTCTCGCTGATCAGCCTGACAGGAGCTGGGGAGGAAAGAACGCCGGGTTAGTACCGAACTGCGCCCCGCCAGTCCGCCTGACAGGAGCTGGGGAGGAGAGAACGCCGGGTTAGTGCCGAACTGCGCCCCGCCGATCAGCCTGACAGGAGCTGGGGAGGAGAGAACGCCGGGTTAGTGCCGAACTGCGCCCCGCCAGTCAGCCTGACAGGAGCTGGGGAGGAGAGAACGCCGGGTTAGTGCCGAACTGCTCCCCGCCGATCAGCCCGACAGGAGCTGTGGTGGAGAGAACGCCGGTTTAGTGCAGACCTGCGACCCGCCCCGAACTGCGCCCCGCCGATCAGCATGACAGGAGCTGGTAAACTGGAAGAAGGGCACATCACATGTTACGTCACCGCGGAAAAAATTACTGAGAAAACAGAAACATCACGAGTTCACGACGGTTAAAAGATCTCTTACTAGCGTACAGGCTGTCCGACAACCTGAAGTGCCAAAGCAAACACTTTCAGAAAGGATATCACAGTCAACTTGGAATCACCGCTGCAAATTGTTGACTACTGCCCGAGTATTGAAGTCTTTGAGCCTGGTCCAACCACTTTCCGGGCTGTTGACTGCTCCACAGATTGCAGAAATGCTGGCCTAGCACAGAAAACCATGGCAAAATTGTACGGTAAAACAGACAAGCAACACTGCTAAAACGAGAGCAGCCCAATCAGGCAACTCTACCCGAAACATGGCGCTTCGGCACACACAGAAAAACACTGACCACCACTTTGACGACTGCCAAAGTTTCCAAAAAATGGCTTAACTCACCCACAGCGGTGTCAGTAAAAAGTTTAACCACTACTGTCGTCAGGGGAGGAATGTCATGTGCTCCTCCAGGCCCTCGGTGATCAGTTCAGTGTTGTTCTGCTCCATTAGGCTCCTTGCGCGAGAAAACAAGGATTACGGCAGTCCTGGTGGTGATACAGCCTTGTCTGAATACCTAACTCATGCGAAAAAAAAAACAACAACAAGAAATCAAAATGCATCCGAAGCCAAGTTAACCACGCTAAGTTGAATCAATCTCACCTGCGCACCCGAACACGTGCGCTCCACATACAGATGCAAATTCCACTCATAAATGACACGAGTATCAGAAGGAACATTTGAAAACTCGAATATGCTCTAAAACACAAGCTGCACGCCTTAGGAAAGGTGAGCAAACAAATTCACAGAATAAAAAAACGAAATTCAGACAGCAAAATGTCTCTGCACTGAGAACACTGTCCCGCCAAAGCGCGGGAAACAGACCGCCAAACAAAAATTCCAGAACACGCCATAAGGCGGCAAGGCAATACTGCGTACCTTCTAGGTTAGTGACACTAACGCCAAAGGAAACTACTCAGTCCTTTGCTGCCGGCAAGATACGTTCCCAGAAGTAAAAGATGTCACCGGCTTGCACATGGCTGGTACCGCGCTACAGGAGCTCTGCTAGACAACGTCCTGTTCGTGCGGCTCATGATTCACTTGTGAATAGAGGGGGAGTTATATCACATGTCATAAACTCACGCGAGTGGAGATCTCGCGAGAGTTCATTCCATTGTGATATCATTGGGAATCCTGGCGTGTCAAGCCATAAGGCAGTCCTACCAAGTATGCTCCAGTGTGGAGAATCCAAATAAACAGTAAACAAACAAAACTACAAACAAACAACTTGTAGAGCAAAAAATAATTTGCCCACAGAAGGGACTGAAGTTAACATTTCCAGATCTAATGCCAATGGCATTATACCGTAAATGCATTTAAGTTCATCACGGGGATTTAATTTCGCGGTAAAAAAAAAAGGAGTATTCGCAGTGAATTTGAGTTCACGGTAGCACCACAAAACTGTAATCACATATTGTAATGGAAAAATGTTACAGGAGGTTTTTCGTTTGCAGTGAAGTGGTCAACGCGAAAAACCGCGAACATTTCAGCATTTACAGTATCTTGGTATGACGTGTGAAATCGTCTGGCCATCACAAATAAAAAGCTTAGCCCCAGCATTGCGCATAATCATGCCCAGCTAATAATAAGGTTCAGCGTTAGTGTTATTCCATTTGGGAATTCAATGCATGGCCTCCTTGAATACAGCATATTGATTTTCGGGGTGGGCTATACCGCGATGTGAATAAGGGGCCATTGAAAATTATGATTGTGCAATCATGACACAAAAGACTCCCATCCCATCTACGAACGAATTGTTCGAGTTTTCACAATATTGTCACCGATATGATATCTACAGAACGACCATCTTCAAATGGTTTGGCCCCGCCCTTTTTTTCAGGTAAAGCACTGTTGCGTTGAGAACGTCAATTTACAAAAATTATATGGGTCTTCCTTTAATAATTTCTAATATTCTTCTTACCTCATTTTGCATGTAGGTATACCGGTAGATATCCTCCGTGCCGTTGAATACGTTTCCCTGGTAGATTTGGTTGAACTGAGCGGGTATTTCTTGCCGTAGCTCTCCGGTTTGTCTTCGGACCCTGGTCGATCTGGCCCCCGAAGACACATCCCCGGACGCCTCGCCGGTTGAAATCGCCGTTAAAATCGCGACCACCAAGACCACAGAGGTGGCCATTTCCTAAAAAGATACGCACTACGTATACCTGAAGTCTAACAAGTGGTTTCTACATGGTCCCGAAGAATAAAAGACAGGTTTTAATGTTGGATCGTCAAACCGCATCTCATTATGGAGATTCTGAATACGAGCAATCGCTGTTATTGTTTACATCCGGGGTATTCGGCGCACGAGCGCTGACTGGTAGGCAAAAAGCGTTAGGAGATCAGATTACTAATTAGCATACCGGCGCGGAAGCAGATCGTACTGTTTACGCGAATTTGCGCATTTTCAGCCACGTTTTTATCGCATCCATGGGATTTTTTCAGATTTTGTATTTTTTTCACTACTTCTTAGTCTTTTTTTTTTTTTTTCTTGTGTAATATTTTGGGAGAAAATGACCCTTGCCCTCTTGACTTCCGTCATGTGTTTCCGGTTGTTTTGATTTTCCCGCCGTACGGGCTTTCTGTCATCCGTTCCGGGCTGTTATATTTCTGTTCCTAATGTGGTTTAATTAATACGTTTAATCAATATGAGTTCTTCAAACAGCTACATTAGCTCTTTGGAGCCTAATGACCGAACCAGGTATTTTGAGAAATTAATGGTAAGTGTCGAAGACGCCGCCGTTCAAACCCGGAAGTGACTGGTTCGGCGGTGACTGGTGACGGTGTACGCCTACCTGACCCATACAGTCTGACAGGTGAGGATCATGTGTACATGTGTTTCTAGATTTTGATAAGGTAGATTTTTGTGTCAGATAAAGGTTACAAAAACATGAGTAAGTGTAAATGTGTTTGTTGCTAATCTCTAGAAATTCTGGCTACGTAACGTTATGTTTATTATCATTTGTATGTTATACAGGTTGGAAGGATGATTTGAGCCTCTGGCCAGATACGGACTATGGGTGCATCTACACCTACCTAATCGAGGCTCCAGGTCCGTTTAACGGAGAAGCCATGAAAGCCTATAAATCCCTGGAGGCGTACAATCTCTTTATAAGTGGCCATGTGAGGGAGTGCAGGTACCACCCTATTGGAAAAAATGTGAAGGTCTGCTTCCTTAAGGCCAAGGTTGTGCCAGGTGGGTGTTGGAGTGCATTGGAACAATATTTCTACTTACATGTACCTGTAGTGAGAACTCTTGAAGATGAAGAATGAGATGCGTGATTAGTATTTAACTGTCAGATACGTTTTTATATTTACTGTATTATCTTTTTTTTCTGTTACATTTGTGTTTCAGGACAGAGAGTAACAGAGACTCCTCACAACCCATGGGTGTGTTTGACCAAAAAAGAGGGTTATGTCATGGCAGCTCACTGCACTTGTATGGCAGGGTAGGTAATATAACTGCATTGACCATCATATCCAAAAAGTCACATTTTTATCTAACAGTGTTCTCGTCAGATGAGGTCCATGGCAAGAAACAGTTTTAGAAATAATGAAAGTCAAACTAGTACTCACCTGTAAATGTTCCTCCGTATATTTCCAGGGAGGAGCGACCATGCAGTTTGTATGTGGCAAGATAACTGTCTTAATTTTTTTCCTTGGTTCATGTTCTTGTGCTTGATGGTTTCCAGTTGTATTTGTACCTGTTGCAAATGCATTTCTTCTTGTTGATGTTCTTGTTGCAGGTTTTACTTGTTGATGTGTTTCGTTTTCTAGGTAATTTGGAGTTATCAACAGTTCCTGAGAGTGAGTATACTAACACATATCATCATGTAGATGTAGATAATGCTAAAAGAAATGTGTATATAGTAGAAATATTCAAATATCACAGAGACTTCCATAATGAGAAGATAAGGCAAATCTTTCATTGTACTGTGAAGCTGGCCAACTTATCCGTTCCTTTTACCATTAACTCTAAAATTGCTCCTGACTATAGTACCTATAATGTATACTCATTTTTTGTTATATTTCAATGTAGATTGGGAGAGGTCTGCAGCCATGTGGCTGCACTGCTGTTCGCAGTGGAGGCCTCCAGGTCTCTTCAGGAAAAACGGACGTCATGCACCAGCAGAAAGGCCGTGTGGAACAAATATTACAAAGATAAGGTCTGTTCATATTTGGGCATTATAATTGAGTAGAATTTTTTTCAATGTCTACAATTTTTTTGCCTAAGTAGACTGTTATAACTTACATTAATGAATGGATTTCTTTGCTTCTACAAAATCATGTGGCATTTACATGTATCCAATTCACAATATATAGCCCTACACTATAGATTTACAGCAATATAGTAGATGTTCCTAGCCTGGAGTCCAGCCTTGTTGTGCTTTAGTCCACTCCCAACGGTGGCTACCCCGTCAATGCCATGGGGTAGCGACCTTTGGGAGCAAACTAAAGCACAACAAGGTTGGACTGCAGGCTAAGATGTTCCTCTTTGTAAAGTGTAATATCTGACATGGCCACTGTATAATGCTTTTTCTCACATATATTATTGATAATTCATTTTGTGGATTATTTCTTTCAGGTTGATCCACAAAGGGCTGAGGACATGGACTTTTCGCACCCTAAACATGGAGTCCAGATCAAGAAGGCGCGCCGGAAGCCGCAGTGTGATGTGCCACCACTCAGTGAAGAAGAGGCCGCTTCTGCTTTCTCACAACTGAGGAAGCTGTGTCCCACTGCCAGTGCTGTCATTAAAGAGGAGGAGGACACAGACACAGCATCAGAAGATGAGTCAGATGTCAACACAGAGACGCTTCCCCCTGTGGTATACAGGTCTTGTCATCCAGCCAAAGTCCCTGTTACTAGTGTTAGTGTAGACAGCATCCTTGAGGATGTTCGGTGCAACCCCGAGCAAATCACAAACCTCAACAAAGCTACAGTGGGGCAGTCCAAGTCTGCTTTATGGCGTCAGCAACGCAAGGGTCGTGTGACTTCTACATCCATGCATGATGTCCTTCATGCATCAAACCCCACCACTGCAGTACGGAAGGTCATGCAATATGACTGCAAGGATTTGAGCCAAGTGAGTTAACTGAAAACTAGTACAGTGTACACTTGCAGGAAGCCATTTTTCGTAGGTAATTAAGGCACACAAAGAGACAACATTACCCTGTATATTGGAACATGTACCATAATAATCCCAGAGCAAGTGTAGCTCTGATCTTTATTTGGATTTAAACAATACCAGGAGTCTAAATATTTCTGCAAAGTGTGACAGTCTAAATGTTCAGTCAATGCGAGATAGTGTCATATTAGAGATGTAATTCATTTGTGCTTTCTATGTCAGAAATTCTAAATAGGGAATTTCACTTTCAGGTTCCAGCTATACAATGGGGGATGAAACAGGAGGAGAAGGCAAGGCAACAGTACCTGGAAGCTACCTTGTGCATCTGCAAGGATGTGAAATTGGAGGAAGTGGGGCTCATTCTCTACAAGGATTTTCCCTTCATAGGTATAGCTAATTTTGGCTCTTACTTCAAACTTATGAAGTATAGTACATGTAATTGAGTACCAACTACACAATGTCTAATTGACTTATGATTTTGTTGATGTAACAATGAAATACATGTACTTGTTTTAACAATTGCACTGTATTCGTACCAAGTGAATATGTGCCATTTGCAGCATTTGGCAAGTATCAAAAGTAAGTACATTATGTTCATGTTTGAAATATCAGAAACTTTGCCACTAATTTGAACATTACTGTTGTATATATAGGTGCATCTCCTGATGGGATGAGACAGTGTTCATGCCATGGAAGAACTGTGATTGAGATCAAGTGCCCATACAAGTACAGGGACATCTATCCTGCTGCAGATCTGTGTCTATCAGATGCCAACTACTGTTTAGATAAGGATTGTAAGCTAAAGACAGGGCACAGATATTACACCCAAGTCCAGACACATATGCTGGTTACCGGTGTCTCAACATGTGATTTTGTAGTGTGGACTAATGCAGGCATGGTTGTAGTAAATGTTCCAAGGGACCAGTCACTGTTAAATGTAATGTTGTCTACATGTGTCCAGTTTGTAAAGTCCAGTCTTATCCCTGAGATACTGACCCACAAGTTACAGTGTGGAGACTCTGGAGTAGATGTGACTTTCCAGGAAGATGATGACCCAAACAAACGTTACTGTTCTTGTCAGAAACCAGCATATGGTAGGATGGTAAAGTGTGATAACAATGAATGTGAGTCAGAATGGTTCCATTACAAATGTGTTGGCATCAAGAGAAAACCAAGGGGCCATTGGTTCTGTCCCAGTTGTCAATGCTAAATCCTACTGGACAGTTTGAAATACTAAAAATACTAGTATAACAATAGAAGGCATTTTACAGTTTTATGTCATGTTTTAAAAAACTAATGTAAAACAAGTAAGAATTGTACTTTGTGGTATACTTATTATATTGTAGTGGGCTTCCCAAAAATTTGTTTTGTGTCCCTTTAACATTTTACCTTCAATCTCAGTATTTTGATATACAGAAAAGGCCAGCTCGTGCAGACAACATTGCCATTAAAAATTACTTGATTAGCTTTGGAAGTAAGTTTGTAAGAGCCGCACAGATAACAACACTGTCACTGAGTAGAGGGGCAAATGTTAATGGACAGATTTGGCTGAGAATTTGGAAGTTCTTGATTCTTTCAATTGCACGTTCTACATGAATTCTTAGAGTTGATATCTGTCTGGCATCTTGGACGATACGCCCCGGGAGTTGTTTCCTTCCTGTGGTAAATGGTGGCATAACTAGTGTTGCTCCTTTCAGGGCAAGTTCCTCAGAAATGGTGAATCCCCGATCTGCCATAATCATATCACCATATTCCACTTTGTTATAGAAACGACTTTTTAGCGTAATGTCTTTATCAGAAATTCTTCCACCCCAGGAACTGGACAGAAATGACACTGCTCCATAAGGTGTAATACCTACCAGAAATTTGAACGTATGATGGTGTTTGTAGTTACTCCAGGTCTTTGCTCGGGTCTTTAAATTGTATGGCCTCTCAGTGAAAATCTCTGAGCAATCAATGATGACTCTACAGTTTGAGTATTTTTTTTTCCGAAAATTTTTGGGAAGATTGCGCTTTACGGTTTCCTTGGACGGCCAATGAATCAGGAACTTTAGTCGGACAGCTAAGATTGGAATACAACGGTTTATGACTTTTGAAACTGTGGAGGCAGAAACACTAAATCTCAAAGCTAGATCAGCATTTTTGAGGCCTAGTCTCAACTTCATGAGAGTCATGAGTATTTGATCCTGCTGACACATGGACTTTAGAGGAGCAATGAAATCACTAACAAGTCTAAACACAAACATAAACAGTGCAACAGTAGGTATTCCAGTGAAGAGCTTGCATTTTGCATCTGTGAGATTGGAGGCTGATGTTGATGATTTCTTGATTTGTTCTTGAAGGTGATCACGTTCTTCCCTAAGGTTGTCAGCTTCACTTTGAAGGGACTCGCAAAACTGTTCCAACTTACATTTCTCCTCTTGTACTTTTGTGAGCTGTTCTCTCAGAGTCTCTACACTTTCAGGAAGGGGGTCTCTCAGAGTCTCTACACTTTCAGGAGGAGGGTCAGCGATCATTTCTTCATCTGAAATAAAGCAAATCCGAAGTTCAATGAAAGTGCTATGTGATTATGAGTGTCATATATCTGAACTGAACTGAATGTTCTAAACTCTGATTCATATGTATGTATTGTTGTTTCAATATTTTACTCATGCAGGTTGCATGCTTCTCTACTTGATTCACATCTATATCCCCACTCCGAAAACCAAGCGGATAAACTTTGTAGCAAGTAGTCTTGTGTGTATGGTATGTGATTCATGTTGAATAAGTGACAAGTGATAGATTTACTTGTTGAGCAAGAATGATAGATTAAACTGTTGATCAAGAATTTATATGTTTAGGATTACTGATTGTATCCATTAGACACTTTTCTTATTCCCTCTGTAATGCCCTTACCATTTAGTGATGTAGGTGGGGCTTCATTCTCTGATGACACCCGCAGCCTTTTTGCTGCACGCATATACCTGCAAACAATGAAGCATGTTGTAAGTTGTAAATCAAAGTTGCATGCTTTGTTTCCTACATACATTCTGTTAGCATAGCATTTAGTGATTACTGCTGTGAATGTTATGAAATATAAAACATTTGACTAGGTGTAAACTCTAACATGAGTAACTTACAGGATCTTTGTGAGATTTAACTGAATCCTTGGTAAAACTTTCATGGTCATCTTCTCAGGCAAGGAGGTAGAGTATAGCAATGTTTCACACAGGCATGAACAGCCTGCCTGCATGAACAGCATGAGCAGTAAATCAAATTTCAATAAAGAAACATTGAAAACCCCAATGTTACCTACCGATCTTTCTTGGCAACTGGGTTTCTTGAACGATTGCAACTTGCTGAGGTTGGGAGGTTAAACAAGCTTGGGACGTAATCTGGATCTGCAGGGTCTTTAGAAGGGTTCCCTGCAATGCAAGAAGCAAAGAACTTGTCAGTATTATAAACATGATTTTAAAATGAGGTGGCAATTGGTCTTGTGGTTAGGGTGTAGGACTCATAATCCAAAGATAAGTATGAGTTGGAATCCCTGATAGGTCACTTTGTTGTTGTGCCCTTGGGAAAGGTACTTAAACCATACTTTACACCTATTTCCTCACTTCACTAAGGTGAAAAATGAGTACCTGGCTTCGGCTACACACCTCGGCATGTTAAACTGAAAGAACCCACCACACTTATCGAAAAGAGCAGGGGATCATCCCGGTGTGAGTGGATCAAACTCCACAGTCTGGTTCTTTCTTTCCCCTGCACTATCCCACAATGGTCCGGACCAAGGTGGAGGTCTACCCGCTGGGGGCCTCCCCACACAATATGCTCCAGTAGGGGCCATCTGGGGGTATTCCCATGTAGATGTAGATGATTTTAAAGACATTTTAAAACATTTGTAGATGTCTTCGTCAATCAGTTAAGTGATGTACGTTATACTTCTGGTATACTATATATGTATACGTCCATCCCAGATACTTTACCACTATTTATAAGTCAGACCCCCCCCTCCCACGTGGACGCGCTGTAAAACTTTGATACATGTAACATTAATATTCACTATCCTTGATATGGCATGAATCAGCGACAAAACTTACTTAAGCTTTCCGCAGATGTGTAACGAAAAGTACACTATTACATCACGAAAAATGTATTTATGCAAGGGGGACAACAACAAAATATAAAACATATAGATCACAAACCTGAGATGAAATGGTCGCTGCACACTCTCTCGTGGCCTCGTGGTGTCCACGCCGCGGTCGGGTTTTTCTTTCCCTGCTCAAAATCTGACCTTTTTAAGGCTCTAAGCCATGCAGCCCTTCGTCCTGGTTCCGCAGGGATTCTAAAAAACTTCTTTCTACTGCCTTTATCCTTCCGGTTAGTACAATTCAGCGCACAACAACTGGTCGGCATGTTTGCGTTTCCCGCGCGCAACTGGTGGGCGAGGAGGGTTCAGCCCGCCTCCTCGCCCACCAGCAGCTTTTTGCCTACCATGACGTCACGTGACGTAACCGTGACGTCAGCGCGATCGCTCGTATGCTCCATTTTCACTTCCGGTTTCTTTGCTACCATTGCGTCATATATTTGGGGGGTTTGGATTGGTGTGGACTGACAACTTACTGTTCACTGATTGGATAAAATT
Source organism: Branchiostoma floridae x Branchiostoma belcheri (assembly GCA_019207045.1). Lineage (NCBI taxonomy): Eukaryota > Metazoa > Chordata > Leptocardii > Amphioxiformes > Branchiostomatidae > Branchiostoma > Branchiostoma floridae x Branchiostoma belcheri. The sequence goes on along the minus strand of CM033023.1, from coordinate 29,657,900 downwards.
GTAACATTCCATAATACTGTAGAAACTGGCTTCCTCCTGATTGGTCAATATAATGACATTCAGGAAGGTAAGGTATGGCTATGGTGCGCATGTGCAACAAGAGAATCTTTGATTTGGACAGTATTTTATATATTTAGCAGAAGTTTAGCCATTTTTGATAGTTTTTGACAGTTTGGGAGTCTTCAAATTTCGATGGAGAACCAAACGGCACCCCCTGAAATCCCTCAGCCACTCATCAAACTGGTGAGACTCATAACGCGGGGTTTCTATGGAATAGAGCACGCGCTTGTTATGGACATACTGGTTCACAACAGGTAAGACAGCATGGTTTTCGGTTATCCTCCAAGCAGAGGTTGGGTCGCAGGGATTAGTAGTGGCAGGGAATCCTGCGACCCGACCTCTGCTTGGAGAATAAGTTTTCCCAACCTTCGCGAAAATCTTTGTTCTGTCTACTCACTGTAGTACGTAGATCACACACTCCCAGTAAATAAATCATAGTAAACTAGAAAGGCCGACATTTGCTTGGGAGCAAATACAGCATATTGCAATCCATCTTCATCCTTGAAAAAATCCCCAAATTTAACAATTTGAAGTAATCTTTGCTCAAAGGGAAAATGAAGTACTGTGGCCACTTGTCCTACACACCTTCATGCCGAATTTTAGGTCATTTGGTTTCAATATAAGGGCATAGGAGCCAAAAATATACATTTTTAGTTAAAAATGGCTAAAAGTCCCCAAATAACTTATTTTATAAGTGCTCTATGAAGATTGTGTTGATGGGGTCCTGTTGTCATATGTCCAATTTACCTTTGTACCAAATTTCAGGTCATTTGGTTTACATACAAGGGCATAGAAGCCAAAAATATACATTTTTAGTCAAAAATGACTGAAAACCCCAAAATAACTAATTTCTGAAGTGATCTATGAAGAAAGTGTTGTTGGGGTCCTGTGAGCATATGTTCAATGCACCTCTGTACCAGATTTCAGGTCATTTGGTTTCTATACAAGGGCATAGGAGCAATAAATATACATTTTTAGTCAAAAATGGCCAAAAACCCTAAAATAACTCATTTTTGGAGTTAACAATGAATAAAGCGTTGATGGGGTCTGTGGTCATATGTCAAACGCACCTATGTACCAAATTTCAGGTCATTTGGTTTTAATACAAGGGCATAGGAGCCAAAAATATACATTTTTAGTTAAAAATGGCCAAAAAAACTAAAATAACTCATTTTTGAAGTGATCTATGAAGAAAGTGTTGATGGTTTTTTGTGCTCATATGTCCAATGCACCTCTGTACCAAATTTCAGGTCATTAGCTTGTAATACTAGGGCACAGGGGCCCAAAATATACATATTTTGTCTAAAAATGACCAAAAACCCTAAATATCATAAATTCTAAGGCCTCTATCAAGAAAGTGAAAAAAACGTCTGGGGCTATTTGCTATTTCTACCACCCTGCCAAATTTCAGCTCATTTGGTCAAAAAATGAAAAAATTAATCCCATTTGTAGATTTGACAGGAGGAGAAGAAGAAGAAACACAGGAAAGACAATATATTGCAATCCCATACTATGTATGGATTGCAATATAAATAGGAATTCTAGGCAATACAAATGTATGTCAAATCAAAGGGTAGGGCCCCAAAATTGTAAACAGTCCCTGTCTGGACCATTTTTATATTGCAATCCATACATAGTATGGGATTGCAATATATTGTTATATTGCAATCCATACATAGTATGGATGCAATATACTGTTTTTCCTTTGTTTCTCCTGTCAAATCTTCAAATGGGATTAATTTTTTCATTTTTGGGTCAAATGAGCTGAAATTTGGCATGGAGGTAGGGATAGCAAATACCCCCAGGCGTTTTTTTCACTTCCTTGATAGAGGCCTTAGAATTTATGATATTTAGGGTTTTTTGTCATTTTAAGACAAAATATGTATATTTTGGGCCCCTGTGCCCTGGTATTACAAGCTAATGACCTGAAAGTTGGTACAGAGGTGCATTGGACATATGAGCACAGGAACCCATCAACTCTTTCTTCATAGATCACTTAAAAAATTAGTTATTTTGGGTTTTTTGGCCAATTTTGACTAAAAATGTTTATTTTTGGCTCCTATGCCCTTGTATAGAATTCAAATGACTTGAAATTTGGTACATAGGTGCATTGGACGTATGGGCACAGGATCCCATCAACGCTTTTTTCACTGACCACTTCAAAATTGAGCTATTTTGGAGTTTTCGGCCATTTTTGACTAAAAATGTTAATTTATGGCTCCTATGCCCTTGTATAGAAACCTAATGACCTGAAAGTCGGCATGAAGGTGTGTCTGGCATGTACCCACAGTACTTCATTTTCACTTTGGGGATACATTACCTCAAATTGTTGAATTTTGGGATTTTTTGCCATTTTTAGACTAAAAATGTTAAGTTTTGGCTCCTGTGCCTATGTATGGCAACCAAATGGTCTGAAATTTGGTATAAAGCTGCGTACGGTATGTGGCCACAGGGCTCTATTCACACCTATGGTGTACATCAATTAAAAATAGTGAAATTTGGGATTTTTGCCGTTATTGACCAAAAATGTACATTTTTGCTTCATGTGTCATGAGAAAGCCGACTCATCTGGAATTTGGTATTAGGGTAGTTTTATCACTTTAAATGGGAAATGGGCCATATAGACTGGTCCATTTTGCATAGATAGGGGTGTTCTGGAAGAGTCCATTATTGTATGAAGATGGATTGCAATATGCTGTATTTGCTCCCAAGCAAATGTCGGCCTTTCTAGTCTTTCCTGTGTTTCTTCTTCTTCTCCTCCTGTCAAATCTACAAATGGGATTAATTTTTTCATTTTTTGACCAAATGAGCTGAAATTTGGCAGGGTGGTAGAAATAGCAAATAGCCCCAGACGTTTTTTTCACTTTCTTGATAGAGGCCTTAGAATTTATGATATTTAGGGTTTTTGGTCATTTTTAGACAAAATATGTATATTTGGGCCCCTGTGCCCTAGTATTACAAGCTAATGACCTGAAATTTGGTACAGAGGTGCATTGGACATATGAGCACAAAAAACCATCAACACTTTCTTCATAGATCACTTCAAAAATGAGTTATTTTAGTTTTTTTGGCCATTTTTAACTAAAAATGTATATTTTTGGCTCCTATGCCCTTGTATTAAAACCAAATGACCTGAAATTTGGTACATAGGTGCGTTTGACATATGACCACAGACCCCATCAACGCTTTATTCATTGTTAACTCCAAAAATGAGTTATTTTAGGGTTTTTGGCCATTTTTGACTAAAAATGTATATTTATTGCTCCTATGCCCTTGTATAGAAACCAAATGACCTGAAATCTGGTACAGAGGTGCATTGAACATATGCTCACAGGACCCCAACAACACTTTCTTCATAGATCACTTCAGAAATTAGTTATTTTGGGGTTTTCAGTCATTTTTGACTAAAAATGTATATTTTTGGCTTCTATGCCCTTGTATGTAAACCAAATGACCTGAAATTTGGTACAAAGGTAAATTGGACATATGACAACAGGACCCCATCAACACAATCTTCATAGAGCACTTATAAAATAAGTTATTTGGGGACTTTTAGCCATTTTTAACTAAAAATGTATATTTTTGGCTCCTATGCCCTTATATTGAAACCAAATGACCTAAAATTCGGCATGAAGGTGTGTAGGACAAGTGGCCACAGTACTTCATTTTCCCTTTGAGCAAAGATTACTTCAAATTGTTAAATTTGGGGATTTTTTCAAGGATGAAGATGGATTGCAATATGCTGTATTTGCTCCCAAGCAAATGTCGGCCTTTCTAGTTTTAATTTGCATAACAATGTCCAGAAGGGTTTGTTGACAATTTCGGGGTCCTACCTACATACCTAGAATTCCGATTGCCGCACATGATTCAAACCTCTGTAAAAGAGCATATTCTAAATTTTTAAGTATTTACAGTACTTAACCATCCTAATGTTGTTTGTGACAGGTACATCAAAGAAGAGGACCTGATAGAGAAACTGAAATTCGAGAGGAAACATCTGCGGATGATCATCACCCAGCTGAAGAACGACCAGTTCCTGAAGTCGCGCATGCGGATGGAGACCCACTCGGACGGGCACACCACCCGCCACAACTACTACTCCGTCAACTACAAGATGGTGGTCAACGTGGTCAAGTACAAGCTGGACCACATGCGGAGGAAGATCGAAACGGACGAGAGGGACTCCACCAACCGGGCGTCGTTCCTCTGCCCGATGTGCGGGAAGACGTTCACAGACTTGGAGACGGACCAGCTGTTTGACCCGCTGACGGGGACGTTCAACTGTACGTACTGTCAGACGGAGGTACAGGAAGACCAGAGCCGGGACCAGGAGAAGGATTCGCGTACGCTCCTGGTACGCTTCAACCAACAGATCGAACCCGTCTATCAACTGTTGCGGGAGCTTGAAGACATGAGCCTACCACAAGAGGTCTTGGATCCCGACCTCATACTTGGGCTCATTCCTAATAAGACCGTCTCTGGTGGAGGGAGGCCGGGCGAGTCCGGCGGTAGTCGCGGCTGGGCCGATGGTACGCAGCGTGTCGGACTTGACCTGAACCAAGAGGTCACCATCAACATGGAGAATAAGAACGCTCCATCCGCGGCAGTACCTGCCGCCGAGGTGAAGGAGCGACCAGTCTGGCTGAGGGACAGCACTGTACACGAGGAAGAACTGTCCTTGTCGTCAGACAACGTGAAGGAACCAGGCATCATGGAGTCCCGCCCCAGCGCGCAACAGGACAACAACGACATCATGCGAGTCCTTCTGGCACACGAGAAGAAGGGGGCAAGCTCGGCCGTCTCCGCGGCCATCCCGTCAGCGGGGGTTGCCGATAGCGACAGCGATAGCAGTAAGTCAGACGCCGAGGACTCCAACAACTTCTTTGGAATGATGGCACAACCTGGCATATCTGGTACTAACTCACAAGAGGTGGAAGAGATGCAGGATGAAGATGATGAGGAAGAGGATGTTCCCATGGTAACGGTGGGAGGAGTAGAGTACCCGTATCACCAAGTCAGCGAGAGGCCCGACCTCATCGCACAGATGACATCAGCGGAGAAAGAGGCTTACATGAAGATTGGACAGCAGTACTACGCTCATTTATATGACTGATAAGATAGATCACCTCTTTATTGTGATGAAGGACTGTATTCTAGAAATTGTTCTAAATTGACTGAGTCAGTTCAGTTATTTGTGGGTGCCGTAACTAAATCTCAGTGGAGGATTTTGCAAACGAACACTGATAAATTTGGTTCATCCAACACAAATAAAGATTGAAGTAAAGCCCTTCCTGTCCCCTTCTATTTTTGCAGTGTAGTGATTTTCTCTTGAGACTGATGCCCCAAATATCTCAATAGAATTAGGGCAAGACTTAAATATTCAAGAATAGTGAACTAGGTTTGTGCCTACCATTAATCCCATGAAAACAATGTAGTGTTTCTAGTTTCAGTCCTGAAAAATTATGGTTGGTAGGTAGGGATTTTTGTTTCTTCTTCCATTTCTATAATTTGTATGACTGAAGTTTTAACAATTTAAACTGAATTGTATAGTTTTATTCTGAACTGTTATCCTGATCTCTGACTGCATAATAGCTGCATTATTTCCCCAATGCATGCCACTAAAAGCATGTCACTACTATTACTAAAGCCGGCTAACACACGAAATCCCCAGAGCCAAACTCACATGACCCCACCGACTTGGATCTATTTTAATCAACATATGTATACTAATATAGGGGACCTACATGGTGGGTTTTTTTTATCTACAAGCAGATGTTGGGTCCAGCATGTTTTTGAGACATCGTATGCCTCTAGCTGCTCCCACTTTTCTGTCCTTGACAAGAGCCTTTGTCCTGTATTTTGCAGAAGTACGAATACAAAGACATACAAAATGTTGCAAAAACAGTGGAAATCCATTAAAGCCCACTGCTAGGGGTTCCAAACTCCCTGGCGCAAAAGCTTCATGTGCATCCTCCATTCAAGAATTACAGCTAATTTATAATAAAAGAACTTAAATATATGACAAAATTAGACTTCAAACTTTGAAGTTCTGCCGAGAACCACAGAGAGCCGCTTGGAGGCCCATTATCAAACTTGACCTACATTTTCCAACCCCTCCCTACCTGCCTTGAATCACCTTTGGATCCAGAGAGCCACATCTAATCAAGAGCTTCTCATGTCATACTGTTTACAAAGATAGATTCATCCACAGTCAACTCCTCCAGAGCAAACCAAAGCACAAATCTGTCACAAATCAAAAACATTATTATTATCAAATTCAAAGCATCTTTCTTTCTTACAGTATCATCCTAAGTATCTTTCTTACAAGTTACAGTAAGTATCATCCTAAGTATCTTTCTTTCTTACAATAAACATTATCCTGGCTTCTTGTAATGTTGCTGAAGTGGAAGATTGGCTTGAATTGTTGTAGTTACATTTGTACTTCCCATTTGAGTCATAACAGTTTATGTTCACTTGCAATTGGTTTGATTTGTTTGGTCTCGTTTAGCCAGCAAGACCACAGGAAAAAGTGTGTAACATTTCCTTGAGTCCTGTTGTTGCCCAGACGGCACCAGAGTCGAGGAGGCGAGACCAGTCACCGTCCAACGGATGGGGAAGACAGACGACCAGGGTCCTCTCAACAGACATTCTGTTCACGGCAAACTTTAAGGTTGAATAGAAGTTGTACATTAATTTGTATTCACAAGTGTTATTCTGTGTCCATAAGCAATTTCTTCTCAACGCCATAAAGTAGTTACTCAAGCAACTGGATATGGTTTTGCAAAACCATATCCAGTTGCTTGAGTAACTACTTTTTGGCGTGTCTTATTACCTGGATGTCTAACCTACATCGACGTAATTTCTTAAGTTTATATCACTGTTGAGAGGAGAGATACAAGCAATGCCCACACACCACCTGTATATACCTGGAACCTGAAAAGGGGATATAAGGCCATATTGATTTGATCATATGGATGACATCCTCTGGGCACCCCAAAACTGATGCAAGCGTACAAAGAAAAAAAGAAGTCAAGCAAAAAAGTTGCCTTGTTTTGAAACCTATCTAATCAGGAATGTTGAACAAATGACTAAACCCACAGAGTATTTGTATCTGTTCTTTTTCAGAACAAAGTATTTAGGGGTATTAAGTCGACAGATTTCAAACTGAAACAGTACAATTTTAAACTACGGTCCATCCACTTGATATCCCTGAATACCCTGTTTAGCAACACAACGGATATTGGTTAAGTTTGCGGGTAAAGGTGAACTAACGTTATGTTGTTCTTGTAACTTCATAACTGACTTTGTCTTCTATAACATTAGTATTCGTTTTTTTTTTTTGCAATCTATTTATTTAATGATTTTGCAACTGCTTTGGAAGATTTCCAGTGTGATAGAATACCTTTTACGTATAGCGAAGAAATGACAGGTGCATCCATATAATCCAATCAAAATAGCCTAATTGAAATTATCATTAGTATAATGAAAAATAAGAAAAAGAGCAAAAAGGAACAATAGAGACAAAAAACGAAAATGTAAAAAAAAGAAAATTACAAAAATAAAAAAGACAAATAACAGAAGACAACACAACAAAAGGGAAAAAATAGCAAAAAAGGGAGAACGATAGAACAGAATGAAGATAAGAACAACAAAAAACAAAATATACAGGACAAACAAAGGAAACGCTTGCACGTCTCAAATAGGTTTTAAAACGCGTAAATTTTTTTTTTAATTCCATTGTTTCTCCTGCCCCTTCCGACAGATGAGTTGTCAATCCTGTCATTTGCCAAGTTGGGCCCTCGTGTGGGAATAGATGCTTCAAGGGAAGGTTCTGACTGGAATGGGGCCCTGTTTCCTCCTCTCCTTCTTCTCGTGGACAGCAGCTGCTCTCTGTTGGCTTCAGATGCCCTAGTTCCTACCGTGCACTGGTTTCTCTAAGTCACTCTGTCGTTTGCAGTTGCTGCCCAGTAGTTGACATCGATGTTGCGGCTCCTAAGGCTTGATTTCATGTTGTCTTTGGTATCTTTTGAAGGAAGGGTATACCCTGGTTGCGATACCACTGCTTCAGTTGTCCGTTACGCAGTATCAGATTCTCTTTTCTTCCATCTGACACTTGATGATCAAGCACTCAACGCTAAGAAGGCAAGTTGGGTACTGTGTCCTACTTGATGCAGCAGATTTTCCGCAGACATCGGTGAAGGTACTGCTCCAGCAGTACCTGGACGGTGAGAAGTCCAGGTCTCACAACAGTAGAGGGGGTGAAAACTACGGCAATCTTGGTGGAAAGACGGATGCAGTGGCCTTGTCAAAGAATCTTTTTCAGTCGGCCGACACGCTGCGTCACTTCTGTATCCAGAGAACCACTAACTTGTAATGGTGCTTCACAGGTAGCATAACTTGCCAATTAACAGTCTTGATCTCTGTGCTGTTAATGACGACGGAAGTTTTGGCACTTTGGCAGCCTATGGTGGTGACGGCTGGAACATGGCTGAAAACTTGTCAAAGCTGCTTCTGAGCCCGAATCGTCGGAAGGCAGTTACAAAGCGATCCATTATGTACTTCAGGTTCTCATGTGAGTGTGAGCCAAGTGTGCACGTCGTCTGTAAACTCACCTAGAAATGACTCAAATACTTTTGTTCTGGCTTGGAGTCTTCGAAGGTTAAAGATAACTGTTTCTGTATTTCCGAAACTGGATGTACACCCCTCCATCCACCATCCCCTACCCCCGTCACAGCTGCTGCAAGCAGGATAGGGAAATGTTTTTTTTTGGGGGGGGGGACACTTCTCTTGGACTCTGTCTGCCATTGTGGAAGGAGGTAATTTTCCATCCGGTAAAAAAAATCTATCATGTCACTTTCCGTCGGAGAGCACTCAACCGTCAATCCGGTGAGTTATAACACTATTCCTTCACTTTCTGTCGGAATTCACTCAAGCTTCCATCCGGTAAGTTGAAAAATAAACTTCTTACTAACTTTCCGTCGGAAAGCACTCAAGCTTCCATCCGGTAAGTTGACAAATAAACCTATTATGCACTTTCCGTCAGAAGGCACTCAAGCTTCCATCCGGTACGTTGAAAAAAATTATTATTCACTTTCCGTCGGAAGGCACTTAAGCTTCCATCCGGTAAGTTGAAAAAAATTATTATTTACTCTCCGTCGGAAAGCACTCAAGCTTCCATCCGGTAAGTTGAAAAAAATTATTATTTACTCTCCGTCGGAAAGCACTCAAGCTTCCATCCGGTAAGTTGAAAAAAATTATTATTTACTCTCCGTCGGAAAGCACTCAAGCTTCCATCCGGTAAGTTGAAAAAAATTATTATTTACTCTCCGTCGGAAAGCACTCAAGCTTCCATCCGGTAAGTTGAAAAAAATTATTATTTACTCTCCGTCGGAAAGCACTCAAGCTTCCATCCGGTAAGTTAGAAAAAAATTTATTATTCACTTTCCGTCAGAAAGCACTAAAGCTTCCATCTGGTAAGTTAGAAAAAAACTTATTATTCACTTTCCGTCAGAAAGCACTCAAGCTTCCATCCGGTTAGTTAGAAAAAAAACTTATTATTCACTTTCCGTCAGAAAGCACTAAACCTTCCATCCGGTAAGTTAGAAAAAAAGTTATTATTCACTTTCAGTCAGAAAGCACTCAAGCTTCCATCCGGTAAGTTGAAAAAAATTATTATTTACTCTCCGTCGGAAAGCACTCAAGCTTCCATCCGGTAAGTTGAAAAAAATTATTATTTACTCTCCGTCGGAAAGCACTCAAGCTTCCATCCGGTAAGTTGAAAAAAATTATTATTTACTCTCCGTCGGAAAGCACTCAAGCTTCCATCCGGTAAGTTGAAAAAAATTATTATTTACTCTCCGTCGGAAAGCACTCAAGCTTCCATCCGGTAAGTTAGAAAAAAATTTATTATTCACTTTCCGTCAGAAAGCACTAAAGCTTCCATCTGGTAAGTTAGAAAAAAACTTATTATTCACTTTCCGTCAGAAAGCACTCAAGCTTCCATCCGGTTAGTTAGAAAAAAAACTTATTATTCACTTTCCGTCAGAAAGCACTAAACCTTCCATCCGGTAAGTTAGAAAAAAAGTTATTATTCACTTTCAGTCAGAAAGCACTCAAGCTTCCATCCGGTAAGTTAGAAAAAAAAAAAACTTATTATACACTTTCCGTCGGAAGGCACTCAAGCTTCCACCCGGTACGTTGGACAGTAAACTTATTATTCACTTTCCGTCTTCTTCAGGTTGAGGTGGCCAACACCGTGGCCACACTTTTTGGTCGGGTTAGAGGAGAACTGTTGTTGGTATGGATGGTATGGGGTTGGGGATGGCCATACTACTCCGTCAGCTTCCCTGAAGGACGACAGTGAGGGTGCAGTTACTATGTCTGTAGGCAGAGAGTTCAAGTGTACGACCGTGCGCCGGAAGAAGGACATTTCACTGTAAGCTGTCCTGCAATGGAGGTTGACATAATTCTGGGGATGTTGGTGCCTTGACTGTCTCTTCTGTCTATTTATAGTAGGCAACTTTTGCGAATTTACTGTGACAATTTCATTTTTGAAACTTGTAGAAGGTTGTAGGTCTAGCTTTTTTTCCAACTTGTCTTCCGCCTTCCGCTTTTTCCGCCTTGCCTTGCATGTCTCCGTCGGATATGAGACCATTCGAGCGTCCATCCGGTATCGCGGTAGATTGAAAAATAAACTTGTCATTTACTTTCCGTCGGAAGTCACTCAAGCTTCCATCCAGTAAGTTGAAAAATAAACATATTACCTACTTTCCGTCCGAAGGCACTCAATCTTTCAACCGGTAAGTTGAAAAATATAAATTCATTATGCACTTCCGTCGGAAAGCACTCAAGCTTCCATCCGGTAAGTTGAAAACAAACTATTCATTCACTGTCTGCCGTGCAGCATTCAAGCTTTCCACGGCCTGTAACTTGGAAAAAAAACCTATTCATTTACTATGGGCCTGAACGCACTTTTGAAGCTTCCACCCGGTAAGTTCTCAACAACCGTGTGGAAGCTTGAGTGCACCTCACCCGAAAGTTGATTAAAATTCACTTTCGGCAGTGGAACACTCAAGCTTCCACACGGTAAGCTTAAAAGAAAAATACATAGACATTAACTCTACAGAAGAGCACTAAAGTTTTCAGTCGGTAAGTTGAAAACAAGCTATTGATTTACTTTCGATAGTGAAGCACTAAAGCTTCCACCCTGTAAACTGGAAAGCAAAAATAAAACATCTATTGACTTTCGGTCAGAAAGCACTCAGAATTCCACCCTCAGGTATGACGAAAGTTGAAAAAGATATTCTTTAAATTTCGGCTTCCACCCTGTAAGCTGAAAACATACGACCTCTGGCTGTCGAATCATTGGAGAGTGATCTACGGGTGCACCGCAGGGATGGTGCAGTGGCTATGTCTGTAGGCAGAGAGTTCCAGTCTACGACCGTGCGCCGGAAGAAGGACATTTCTCTGTAAGCTGTCCTGCAATGGAGGTTGACATGATTCTGGGGATGTTGGTGCCTTGTTTGTCTCTTGTGTCTATTTATAGTAGGCAACTTTTGCGAATTTCCTGTGACAAGTTCATTTTGAAACTTGTAGAAGGTTGTGAGTCTAGCTTTTTTTCCACATTGTCTTCCGCCTTCCGCTTTTTCCACCTTGCATGTCTCCGTCGGATATGAGACCATTCGAGCTTCCATCCGGTATCGCGGTAAGTTGAAAAATAAACTTGTCATTCACTTTCCGTCGGAAAGCACTCAAGCTTCCATCCGGTAAGTAAGTTGAAAGATAAACTTATTATTTACTTTCCGTCGGAAGGCACTCAAGCTTCCGCCCGATAAGTTGAAAAATAAACTTATCATTCACTTTCCGTTAGAAAGCATTCAAGCTTCCATCCGGTAAGTTGAAAAATAAACTTCTTATTTACTTTCCGTCGGAAGACACTCAAGCTTCCGTCCGGTAAGTTGAAAAATAAACTTATTATTCACTTTCCGTAAGAAAGCACTCAAGCTTCCATCCGGTAAGTTGAAAAATAAACTTATTATGCACTTTTCGTCGGAAAGCACTCAAGTTTCTATCCGGTAAGCTGAAAAATAAACTTATTATTCACTTTCCGTCGGAAGGCACTCAAGCTTCCGTCCGGTAAGTTGAAAAATAAACTTATTATTCACTTTCCGTCGTAAGTCACTCAAGCTTCCATCCGGTAAGTTGAAAAATAAACATCTTATTCACTTTCCGCCAGAAGACACTCAAGCTTCCATCCGGTAAGTTGGAAAATAAACTTATTATTCACTTTCCATCGGAAGGCACTCAAGCTTCCATCCGGTAAGTAAGTTGACAAATAAACTTCTTATTCACTTTCCGTCAGAAAGCACTCAAGTTTACATCCGGTAAGTTGAAAAATAAACTTATTATTCACTTTCCATCGGAAGGCACTCAAGCTTCCATCCGGTAAGTAAGTTGACAAATAAACTTATTATTCACTTTCCGTCAGAAAGCACTCAAGCTTCCATCCGGTAAGTTGAAAAATAAACTTATTATTCACTTTCGGTCAGAAGGCACTCAAGCTTCCATCCGGTAAGTTGAAAAATAAACTTATTATTCACTTTCCGTCAGAAAGCACTCAAGTTTCCATCCGGTAAGTTGAAAAATAAACTTATTATTCACTTTCCGTCAGAAGGCATTCAAGCTTCCATCCGGTAAGGTGAAAAATAAACTTATTATGCACTTTCCGTTAGAAGGCACTAAAGCTTCCATCCAGTAAGTTGGAATCATTTACTTTCCGTCTTCTTCTTCTTCGGGTTGAGGTGGCCAACATTGTGGCCACACTTTTTGGTTGGGTCAGAGGAGGTATGGGAGGATGACCATACTTCGAAATAGTTACTTGAGCTGGGTCAACTTCCCTGAAGGAGGACAGGGATAGTGCAGTAACTGTGTCTGTAGGCAGAAAATCCCAGTCTATGACCGTGCGCCGGAAGAACGACATTTCTCTGTAAGCTGCCCGGCAATGGAGGTTTACATAATTCTGGTGATGTTGGTGCCTTGTTTGCCTCTTGTGTCTATTTATAGTTTAGCGAATTTCCTGTGACAAGTTCATTTTGAAACTTGAAGAAGGTTGTGAATCTAGCTTTTTTTTCAACCTTGTCTCCCGCCTTCCGCTTTTTTCCGCCTGGCTTGTCTCCGTCTGATAGGAGACCATTCTAGCTTCCATCCGGCATCGCGGTGAGTAGAAAAATAAACTTGTCATTCACTTTCCGTCAGAAAGCACTCAAGCTTCCATCCGGTAAGTTGAAAAATAAACATATTACCTACTTTTCGTTAGAAATCACTCAAGCTTCCATCCCGTAAGTTTGAAAATAAGCATGATATTCATTTTCCGTTGGAAAGCACTCGAGCTTCCATCCGGTAAGTTAAAAAAAAACTTATTATTCATTTTCGTCGGAAAGGACTTAAGCTTCCATCCGGTAAGTTGGAAAATTAACTTATTATTCACCTACGGTCGGAAAGCACTCAAGCTTCCATCCGGTGTATTGAAAAATAAATATATTACCTACTTTCCGTTAGAAGGCACTCAAGCTCCCATCCGGTAAGTTGAAAAATAAACTTATTATTCACTTTCCGTCGGAAAGCACTCAAGCTTCCATCCGGTAAGTTGAAAAATAAACTTATTATACACTTTCCGTCAGAAAGCACTCAAGCTTCCATCCGGTAAGTTGAAAATAAACTTATTATCTACTTTTCGTCGGAAAGCTCTCAAGCTTCCATCCAGCAAGACAGCAAACTATTCATTCACCGTCTGCCCTGGGGCACTCAAGCTTTCCACGGCCTGGAACTTAGAAAAAAAAACTAAAAAAACTATTCATTAACTATGGGCCTGAACGCACTTAAGCCGGTAAGTTGTAAACAACCATGTGGAAGCTTGAGTGCACCCCATCCGAAAGTTGATTAAAATTCACATTCGGTAGTGGAACACTCAAGCTTCCACACGGTGAGCTTAAAACAAAAATACATAGTCATTAACTCTACCGGGGAGCACTAAAGTTTTCAGCCTGTAGTTGAAAACAAGCTTTTAGTTTACTTTCGACTGAGAAGCAAGAAAGCTTCTACCCTGCAAACTGAAAAGCAAAAACAAAACTATTTATTGACTTTCGGTCGGAAAGCACTCAGAACTCCACCCTGTGGTATGACGAAAGTTTAAAAAATCTTCTTTAAATTTCGGCTTCCACCCTGTAAGTTGAAAACATACGACCTCTGGCTGTCGAATGATCGGAGACCTAGTCAACACCAGATGCCTTCGCTCCCGCAGACACGGTGCAGTGCCTCCCCTTGTCCCTGCTGGAAGTGACGTTACCATCTTACGACTATCTTCCAGGGATTTGACCTCTTGGCGAAAACAATCTCCCAGGTCAATGAAGCGATCTATGGGTGCGCCGCAGCCTGCCGGGCAACCATATGTTCCCTGGTGTTGTTCCCCAGACTCGACCCACTCGCCTGTTTGCGGTTGAATTCTCGACTCGTTGTGGTCTCTATGTGTCATAAGATGAACCGCATGAAAGCATGGAAAGCCCCAAGTCACGACAGCATTCCACTGGAGCTCATCTCTCATGGGGACATAGCTGTACAGACCAGGCTATTCATCCTGATCTTGCGCAAGTGGACGACGAAGGTTGTACCTGCGGACCTGACGGATGCCACAATCATCACCATCTTTAAGAAGGGGGCCGCTGCATCTGCGGAAACTATCGTGGCATCTCCCTCCTCGGCATTGCTGGAAAAATCTTCGCACGGATTCTCCTAGAAAGGCTACTGACCGTAAAAGAAGTCCTTCCTGAGTCACAGTACGGTTTTGTGGTACCGCGGACTTGATATTCTGTGCCCGCTTGCTTCAGAAAAATCCCGCGAACAACGACAATCTCTCCTATTTGCCTTTTGGGACCTGGAGAAGGCTTTTGACAGCGTCCCAAGACCAGCTGTGTGGTCACCCCTGAGGCGTTTTGGCTGTCCTGACCACTTCACAGACCTTGTACAAGCCCTCCACGATAGGATGACTGGTCGCGTCGCTGTAAAGAACAGCATGTCTGGCCCATTAACCATCACTACCAGTTTGAAGCAGGGCTGTGTTCTTCTGGTTCTTCTGCCAACCGCATTCTCACTCTACCTCAGGGCCATGATCCACGAGCTTCCTGACATGGCCTCTGGCATCCTACTTTTCTGTCGAATGAATGGAGGCCTTGAGCTCTTCAACACCGTACGCCTTCCCTCCCGCAGACACGACAGGGATGGTGCAGTGGCTATGTCTGTAGGCAGAGAGTTCCAGTCTACGACCGTGCGTCGGAAGAAGGACATTTCTCTGTAAGCTGTCCTGCAACGGATGTTCACATTTTTCCGGGGATGTTGGTGCCTTGTTTGTCTCTTGTGTCTATTTATAGTAGGCAAGTTTTGCGAATTTACTGTGACAATTTCATTTTGAAACTAGTGGACGCTTGTGAGTCTAGCTTTTCTTCCACATTGTCTTTCGCTTTCCGCTTTTTTCCGCCTTGCTTGTCTCCGTCGGATATGAGACCACTCCAGCTTCCATCCGGTATCGCGGTAGGTTGAAAAAATAAACTTGTCATCCACTTTCCTTTAGAAGTTAATAAAGTTAATATTCACTTTCCGTCGGAAAGCACTCAAGCTTCCATCCGGTATGTTGAAAAATAAAGTTGATATTCACTTTCCGTTGGAAAGCACTGAAGCTGCCATCCGGTAAGTTGGAAAATAAACTTATCGTTCACTTTTCGTCAGAAGGCACTCAAGCTTCTATCCGGTAAGTTAGAAAATAAACTTCTTATTCACTTTCCGTTAGAAGACACCAAAGCTTCAATCCGGTAAGTTGAAAAATAAACTTATTATCCACTTTCCGTCGGAAGTCACTCAAGCTTCCATCCGGTAAGTTGAAAAATAAACTTATTATTTACGTTCCGTCAGAAAGCACTCAAGCTTCCATCCGGTAAGTTGAAAAATAAACTTATTATCCACTTTCCGTCGGAAGTCACTCAAGCTTCCATCCGGTAAGTTGACAAATAAACTTATTATTCACTTTCCGTCGGAAGACACTCAAGCTTCCATCCGGTAAGTTGACAAATGAACTTATTATTCACTTTCCGTCGGAAAGCACTCAAGCTTCCATCCGGTAAGTTGAAAAATAAACTTATTATTTACGTTCCGTCGGAAAGCACTCAAGCTTCCATCCGGTAAGTTGAAAAATAAACTCATCATTCACTTTCCGTTGGAAGACACCCAAGCTTCCATCTGGTAAGTTGACAAATAAACTTATTATTCACTTTCCGTCAGAAAGCACTCAAGCTTCCATCCGGTAAGTTGAAAAATAAACTTATTATTCACTTTCCGTCGGAAGTCACTCAAGCTTCCATCCGGTAAGTTGAAAAATAAATTTATTATTCACTTTCCGTTGGAAAGCACTCAAGCTTCCATCCGGTAAGTTGAAAAATAAACTTATTATTCACTTTCCGTCAGAAAGCACTCAAGCTTCCATCCGGTAAGTTGAAAAATAAACTTATTATTCACTTTCCGTCGGAAGTCACTCAAGCTTCCATCCGGTAAGTTGAAAAATAAACTTATTATCCACTTTCCGTCGGAAGTCACACAAGCTTCCATCCGGTAAGTTGACAAATGAACTTATTATTCACTTTCCGTCGGAAGTCACTCAAGCTTCCATCCGGTAAGTTGACAAATGAACTTATTATTCACTTTCCGTCGGAAGACACTCAAGCTTCCATCCGGTAAGTTGACAAATGAACTTATTATTCACTTTCCGTCGGAAAGCACTTAAGCTTCCATCCAGTAAGTTGAAAAATAAACTTATCGTTCACTTTCCGTCGGAAAACACTCAAGCTTCCATCCGTTAAGTAGAAAATTAAACGAATTATTCACCTTCCGTCGGAAAGCACTCAAGCTTCCTATCCGTCCGGTAAGTAGAAAAATAAACGAATTATTCACTTTCCGTCGGAAAGCACTTAAGCTTCCATCCAGTAAGTTGAAAAATAAACTTATCGTTCACTTTCCGTCGGAAAACACTCAGGCTTCCATCCGTTAAGTAGAAAATTAAACGAATTATTCACCTTCCGTCGGAAAGCACTCAAGCTTCCTATCCGTCCGGTAAGTAGAAAAATAAACGAATTATTCACTTTCCGTCGGAAAGCACTTAAGCTTCCATTCGGTAAGTAACGGGGGCCGCCCTAAGACGGTTCCCGTCCTAAGACGGCACGGATTTTTTGCTGATCTTATTATCAATAAGTACACCGTGTTTGTTACCACTGACTATGCTGATTACAAAGGTAAATAAACCAAGTCCATGCACACAGCTTTAATTTGCATTCAAAGTATACTTTAACATATTTACTTCATGTTTTTTCAAAAAACAGAATTCTAACAGTAATGTTGACAGTGCTGAATCACTGCGGTCACCGGCCTCTGCGTATTGGCGGCTCGTGTCGCTAACTATACGAACTCTTTCAAGCAGTCACACAACGCCATGATACACATAAATAAAGCTCCATAAAACACTGTGAATATAGGTCTTCAAATGTTTGTTGAGTAGAAAAGCAACCAAAAGGAAGCGACATAAACATTGCCACCATTGTACTCCCAAGGGAGTGTGGCCGTGAAGGTGGCAGACTAGAGAACGCTCCAAAGATTTATTTGACTGTAACATATGATTCGTGCTGTCTATGAAAATAAGACTTGATAGAGAGATGTAGATGATATTTTCATATAACCAGACAGAGTTTTGTTGATGTTGGCGGTGTCGTTTTATCGTAATGGTTTTTTTAGTCGGGCATTCACAACCAGTGCATTCAGCCCATTGCCCGTAAAACATCAGCTTGATTGGTCTAGGTACAGCCTTCCTCATGTGAGACAAGAAGTACATACAGTCACGATTTTACTGTCAGAAGAAAGCTAAAATATCATACTATTAATTTTTTTCTGTGTACTCAAATCTACCACTTACTTCTGAAGAGAGCAACTCTCAGGCAACTAGCGATGGAGCGCCATGAGTTTGAGCGCAAGAAAAAGCGTACCGTGTTGGGGCACCTCCCGTTAGAAAAGTAAACTTATTATAATATTCAATTTCCGTCAGAAAGCACTCAAGCTTCTATCCGGTAAGTTGAAAAATATAATGATTTACTTTCCGTTGGATAGTATCTGTATCTGTGTCTGTATCTATATAGCCGGTATAACCGCCCTTCGGCGTAACACACCAGCTTCGCAGGCACGCGGTGCAGCAGCAGCTGGTTATATTACACTGAACGATCCGTCACACCTAACTTTTGCACATCTATCTGCAAGCGTTCTTTAAAACTATCCAGAGAAGATGCCCCTACTGTGCTTGGTGATAACAAGTTCCACTCTACGATAGTTCTGGGGAAATACGATTTTTTGAACACATCAATCCTAGGTTGGTAACTCTTGTATTTGAAGTCATGGCTGTTTCTTGTTCGTTTTTGAGCTGGTATTAGATACTTATCAGTCGGTACGTCCACCAGTTTATTGGTCATCATGCAAAGTCTAGACCTTTTCCTTCTGTCTTCAAGTGATGTCCACTGCAGATCTGTTTTAGGAGACCACTCAAGCTTCCATCCGGTAAGTTGAAAACAATCTATTTATTTACTTTCGGTTATGGAATGCTAAGCTTCCTACGGCCGGTAACTCGGAACGCACTTAAGGTACCACCTGGTAAGTTGTGAACAACCTTGTGGAAGCTTTAGTGCTCCACGGCCTAAAGTGTATTAAAATTCGCTTCAGGCAATGGAGTACTAAAGCTTCCACAGGATTAAAAATCGGTTCCCACGTTGTAAGATGAAAAAAAATGCACTAATACATACAATTTTGGTAATGTTTGGTAATTTGGTAAAGTTTCAATACTGTAAGCTGAAAAGAAAATCATATTTCGCATTCCATGTCTCAACATTCTGGGGCTTCCTCATCTTTTTTTTGCTTTCTCGTCGACCACTAGATTCGACGGTAAGTAGAAAACTATCCATTCGGCCTCGACCACTTGGCCACTGTGCTGGGCAGACAGGGTGTCCTGTCAGGAGCTCTCATGTGGTAAGCTTTCTTTAGGGATCCTGGCATCTTCCCTTCCCTTAGGGGGCGAGCTGTGGTATCCCTGGAAAAGGTTGCTCTGTCACTGTGGGAGGATACAGATATACATCTACCAATTTCTACAACCACAACCACCACCCTCACAGTCAACTGCGTGCAGAGTTGTGTCCAAACTTGAACTCCCAGCAGCATCCTCTGCCTGTTCCTGGTGCAATTTCTTCATCGCCAAAGGACTTTTTGCTCCGTTAGGTGTTTCCGGCGACCTGTCTGCCTGGCCGGCACGTGACGTTGTAAGGTGAAGGACGGGTGTGAGATTCTATCCTACCCCTGACTCGTGTGCGATGGGTGCGTCATGCTGAACAGGGCAGGGACCTGCCACTGCCATTGTGTCCGATTTACATGTGCGGGGAAATCTATGTGTCCTACGACACGTGTCGCAGTAGGTCAGGTTTTCTGACCGGTGTTGTGAAGCCCATGCACATGTCACATTTGTCATCAGGCAATTACAAGTTCCGTTGAGTCCTGGTCACTGAAACCACCAAACATGACCGTATTACTCCAGTGTGTGTTCCTTGTATGCTCTCGCACCCAAACAGTTTGATTGACGTGGTCTTGAGCTGCAATGATAGCAATGGCGGCAAAGTTGGCTGTCCGTCGAATACCGTCGTACCGGTCCATACGACGTCCAGGCCGTCTTCTACACCATGCTCGGGCGCTGCAAGTACGCGCGAGAAAAAAAATCATTTGTCGTATGAAAAACAGTAACAGCGCTTGTTCTACTCCCACAAGTTTGAAAGCGCGCGCGGTGGGTCATCAGGGTTCACGACAGCGTGACGCACTGCACACTGCGCACAGCGGGAGTCGCAGGTGTGTAAAACGAGAACCGTCCTAGGCCACTGTCGTAGCAAAAGTGCTTTGTAGAAAACGGGCCTATGTAATTACACGCGTAGCAATCATACAACATAGACAGCATATATGATATACAATTGGCCATGCGCCACCACGAACTTAGTAGTAGTACTTAGTAATTAGCACTTTGATAAGTTTTCATAGTATGAAAGCATCAAAGTACATTAACGAAGTAAAGAAAGCGGATATACCTCTGGGCCGCGCTTGCTAGCGACAAATTATTGCAAATTGTTCGCCAACATACTGAATTAAGATCCACCATAAATAGATTTGCAATGGTCGCTCCTGCTCGTATTTTAGATGTTGTTGTCGTTGATGGTGGTGGTACTGCTGTTGTTCATCTACAGTGATGTAAATGATAACGAGAATTCCACCTTAACCAAAGCCTTTACCTTTATGACTGATTTACCATGTGTGTTTTTCATTAATTTTATGCAACCAAGGTCCTTATTTGCAAAAATCATATCATTTGATATAATGCTAGTATTTTCTGATCATGACATCGATCGTTTTCATAGCTTATATTCAAGGTATATACATAATTTATATCATCTTTTTTTGGAAATTATCTTTTATTTTGGAAAACGCGCGCACATATTCATATGATCGAACCAACATGGCTTAATATAACAAAACGTTAATTACTATGGGCAATTAATATAGACAGGATTATCGCTTATTATCACAAAAACTAATTTCGAAAAACTACCAAATTAAAAAAGAGAAAAACAACAAGCGGAAGAACCCGAAAAAAGAAAAGGAATAACAAAAAAAAGAAAAATAACAATATGGAAAAATAGAAAAAAAAAGGGAAATTACAAAAAGGAAAAATAGAGAAAAGGAAAAATAGAAAAATGAAAAATAACCAAAAAAAAAAGGAAAAATAACAAAAAGGAAAAACACCGAAAAAGAAAAAATAACAACAAGCAAAAATACCAAAAAAGGAAAAATAACAAAAAGAAAAAATAACACATGGGGAAAATGACAAAAACAAAGCAGAAAACTAAATAAGAAAAGTGGAAAATGCTAGCTTACCCATCTCAAGTGGGTTTTCAAAAGGCGTACATTTTGCATGTAATTATACGCCTGGCAATCATACAACATAGCTTATAATTTACTATTGACCATGCACCACCATGATATAAGTAGTTGGCACTTCGTTATTAGCACTTTGATAGTTTTCTTTAATATGGAAGGTTAGACATCACGGCACATTAATAAAAAAAAGTTGGACCTCATCAAGAGGGTAACGTTATCTCACTTGGCCGCGCGTGTTACTTGGCGACAAGTTATTGTAGAAACTTGGCGAATGTTTCGCCAAGCTTCCCTTGTGGTTACAATTTCGACACACGGGAACATACGTGACCTCTACAAACAAAAATGGCCGCGCCAGGAATATCACATCCTCATTTTCGGCCCCAAATTAGATACAAGATGACTTTATTGAAAATTGCAGGGTTACCAATGACTTAAACAATATTAGTCTAATGTACAATGGATAAGGATTCAGGACATTTGCAGTGATCGCGCTTGTCGGCGATTGCCAATTTTAGATGTTGTTATTGTCGCCGGTGTTGTTGTGATCATAAGACAGTCTGCATTCCTTTCCTTGTAAATATAGTTATGCACCTGCATCATCTATGTTTTGAGCAACAACTATTTTAAGAAAAAGTTTAAACGTCATACAAATATGTTAGACACGATCTGTGGAAACTACCGTGGTATCTCCGTCCTCAGCATTGCTGGAAAGATCTTCGCACGGATTCTGCTGGTTCCTGGCCATAGCGGAGAAAGTTCTTCCTGAGTCACAGTGCGGTTTCTGACCATCTCGTGGTTCCACAGACATGCTTTCCTGTGCCCGCTTTGCTTCAGCAGAAATCTCGTGAAAAACGACAACCTCTCCTTCGCACGGATTCTGCGAGACTGGCTCCTGACCGTCGCGGATGAAGTCCTTCCTGGGTCACATTTTGGCTTTGTGGTACGGACATGATATTCAGTGTCTGTCTGCTTCAGGAGAAATCCCGCGAACAACAACGACAACCTCTCTTTTTTGTCTTCTGGGACCCGGAGATGGCTTTTGACAGAGTCCCAAGACCAGCTATGTGGGCACCCCTGAGGCGCTTTGGCTCTCCTGACCACTTCGAAGACCTTGTACAAGCCCTCCATGATGGGATGACTCTTCGTGTCGTTGTCAAGAACACCATCTTTGACCCAGTCGCCATCATCACTACTGGTCTGAAGAAGGGATATGTTCTTGCTCCAACCCTCTTCTCACTTTACATTGGGGCCATTAACCACGAGCTTCCTGGCACGGCATTCAACTTCACTATCGAATGGATGGAGGCCTCTTCAACACCGGCTGCAGTACGCTGACGACAACGCAGCTCATGTGCATGGATACAGTCGACGCCTTTCAAACTACTGTCGACGTTCTTTGCGGTGCTTACTCCCGCTTTGGTCCTAATTCCAAAACAGGAAAGACAAAGATCCTCGCACAGGGAGTTCCGGGGCGTCCTCCTACTGACACTAGCAACATCCGACTCCGTGGTGAAGTCCTTGAGACAGTCTAATCCTTTTCCTGCTTGGGAAGCTCCCCCTCAAATGACTGCACGATGCAGAAAGACATCGACGACAGGATTCGGGCCGCACATGTAGCATTTGGGAGGCCCTCCAAACGTATCTTCCTAAACCACGACCTCAGTCTTCAAACAAAGGTTTTTCCAAGCCTCTACCCTCTGTATCGCTATGAGGTGTAGGTCCTGTATTGGAGCAATATAAAAAAAGCTAGGAGCGTTTTCAATAACAAAATCGCCGTACAATTCTGACGATCAAATGGCAAGATCGTGTCTCAAACGAAGCTGTTCGTCTCCAGGCCAAGCTCCCCAACATTGAGACTACGCTGGCACGGCATCGTCTTCGCTGGGCAGGGCATGTCAGGAGAATGACCACTACCCGACTTCCTCGCGCGCCAGATCCTATATTCAACTGGAATCTGGCACAAGATCCCGCGGATCCGTCGAGCGTCGATTGACGTTCGCGACCAGTTGAAGGCTACCCTCCCTCGTTGTGACATCAACGATACAAACTGGGAGACTCTCGCTGAGAACCGCGCTGAGTGGAGACGCAACATCATTCAGGGGACAAATCACACGGAGCAGCTCCGACGTCACTAGTTCTTAAAGAGCGGCTCCTTCTGCCTTGATCACCACCCACCTGCCTTGCACTCAAAGTGTTCCAGACTTTTCCGTACTGCCCTGGGCTTGAGTAGCCACATGAGACACCGTCATCCACAAGCAGTAACGGAGGCTTGATCCGACAAGAACTTTAATGCTCGACCACGAACGAATGCAGATGATGATGTATCCTAGGGCTGCGCCTGTTTGCGAAAGACATTCAACAACATTCAACAACAACCGACACTTGGTAGCTTGAAATGGCGAATGTTTTGAAAAGTTGAACTTGCATGAACGTTGAACGGCGCCTTTTTTAAACATGTCGCCATGACTAATGTGGCCACACTGAACAGAAAACACATTTTGTAACTCAAATTTGTAATGTAAAATGTATTTTTGGAATGTAAATTATTTCTCGAACTATTTCATCAAATCACTTTCATTGGTGGACATCAGTCCGACACCCTACACCGCACCACCCTCGACTTTCTACGACTCTGGGGTCTCCCCAGGGGGCTACCTCCCTGAGACTATCCGATGCTACTCCTCCCCCCTGTACCCCATGTGTACCCTTCTTATTTGGTAGTTTACTTCATAATCAAGGCTGTCCCACTAAAAATATTAGAGGCGAAAACCCACGACTATGACAAAACAATTGGTACATATTATCCTGATGTTTATAAATAATTTCGATGTTACTCCCCCCCCCTCTAACATTTTAATGGCATAGCCTTGAACTTCCCGGGGAGGTAAACGTGTGTGCGGGCCTCTATTGGTGTATGTGGGGGGAGGGGTGTGGGTGCAGTTGGAACAGGGTGGGGGCAAGACAGAACGAGTCAAATTTATCTGTGCCAAAACTTAGCAAAATGATTCATAAATAACGGTATCATTACTAATTCTACCAGTCTTGGACGGATCAGTTGGTAACATTCTGATATCTTGAATACGTTGAACTTTTGAAATGTGTAATGAGAAAATTACGCCAGTTTTATTTATAATGCTAGTAATTCTATGTCCTCGGCCACGAATATCGATTTTTTTTTAAATTTTGCAGTTGTCTTATACAATGCAGCATGGTGGAAAACGGACGAAATTTGACATGCACATGAATTTAATGCCATCCATATTATCGAATCTACATCACGGCCTAAAGCAAATAGTAATAAAAAATAGCTTAAAATAAAGGCAATATTCCGTCTCAGCGTTACTTTTCTAAATTTTCAGAAACCATTTGACTTGTTCTGTCCCAACAAGAGAAGTGGACATATAGTCAGGGGAAGGTGTGGGTGTTGTTTGGGTGTAAAATGTGAACTTCCTTTCCCTTTTTGTTTTAAGTTATTTTTCCCAGTAAACAAAGGATCCCACGTGGCCACGGCCTCAGGAGTGCTATCTGAGTGCCCAGCAGTAGGGTGGGGGACTAACAACGTATACGTAAAGAACCAATTTCATCAAATCTTGAACTCTAGAAGAACAGATAGATTTGAATTCTAGACCGACATCTTTGCATTTTTCTCTCCATAAAAACGCACACTTTGGCAGTGTGTAATGTGACCCTCAGAAAAATCAGCGCTCTCCCCCAAATTGGCATTTTCTCCATAAGAACGCACACTGTCACAGTAGTAGTGTAATAATTAATGTGAACTTAAGAAAAATCGCCAGTCAGCGCTCTCCCCAAAGACAAAAGAATGTAGCCTGCGAGAAGCCTGCGAAGCCAACGCAGAAAATTTACTGGCATATTATAAGGAATCTCAGCCCATATGCTGACAATTGCGAATCAGCGCACAGTCAAAAATGTAACAACCAACACTGCTAAAATCCTGCAAAGCCGGTGCAGAAACTCCCTGTCCTGGCATTAGAGAACCTCAACCAATCGCGAACTCATCGCTCAGTCAAAATCATAAAATCCAGCGCTGCTATAACTCCGCGAAACCAGCACACGAACTCCCTTTTCCGGCATTGGAGAACCTTGGTTGTTAGTCCATGTTGAAAATCACGAATCAGCACTCCCTCAGCGATATATAAACGCCAGCACTCCTAGAAGGCTGCGAAGGAAGAAGTTGCTGCAAAAGTGCAAACTGTGCATGTGTAGTAGACCTTTCCTCTTGACTGGGGGAGTACGTTTTTCTTTCTCATCATTTGTACACGACGGTATTTATGTTTACTATTTATGCTACCTTTTTTCTCTTCTTCTCCAAACATGTAACGTTAATGTCAATGACCTGGACCAGTCGGCTGACATCTGTCACCATGGTTACTGGTGAAGTAGCAGACACCCTGTGGTGTTTGATTACATAACGTTACAATGTAGCAAATGGCTTGGGACATATCTAGAGGGCCTGGTCACCATACATATGAATGTGTTGGAGTAAGAATAAAGAGTAAGAGTAAGAATAAACAGAACAGTGGTTTATTTTTAGGCTTGACCACGTGAAGGCTAACATTATGCATTTCCTTGCAAATATTATTTCTACTAAGAAATTCTAGTTTCAGACGAATTCCACCGCTACGCCGTGCGTTTCTTTACTTTTCTCGTACTAATACTATATTGCCAGACGCACGCCTCTGTACAAAATTTCCTGTATGCGCTGGTGTCGCAAATATTCAACATCTTACGCTTGTTTTGTTTTTTTCGTCTCGCTGTCGCATTTTTCTGTACTCTCCAAGCAGCTGCTGGGGTTGGTGGGGGAAGCCCTGATTGTGACCTTTTTATCATAGCGTTATGTCCCGTCTTCTGTCGACACTCCTCACAAAAGCAGCGACATAAAACAGGACATATGATATAAAGTTCACAATCTTCCCCACCATTTTGTGCTTGGAGAGTTATTTTCCTCACGCCTGCTAGTGCATCGACGGGTAACGGGTACTGTGTGAGTATGAGCAACCCCCCCCCCCCCCCCCGAGCCCCCCCCCCCACACACACACACACGCGTACACACATAAAAAACTACAAAACGAAGAAAGAAAAGCAAACTTAACCTCCGAAGTCTCTGCTGGTAGGTTCAAAGGGATTGAAAATACTACTTATTTGTTCCTCATGATACCTGTACACAATATTATTTTGAGATGAATTTTCACAGCTAACTTCACGTCACGCAAGCTAATGTATTCTCAACATGCCAAGGAGTCGTAACATTACATATTCAACATCTTGTTGTGTGTTTCGCCGTCGCCGTCGTATAATTTCTTCACGTTTGCCAGTACATAGACGCACCTCGCGCAAGCAATGGGGGCTGGGGCTGTACGTATGTACAATGTATACGATATCCTCCTCCCCTACCCCCCCCCCCCCCAAAAAAAACTACCGTAGTTGAAAACAAAGAAAAATAAACTTACCTCCAAAGTGTCAGCCTAACGGTGGTGAGGGATCTGAAATAGATGTATGTTTATGGTTACATTCCTTTATTTCCTGTCAAAAACCCGTTTTATTTTCCATTTTGTCAGGAAGATCGTCTTCTGTGGACACCTCCGGTCACGGTAAGCCTTCCTCTGTGACAGGCAAGGCTGTTTATAAACAACCTTGTTGCTTAGCAACTATTGTAACCTCAGATGACCTCATGCTCATCACTTGCTCTGGAACACGAACAGTTGTCCTCTGAACAAACTTACGAATATACACGTTCTTCCTACTCTTCCTACTGAAATTAAAACAACCACATGCATGTAACGAAACAGCCACCTGCCCCTAAAATATAGTAACTTATTAGTAGTAGCCATGTTATTGCAAATGATGAAGGAAAACGATTGCTTTTCGTGTGTGAAACGTAAACAGAAACACGTGTGATCTTGACGAACAAAGCGATTGATTCGAACGTAACGTTAGTGATTTCAATCATCATTTGGGTTAAACTTCAAATGTAGTGGGACTAATCTACCAGTCTAATCCCACCAAATTCGTAGTTAATCCTTATTAAAAATTTGCGTTAATTCCCATTCAATGCAGAGCGTAATGGATGTTGAAAATCGCGCATCAGCGCTCGCCACCCCCCGAATAAAAGTAGCGCTGCCTCAAGTCTGCGAAGCCAGCACAGAAACTCTATCTATCGACATTAGAGAACCTAAGTCCATGTCGCAACTTTTCAACATCTTGTTGTGTGTCTCGCTGTCACCGCCACAAGTTTTTCTTACGCTTGCTAGTGCATTGATGCACCACGCACAAACAATGCACCCCCCCACACACACACACACGCACAAACCTACAAAACGAAGAAAGAAAAATAAACTTACCTCCAAAGTTTCGGCCTGAAGGGACCTGAAAAAATGTATGTATAAAAATTATAATCTTTATTTCCTGTCAACAACCGTTTATTGTCCATTTCATTAGGAAGATCCTCTTCAGTGGACTCCTCCGGTCACGGTCAGTCTTCTTCTGACAGGCGAGGCTGTTTGTAAACAACCTTGTTGCTAAGCAGCTCTTGTAACCTCAGATGACCTCATGCTCATCCCTTGCTCTAGAACATGTTGTCCTTTTGCACAAACACATAACTATTTTCAATATCCACGTTCCAAATAATGAATACAACCACATGTACTTCCACCTGCCTCTGAAACACAGCAGTTTATAAACATTACCCAAGTCATTGCAAACGATCTAGAAAAACTTCTCTGCTTTTCATTTTAGACATATGAGTAGCTCCGAAAAAGTGTATTCCTCGTGTGTTTTATTTTACAAAATGATTAACGTTAAAGTTATTGCTAAACCCATACAGTCCTTTATTTTCACCATTACCAAGAAGTAAAATGAAGCCGAACCAATATGCTAGACTATATGTACGATACTTTCACATGAATAAAGAGACTCTTTTTACACAACCAACTTTCACATGTTAAAAATAACCCACCACAATGAGCACACTTATTGAAATGAGTAACGTTAGAGGTTCTCGATATGAGTGGATCAAATAAATCTGTCCAGATATTCAGTTTGTACTGTTTAGTAACAACCTTGTGTGTAACGCTAAGATGCGGTTTAGAATATGAAATAAAAGATAGAAATAAACAAACGAATATTTATGTGTGGCAAGCATGGGTCTTGATGCACGTGGGTCAAGTTGCAGTACTCACAATGTAGCAACTGGATTGACCGACTGAAAGAGACACCCTCCTTTGTTGTGACATGAACCATCCAAACTGGGAGACTCTCGCTGACAACCACACTGAGTGGAGACGCACCATCATTCAGGGGACAAATCACATGGAGCAGCTCCGACGCTGTGAAGCAGAGACTGCAACGTAAAGCAAAAGAGTGGCTCCTCCTTCGTCGCTCAACAGCACCCATCCTGCTCTGCACTAAGTGTTCCAGACTCTTCCGTACCTCCCTGGGTTTGAGTACCAACATGAAACACCGTCATCCACAGACAGTAACTGAGGCTGGTCTGACATGAACTTTATGCTCGGTCACGAGCGAATGCTGATGATGATGTATCCTAGGGCTGAGCCTGTTTGCAAAAGACACTGCTCGAAAACGCAGATTTCCGCTGTGCAAACCCGTGTACACATGCAAGTAAATCCAGAGTTTCCACGGGTTTCAACGGGTGCCCACTGTGCGAACGTGACGTGTCCCTATATGGGGCACCTGTGCAAATCCGAGTAAACGGACCACTCGCGTGTGCATAACGTGCCCTCTATGAGGAAACCTGTGTGCGCGAACCGTGCCATCTTAGTACACGTGTGCGTACGTGTGGAAACTAGCGACGTTTGCTTTTGTGTGAGAATGGCGGATGCATAAATTAGCGGTTAATTATCACCTAATTATCTCCCCGGGCCTCGACTGCGCCACAATTACCCTTTGTTATTGATAGCAGCGTCATTTTCACTGCCCCGGCCCTTCCCAGCCCAAAAATTACCCTCCCAGCTTCCCCCTTCCCCTGTATATAAATTATAGTGTGTTTGTTTTATTCTTTCTAGATGTGAATTAACTTTCGTTGTTTTTGCAGTTTTAAGTATTATTTGAGAGTTGACTGCTCCTGATGCGTTCCTCCATATGTACTGGCTGTCGATCCTTTGGCTCCCATAGGTTTGTCGGTCCGACACCAGTACTTTTGGGTTTTATTCGCAGTCTAAACATTTTGAGTTCACTCTACTGTGCTGGTTGATGACATAAAACTCCCGTAGGTCTCTGGATTTCAGCATTCCTGCTCTCATCCGTACACCTCCAGCTGGCCTTTTACACAAAAAGTTGCTAGTCCAGAGCCTATACATTTACACAGCCGCAGCAGATTTTCTAAGCGTGAACATGCAAATTCGTAACGGTGGTATCCAATCCATCGTGAGACGTGTAGGGCCTCCACGGAGACGAAGGAGCTCCAAATCACCTAATCGGCAGCTACGACGAAGAGCTAACAGGGTGCGTCAGCCGACCCGGCCCGGGCGGCGAGAAACATCGCACCGACAAAGGGCCAACCCGACCCTCGGTGGTCGGGAGGCTAGATGTTGCTCTATAAAGCAGAATTTGGTCCCACGGCGTCGGCAGTAAAATTCAATTCCATGGCGAGATAGTGTCCAGTCTTGACGTAGAATCATTTGCAAGCTTTCATAAAGTTCACCGCGCTGTCAGTCGTGCGATCAAATACTTAGCTATCGGGGTCGGAGCAGCGTGAAACCACTCTGAATGAAATGAGTCAAGATCTGAAATGACAACTGTGAGGTTTGAAAATGGAGACACGTGTGCTGATTGGTCCTCATTCCCAAACACCCATCTCGTGTGTGAAATGCGATTGGCTACATCGGATGGATATTTTGAATACAGACACAATAAGTCGTTGTATATACTATTTGTGTGTATACGGCAAACTCCTTCCAAAGCAAATTTCCTCACCCGGCAAACCTTAGTCAACGTTGAGAATCGCGAAGGAGGCTATAGGACACGCGCGTCGGAATACCGTGTTTTCAAGCTTAGACAAAACACTGACATGTGTATTGGGGGAGGGGAGCTTGTGGCAGTCCATCGCCAGTAGTTAACTTTCGTGCTTTTTAACTTGCTTGTTTACCTCTAACGGACCGTATTTCCCATTAGTAACAGAAATTTGATTAGCTCATGCAACGTAGAGCTTCTGTTCAATTGCTATGAAATATCTGAGAAATGTTACTAGCACACGTATTCGCGATCGGCTCAATATTCGACAAAGTCAAGCCAGGCAGACAATCTCCCTATCGATATCAAACAAAAACTACACTGTTTGTAAAAGTGAAATATGCGAAGATTGAAGTTCTCCATAACATTATTAGCTTTGTAATATTTTGAATCGATTTTTACGACAAACAAGGAGTCAATATAATGCAAATCCAACATGGCGCCGGAATAATGCGGCGTTATTATAAACAAAGCCGCGCCGACCGACCAAAGAACAACACTTCCAATCTATGTATTGATAGGCGTCGAGTTTAAAGCCTCCTTCCAAGTTGGCTGGGGAACATATACATTGCCATTGATCATTTGTTAAAGCTTTGTCCGTTCTATTCATGCTGTTTCTTCGAATACACGAATCACATACATTTGAGATCAGTAGTCTTTGTCCCGCGTTCCCGCTTGACTGACAAATTACTGCAAACTATAAATCACTGTATTTGTTAGCCCAAAACAAATAAAACAAGTTCTTTCTGTGATTATTTGCGACCTCTATGTTTGTCTTGTACATATTCCACGAATTAATACGTAGAAAGAAAAACAGCTCTTCTTAGCTTTGAGCTTTTACGTAGATGACAACTAACTCAATACACATATACATTTAATGTCGCATAGAAAACATTTCATATGAAGTAAAAGACATTGGGCACACTCCGTTGAAATCTAATTTTTTTGCTTCTATTGTGTAACTCTTACATGCAATCTGTATATCTAGGTAACGTAGTTGGTTGAGTTTCGTATATACGGCACGATTTTGGTCACTATAGGGGGATTGTAATGCGTTGCAAATCTTATTTCGCGTACTGTTGGCGTCGGTTTCATTACTGACTTTCCCGCAAGTACAGACCGAAATGTGGCAAGAGTTTAAGGGATTTTTAATTGACAATTCACCAAACTGAATTATCAGACACTTCTCAGCTCTCCATTGTTAACGATAATTGTGAAACACGGGAAGTGTACAACAGTGGGGCGCGTGGACTCTTCGCGTGCCCTATCGTGCGCACAGGTTTTCATTGTAGGGGCACGCGGGAACAGGCAGTCCGTGGAAACCCGTGCCCACGGTGAGAACACGTCAGGTTCCACCATCGTGCACAATGTTGGGAACTCGTGGAAATCTGCTTTTTCATGCAGTGAGACATTCGCCAACATTTGGTCGCTTGAAATGTCGAATGTTTGGAAAATTTAACCTTGCATGAACGTTGTTACCATTTTTGGCGCGGCCGCTTTTTACCTCCATCAAAAATTGAGGTATAGTTTTGAGTGTGTCTGTCTGTCTGTCTGTCTGTCTGTCTGTCTGACTGTCTGTCTGTCTGTCTGTTTGTGTTTCCGGATATTTGTTGACATCATAACTTGAGAACCTCTCAATGGACTACGATGATATTTGGTATGTAGGTTGGGTTTGGGAAGACAAAGGTTAAGGTCAATTTTGGGCCCCCTGGTGTGTGACCTTGGTACTGCAGCAGAACTTCAATTTTTTGTATCATTTTACCTGGACATGCTATAGTCTTGATTTCTTGGTGGCAGATAGCTTTTGGAAGAAGTGGTGTATGTTTTGGCCCCCTAGCAGCTTGCTCTGGAACTGCAGGAGCATTTTTGTCAAAATCTTCAAAGGAGCATAATGGAACATAGGAATGATGGATTTCCATGATATTTGGTATGCAGGTACCTGTAGCAGAGATATACATAATGAAGTGCAAATTATGCAAATTTGGACTTAATTTGCATACTTAATGAGGAAAATCTAAATTTAAAGTGTTTTCCAATATAGGACTCAAATACATGTTACATGTGTAGTTTGTGGCAGGCGGAAGTTAAGCAGATATTAATTATCAAATAAGTCCCTTATTTGCATAATTAATTTGAAAGTGTCCTAATTCTTCTTAATACGTGTGGTAAATGATTGGGCTGTCAACACTGTGACCTGTGTACGTTAGTGAAAGGTTTACATAAGCAGGCATACATTATGCAAATGTGAAAGTCATTTGCATAATCAGAATATTCCATGGAGGTATGACTCTTGTTTAAACATGTGCTTGCTTAAGCTTGCTTGCTTAAGTCGAGTCCATGCAATACTGAGCAGAAAACATATTCTGTAACTCAGATTTGTAATGAAATGTAAAAAATACATTGAAAAATTTCATCAAAGTAAAACATTTCATTTGTGCGCATCAGTCCGACATCCTACACCGCACCACCCTCGACTTTCTACGACTCTGGGGTCTCCCCAGGGGGCTACCTCCCTGAGACTATCCAATGCTACTCCTCCCCCCTGTACCCCATGTGTACCCTTCTTGCTTCTTGGTTTACTTCATAATCAAGGCTATCCCACTAAAAATATTAGAGTGGAGGAGATTATTAGAGAGAAAAGTCACGACTATGATAAAGCACTTGGTACACATAATTCTTATGTTTTCAAAGAGGGGTGAAGGAAACTAGTTATGTGCAGATTTCGAGCGAGCTCGCCGGAGTGAGTGAGTGAGTGAGTGAGTGAGT
Organism: Branchiostoma floridae x Branchiostoma belcheri; assembly: GCA_019207045.1. Taxonomy (NCBI): domain Eukaryota; kingdom Metazoa; phylum Chordata; class Leptocardii; order Amphioxiformes; family Branchiostomatidae; genus Branchiostoma; species Branchiostoma floridae x Branchiostoma belcheri. The sequence goes on along the minus strand of CM033023.1, from coordinate 29,625,044 downwards.
GGGTGAGTGAGTCAAAGACGTCGGTGTTACTTTTGCACACACCCCTAACATTTTTAATGGGATAGCCTTGAACTTCCCGGGGAGGTAAACGTGCCTGCGGGCCTCTATTGGTGTATGTGGGGGAGGGGTGTGGGTGCAGTTGAAATAGGGTGGGGGCAGGCCAGAACAAGTCAAGAAACTTAGCAAGATCATTCATAAATATCATTTGTACCAATCTTGGTCGGATCAGTTTGAAACATCCTGATATCTTGAATACGCTGAACATTTGAAATGTGCAATGAGGAAAGTACTTCAGTGTTGTGATCCTAATAGTTTCTTGTCACAGGCAGTAGAGATCCTCAGACTATGTGTAATCTTATCTTTCCCGTCATTCAATATTCTCTCAAAAGATCCTTTTTTACCGTATCTCAATGCAATATTAGTTAATGTGATATTCTGTCTCAACGTCACTTTTCTAAACTTTCAGGAGCAATTTGACTTGTTTTGTCCTAAGACGAGAAGTGGGCATATAGTCAGGGGAAGGTGTGGGTGTTGTTTGGGTGTAAAATGTAAACTTCCTTTCCCTTTTTGTTTTCTTTTTCCCAGTAAACAAAGGATCCCACGTGGTCACGGCCTCAGGAGTGCTATCTGAGTGCCCAGCAGTAGGGTGGGGGACTAACAACATCGTAGAGAAACAGATTTCATCAAATCCTGAACTCTAGATCAACAGATTTGAAATTCTAGACCGACGTCGACATACTTGCATTTTTTCTCCATAAAAACGCATACTGTCACAGTGTAATAATGTGGACCTCAGAAAAGTCAGCGCTCTCCCCAAAGAGATAAAAGCATGCAGCCTGCTAGAAGCATGCGAAGCCAGCGCAGAAGCTCTATCTCCCTGCATATTATAGAGAATCTCAGCCCATATGTTGACAGTTGCGAATCAGCGCTCAGCCAAAATTGTAAAAGCCAACACTGCTAAAAGCCTGCAAAAGCCCGGTGCAGAAACTCCCTGTCCTGGAATTAGAGAACCTCAGCCAATCGCGAATCATCGCTCAGTCAAAATTATAAAATACAGCGCTGGTAGAACTCGTGTTGTTGTTGTTGTCCCTGCTTAACGTCTATTTCTTCGCTAGACGTGAGCTCCAGGTACTATTTCCATCTAGGTGCTTCTCATGTGGTTGTTGCTCCTTGGTGCTTGAACTCTGGTGCTTTGCACATTCGTGTATAGTAAGTTGGTGACCTGTTAGTCCTCCCCGGCAAATCTCCCTGTGTCTTCTATATACTTTGAGAGTGCCTTGTACATCTTTTTGTTTGTTTCTTCTCCCAGATCTTCTCTCATCCCTGCTAGCGTCACTATGTCCAACCAACTCCGCGAAAACAGCGCCCAAACTCCCTTTCCCGGCATTGGAGAACCTTGGTTGTTAGTCCATGTTGAAAATCGCGAATCAGCACTACCTCAGCGATATATAAATACCAGCACTCCTAGAAGGCTGCGAAGGAGGAAGTTGCTGCAAAAGTACAAACTGTGCATGTGTAATAGACCTTTCCTCTTGGTTGGGAGTACTGTTTTTCTTTCCTCATCATTTGTACACAACGGCATTCATGTTTACTATTTCTGCTACCTTTCTTCTCTTCTTCTCCAAACATGTAAGGTCAACGACCTGGTCCAGTCAGCTGTCACCTGTCACCATGGTTACTGGTTAAGTAGCAGACACCCTGTGGTGTTTGATTACATAACGTTACAATGTAGCAAATGGCTGAGGACAGAACAGGGCCTGGTCAACATATATAACTTATGAATGTGTTGGAGTAAGAATTGACAGAGCAGTAGTTTGTTAGGCTCACGTGGCTTGCATTTCTTTGCAAATGTTACCTTTCTAGTTTCAGACGAATTTTGCGCAGCTACACCATGTCTGTCTTTCTTGTCCTTGTATTGCCCAGACCCAACGCACGCCCCTGTAAAAAATCCCATATGCGCAGGTGTCGCAACTATTCAACATCTTGTTTTTTTAAAAGGTTTTTGGTCGCATTTCACGCTACTCTCTAAGCAGCTGCAGAGGTTGGTTGGGAAAGTCTTGATTGTGACCTTTTTATCATAGCGTTATGTCCCGTTTTCTGTCCGCATTCCCCGCAAAAGCAACGGACACAAAATAAACGGGACATATGATAAAAAGTTCACAATATTCCCCACCCAACTCTGCTTGGAGAGTAATTTTCCTCACGCCTCACGTTACAGTAACCGTATGTGTGTATGAGCACCCCCCCCCCCCACACACACACACGTACACACACAAAAAAACTACAAAATGAAGACAGAAAAGCAAACTTAACGTCTCTGCTTGACGGTACTAAGGGACCTGAAAAAATAGAAAAAATACTATTTATCTGTTACTCATGATATCTGTTCACAACAGTATTTCGAGATGAATTTTCGCTGGGAACTTTACGTCACGCAAGTTTGCGCCTGTATTCTCAATATACCTTGGAGTCGTACATCAGTTCAGTTCAGTTCAGTCGTACATATTGAACATCTTGTTGTGTGTTTCGCTGCCGCCGTCGTACAATTTCTTAACGCGTACGTTTGCCAGTACATCGACGCACCACGCGCAAACAATGGGGACTTGGGGCTGTATGTACAATGTATACGATATCAGCACACACACACACATACACACACCACCACCAAAACTACAAAACAAAGAAAAATACACCTACCTCCAAACTTACCTCCAAAGTTTCTGTCTAACGGTGCGGAGGAACCTGAAATAGATGTATGTTTATGGTTACATTCCTTTATTTCCTGTCAAAAACCGTTTTATTTTCCATTTCACCAGGAAGATCCTCTTCTGTGGCCGCCTCCGGTCACGGTCAGCCTTCTTCTGTCAGGCGAGGCTGTTTATAAACAACCTAGTTGCTAAGCAACTCTTGTAACCTCAGATGACCCTTGTGCGCATCAGTTGTTCCGGAACACCAACATTTGTCCTCTGAACAAACGTACGAATACACGTTCTTACTACTAAAAAGTAAAAGCAACCACGTGTAACGAAACATTGACACACATGTAACGAAACGTTGACACACCAAGAGACATATACTGTACCAAGAGACACTCAGCATCAAGAGTTCACGTCTAGCGAAATATTAGACATTAAACAAGGATATCAACACTAACAACGAAACAGCAACCTGCCTCTATTAAAAAAACGTAGTAACTTATCGGTAGTACAGTAGCCATGTTTTTGCAAATGATGAAGGAAAACATGTGCTTTTCTTATGTGAAACGTAAAACGTAAACGCCAAGAAATGATGTCCGAAAAATCTTATCTACAAACACGTCTGATCTTGAAAAACAAAGCGATTGATTCGGGATTTCAATCATCAATCGGGTTAAACTTCAAAATTTGGCCAGCTCTATTTTTATGTACAGCGACTAATCTGCCAATCTAATCCCACCAAATTCATAGTTAATTGCCATTCAAATTTTGCGTTAATTCACATAACGTTACAGCAAAGAGCAAATGTACTCGTAATAGATGTTGAAAATCGCGCATCAGCGCTTACACTTGCCACCCCCTGAATAAAAGGCAGCGCTGTTAGAAGTCCGCAAGCCAACAAGCCAACCCAGAAACTCCTTCCAACATCTCGTAGTGTCTCGCTGTCACCGTCGCAAGTTTTCCTTACGCTAGCCAGTGCATTGATGCACAACACACAAACACACACATACACACACACACACACACACACACACACACACACACACATAACTGTGTTACACATAGTTACACAAAACTACTTAACGAAGAAAGAAAAATAAACTTACCTCCAAAGTTTTGGCCTGATGGTGCTAAGGGATCTGAAAAAAAGGTATGTTTATGATTATATTCCTTTATTTCCCATCAAAAATCGTTTTATTTTCTATTTTACCATGAAGATCCTCTTCCGTGGACGCCTCTGGTCACGGTCAGTCTTCTTCTGACAGGCGAGGCTGTTTATAAACAACCTTATTGCTAAGCAACTCTTGTAACCTCAGATGACCTCATGCTCATCACTTGCTCTAGAACGTGTTGTGTCCTTTTGCACATACACATAACTATTTCCATATCCACGTTCCTCCAACTAATGAATACAACCACATGTACTTCCACCTGCCTCTGAAACACAGCAGTTTATAAACATTACCCAAGTCATTGCAAACGATCTAGAAAAACTTCTCTGCTTTTCATTTTAGACATATGAGTAGCTCCGAAAAAGTGTATTCCTCGTGTTTTATTTTACAAAATGATTAACGTTGCTAAATCCATACAGTCCTATATTTTCACCATTACCAAGAAGCAAAATGAAGCCGAACCAATATGCTAGACTATATCTACGATACTTTCATATGAATAAAGAGACTCTTTTTACACAACCAACTTTCACATGTTACAAATAACCCACCACGATGAGCACACTTATTGAAATGAGTAACGTTAGAGGTTCTCGGTATGAGTGGATCAAATAAATCTGTCCAGATATTCAGCTTGTACTGTTTAGTAACAACCTTGTGTGTAACGCTAAGATGCGGATTAGAATTTGAAATAAAAGATAGAAATAAACAAACGAATATTTATGTGTGGCAAACACAGGTCTTGCTGCACGCGGGTCGGGTTACAGTACTCTCAATGTAGCAACTGGATTGACAGACTGAAAGTGATCCCTCTCAAGCAAAAAAAAAGCATCAAAATAAATTGCTAACTTACCTTTTTTTGTTCCTGAACTTGGTCCATAAACTGTTAATGACCTACCTTGTTCCGCGCAAACCTTTATTTGTCATGGACATATTCATTTTGATCTTGATAAATCAAGGAGAAATCCTCCGCGGTCGCGTCCTTGTTTGTTACACATATGTCGGACCTGTCAACAACCCGGTTGCCTAGCAACGTCTCCGATGTGACGTAATGGAAAGAGCAACGTGGCCTTGTAACGTCATGAAACTGCAGTCTGGTAGATTGGATAACAATGACTGTTATAATGCACCGTATTTTCTCTTGAGGTATTAGTACATACATAGAAAGGGAATGTCCCTGTAGCTCATGATCAGCTGGTAATCAGTTGAGCTACAGGGACAAGCCTGTTGGTTTCAATTAGTTGGAAACTGGAAAGGGGAAGGGACGTAAAATGGAGGTGTTCGAGGAGGTACCTCGAGCAACTTAAAGGGAAGAGCTAGCAACCTCTCCCTGTAATTATATACCCTGCTACTGCATGAAACAGCAAGTCCTATGTGTCACCGGCCACTACAAGTGTCCGAACGTATGAATAGTGCAAACTAGAAAGGTGGTATCTGCAAGCAAAAACATCACAGTTCAAGCCTAACAAACTACTGGTCTGTTTAATCGTACTCCAACACATTCATAGGGTGTGATGACAAGGCCTTACTGCTTTTTGCGAGCTGCCAGGTGTAACATGATGTAATCGGACACCACAGGGTGCCTGACACACACCCAGTAACCATGGTGACTGCAGTCTGGTACAGGTCATCGACCTTATTTGTTTGGAGAAGGAAAGGAAGACGACGAAGTGGAAGGAAATGCAAGATGGACGAATGAATGAATGAATGGATGAATGGATGGATGGATGGATGAATGGATGGATGGATGGATCGATGGATGGATGGATGGATGGATGAATGGATGGATGGATGGAATGGACTGACGGATGGAGGAATGGATGTACGTTAATGACTGATGATAGTGACTTGTCTCTGCGGATTAGTTTATCATCTTGTAAAACACACGTAGGGGACGGGTGTTTCAGTGGTCTTTGTTCAGTGGTTCGAGTATGATAATATGATATCACCTTCTACAATTACCGCAAGAGAGTAATTAGCAATCATTTTTTGGTACTCTATATCAGTATATGGCGTTGTGTGGCTTCTAAATATTCACAGGCAAGGCCAATCAGAGATACCCATTCTACCTGTTGGCCTAGAACCACGACGTCAAACCGCATATGATAGCTGATTATACAAGCTTTTAGTGAGTGGGACGTGTTTTTCCCGACTGACGGCAAAGGCCATATGGAAACCAACTTGGTGACTCTACTTCCCGTCCTTTTCTGTGTTCTATTCCGAATCCTTTTGTGAGTCTCTTCCGAATCTCTCTCTATATATCTCTCTCCCTCCCTCCCTCTCTCTCTGGCTCTCTCTCTGTCTCTCTCTCTCTCTCTCTCTCTCTCTCCTTTCTCTCTCTCTTTACCTCCCTCGCTCTCTGCCCCTCTCTCTGTCATTTCTTCATCTTATTCTTGCAACCACGAAGGGAAAATGAGTTCCAGAGAACGCTACTCGTGGATGTTGTTGCTTGTATTCAGCGCTGCTGTGATTCACTACGTTGGGGCAACATCTGCTTCTGAACCCGGCTACAATTTGACAACTGAAATGGGATTTTCCATCTACTCAACGCCACACAACGGTTCGTTTGAGGACTGTGACATCAATACGACATTCGTTGCCAGTTCCAGAGCATCAGGAAACATCACCTCAAACGTCTCCAAATGTTTGGAAAACGATCCAAAAGGTCGTTCGTATTCCGGCTCCGTTATACATGTATATAATACCGTGTACGCTACATTGTGTCTTTGCTTCTGGTCGGTCGTGGCAAACAGCCTCCCTCTAGCTGCCATCATGAAACACGAACATCTCCACGCCCCCGCGTACATCCTCGTGGCCAACCTGGCGGCCAGCGACGTTCTGACGGGTATAGTCTTCATTTTTTCCGGTAGTTCGGTTTTGTGCTATGGCCTCAGCGAGACCAGCCCGTCCGACGCCATGTTGCGACTCCGGTTCACGTTCGTTTTGCTCTCCGGACTGTCCTCGGCCTACAGTCTACTAGCCTTGACGGCCGAGCGCTACTGGTTCATTGTCCACGGGATGACCTACGTCAACAAAGTCACCAACGACAAGTGTAAGGTCGTTGTCTTGATCGTCTGGCTGTGGTCTGTGTTGCTGGCGATGCTGCCCAACTTCGGGTGGCACTGCGCGAGCCGTGCGGAGGAGGGATGCCTGCGATTCGGCGGAGGATTGCCCCTCAGTTACGTGGTGCTCATCTTAGCGTTCGTTTTCATCCCGATGGCCGCGATCGTCGTCTTCAACCTGAGCGTCTTCTGGTGTCTCTGGAAACATGTGAACGCCATCGCTGCACAAGAAGCCGCCGTGGGAGCCCCGCCGAGCGTCAGCAGAAAATCCGCCGTCACCGTCGTCATCATCACCGTGGTGTTCCTCGTGGGGTGGATGCCATTTGCTATCAAGATGGCCATGTTCACTCAAGACAGCGCTTCTCTTGCCAGAATGTTTGTCTTCGTCATCTTGAACTCCGCCATCAACCCTGTGATCTACGGGTTCCGTCTTCAGGAGGTCCGTCGCGGTGTCGCACGGCTCTTCCGTAACAACCACGGAAACGTCGAACTCGATCCGTAGATTGAACGAAACAAAAAAACAAATAGTCTGTGATATGCTTCGGTCACAATTGCACGGATGTCCGTCGGATGTGTGGCCCCGGTCGGACTCTGAAGCTACAAATTTGTCCCGGTTGACTGCCGGATACCGCGGGGATACCTCTTAGGTATGTCTCGGTATCTATATTTGTTACCGGGTCCCGGGATGATTTTAAGTCCTAGTTAGATGAAAATTTGGGGCCCGACCTTAAAGCCCGGTCCAAAAGTGCGACAAAAAAAGCCTGTGATGTCCAGCTCTCTTTTTCCAATAGTGACCGAAGAATAACGCAAACTCTGCTGTCCGTGGCCGGCTATAACGGCCTCTCCCCGCCACTGCTTGTGACAGAGAAGACAGACGTTGTGTACAGTGTTTTAAAACAGCTTTATTGTACTGGGGGAAATCCCTCTTGTTCTTTTCAACGTAACAAGCACAATGAACAACGGCTTAACGTCCAGTAGCAGGGCGTGGTACCGGTACGGTGTACCGGTACAAAACCGTTTTTTTTTTCATATTGGACCGGTCCAGAAAAACCGGACCTGAAAAAAATTGGTGGACCGGATTTTGGACCTATTGGAAAATGAACAGCTTATATGATAAGGCACTCACATGTTTTGGGGCTTACCGGTCGGAGAAAATAACAAGACGGAAGTAGAATAGAGTCTATAGTCATTTCTACCAAGTTTTACAATCAATCGTACAGAGGCAGTTAGCCTTGTAGGAATTTATAACGCCAGTGGGAGTCCAATACTCCACCAAACAGATTTCTTTATTGCGAAATGTACCATTATTTTTAGGATCGTCTATTTACAACAATTAACGTATACTGAATCAGGTCCAAGTTCAGGTCCGGACCAGGACCTGATCTTCTGGACGTGAACCAGACCTGGACCTGAATCTTCTGTACCGGTACCCAGCCCTATCCAGTAGCATGCATGTATGGTGAGCGACCTGGTCCAGATTAAGGCCGTTAAGCACTGCACTACGCAAGCTACAAATGTATATTTTGCTCGCTTTTATGCTGGACTCGTCAGAGTTCAATTGCAATCTTTTTAATCTTTTTCTGTGATTTCTCTGTAAAGAAGAGCAAGAAAAGAAGAACAATCGTGAGGCTAGCTTATCTAGATTTTACAGAATGATACATATTATTTATTTTATATGTCCACGTTCCATGATACAAATGTTGTAAGAAACAATAGGTAGCAAGCATGTTCCTTGCATATGTACACAGCCATGTCAAAAATGAAAGAATATATAACAGATTCGAAGATTTGTCCTCTGTCTTGCATATTCATGTTTTATGGTAGTATAGACTTGCTCTTTGATGAGATTGGCACGTTTTTTCCACAACTAAGTTCATGTTACATTTGCCATTTAGGGCAACATGTAATGTGATCGAATCTCATCACTTTATAACGACTTTTGAATAGCAGAGATCGTACAAAACTATCACTATCTAGCAGAAGTAATTACTATGAAAGACGAAATGTTCGTGTGGATTCAATTTCACGGTAGATGGAGTGTTCGCGGATGGTTTTACGTTTTCGCGATGGTTTTCAGTTTTCAGTTCTCGGCGAACACTAGAAAGTAGTTCCCCCCGAAAGGCCCGAACATAAAACCATAGTGTACATTTTAGTTTTTACAGTAGCCGATACTGAGAACGGATGTTTGTCCGTCTGTCGGTAAATCTACCTTCGTGGGAGTGAAGTGCGAGTAATAACCTGAGGTGTTCAGCTGGAAAACGCACCGCCTAATTGATCGTGACCTTTGCACGGCGAGAGATTAGGAAAACCAAAGTTGTACTTGAAGGTTAAGCCTATCGGATATCCACATGTTGATGTAAGTAAGTTTATATTGTTACATTTTCGTGACTTATGTACGTCTAGTTTCCTCTATTTTAATAGAAAATATTGAAGTAATGACCATTACTTTATGATATTATGTTCATAATCATGTTCATCGATTTAGTTGTCGTAACGATCATAGACACCTTATTCCACTCTGCAAACCATAACAAGTCCAGAACAAAAAAAATATCAAAATCGGACGTTCCGCTACAGTACCGTAGCACGCCGCTAGAGCACTCTATCGAACCGCAATTCCTACCATTTTTTTCATATAAAGACCTACCAACATACCAAATATCAAACAATACATTAAATGCTTTTTCTAGTTATCATGCTGGCAAACATCGCTCTGACATACAAACAGCAGTCGCTACAAACCGTCCGTTTCAGGGAGGGAATTACCTCACGGAGGCTTGTATCCTACGGACACTTTTTTTTCTAAATCAGGTTCGTAGGGCCTGATGTTATCATCATGGTGATGAAGAGCGGCCCATAGCGATAACTGTAGCAGTATCTCTTCTCCCTGAGTCAGAAACATCAAGCTTAAGCAAGCTTGACTTCACTGACTCAGTAGGCGAAGCAGGGGTTACGAGGCTGCTCGGGAAATTCCCTACCCCATTTTGGCCGGAATGGTTTGATCCGCCACATCGCACCATCGCACATGTGGCGGGTTCTTTTACGTGCCCTTGTTAGGCTTGTTTTTTTTTTTGGTGAAAATGCTACCATAAATCAATATATTAAACTTTCCATATGAAACAAAATTGGGATAGCTAGATCGTAAATGTTGAGTTTCTTTCACATTTTACCAACAGAAGTTAGTGAATGTCCATTTTCAATTGTCAAATTGTCGATTGTCCAAATTTCAATCCTAATTTGCGAAATGAAAATTTTGCAGTTTGTAAAGATGAAACGGTGCTTTCGTCTTTCTGTTTGTCAATTAATATAGGTCAAATTTTCCTTTCAAATTAATGTAATATCTATGCATATGCTATGACTTACATAAGGTGCAATATAGCATTGAGGCGCCCGGGGGAGCTAATGAATTCTTGTTACACAGTCTTCAGCACTGAAGCCGTAATGCTACTTGACGAACATTCAGTTCCTAGTACATTTTCAGTATCACAAAGAAGTACCGCAAAGACGAACTCATTCAGTAGAAAATGATTATTGTGTTGGTTGCTCGTCTTGTTCTGTGTTCTTTGGTATACACAGCAATATAAATTGGCCTTGGTGTGCATAGAAATCCTCATGTATACCGAAAACATGCACGATAAATGAAGTGTCTAACGTTATACGTATAGAGAACGAATGGATAGGGTCTGCATGGGTTTAGTGAGTGTCATGTTGTTTTACAAAACATACATCACGTAATTCACCACAAGTGGAATCCCACAGAAATGTCGGCTGATTATGTATCTATTGATACGTTATCAATTGAAAAATAACACTCCCTTCTGGAGTGGAATTACCGTTTAATACGTGTGTAATATGTTTACATTTACTCACAAATATTACATATTATAAACCTCCTTTCTCATGATAGATATGCCGTGATCCAGCAATGATAGGCCTCGACGACGATTCACAAAGAAGATTCGGCACAAAAGTGAATTTACTATGAGTTTTCATAATAGGTAATTTCAATAGTTTCGGTGTTGTATTCTTTCCCATGTGACAGTTATGTTGGATCCACTGTTCTGTTACAAAGAGCCTTTCTCTATTCCGAAAGGACACGTCACGATATGGACATAAAGTTCGTATCCAAGCATCACTGTCATCTCTAGGCTACCTACAATAATCCTAGCCAGTCTTCTCTTACAGATAACCGTTATATGTATAGATAACTCAAGTTCCGTCCACGGGAAAATTTTACAGCTAACAAATACAGTACGGAAGCCGCTTGTGGATACGTGGAGGATGTGCATACCTGTACAATATTTTGAGGGGGTGATGACAGCTGTGACACTGACAGATGTATCCTTCTCACAACACAGGTACACAAAAGCCTCTTTCTATTCGTCAATGTACACTCAGTACAGCTTTAATCATACTGACAATGCCAAATGAATTGGTTACGTGTCTATGGAAACATAATCTCCAGTCGTTGTTGATATATAGGTCGCCGACTCGCTCGCCAAACCTTAGAAGCAATACAAGGACTCTTCAAAACAACACAACCGGTATAGAATCCTCACTTGGACTTGCTATTGGAGTCGTGCGTGCTTAGGCGAGTTGTTTACAAAGGGATATCTGTATATAATAGTGTTTTAAGTACGTATGTTTGTGTGTACAGCTGCCTCCTAAAAGTAAGGCCTCGTGTTTGCTTTGGTAAGGTAGTCGTATCTTCTTGAATTTACGTTGAATATGTCATAAATAATCTATAGCCGGGAGCGGATTTCGTTGTTTGGGGATTTATGTGGACCGTTGGCAAATGCTTTTGGAATACTACACAGTTGAATCAGCGTCTCCTAAACGACGGCGAGTGCCACAAGTGCACGTCTACATGCATCTGTCTTTAAGAGCCGACCACCTGCCCGGTGTTTAGTCTCAAAACTTCCTGATTACACAAACAAAACTGCATCGTGTCTCCGTACTTATGCATAGATCCTCTCGTCCTAAACAGTTCACCACCGATTTACGGACGTTTCAAATGCGTCCAGAGCCTGACTTGGTCTCAGTCAGACTAGATAATGTGTAGTGTGTACGATTGACGATCAACGGAGAAGACATGTTGGAAGTGTTTATTTGATGACTGCTGTCGGAAGGGCGTAAGGTACATATACCATGGCCACACCGGACTTCGATAATGACATGGGGGACTCGGACGACTACGAAACGGACCTGGAATTAGAAGGTAAATTAACCAATACTTAGCGATGGGTGATCAATAAGTTCTCAGCCTCAACAAGAAATACGCTCCCCTTTCTTTTCATTGTCACTAGCCTACTGCTCTTTACAAGGAAGTCGACTGGAAAGTAATGACAAAAATTATGTAGAATTTAGTTGATGTTGATGCTATACGTCGATGAAGGTTAGACATCCAGTTAGTATCAATTAGGACATTCTCTCTCTGTTCTCTATTTTGCATGTCAATTCACAGCTACAATATAAAACCTCTCTCAAACAAGATCTCTTCAGTGTCACTGGCAACAAACAAGTGGATGTTAGTTGAAACGTCTGACTGTATCCAAAGTCATATCCAGTTGCTTAAGTAACTGCTTTTTGGCACTTCATGCTATATATTCATGTCCAGAAATTTGAGTTGAGCACCTTATGCCTCTGTGAGGCTCAGATCATATTGATGTACCCCTCCTATACATCATTACATGTACAACCCATCACTATTTTACATCAAATGTCTTCATCTTGTAGTCATGTATGTAGCCTTGTTCACGCTTGGTCCACCTCTAAACAGTCACGGTGTTTGAAACGATACTAGTAACGTTTGTTACAACATGTATGGCCACAGCCAATAAATTCTACGGATAACATTAATTTTTGCCTTTAATTCGTAAGACAACAAAACAAAAAATGCCTCCCTCCCGATATAACGTTAAGTGGTCAACATAACGAGAAAGTACAAAAATGGGAAGATATGCCTTGCCGTATGCTGTAGCCTTGGCTGTACTTGTAGAAGTGACACTAGTGAGGTACATGTAGCCATGACTGCCGTTGTAGAAGTGAAACTTGTTTAATAGTTATAAAAGTGGCACCGATGTGGTAGCCATGAGTGTAGTGGTGTAGTTGTCAACTTAGTAAGTGATACCAGTGATACTTATCCACCACACTAGTGCCGTTTTGCGCGCTTCTTGAATTCAGATCTAAAAGACTTGTTAGCTGTGATAGCATGTTTTTCGCTTCAATTCTTGTTACAACGTTTATGATAACATTATGTCTCTTAAGCCACTTTTTAACCATCATGTTTTTTTCGCCCTCTCGCATTAATTTTGGAATCTGCAGGGGATGTCATCCATAAAATTCACTTGCCGTGGAGTAACCCAGAAAAGTGTCAACTTGTCATCTGTTTGTTTGTTGGTATTGCAAAACACCTCATGGCGTAACGCATCAGGTTCGTACTCAACAGTCCACTCTTTCCTCTCATCAGAACCTGAGGCCGTGGTTCAGGAGTACGACCCTGTGAGTGAGATGACAAGACTGTACCGGTCGGTGTGCAGAAGGACAGGTGTGGTGCCGGCCTCCACGTTTCTGCGCCAGATAACGGAAAGGGAGCTCAACATGGACCACTACGGGCTGGGTCCTACAGGGACGAAGTGCATCGCAACCGCCCTCACGGTAAGAGAGACATCTAGCGACTCTAAAAAACTTTCAAACAGTAGTTATCAAGAAACGAGCAATGGAATACAACTAAAGTTCTTCAGCCCGAACAACCATTTTTCCAGCATGAATGAAGGAATGAACTTTATTACTCGACACAATTGTATAGGATACAACGTACCTGATTAGCATGATTAGGTTAAGTCTGATGTTATCAATAGAATTCATAGTCAATCTTTATTGCGCAACAATTGTACGGGTACAATGTATGGCAGGTTCGGGTGTAATACATGTACAGAACATCAAAACTAATATCTACGTGGTTGCTTATACATAACAATGGTAAGAGGGTTCTATGTAACAAATGACTAGTCGCTATGCTACTTTAGCTGAGCGGATTAATTCATGGGAAACAGGTATTACTAGAACATAGTGGTACACGATACAGAGTTAACATCAAGTGTTTGTGTCAGTACGATTCCTTTTTTGAAAAATATGCTGTGGCCATAACTCGAGTGGCAATAGTTGTATAGCACAATGGCGTACTGGTACAGAATCGTCGCCTTGCGGAATATAATATTACTAACATCATTCAAGTCGAAAATATTTTGATTTCCTATCTGTGATTGGTCAATTTGACAATGTCTTAAGCATTGTCATTGGTAGAGATAATGCGTGTGTCTTCGCATTGACCAATTGTAGAGTATCAATTTAACGCATACGGGACATTTTCCCCTGTCTATCATATTTGCCTGTCTGCCATTGGTTAGCTTTGTCCAATCATATCAAAGATAGAATCCGGGTTAGCCAATCGACTTGAAGATTCTTTTCCTATGTCAACAAAGGATCTGCAGTTTGCTTTCTTGTCACTAGGGGTCGCTGTGAGACCGTGAAAAGGTTTCTACCAGACATTTTGCGAATTAAACTTTCACGAAGTTTGTTGTTTACGTGGCTTAGTCGGTGAATAACGTGGCATCCATATGATTATAGCGGCGACTTTCTACTCTAGTTGCTTCTGCCGAATCCTCAGTTAGAATTGGATCCATACCAGCGTCGCGCTAGTTGGGAAGGGGGAGAGACCATCAAATCTTGCCAACTAACGTTATGTTACATCGAGTTGACTGCTGCATGCTTTTCTTGCTTACGGTTGCCAATGTTGTGAAGTGCATTCATTCATTGCCTACATAAGGCAAGCACACACGTTCTTGTTTCTGAACACCATTCACATAGGAAAGCAAACTTGTTCCTGGCGCTGAACACCATCCACCCATGAGAGAGCATACCTGTCCTTGGTGCTGAACACCCACACAAGTAACACATCTATCCCTGCACAGTGTATACAACATGAAAGTCTGGATGCTTGAGTCAGGACTAAAATTTATGATTCTCCAGTGTTTCTTTACACCTTTTTCAGTTTTGGTAGGATTGTTTTCATCACTGATTACAGTTTGAATATGGTATAAAAACATAATTGTGACAGCCCCCCCTCCTCCTATGAGTGAACTTCATAATCCATTTGTCATTGTCGACAACACACAGATCAACACCTTCATTGAGAGGCTGAGTCTGGAGGATAACTGGATGACAGGTGAGGGAGCGGAGTACATGGCGGACATGCTGAAGGAAAACCCCAGCATCACAGACATAGTAAGTCTTCCTTAAATAATTTCATCAGGTTGGTAGAACAATTAGTTTTTTTTTTCTTTTACACAACCAGTAATATCTCTCACTTTATGTCTCTGATGTTTCAATGTCTATCAGACATCTTCCTCAAAGCTTCTTACTGTAGTGTTGCTTCTTGCCACTATATGTACCCAATGTAGGTGGCGCTTTTGCGGTGAGAACACAATCCCAAACATGGCTAAGTTTGTATCTTTCCACATTTGGAATTGTGTTCTAGCCGCAAAATTACCACCTACATCAGCTACATATAGGAGCAAGAAGCAGCACTTCAGTAAGATTAGCTCTGAGGAAGGTGTCTGATAGACATCAAAACATGCAAGACAAAAAGTGAGAGACACAAATGGCAGTGTAAAAAAAAACTTCAATATCGTTAGTCTTGTTTGACTGTGGCATAGCCGGTAAATGACCTCACAGTATATGTTGCAGTTGTGAACGAAGAACCATGTTAACCAGTGCCAAGTCTCCAAAAACAGAAAACTGCATATAACATCATGCCTGTTTTATAATCTCTTCTCTTCCATGTTTACTAGAACCTTGCAAACAACAGACTTGGTACAGAAGGAGCGGAGGCGATGGGAGACATGTTGGTGGAGAACGGATCTCTCAGGAGAGTCAATCTGGCAGGTAAAGTGGGTTTCTCACTTGGCCGTGCTTGTTTGCAACAAAATATTGCACTTTGCAAATTTTTGTTCCAATTTTCGTTTGTTTTTACTCTGGCATGCAATGTACCAATATAATATGTGACTTTTTACAAACAAAATGGCCATGCACAGAATATTTCATATGCATCCCCAAATATATACATAATATTTCAATTCAAACCACCATCTGTCAACTTGCATGATATCCATTAATGCTCAGCAGATAAAGGTTACTCCATGGATAATGGCGAACTCGTGTTGCTGCTAACTAACATCTTTACTTTGTACAGAAAACAAATTCAGCGACAGAGATGCCATGTTCTTTGCTGGTGCCATGCAGGTACATTCTATCATTATGTTTTATTGATCCAACATGCACAAACAAAAATGCGGGGATGCAATTTAAAAAGAATTTCAGGAATATGGATGCTGCCACTTAACCGTAAAAAAAGTACATTAGCATCATGTACCTCACTAGCTTGCTTGCTTGCTCACTCACTCACTCAGGACACTTTATTTCTCTATCTGTACCTTAAGAATTTTTTTTCAGGACTGTAAAAATATTTTTCATAGGGCTATTCTAGCATTAACTCCCCTTTTCTCTCTCTCTAAATCTCTCCCTCTAAATCTCTCTCTCTCTAAATCTCTCTCTCTCTGATTTTGGGATTTACATTGCTGTCAACTGTCTGACGTTGATGTATTCCTGTTTCTCTGCATCATTCTATCAAATTTTTACAAAGGCAATCTAAAGCAATCAATTCACTGTTCCTCCTTTCAGAACAACAGACACTTGGAGGAACTGAACTTGAGTGGGAACGAGTTCTCTGAAGTTGGCGGGGGATTCATGGGGGCTGGAATAGGTAGGTCTTTACAGAAAACATGTGTTACGTCTCTGACTATATCTTGGGATATCACAATTTGTTTATATGTTGTTTGGTATCATGCATATAGCAACATTCAATAGAAATTTAACTTTGGCGGTATGAAGAAAATTGCTTCACTGGGATGTGTTCTGTTTTTCCTTCAATGTATCTTCAACTATTCCATCTTCTGTGTATTCCATATTCAGATGTTTTGCCTCTTGCTTTGCTACGATCAACAGCCAATTAAAAGGAAAACAACTATATCCCTATCTTATCTTTTCAAGCAACTTTTTCCTATCATACAACTTATTTGCAAGTAGAATAGTGACCAGCAAACAATTTACAAAACTGTTTTATTGTTTGACTACTATTCAGCACCAAGGACAGAAACTGTTTTGTAGTGTGATTGCTGTCCAACACCAAGGACTGAGACTATTTTGTGGTGTGAACGCTGTTCAGCACCAAGGACAAAATCTGTTTTGTAGTGTGTATGCTGTTCAGCACCAAGGACAGAAACTGTTTTGTAGTGTGAGAGCTGTTCAGCACCAAGGACAGAAACCGTTTTGTAGTGTAAATGTTGTTCAGCACCAATGACAGAAATTGTTTTGTAGTTTGAATGCTGTTGAGCACCAAGGCCAGAAACTGTTTTGTAGTGTGATTGCTGTCCAACACCAAGGACTGAGACTATTTTGTGGTGTGAACGCTGTTCAGCACCAAGGACAAAATCTGTTTTGTAGTGTGTATGCTGTTCAGCACCAAGGACAAAATCTGTTTTGTAGTGTGAATGTTTTTCAGTACCAAGGAAATGAATTGCTTTGTAGTGTGAATGATGTTCAGCACCAAGGACAGAAACAGTTTTGAAGTGTTAGTGCTGTTCAGCACCAAGCACAAATACTGTTTTGCAGTGTGAGAGCTGTTCAGCACCTATGACAGAAACTATTTTGTAGTATGAATGCTGTTCAGCACCAAGGACAGAAACTGTTTCGTAGTGTTAATGCTGTTCAGCACCAAGGAATGAGACTGTCTTGTGGCGTGACTGTTGTTCAGTACAAAGGACAGAAACTGTTTTGTAGTGTTAGTGCTGTTCAGCACCAAGGACAGGTACTATTTTGTGTTTTTTGTTGTTGTTTTTTTGTCCAGCACAACTGTTTCATTGTATTACCAATAGTTACTGTTTTGCTTTGAGACCATTTCAATGTCTGTTGGTTTTATCCAGGTGCAAATGAAACCATCACTGCCCTGAACCTGAGCTGGAATCACCTGCGACAGAAGGGTGTCTTTGCTCTATGCAGGGGAATAAGGGTAGGCATTTCCAGACGGATTTAGATTCACTTTGCAAAAGTGCTGTACAATTAATTCCATATATACTTAAAATGGACTTGATATAAAGGGGATAATGCATGTTAGCAAGATAAAGGTCATAAATATTTTCTACATAACAGACTTCTTTTCAAACAGTGTGCATCGAAATGGAATAGCATAGTGTCCATAGTCGCACATGTATTCTAACAGTATATGATATTTGTGTAACATGTGATTGTGCTTCGACCTTGAGTTCACAGAGGACGCACAGGAAAGAAACTTATTAATTTAATTTCTAGAAATAGGTCACTGAATAACCGGATTCTTTGTATACAACCAAATGCTTTATTCCACCAACGTTTTAGTGACTGTCACCTTCCTCAGGCAATTCTGACTAGTTCACTTTGTACTGCAGCTATAGGTGTCGCTGCTTACTGCATCAAGGCACTTGTTTACAAAAAAAAAAAATTCACGGGTCTCAGTGGCAAGTGTGCAGATGTTGACACACTGGCAACACCAAATCCATAGGTGTTTTTTGGCACCTTTAGACAGATTAGCCAGGAGGCTCGGTTGGCGTCACTCCACCGTCATGGGGGCAGGGGCATGGCGAGTTTAGAACTCAGGACCTTCTGATTCTGACTCCAATGCTCTAACAGTTGCACCACACAGACACCCCTTGTTTACAAAGAATTTTGTTATTCAGTGACTTCAACTTACCAACCTGAGGAAACTATTCACGGGTGCAATGCTAGCAAAAGTTCCGTTAAATCTTTTTACAGAGCAACAACACGCTGCAGTGGCTGGACGTGTCGTGGAACGGGTTTGATGACGAGGGCGCGTCCGGCCTGGCGACCGTGCTGAAGTACAACGAGGTTCTGACGTACATCGATCTAACCAACAACAGGATCACGTCGAAGGGCGCCATGAAAATGGCGAAGGCGCTGTTTATCAACAAGACACTACAGACGCTTAGGGTAAGAAGGTGTAGTCAGGGTATCAATCAACTACTGTGTACGATAAGGTCTGGATTTTAAACGGCACCAATGCGATTTTTTCAGGGTTTTTTTACATTCAATTTTCAAGTCATTTTTACACACTGCAAGGTTAAATTGCACTATCTCATTGCATATCGACCTTCATTGAGCAAAGATGCAATGTCGTTGGGTGATGGGGCAGCCATTATTTAAAATTTTCAGAACGTATGCAAACATGACCGATGAGTCTCGCATGCTTCCAGAGATATGGTCAATTGTTTGAATCAGTTTTCAATTTGTTCTAAATATTGTTTCATAGAGTAGATTTGGGATATGTTTTCTGGAAAGAAATGCAAAAATCTAGAAAAAACTTTGTTTATTGGATACGTGTCCATTATTAGCTCTTAGCAATACAGCAACAGCAACTTTTATTTCAACGTTGATATCTTCTAGCTTGGGAAGAACCCTATTGACATGGATGGATCGTTGCAGCTACTCAAGGCTATTAGAGGAAATGAGCAGTCTGGTATGCATGTGCTGGACCTAACGGTAAGGCTTAAGCTACAGAATAACAAGATTCTTTGTACACAACCAAGAGCTTTATTCCACTGACGTTTCAGTGAGCATCTGTCAGTCACATTCAGAAGGGCAAATCTGACTGGTTCACATTGTACTGCAGCATAGGTGTCGCTGCTTACAGAATGGTTTATTTGATCAGTATGATCATTAAAAAATATGTAGCAGCCACACGCGTACAGATGTGATCCCAAACATTAAGTTTGGTTAATGCAGATTTGAGAGGCTAGCTACAGTCTACACACTATATATAGAGAGAGACCTACTAGTAGAGAGAAAGAGAGACAGAGAGAGAGAGAGAGAGAGAACAACGAAAAACAATGAAAATCAATGTTTTATTTGTGAAAATTTAATTTGAAAAAGTGATTAGTTAGCTACATACAAGAGTTTAAGGTTTATCAACCCAACACTTCACAGTAGATACATAAGATGCACAAAGTGTGCACTTTCCCAGTCTACTTTTAAGATGTCTCCCTTCCTGGTCCTTGGGACTGACCAAACAGCTGATCAAGTGATGACTTCAGCTTAAGTTTGCAGTGTTCTCACCATTAATCCTTAGCTAGTGACCCTCTATCATACATTTGCATAATTCCACCAGATGCCATTATACTGCCACCTCAAAAACGTTGTTATAGAGGTCTTCTCAAGATTGTCTTCAACACCTAAATATCTGAATTGTATCAAATTTAGGATATTGAACATTCAGTGTTCAAGACAATCTTGGAAAGACCTCTATACTAACATTTTTTGAGGTGGCGGTATTATGGCACCTGGTGGAATAATGATAGTTGATGTTACTTCATCTGTAATAAATGTAGCCTTGTATCTACATGCATGTATTTGGGAAAATACAGTATATGCATGCATGCATCAGTGGCTTGTGTGTAATGATATCCCTTCCTGCAATTGTTTGTTTGCTAGGATGTCCTGTTGAGTCAGGAGTTCCTGGAACTGTACACTGTTGTCCAAGAGGAGCGGCCACACTTCAGTGTTGTGTACGGAGGGGTCGGACAGGACCTGAGCTGGATAGTAGGCGACAAAAAGGTAAGTGGACCATCTGGTAGGTCAGTCATCACATGATTGGCTAACTGACCATGGGACTGACCAATCCCAAGCAGACTTGAAGGGTAAGCATTAGGTTGTCAGTATGAAATAAGACTAAGCTAATCAATAAAGGGAACTTACTGTAAATGCATTTAAGTTCGCGGGGATTTAATTTCGCGGTAGCGGGAAAAAGGACTTTTCGCGGTGGATTTAAGTTCGCGGTAAGACCATAGACTGCAATCTAATACCATTACAGAAAAATGTTCGCGGTGGTTTTAAATTCGCGGTGAAGTGGTCACTGCGAAAACCGCGAACATTAATCCACCGCGAACATTTCTGCATTTACAGTAGTACTACCCAAATTTAGTCAACTGGCTCACGGAATGGACCGGTCTGCTACTATTTCTGGGATGTGACGTTGAAGCCACGTGATTGCAGCAATGGGTCATAAGTCCAGATAACCTGTGTCGGCCCCCGTCTCTGCTAAAGACAGAGCAGCAGATGGGTCCATTACACAAAATAGGCTGATGGAGTTGGTGAATAGGTTTGACAATATCATGTCAGGCTACTCTGCACAAACTGTATATCTTGTGTTTAGACGGTTATAGTTGGATACCAATGTCTGTGGCATATGACCATGTTACGTTCATCCTGTTTTGATTTTAATGTAAAGGTTTAGCCTGTCAGGAGCTGAAACAAAATAAGCGCAAGTCTTCTGAAAATAATTTCATCAGGTTGGTAGAACATAGGACATAAGAATTTTCTCTTACACAACCAGTTTATCTCACCTGCTGACATTTTGATGTCTGTCAGATATCAAGAAGACACAGGCAAATCCGTGGATTAAAGATTAGCAGTCTGGATAAGGAAGTCAAACTCAGTGATGAACCTGGACAAAGTTTTGGATAGGGTTCTCGCCGCAAAAGCGCCACTTATATCGGCTACATATAGTGGCGAGAAGCAGAACTCCAGTTAGAAGCTCTGAGGAAGATGTCTGACAGACATCGAAACGTCAGCAGGTGAGATAAACTGGTTGTGTAAGAGAAAATTCTTATGTCCTAAGCGAAAATCTCAAAACCATATAACGTTACCCTTCTTCCTCCTTTACAACAGCACATGCGGAGAGACCCGATGCAGGTGTTCCAGGACTACATCTACCAGAACCACACCCGGGTCATCACCGTCTTCCAGAGCTTCAACAGGGAGGACAGGGATAAAGTCACCAGGGAGGCCTTCAAAAGGGGCCTTAAGGTCAGTTTATGATGTCTAAGCTGTCTTAAGAAGCTTAGATAACCTGCCACAAGAAGCTGCACTCATCTGACCTTTACAACAAAGTGAAACTTAAATGGGTATCTCACTGGGTATGCAACTGTTGGCAACCGTTTGCAAATGACATTCTCGTACACTTGACAACAGGTTGCCAGTTGATCGCTTGAAATGATGGGATTTTTGTCAATAAAAAAAAATCGCAATTGGCAAAATGTCACAAACAGGCACAAACTAGACATGAATTAGTCTCCAACATGTCATTGCAAAGCTCTTTTTGATGAATCCTAATAATCTTGTTTTTTTATTCCGACGTAACACATGTTTACACTGCAGCTTCCACAAACCCTCTGTTTCAGGGGGCCAAAATACCGCTGTCAGCTTACGAAATCGAACACATGCTGGATCGCCTGGATGCTGACGGGGATGGCATGATCAGTTATGCGTACGTATCCTACTCAACCAAATGAATGATTTCACATGCTATTTCATGAAGATTTTAGTAAGAAATTATAATAAACATAATCAATTCTGGGCATGGTTAATATAAATGTCATTCAAGGCTCATTATTGTTATAGTACTATTTTTCATACTATATAACGCTGATTCACCTTAATCCGTGAGTTAACCTACATGTAGATTAGTTGTTATCAAAAAAACTGGGTATTTAGAGATTTCAGGTCAACGAAGTGGGTTTCAAATGTCAACATCTTAGAAATATTGCAATGTAAAACTACCTTCCTACGACTTAATAATCTCAAAATATCCTATTTTTATATACAACGGATATAGGTTACCGCACGGATAAAGGTGAATTAACGTTACTATATATTACATTTATTTTCTAAATATTGTTGTTGCTCATGTTATGGGCTAAGACAGCAGCTAGTGAGAGGTGTTTCACACCTGTTTTCCTGCCCTTCCATCGTATATGGAAGATCCTGAAAAATGAATAAGGGTCAAGCTGAGCACACCAGACAGGTCATGTTGATTTGATGATATGGATGACATCCACATGCACATCACTTTTTGTCTGGTTCCCCCAAAGTTCTTGGTCATCCTATACAAATGTAGATCATACATTGAAGCAAGTAAAATAAGGACAATATATGCCACAGATGGCAAAATAAAAGGTTTCAGATAGACTATTATGTTTGACTGGTAAAAAAAAATAGTGGAACGGATTTTAAACGGAGTAAAAAATTACAAGATCATATTGGTAGGTGTTTACACATTTTTGGGCTTACCGGTTCAAGAAAATAAAAAGCAAAGGAGAGTAGAGTTTTTGGTAGACCAAGTTTCTACAGCCAAACTTTACAGAGTTTACATGAAGAGACAATTTTAAAATGCCAGTGGTATTTGGATACTCTGCCAAGTAGAGTACTCCTAAATTTTGTAGAAAATGGGACCATTTCGTTTTAGTATCACTCATTCACAAGTTTTGACAAAAAATCAGGTCAAGGTTCAGGTCCTGACCAGGAACCTGTACCTCTGGACCTGAACCGTACCTGTGCCTGAATTTTCTGTCTGGAAATCACCCCTAGTTTCTGATGTAACTTAACATTCTAAGAAGAATCTGCTGACAATTTTTTTGAATTGTTTGTGACTGCAGTGATGTCATGGCTGGCCAGAAGGAGCTGTTTAAGAAGAAGAGGGAGGAGGAGTGGAAGAAGTACACAGAGGTGCTGGAGGAGCGCAGGAAGAGAAGACAGGTCAAGGAGAAGTTAGAGGGTGCCCTGGACGTGTTGGACAGGGAGCCCAGGACTGCAGAGGCTTGGATCAGGGTAAGACATGCTGGCACCACGTAAAAGCAGTGGGGAGGGGGGTGCAATCTTCTTCAATAATCCTCCCTAAATACTCAGAGCCTCTGTCTTTATAAAAAAATATTAATAAAATCTTCTGCAGTTCCTGAGGAAGCTACTGTAACATCACTTTGTTGTTATATGAAAAATTATTAAAAAACACGAAAGTTTTGCTCCAGCACCAGCAGCCAAAAACAAGTTTGACCTTGGTCTTCCCAAATACTGTCCACATACGAGATATGATTACAATCTATCCATAGGTTCTCAAGTCATGCTAGCCACAGGATATATAATATCCAGGAACACAAACACACAGACCAGAAATAATACCCCATGTTTCATTGGTAGAAAGAGAGCAAAAGTCCCACCTACCATAAGGTCACACATTAGTCTTGTGTGATCTTATGGACAATATGATGGAAAACATCCAAGCCATACTTTGCTCAAGCCTCATATGTCACCTGAATAGGTAAGAAAAATGAAGCAAATGTACAATGTATGATACGCCAAAATGTAGTTACTCAAGCAACTGGATAAGGTTTTGGAAACGGTCAGACGTTCTGGATAGAATCCACTATCCTTCGTCAGTGACACTGAAGTGATCTGGAAAAGACTGATCTTTTATACCCTATGAATGAAGACAATTTTAGATGTCCAATCGGAGACATTGTAAGAGAAGTCGAGCTGAAGACAATTTGGATTCTAATAGCAAACAAAGGAAGGACGTCTGACCGTTTCCAAAACCATATCCAGTTGCTTGAGTGACTACTTTTTGGCGTATCTTATTACCTGGATGTCTAATCTTCATCGACGTACATATAGAATACAACACGCCGTTGAACACGGTGTATTCCGCATCGCCCGAGGTATCAGCCCGACCGTGGGTCGGATTGCCCGACGGCCAGAGGGTGATCCGACCCGCGGGAGGGCTGGGACCAAGGGTGATGCGGAATACACCGTTTTGTATTTTATTTATGTCATACCCACCTGAGAAAACCCATGTTTTGATGCAAAATGTGCCAGAAGTTGAACAAATTTTGTGCCCTCGAACCAAAAGTGTTGCAACAGCAATGTTCCAACGTCCGAATCAGGTATTCGAATTGCCAACCGAGCCGTATTCGGCCCGCTCGAAATGGTTCGATTTACTCGAAGAAAGCCTGTGTGATACGCCTTTCGAACCTGTGCAATACGGAAGCGAACGGCCCGGTCCGGAACACCCGTATCGAACATTTTCGCATCACAGGTATGACATAAAATGTATGATGTTGATTGCTGCAGGCACTCCACCGCATGAAGCAGAAGCAGACCAATCCATCACGATCCAGCACGAGGTCGGGATCCCGGCTGGGAACGAGCAGACCCACCAGCAGGATCAGCACAACTGGAGCTGCGGAGGGGACACCGCGGGAAACAGCGGCCAGGACACCCCAGTTGATGAGTGTCGTGGGCAGTGTCTGGAAGAGGCCACATAGGAACGAGAGACCGTCGTCGTCTTCATCGCCGGTCAGCGACCGACCTCGTTCCACCCTCAGCAGGGCTGGGAGCGCTGCTGGTAGAACACGGACTGATCCACGCACATGATCCACAACAAAATATACTTTGGTGAAGAAGTGCACAACGTGACATTCATCCCTACTCACCCGTTTAGCATGTACGTGTAAAACTTACACTAGCGTGGAGTTGGTTAGAAAGTGTATTGCTTCCCCTATATGGGATGTGGTACTACGCACATATCACTTCCCTGTAGTAGCAGATTCCGTTGACACGCTAATGCCAGGCTTTGTGCTGCACCTGAGCAAACTACTGAAGACCGAAATTAACTTGGAGGTAATGAAGGGCTGCAAATTTGTCACATTTGCCCCTCATTGATCTACAAGATATAAATCATAGACTTCTTTAAAGCATCTGAAAATACTGACCATGATTTGGAGGAAGATCCAAAAATATCTAGTGTCTCGTGTGCATTCTCAAATCATAACCAACAAAGAGAATCAACATGGAATGGTAACCAGATTTTACTGATCGCTTTGTCACAAAAGGTGCTTTAGAACATTAATGAAAGCAGTAACAGAATCATGTGGTATTGCACTTGCAATGATTTCTTCTGCTTCTACAATAAATGGTGTTCAATATATGGGAAGAACTGGTCACCCTGCCACTTACTTCCTCTTGCAAGGGTGGTAGAAAGTTTCAAAGCTGGTCTGATTGTTCACAACAAGGCAAACTTCACAATCAGGTTTTGACAATGTGCTACATAAAATTTCTGACATATGCATTGGAATAAGAAGTGAAGATGGCAGACAATTCTCAATGCTCAACATTGCATTTTCTTGACTTTGTGTTGAATTTGTAACTTAGATCTTCAAGTTTTGCTTTTTAGCTAAGTTAATGTTCTTTTTATATTGTTTCACCACGTGATCTATGAATCTACCACTACATTGTTACCATAGTGGTTTGTGGATAGGATGTTATTGATAATGATTAGACAATTTATCTGAACTTTGATGCTTTGCCAATACTTTTAATTCCTGTTATACTGATATTCTATGTGTTGCAAACAAACCATGGAATATGTTGACCTGATTTGCATAGAGCCAACAGCATATGGCACATGGAAATTTAAGATCTCCCTGGCTGTCATGGATGCAGTGTGTTTTGGCCGTCATAAGTGTAAAGGATCCATTTTACTTCCTACATTTATGTCTCTATTGTTATAGTAATTAGGATGTTAAATTTTACTCTGTACCTTTATTTTGTATTTTGTGTAATAGTTGTTGCCATACATTGTAGGTGTGCAATTGTTATGCAACTAAGTTCATTCATTTATGTAATCTAGGTTTTAAAGTAGTATTGACTTGAATTTCTACTACGGTAACCATTAATTGCTGATTTCAATATGCCTGAGATGACTAATTGTACACAACAATATCCAATTGACATCCATCACCAAAATATGGAGGTGAATAAAACAATTTATTCAAATAAAAGTTCATTTGTGTTGGCAGAATGCATTAAAGTTTTGTTCCAACACTGAATTTTCAGTTGATCATGCCAGCTTTCATTGGATGACTGATTCACTGCATTGAATGTACCACAATTTATAAATTGTACAAACTTTTTAGTGTCCAGTCAGACACTAAGATAGACATTAATTTGCTACACAAATGACTGCATCCATGGGTTAATGTCCTTGGTGTAAGGTAGTAATTGTTTACAATATGTCACCCCTATTTATATATTCATTTCAAAGACTCCACTTAGTCCTGCAAAATAATGTATAAAATTTGCAAAAAAAAGTAGGCACAAGGCAAGACAAATAACAATAACCAGGCAAATAATTGAGACAAATCTGACCTACATTCAAGCGTAAACTAACTTACTTCTTACCATAACATTTCAAAATTATACAATCATTTTGATATTTACAGTTAGGTTGTGCAAAGTTTCAGGGAGACCCATGTGGGGAAAATTACATCCTTCTCATAAACTGGCAACCTCATGTTCGATCAGTCCATTGTAAATATTCTGGAGGAGATGTCGTCGATGATCCAGTCCATGCCCTGTAGGAGGTTCTCCCCTGTCACAGCACTGCAGCCTTGGATCAGCCAGTGGTGCGTGGTGATGTCATCTAATTCTAGAACCTACAGGGGTGAAGAGACATGTCTGCTGGGGAGTTTCTACAGATGTAGTACACACAACAGGGAACATGTGTGCAGGGAAGTTTATGCAGGTATGGAAACACATGGCAACAGCCATACTGAACAGGGAATATGTCTACAGGCATACAGAACACACAAGGGAACATGTCTGCAGGGGAGTTTCTACAGGTATATGTATGGTAACACACAACAGCAATACAGAACACATAACAGGGAATATGTCTACAATGGCTGTACTACAGAACACACAGCTGGGAACATGTCTGCAGGGGAGTTTCTACAGAAATGATACAGAACACAACAGGAAACATGACTGCAAGGGACTCCTATAGCTAGTACAGGCATACATGTAGTACAGTACACAAAAAAGGGACATGTTTACAGGGGTGTTTCTACACTGCATCTTAACACACAATAGGGAATATGTCTGCAAGGGGTTTATACAGGCATGCACAACACATAGTAGGCAACATCTGCAGACAAGCTTCTACAGGCATGTACTATAGAACATACAACAGGACATTTCTGCACACAGAACATATCATATCATATAGGGAACATGTCTACAGGGGAGTTTCTACAGACATACAGAATACACAACACGTCAACAGTTCACATGTCTAGATCTGCAAACCAGCTTGTACAGATATACAGAACATACATAGGGAGACATGTCTGCAGGGGAGTTTCTACAGCCATACAGAACACAACAGGAAATTGAATTTGCTTGCAATGGTACTAAATGCTAGTGACAGTAGTACTTGCAGTACCTCTCTAATCTGCTGGGCGGGTAGGGCCCCTGGTAGGTCCTGCTTGTTTGCAAACACGAGAAGGGTGGCACCAGCGAGTCTCTGGAAAAGGAACAACAAAAAGCTACATGTAACATACATGTACAAAATGTACTTCCAAAACAATACGGTTCCTGAAAAAAACCTTCTTTACAATTCTACTGCAAATCATTTTGGTTTACTTAGCCAGAACCTCCCCTTTTCCTTTTCTCTGCGTATCTAGGGTTACCACATTGTTGGCCACCTTTGATTTGCCATCACTGACATGCACATTTTTCAGCAGGAAAAAACAACCATTTTCCTCAGGTGAGACACTCACAGTCACAGGCAAACTTGGTTAGTGTAGCATCACGTTGGCATAATGGTTAAGGTGTCCCAAAGGTCCAGCATTTGAATTCCCTGACATGCTAAGAACATTATGCTGTTGGGAACACAACGTTCCTCACTTCAATCAGGTGAAAATGAGTATGCTAAATGGAGGTCCTGTATTTAAGGAGAGCAACACCTTGAGCATGTGTAAAAGAACCCATCACATATGTACACTTATCGATAAGAATAGGGGTCCTTCCTGATAAGCCTGTGTTTACACAATCTCTCGCTGGCTAAGGTTAATGACTTAGGAGGTGGCAACTGTAAGGCCGGCAACTGTAAGGCCGGCCGCTTGGAGCGGGATTTTAGTCAGGCTACTTCCTGATGTGTGTGGATCAAATAAATCTGCAGCTTGTGTTGCTTATCAGATGTACAAAATTAATATGGTGTGTTACGCCATGAGGCGGTCTACCAGGTATGCATCACAAACAAATAAACAAACAACATGTACCTCTTCTAATAGTAGAGCCTGCATCTCCTTTTTGCAGTCATCCAATCTGCGCTTGTCTGCACTGTCCACCACCCAGATCAGCCCGTCCGTGCTCTCATAGTAGTTCCTCCAGTAGGACCGCAGCGACTTCTGCCCTCCCACATCCCACACATTCAACTTGAACCTGAAAGTGACGATGGATACTTGAAATTAAAGCAGTTTTTGATAACTTAAGGCTTTAGTTAAGCGATACTAACTGTATTCTTCCAGTAGTGACGGGAAAACATCTATATGTCATTTGACAAGTACAATGAAAAGTGGACCTCATTTTAGCATCCTACAGAATGTATTAAACCCTTTCCAGTAGCATGTCAGCCAGGTGTGCCAAAATAACCACTGGAACTTTGACTGTTATAATTCGCGTGAAATCACCGTGGAAGTCCACATAAACAGTGCACTGAAGCCACATCTTATACAGACTCTGAGCACAAGTGCAGCACAGAACAGCACTTTTGTAAGTCCAATTTTCATCTTTGTTTTCACAAAAATAACTTGCTGAAGTTCCTGATCATAGAGCTGGCAGGAAAAACTTTCCAATTTTCCTCTATGTTCACCCTCTAGTTCAGCATCATTCTTTTTAAAAAGTCCAAAAACAACAAATTAAATTTGTGAGGCTAAGCCTAGACTTAGAAAAGTTGTCCTACCCTCTGTGCTCCAGTGTTTTGATGTTGAATCCTAACGTTGGTGAAATGGTGTTGATGTCCTCTCCGTTGAACTTCTTCAAGATTGTAGTTTTCCCTGCATTGTCAAGACCTCTGAGACAAAGTCAAGGACATTCAAGGCAAAATGCATTTAATCTAAATACACACAAAATAATTTTTAGATGTTAGGCTCCGGCTCCTCTGCCATAGACATAGAATTCTTTAAAATTTTTGTTGGCACATATTAAATCCTTCCGTCACACGGGTACTGTGTAAACTCACTTCATAGGCCCTGTGAGATTTGGTCATGCACCACCCATTGTGCACCATTGGGAATACACTAGCATGTCTGCACTCTCGGACTTGTCCCAGCTTATCCGTAAATGCTAACATTATGCTGTTTTCATCAGTATCTTAATGAGAAATTTACCAACACTTTGACATTGATCACCACTTGTTACCATTTGGAGAACTTAATCTATGTTGGCGTAAATTGCATAAGAGCAAATTCTCACAGGAGTCTGCCCGTGCATCACCATGTTGGCGGGCCATTCAGTTAAGGCATCTTCGTGACTGTCCTTCTCACAGACATATGCTACAATCCAACGTGGTGCACATGATGTCAAATAAAAAGCCTGCATAACTGTAACTGATTCTACTAGGCTTTTACATTTCAGTGGTTCCCACACCAGCCCTGTGAGAACAAGACAAGATGCCACATGCCATATCTCGGAGATTTGAGGACGAAACTTAAAAAGAAAGGGAGAGTTGTGAAACAGTGGGGTACCTGGGGTTATTCAAGCACCACCAACATGACCAACTGATAAATTTTCAGATTATGACCATATTTCCAAATGGTCCGGGCCTTTTGGCGTAGTGGTTAGCTGATAGCAGTTGTGAACTGGCGGTCCCGGGTTCGATTCCGGGAGACAACGACTCGCTTCTTACGTCTCCTAATAAATATAACCACATCCTAATAAATATGACATCAACAACAACCAAGGAGGTTGACAACATCAAATTGCTCAACAAACTAAAAGATACAACATCAGCAGTCGAACTTCCTTCTCTTTCTGTTTCATCTTCTTCAGGATCGTCAGCAAGCCCATAGTTTGTGGTGACTTCTGCCCTGCTTACACGCCGAAATCCAAACCGTAAAAACTAGTAAAATATTCCTTTTTTATGATATAAACGTTAGTCAGTGACAAATTTGGTCACCGGTCACAAATGACTCATTCCAAAATGGCGCTTTGCCGTAAAACGTCAAAATAAAATTACATCTTACGACATCGTTATATTACGACAGTTATCCCCTTAAAACTGTCGAAGAAAGTAAAGACTCAGGAGCTTGATAATGTAAAAACATTTTCTCTTTTGCTCGGACAAATACAAAGCCAGTAAACATGTGAATAATTTGTTCTTTGGGAAGAAAAATACATCTGTCGCAAAATAGTGCAGCCTTGAACTTTGAACTTTTGACCCTTGATGACCCTGATAACCTTTAACCTTTCTCTTAGACGAAAATGGCAGGGCGGAAGGGAAAAGAGAACGATCCTTGGATCCGCTGGTTTGACGTGTCGGATCCCCAAATGCACGAGAAAGGCTACACCATATACAAGGTTACATTGAAGGTGAGATCTAGACTTGCTGCGTGACATGTATGTGTACAAAAACGGTCCTTAAACATCGCCATTTTATTGCTACTGATGCTAGTGCACTTCTAGTTGTCTACTAGTATAGTACAGGGGCACCTACTAAGTACGTGTAAGTTTTATTCAAGGTTATAGCCCCTATCTCACTGACTTGAGGTACTCTTGAGGTACTGCTGAATTCGAGAATGCAAACGTACCTTCACCATACCATCAGTAAGTGCCACAGTGCCTTCAACGAACTCAAACGTGCCACCAGCAACTCCAATGTTCCTTTTGCAAAGGCGGTGCATTTTTGAAACTTAGAAAATAATGGAAGTGCCAGAATGCCTTCACAGTGCTGGTACAGTAACATTGCAGTGCCTTAATCATGCCACCACCATGCCGAAAACAAAACATGAATGTCAGTTTCAAGGTTATACGTTACGTTTTATGATATGTGACATATATTGGACCAATTATCAAAAGTAAACATCCTCTTATCAGTGAAAGTCTGTTTCCGATGCATTCCGTACCGCAAACGTCAATAGAGTTAATAGGAATGGATGGGCACGAACTGGATGCAAATGTGCCCCCAAAAGGTGTCATTAATTCTATACAAGGTATGATGTCAATTTAAAGGTTTATTTGGTGTAATAAATCTATTAACATATACCATTGATAATACGAGGGTCCTTAAAAAAGTAATGACAATTTGGTTTTATAACAGACTAATTTTTGATCAAAGGAGTTGAAATTTGGCACAAAGTTAAAGGGGGGGGGATATATCTTCTTGAGATTGAAATATCTCAATTTGTTGTTCAGATTGTTATTAGTGACTGAGTTGATTTCAAAATGACCACACCCCTGGAAGTCTGTCAGAAGAAAAGTTCTTCTAGATCTGAGTGCTGACCAACTTACAATCACTGTAGGAAGCTGACATCACACATATATTGATAGATATCCCTGTAGGATACATGCCAATTCTAATCTTTGAGCCCCCAACAGTTATTTTACAGCTGTTAAGATGAGATGAGGTGAGGTATTATAGGCATTTTGACTCGTGGCCAAATACACATTGATTGAGTCATTGACTCATACCTTACTCCACCACAGCAACAAAAAAGAAAACCTGGTTAGATTTCAAAAGTGAAAATTTAAGCATGTGACTTATAGAGAAATGCATTTTACATTTGTGCAGTTTTAGTCTCATACAATAACTATAAGTTGGTCAGGGAATTCCTTAGTTGTGCATTTATTGTCCTGCTCTAATGGTCCCTGTCGCAGACTTCCAAGGGTGTGGTCAATTTAAAATCAATTCAGTCAGTCATAATCGTCTGGTCAACAAATTGAGATATTTCAGTCTCAAGAAGATATATCCCTCTGCCTTTAATTCAATTTGTGCCATATTTCATTTTTGAAAGACCCTCGTAGTCGTACATTGTACATGGAACAAAACACATTATAGAGTGAAATCTGGTGTATGGTTTATTTCGGTCATTTCTTTTATATAAGAAGGTAAGGTTAGGCTAAAGGTTAGAAGCATACTTCATGATACTAGAATGTTATCTATGTTGTTCCATATAAGGTTTTTGTGTGCATAGATTATATTATTAGTTGATCATCTTCTCCATGCAAATTGAATAGTCCTATCCTCGAATACATTCTTGTATGATCCTCTTTAAAAGATTTTAACAAAATGCCCCTGCAATTTCAAAACAAGTTGCTTGGGGACCTATAACCTACACCGCTTTTTCACCATTACCAACAAAAGCCACCAAATACCATCATCGAAACCACTGTTACAGTAGTACTGTGGGAAGGTGTCAGGGGCCCAAAATCTAATCATTTCTAGGTTTTGTCAGAACCTACCAATACAAAATTGTACAAATAAGCCTAATTTATATAATTAAAGAACTATTCAACCATGTGACATAAATGTATGTTTGTGTCTAAAGACATTCCATTTGATGACCTTGATATAACAGAGAAGGAGAGGAGCATCGACAGATGTAAACCATGCAAATGAAGATCCAATTTGCATAATTAATGAGAAAACAGTATAGACCATAAATATCTGGAATTTCAGCATTTGGAAGTAAGTAAAGGTGACCCATTAGACATGGATTATGCAGATCACATACATAATCAATAAAGAAATGCAACAATGTGTTTCATTGAGACATTCATACTTTAAACAACAGAGAAGTTGATCAACTCTACGGCATGTATATTATGTGCATAAGGAGCTTTATTGCTGTCAATGAAAAGCATTTATAATATGTAACTCAAAAAGGCATTTGACAAACATTGTGGAGCTCGGTAACAGGAGATTTCCTCGCAAAGATGTTTCCCCCGTCAGATTTTTTTTGAGCATTTCCCGTTGTCATAGAGGATTCCCCGCCGTCGTGGAGATTCCCCGTCTGGACTATTCCCCGTCATCATGGGGCATTCCCCGTTAGAGAATTCCCCGTCGTTGTTGTAGCATTCCCCGTCGGCATGCTTGTGGAAACACTGATAAACACTGTTACATGGAAGGGCATAGGAGCCAAAAATATACATTTTTAAATGACAAAATAAATCATTTTTGAAGTGATCTATGAAAGTGTTGGTGGGGTCTTGTGGTCATACATGTATGTCCAATGCACCTCTGTACCAAATTTCAGGTCATTTGGTTTCAATGCAAGGGCATAGGAGCCAAAAATATACATTTTTAGTCAAAATGGTAGAAAACCCCCAAATAACTAATTTTTGAAGTAATCTATGGAGAATGTGTCCATGGGGTCCTGTGAGCATATGTTCAATGCACCTCTGTACCAAATTTCAGGTCATTTGGTTTCTATACAAGGGCATAGGAGCCAAAAATATACATTTTAGTCAAAAATGGAAACCCACCCACCCCAAATAACTATTTTTTTTTTTTTTTTTAAACAAATTTGACCTATGAAGAAAGTGTTGATGGGTTCCTATGCTCATATGTCCAATGCACCTTTGTGCCAAATTTCAGGTTATTAGGTTGTAATATGTACCTGAGGATGCAGGGGCCCAAAATATACATATTTGGTCTATTTAAAAAAGGACCAAAAAACCCTAAATATCGTAATTTCTAAGGCATCTATCAAAAAAGTGAACAAAAGTCTGAGAGCATTTAATTGCTATCCCTACCTCCATGCCAAGTTTCAGTTCATTTGGCCCCAAAATGAAAAAGTTGAATCAAATTGAACAATATTAATCTCACAGGAGCAGGAGAAGAGACAAAGCAAAACAATATTGAAAATCCATACTGTAATACTACAGTAGTATGGATTGCAATATAACAATATATTTCACCATACCTAACGATATAGACGTAGACGGAGAAAACACCAGACACTAGACTGATCCGTGGTCTGTTGAAAAGACCAGACGGGGAATGCCCCAATGACGACGGGGAAAAAAAGTGGGGAATGCTGCATAACGACGGGGAAACCCCCCAAAAAAATCCGACGGGGAAACGTCTTTGCGGGGAAACCTCATGGAGCCATTGAAAATGCGCAGAACCTAGAAGTAAAATTTCTTTGGACTAAAGTAGAAAGAGTACTGTGGACTAAGTAAAAAAAGTGCAAGCAGCCTAATATGATGATGACGATGATGAAGTACATTGTATGTAAAAAGCAATATTTAATGGTTACCCACCACCACATGTACCAAGCACTCCAGTGAAGTGGTTTCAAATGTGCCCAGTATCCTGTTGATTTGAAGAGAAAAGTCTCAAATGTCCCTTTTCTAATCTGAAAATCAATGCAAAAGCTTGAGATTGGATAAATGTGAACACTGGTATTTGCACTTTCCACCTAATTGTTAAAAACATTTTTTGCCTCTCAATGATTAGTCAGGAACATTACAGTACAGTATCTCAATATTGATGTGTTTAACCAAGTTATTGAAAATACCCCTGTAACTGAGATGGAACAGTCCACTAGTGTCAGATTACTACATGTAGTACATGCATACTTGGGAGACTGTACAAGGACTCACTTGGTTACTAATTGGTCTCTTGCTGGCCCTCCAACTGTAGATACTCTTCTAACGTTTAAAATAATTCATAAATTAAGTGTAGTGGTTTGTTTGTATGTAATGATTATTGTATCAATTTTACACAATTCAGGAAGGCTCAACTGTTTCCTGTGCTTATGTAAGTTTGCTTTGGTGTGAAATAAATAAACATTGAATAAAATCAATAATCCTAGCCTCCCTGCCAGCTGCTCAAATGGACTGGTCCAGCTGCTGTATGCCCCATTTCTTTATCCCCAGCCACATCCTGCTGTGGAACATTCCATTCAGTCTGGGACAAGTTTGCTAGCCTCAACAAGCTAGGCCTTTCTACGGGGGTAAAGACTGTAATATTCGGCAAAAAAGGGAAATAGTTCCAGGCCACGAGGGTCAGTCTGCGGATCCAAACATTTCTCACTCCTCATGAGGTTTGCAAGCCGAACTCCGCTAGCCAGTTAAAACTCTTCTGGCATTAGTTATCTGTCTACAGTAGTAGTATTTGGCCAGTTTCTATTTTCCCAGCAATCAGTGTAGTCTGGTACGTAGAGACTACAGTTTGTCTTGTGGGATCCAGAGCTCAACAGCTGGGTCCTAAGTTTGTCTATCTCAGTATCTGTATGTTAGGAAGTGTTGGGAATGTGAACTGGTACTACTATACCAAAGAGGTCATGGGGTCATCAGTGTGCCAGGAAGACATTTGAAGTGGAATGCCACTTGGAGAATGATTGGCATGACCCAAGGTTCTAAACAGTGTGCGATTTCTGATTTCAGACCTTTCCTCGAGGAAAAGCAGAGGCAGATTCAGAGGTAAGTCTTGCCATGTTCTCGTAGAGTTATGGTTGAGAGTCTGTCTTTGCCAATGTTGTGGTCTTGACAATGACAGCTAAGTTTGTCAATATGCTGTGGTTCATGGTGTTTGACTTTCAAGAATCAGTTTTAAACCATGGAATACTTTATACAATAGACATCAGTCGTCAGTCTTTGCATGTGACACTAAAAATATACGGTCAGGAAGTTTTCTTTACACACTGTCAACATACACATGTAGTTGTAGGCCTGTCAAAGAAAATTTTGTGTTTTCAGTAAGGGCATATTGATTAACTGGGCCCTGCTTGGCATGTTTGGATTTATTCTGCTAAACACTTTTCTGTACATGAAAAGACATCTGACTTCTACAGGAGACAATTTTAGACTTTGCATGAAGCAAGAACAATACTGCAGTTGTTTCCATATTGTGTACCCTTGTTTTAAACATCTGTTCCTCATCTTTCTCTTTGCACCCTTCTATGCCTTTCAGTACATACATGTCCAAATGTATATGTGTCACCCCCCCCCCCCCCCCCCCCCCCCCCCCCCGTTTATTGTTATTAGGCCTAGAAAGGTTTGATAGGTGGGGATTCTTTTTTGAAAGCTTTCTGCTGATCATGTGATCAAACAAAGAAATGATTATATTCAACCCAGAATTTTGAAGATATCACAAAACTTTTCATCCTACGAATGTACCTTGAAATGGTATGATGGTAAAGATTGACAAGCATATGTGTAATGAAATCTCTTCTGGCGAATATTTCCAGTTTGGGCACCAAAATCCTACAATAGGGCTATGTTAGTAGATGTTAAGTGCTTGTTATCCTTTTGTCAATCCTACAAGTATAACTTATGGTCACTACGTACATGTTTGTGTATATGTACATGTACCTTCCTGTTTTGCACTGTGACTAAACCACCTTTCTTCTAAACCTCCTCGCACCTGTACTCCAGCCCACAGAGATACTGAGGCAAAGCAAACAGGTTAGCACAAATCGCACAATCACTCTGCCTGTGTGTGTACATTCACAAAATGAAATCTTCCTAAGTATGTTTTTTAGTGTTCTTTTGGTATTAGCTATACATACATGTACATGTGTGGTACAAAATGACTAATATGTATTGTCATCTGTCTGCATCTGTCTCCCTTATGCTCTCTAACAATTACAATAAAGAAGAAATTTAGTGATTGTCTTCGTTCAATGGTCACTAATATACTAATTATAGTGGTTACTCGTAAAACTGTTGTATTTTAATGTCACTGTAGACATGAGCATTTGAAGTTTAACATGTTCACAGGATTGCTCTTCAATTAATGTTGGTTAAACTCCCACTTATTACTTAATTTTGGTGTCTACTGTCTTCAGGTAGTTGTTTGGAGGAGATACAATGACTTTAAGAAGCTCCACAAGGCTCTGTCAGCAAGATATAAACACCTGGCCAGATCGGAGCCCTTCCCAGCATTTGCAAAGTCTAAGATATTTGGTGAGTACGTTCTTACTCTAAGACTTAGTTTTATTATAATGTAGTGGCATCGCGCGGTAGGGCATTTGGCTCAATTGTCCTGGGTTGGAGTCCCGGATATGCTCTGATATCGTGCCCTTGACTTTCCTCAATTTACTCATGACAGGTGAAAAATGAGTACTTAGCCTTGGTCATCAGGTATGCCCCTCTGATAGGACGTTATATGGAGTTTGTGTGTATGAGCAGAGCCACACCTCAAGCATGTAAAAGATCCCTACACATGTAAAAAGTGTACAGGTTCTTTCCCAGTGTGGGTAGATTAAATATGTCCGATATAGCAGGCTAGAGTCTACCCCTACCTAGAATACATGTACACCTATAGGCCAGGATACCTATATATGCAAGTTGTAAGCTCAATATAAACCTGGTATATTATGCCAAGGCAATTCATCACTGGGTATGCAGTACAAACAACAAACAAATTATATGACAGTTTGTATATCAAGATCATGATATTTATTTCAAGATTTCCAGTTTTGATATGCATTCTAAAAAACTTTAATGGCTCTGAAAATGCGAAATTTTGAAATGCTTTTAGTTGTAAATCCTTTTTGATGTTTCCTCCCCCAGGTCGGTTTGATGAAGCAGTGGTGGAAGAGAGGAGACAGAGTGCGCTCGAGTTGTTAGAGTTTGTAGGGAAGATCCCTTACCTTGCCAGCAGCAGCATTTTACAGACATTCTTTGAGGTAAGACATACATGTATGCTTGTGTAAGTCAAAAGATGCTCCTGAAATCTGAAGTGGGTATCTCACTTGGTCACGCCTGTTGGCGACTATTTGCAAAAGATATTTGCTAACAGTCACTTACACATCACCTACAGGTGCCAATTGGTCACCAGAAATGGTGAATTTTTTTTCAAAATCAAAATATTTTCAGTTGGCAAAATATCAGGAACAGGTGCAAACTAGATTCAAACTGCAAAATTAATCTCTTTTTGATGAATCTCAATCATTTTAAATCAGTGGTAACACTGTGATTTCCAGTTAAGTTATCTGGATCTAACTTGGTGCCAAAACTTAAAAGGTGACATTCTGGGTGTAGCCATTTTGTTTGTAGAGGCCATATATTTTACCTGAGCCAGTGTGACAGCAAGAGAAATTTGTCTACAATTTTGGAAAGTTACTGCAATGATTTATTGCGGCCCAGTGGGACACCTGTTTATCAATGAAGTAAGTGCACATTAGGACATAGCCAGAGGAGTTGAAACAGAGAGGATAGGATGAATGGGCTTTGCCTTGAAATACCATGCAAAAAAAAGGCTATAGGACAACCTTTAATACTTTTTACCTAAAGTATACCTTTGTTGTATGATTAGGGAGGTTTGCAGGTGGACCCAGAGGGGGAGCAGAAGGTGCTGAGAGAAGCTGTGCTCCAGCCTGACGTGGTCTCCCCTCCCCCAGGGGATGGTGTGGACGAAACAGAAGAGGACATCAGGGAGTCCCCTCAGCAGGAGTCTGAGGGAAACAGGGAGCAGAGTTTAGGTTTGTTTTAGTCTTCATGGCATCATATGGCCGAGTGGCTAGGCTAAGGAAAGCAAGATCGAGAGGTTACGGTGTCAATTTCTGGCCTTGTTAGCCATACATTATTTTGTGCCCTTCGAGAAGGCACTCAGTGCTCAAAATACTTTTTCAGTTAGGTTACCCAGGCAGCAACTTGAGTCAAAAGCCAGGTTACGCTACCGGTATCAACATTTCAGGATGCCCTACTTCCAAGTTATTACTTTCTTCTGACCACTGCAGCAGCAGGATACAGTGGACTACTACTACTACTACTTTCTTCAAATCAGCTACTTAACATCCATTATACTTTCTTCAAGTTACATGAAACGACTTATGTTTTGTCTTATCCAGAAATAAGTACAAAAGCCTATGCACGTAGGGAAAAGCAGTGGATTGCATTTGCAAGTGTGCAAGTGGGTACTTCAAACACTGGCACTTAACATGACTACTTCTTCAATCCACCCACTGGAAGGTGTAAAGATGGGTACTTGACTTATGTCGCAGAGGTAACAGGCAGAGGAAGGAGAGGGTTGGGCTTTGCCTCCTAATACTGTGGCCTAGACACAGGGGATTTACACCCCACTGCCCCTACATCAATTCAAAGGCAATGGGACTTACTTATACCTTGCCTTTACCTTACCTACTCTTCATAATATTATTATCATATATTGTTATTGGTGTGTCTTTGTGTGTCTGGCTGTCTGTTCGTGTTTCCCGATATTTGTGGTCAGCATAATTGGACCATATTTGGGTGGATTTTAGTCAGATTTGGTATCTGGATATGGGTTGGGAAGACAACAATTATTGTTAAGGTCAACTTTGGGCCCCCAGGTGTGTGACCTTGTATTATATAGCACTGCTTTCAACTTTTGTCAACTTGTACCAATAGAAGCTAAGAGAAAGTTGTTCTCTCCTTGTACAGGTGGGGTTTGGCTACACAAGACGGCTGATGACAACATCAGTCTCCACTCGGATGACATGACCTGTAGCGACGACGATGCAACAACTTTC
This sequence comes from Branchiostoma floridae x Branchiostoma belcheri, assembly GCA_019207045.1. Taxonomy (NCBI): domain Eukaryota; kingdom Metazoa; phylum Chordata; class Leptocardii; order Amphioxiformes; family Branchiostomatidae; genus Branchiostoma; species Branchiostoma floridae x Branchiostoma belcheri. The sequence continues at coordinate 29,584,875 of CM033023.1, read as the reverse complement.
ACCGACGATTCCATGCCCAACACGCCGCTGCCATCTCAGGACATGTCTTTCTTTGACCCCCTTAACAAGAAAGGTACCACATCATGATCTGTGTTTGTAAATGACATTTTGAAAGATGACCAAATTTTACCTAGTAATAAACACTTAAGATAGATTGGAACTTACCCGCGTTTTTGTTCCCAAACTTGATGTTAGCGCCAGGTAACTGCGGCAATCAAGTTGAAAGTACCAGTTATCCCCAGGACACTCCATTTCTCTTGACAAAGTCAAAATGCTGGATTCAGGACCGGATCTCTTTGCGAGAGGAGTGAAAAATGCAGCGTACATTGAAACTCACCATCAAAGTTTGAACATAGGCGGGGCGACACAGGTTATCTGGCACTTAGATTTTGTATGATCTGTTGCTGCAGTCACATGACTTATAAAAAGAATAAAGTCACGTTTCAGTATAGCAGTAGACAAGTCTGTGTTAGATAAACTTGGCATTTACCAAAACGGATGGAAAATAGCAGTTCAGATAGGTCTAGTACGTGACCCAAAAATTTGGGCAACTGTGCCATCATCATATTTTTATCCCACTCACCAAGTTTAAAAAATGAGTTGAATGCTAGCTGACTGTCCCATATGATGATGATGACTATCCCGTCCCATATGATGATGATGACTGTCCTGTTGCCTATGATAATGATGACTGTCCCATTGTCCCAGATCTACTGGCCCTACCAGAGGAGGAGGGTGAAGGGGAGGGAACACTGCGGCGCAGCAACAGCTGGCTCCTGAGAGCCATGGACGAGTGCACAGAGCTGGCTTCAGGCAGCAGTGCAGAGGACGGGGGTAAGCACTCACGTCTGTATGTCTGCCTGTATTTTCATCTGTCTGTGTGTCTGTATGTCTGCCTGTACATGTACGTGTGTCTGCCTGGTGTTTGTCTGTATATTTACAAGTTTGTATTTGCCTATTTGTGTATCTGCCAAATGCATGCATGTACAATGTAAACACGTATGTGTCTGCCAATTAAGTGTATCTGCCTGTATGTGTGTATGCCATCTATGTGTGTATGCCATCTGCATGTGTATGCATGTATGTTTGTCTGTCTATCTGTGTCAGCCTGTGTGTCTGTGTTTGTGTCTGCCTGTATGTATATCTGTCTGTATGTGTATCTGCCTGGATGCGTAACTGTCTGTGTATCTGTCCGTATGTGTATCTTTCTGTATGTGTATCTTTCTGTATGTGTATCTGCCTGTATGTGTATCTGCCTGTATGTGTATCTGCCTGTATGTGTATCTGTCTGTATGTGTATCTGCCTGAATGTGTATCTGCCTGTATGTGTATCTGCCTGTATGTGTATCTGCCTGTATGTGTATCTGCCTGTATGTGTATCTGTCTGTATGTGTATCTGCCTGTATGTGTATCTGCCTGTATGTGTATCTGCCTGAATGTGTATCTGCCTGTATGTGTATCTGTCTGTATGTGTATCTGTCTGTATGTGTATCTGCCTGTATGTGTATCTGCCTGAATGTGTATCTGCCTGTATGTGTATCTGTCTGTATGTGTATCTGCCTGAATGTGTATCTGCCTGAATGTGTATCTGTCTGTATGTGTATCTGTCTGTATGTGTATCTGTCTGTATGTGTATCTGCCTGTATGTGTATCTGCCTGAATGTGTATCTGCCTGTATGTGTATCTGTCTGTATGTGTATCTGTCTGTATGTGTATCTGCCTGAATGTGTATCTGCCTGAATGTGTATCTGTCTGTATGTGTATCTGTCTGTATGTGTATCTGTCTGTATGTATATCTGCCTGCATGTGTATCTGTCTGTATGTGTATCTGCCTGTATGTGTATCTGCCTGAATGTGTATCTGTCTGTATGTGTATCTGCCTGGATGTGTATGTCTGCCTGGATGTGTATCTGTCTATATGTGTAAATGCCTGTTTGTGTGACTGCTTGTATGTGTATTTGTTTGTATGTGTATCTGCCTGTATGTGTATCTGTCTATATATGCATGTGTGTGTGTATGTGCCTATATTTGTATCTGCCTAATTGTATATCTGCCTTTATGTTTGTTTGCCTGTGTATGTGCCTGTCTCTGTGGTCTGTCTGTCTGTATGTCTATACCTGTGTGTGTCTACCAGTTTGTCTTTACATGTGTGTGTGTTCCTCTTTGTGTGTCTACCTGTTTGTTTGTCTTTCTGTGCTTCTGTGGTGCACTTTCTTTATATTCTGCCAGATAACACTTGTGTCTGAGGAGTGGAAGTCTGTGACTACATGTACAAAAATGTATCTCTTACTACATGTATAACATGTATTTCAGATGAGGGCTTGATAATGAGACTGCCAAAAGAGGATGTAGCCGCTGATATAGCTAACTTCCTTGCAACAGCAGACAACAGTAGTGCTGCCGACTCTGGGATTGTAGAAAGCCCACAGCACGACAGCCAATCAGACGCAGTGGAAGGGTCCCTCAAGGATAGCCCCTGGGCCCCCTCCAGACAGGACAGTTTTGAGGAGAGAAATAGGCACTGGCAGGGATCTGTGGCCAGGGCTTACCTGGACAGTGTCAGATTCAGGTTTGTGATGACTGAATACATGTACATGTACATGGCATACATATCAAGACAAATTTACGTTTTGGTTTGGATACGAAAAAGTGCCATATTTTGTTAGTGTTTATGTGATTTGTAGAGCCGTTTTCGTCTTCAATAGTATGAAATTTCTTGGCCTTGGGACTTGACATGTCTGGGCTATGTACAGAAATTTTTCCATCTGGTGTGTCCAATCTTTGATATTCCTGCATATTCCTGGACATAGTCCAGAAGTGCCAGTGTCATTTCCAGTTTCATGGGTGTGTCTGGATTAAGAAATTCCTGGAAATTTGAGTTTTCATGACCTGTACCCGTACCTGAATTACTTGTTCAAATAATGGTTGATATTCAATAAGGTTAAAAGCATCTTTGAACTTTGATGATGTTTAATTGTGCTTACCTGTACAGATGAGTCATGCAGTTAATATATATTTGTGAAAACAGAGAGGGACAGAGAAACGGAAGAGGGAGAGAGAGAGGGAGAGGGAGAAGGATATAGTAAAAATGATACATTCGTGCATCATGCAAACTGTACATGATTGTATGTTCCCAGGTCCAGAAGAGAAAGTGGCCAACAAGGCCCTGAGGCAGACAAGACCAAAACTAGTGACTTCGACGACAAGGCTGATGGGATAGTTGTGAGTCACACCTCGCCCGTTCACAACAGGGTGCGAGCGTTGTCGGGGAGGAGCGTGGGGTCGTTTGACCTCGGAGCGGAGATGGCGGACTACATCCACGAGGCCGCACAGATGATCCGATTGGCCCTTGAAAACGAGGCTTGCGGCAGCTTCGAGGCAGCGTTTGGGTACTACAAGTCTGGTGTGGAGATGCTGCTCAGGGGTGTGCAGAGTATGTGGCTGTTGTGTTACATATTTCTGTAATTTCAAGCTCAAAATGTCAAACCACTGAAAATAAAAAGACATGAAGAATAGCCACTCTACAGCTAAAGCGGGTTTCTTACCGAGCCACACATATCGGCAAAAGACATTCGCTTACACTCGCCAAATGTCTCCAACATTTCGCCAACAATGAGCAATTGCTCGTCCGAAACGGCAAATGTTTTGAAATTCTTTTTTTTAAATTCCAGTTGGCAAAAAGTCAATTGCAAACAAGTATGATCTCTTTTTGATGAATCTTGATCATTTTGCCTTGGTTTGTAATTCAGTGGCAACACTGCAACTTCCAATGAATTTATTTTGTATCTGATGGGCCCAAACTGAAGATGTTACATTCTGGGAGAAACCATTTTGTCTGATGGGGTCATGTAGTTTACCCTTGCATCGCCCATCAGTCTGACCGCTAGGTAAATTGGCGAAAAAAATTGCAGCAACAGTTTGTCTCCCACATGTGCGGCTCAGTGGGATACCTGGGATGGGGATTCAATCCATCTTTGATCTGTTCTTTGCATCATTTATAAATTCTCTACGACAGTGTGTTGTTGTGACAAGAGCTCTAATGTGTTCAAAGATGACACCAACAAGACCAGAAGGGAAGCCGTCCGTAGGAAGACAGCCCAGTACCTGCTGCGAGCAGAGGACCTGTATAACAGGCATCTACCAGGGACAACAGCTAACAGCAACAGATGGGCAGTAAGTCACCATCAGTGAGCTATCGTGTAAATAGAGAACACAAAACTGTGTATTCTGTTATTTCCGTATCACTTGAGGTACCAGCCTGACTACAGGCCAGATCTCCCCAAGGCTGTTGGCCGATCCAACCCACGGTAGGGCTGGGACTGAGGGTGATGCAGAATACACTGTTGTATTCTTTATGTCATGCCAACCCAAGAAAACAAACATTTAAATGCAAGATGTGCCAGAAAAAAATTAGAAACATATCCAGCGTCTGAATCTGGTATTCAAATTTTGATGGAGGTGCACAATGTCATTTTTTTAAAAGTACTATTCATGAGGTGAATGATATCTTTTATTTTAGCATGCTTCACATTGTTGATTTGTTGGATGAATACTTTAATTGTACTCATCTGTTCCATTGACTGTTCCACAGACTGACAGTGTGGACCTGGACCCAGTCACTGCACATCTGTGTGGTCCAACTTCTGACCTTCAGAACTACAAGGTCATTGGTGTTGTCGACAAGGTGAGTGCATCAGTGCCTATGCCATGATTATCAGACACCCGAACACTTGTCCCCTTTGTTACCTCTGTGAAAAATGGAGATATTGTTTTTGGCATGTCTCCTGTCTTTCTGTGTGTGTGTCTGCCATCTTTATGTTCCCAAGTAGTTGTGATCAGTATACCTTAAGAAATCCTGGAAGCATTGGAATGATATTTGGTATTGGTAGGTGTTGGAAAGATGAAGCTCAGGGTCAAGATTGGGCCTCCTGGTATGTGACCTTGGTACTTGGGTAGAACTTCCAGTTGTTGTTTTTTTTTCTATTTGCTTTTGGACAGACAGGGACAATGTGGCACTGCACTCAAGTTTTGTAACTTATATTAACAGTGCCGCATACACGGTACTAGGGCTGGGTACCGGTACAGAAAATTCAGGTCCAGGTCCGGTTCAGGTGCAGAGGATCAGGTCCAGGTCCGGACCTGAACCTGGACCTGATGAAGTATGACTCATACCAATGGTCCATTTCACTACAAAGAAATCTGTTTGGTGGAGTATTAGACTTACACTGGCATTGTAAAATCCCACAACGCTAACTGCACCTGTACGATTGGCTGTAAAACTTGTTAGAAATTACTATAAACTCTACTCTACTTCACTCTTGTTATTTTCTTCCACCTGCAAGCGCCAAAACGTTTGAATGCCTGATAAAATAATCTGTTGATTTTCTAATCGGTCCAACATCCGGTCCACCTAATTTTTTCAGGTCCGGTTTTTCTGGACCGGTCCAATAAGAAAAACCGGTTTTGTACCGGTACGCTGTACCGATACCCAGCCCTACACGATACCCATTTTTACACCTGGGTGAAGTGAGGAAAGTCGTGTAAAGTGCCTTTCCCAAGGGCACAACGTCGGGGACACGGCGGGGATCGAACTCAGGACCTATAGATTCCGAGCCGAACGCTCTACCAGTTACGCCACGCCCGACGCCACATGTTGCACCTTTTGTCTTGCCATGGTCTTGATTTTTTGGAGGCAGATAGCTTTTGTTGGTGGTGTTGGTTTTTGCATTGTAGAAGTTCATTGTCCAAATTTAAATGCTGAATTTTTTTCTGGTACATTCCTGCATATAAGGTATTTTTTCATCAAATAGGAGATTGTTGGTTCCTGAACTAAATGGTAAAACATTACCTCTAGGAAGCACAATGGTTAATACCTGGAGTGATTACTCAAATTCAATGACACATTGTGTTCTTTGCTTTTGCAGGTTGCCTTAGTGATTGACATAACCACCAATAATACATACGTAATCAAGGTAAGTTGTTCAGTTTTTATCTTTACTGTTGTACAATCGACACAGCTCTGCTGCTTGGCTACATGGATCAAATTTAGTGGATCCTAGGATTAGCCACAGCTTAGACATGCTGGGATTACATTCATCATTTCGGATGGTGAGGTAAAGCCAGCGTCCCTGTCTATAAGGGAGCTTCAGGCTTAGTCCTAAAGCAGCAAACCTCTGTATGTAACAGAACTCAACACACCTATCGAGAAGAGTAGGGGTGCAGGCGAACATGCAAGCTGTACTGAAGATGCATTTCACTACCAGCTAACGAAAAAGCGTCATGCTTTGTCCTTGTCTCAGAATCAACTGTTTTATAAGTTACAGTTATGTATTTTGCTGTGGAATTAGCAGTTATGTTCTTTATGTTTCTGGACATGTATTAGGTTCTTCAGAAGGATAGCGGTAACCATACATGTCACAAAAGCATAGTTCCTGCTAGAATTCCCTACATGGTCCAGCTGTACTGTTACTACACCACCGAACATGCTGTGTTCCTAGTGCTGGAGTATGCAGCAGGTAAAAAAGCATCATGCAAATCTTTTTATGTCATTCCTAGGATAACAGTCAATGCGAATGTTTTGGACCAGTCTGTATTTTACTGTATTGTATAGGATTCGAAGTTGTATTGCACAGACTTCCGTATATTGATCCAAGCGCACTTTTCAAATACCGAATTCAGGTGTTAAAGAATTGATGTTGATACAAATTTTGTATGGGGAAACAGAATTCTGTCCACTTCTGGTTCATTTCATGTTAAAATTTGTGTTTCCTTTGGTGGCTGTAGCATAGATAGAATACAACGAAAGTCAAAAGTTGATCCATCATGTGGTACAGAAATTTTAAACTGTGTTCTATTCTATATTTGATGGAGCCTATTAAGCACTTAGTCTGTTACTTCATGAATGATTTTTAAGAGATTTATCATCATTCTGATGGCACCTTTCTACATCCACTGGTTAAGACTAAGTCTTGATGTTTGATGTTTTAGGAGGAAAGCTGTGGAGCAGCATCAGTGGGTACCTCCACCAGCACAGCACCTTCGGCCAGGACAGCGGGGAGTTCCAAGAGCGTAGCCTGGAGGAGGGCTCCCACCCCTCCCACGGCAGGACTTCCAGCACCGTGGAACACGCTTCTGCCACATCCAGCAACAAAACCCTCAGCCCAAAACATCAGCCATCTCTCAAGTCTGGAGACAATCCCGAGAACGATGCGTCACCAGAAGACTTGTTACTGGCACAGATTGATCAAGAGTTGCAGTTGGAAAAGACGACAGATGACCACAGGGACACTTCGATGGACGATGACCTGACGGCAGGGCCAGAGCCGGTCAGCAGTTACGTGGACCTGTTCCACCAGTACGAGAAGGAGCGGGATCGCGCGAGCAGCTTCTCTAGCGACCTCGCCAGCCCCGTGTACGGTGACGAGTACGTCTTCGATGACAGACACAGAAGTATGACCAGCGACAGCCTGATATCTCCGGTCAAACTGCGAGACAGAGACTCTTCCTTTCTCAGTGATGTTGGCGATGCGAGTGCCATACTTGCACAGGAAGACAACGCTGAGGAACCAATGGTGCACAGCAACAGTGGTACGTTCCTCCCCACTAAGGTTCCCATTGCAGACATGCATGTGTTCAGTATTGAGAGTATGGAAGAGGAAGACTTTACATCTGTTCTGGAGCTGAACAAGAAGAACGAAGAGTTCAAAAGTATCTACGACTCCGTCGTTGCTGAGGAAAATGAGATGGAGAGAGATCCCTTTGAGCTTGGTGAGGGTGATGAGTTTGGAACAACAGAGCAACATGTAGACATGAGAGTAGATAATTTACAAACAGATGCAAGTGAATCAGAACATTGTCTTATAGAGAAGACGGGTGTAGAATGTGAACATAAAGAGGAAGACGAAGGTAAAGACAAAGATGTTGAAGTTTTCTCTCATAGTGAGACAGGTCTCAATGACGAAAATGCAAATGGAATGATTGAATGTGTCACAGAAGATTCTTCTGAAGAAGGTACAAAGTCTACTGTAGTGTCAGACAGAAAATCAGAGTCAAACAGATTACAAAGAGAAAGGGTAGAGTCAGAAGAAGTGGTCAGTGAAGGAACATGTCTGTCAGAACACAATGACCAAACTGTTGCAAACAAACATGACGTTGAGACCGGAAGGGACAAAGAAATGGACTCCTGTGGGCCTGCTCCCTCTGATATGGATGCAAGACTGAATGAAATGGAAATGGAAGGAGAAACAGTTCTCCCAAGTACAGCACAGAGAACAGGTTCCCTTGTTTCTGATGATGTCATTGATTCGTCACTGACCCCTTCACTACCTTGTGAACCTGGTACTTTGCCACAGTCTGACCCTGGTTCCACAGGGGTCCCTCCTGGTTCCACAGGGGAAGAGTCCAACCCCTTGAGTGAAGAACAGCAAAAGGTCCTGGACAAACTAATGCAGATGCGACCTGCGGGCAGGAAGCATTCTTACAAGAAAGGTTCTTACAACATCCGGGTGAATCCAATGGAAGACATGGACCAGGAAGAGGGGGTGGACGAGGATGTATTTAAGTTAGAATACCCACCTGTACGGCTAGACATCGACCCCGACGATGCCCCTATTTTGAACACTGGTACCTTCAGTACTACAGTAGCGCTAGAAGGTGACGCAAAGTCTTCTGTGATGATTCATAAGGACACCATCCCCAGTCTGCCTGTAACACCTATAAAGAGGAGGTCCAGCTCGAGCACCTCAAGTGGAACAAAATCTCCCGGGTACATCTCACCAAGGTTGTCGCCACACCAGAGTCCCATAAAACAAACGTCGTCAGGAGACCGCAGAAGGACTAGCGAAGGTAGTCCGAGAGAAAGATTGGGCTCTCTGGACACTTCCACACCAGAAAAGAAACCTGGCAAGTCAGGAAAATTACCTTTGAGAAAACCTTCAGCAGAGAATGCAGAATTGAGACATGACACATCTGGACAGTCCCCAAAACAGTTCAACATCTACTCAGGAAGAAGGGATGAATCATTTATGGATCAGGGGGAGGATGTGCAGCCAAGGAAAAGGACGACGTCTGTCTTGTTTTCACATCTAGATAAATCGGCTAAGTCGTTCCAAGGCATGACGCTGCCTGAGCCGTGTGTGAGACAGTGGGCAGCGGAGATCGTAGTTGCCTTGTCCAAACTCCATCAAAGAGGCATCATCTGCAGGTGAACCTTCCTCTTTTCTTTCAGCTTCTCTCTTGTAAATTTGTAAACTAGAGGTTACAAATTAGTAGACGGTTTGGAAGTACAGAATGAAACACTGGTGGGAATCTTATCTGCAAATGAGTAAATGACAGTATGTGTGACTCTCTGTGTTCTTTTGGGGGGAGGGGAGGAATTTTTATACCAGAAGTAGAGTACAGCATGTACTCAGACTGCTGCATCCTAAGGCACCTGGACAAGATAGGCTAAAGCTATGATCATGACTTAATCAATGTGTTCACTTCTTAGTTCTTACTGAACATGAGGCCTATTACAATGTATATCATCATGATGAATTCTTTTGTTTTAATCCCATCACAGAGACCTTAGTCCAGACAATGTGCTTTTGAGTGACAGAGGTAGGTTTGACTTGCGGTTATCACTGTGTTTGATTTTTAAGGAGGGGTTGCTACCCCTTCCCCATCAACCTGATTTTAAGGCACCTTCTCAATGATGGGACCCCCATTTTGTATTCCTTCTGTTGAAAGACGGGTGCAGTCCCAACCGAAAAGTCCTGCTCCCAGGACATGAACTCGTTTTTCCAACCAGTTAAAACCAGGAGCTAAAATGCGAGGTTGCTACCGGTATCAGTTGATCCACAGCAGGGACATCCCTGTTTTACTTATTTATGTGTCATTGGTGACAGAAGTACTTTAGGGCACCCGCCATGTACAAATGAAGATGTTTAAACACAGGATCCCTCTCTTCCTTTCTCAGGTCACATCCGCCTGACCTACTTCAGCCAGTGGACCAGTGTGGACAGGTCCTTCAGCTGGCCATCCAGTCAACAGCTGTATGTGGCACCTGGTAAATGGTTACCTTGATATTGTCTTACTGACGTACAGTTTTTGGGATATGCATATTGTCCTGCAGTCCGCAGTATCACCTTTTGGGATGCTTTGGTATTTCATTACAGATATTGTGGGGTATCCAGCAAAATTCTACGAGGAATTTAGTGATGTCCCATGTTAGACACCATGAAATCATTCGAGGATTCCACCAAATAAAGTGGGGCTGTGATGCATATCATGAAGCCTTCACTGTATCTCATAACCATACACTTTCTCAATTGATGGAAAGCAAAATTGAAATTCAAACATCTACTATTACTATTAGACTAGATTTACCCTAAGGTCCAGTCCTTAGGTCTAGAAAAAAATTATGTTTCTGGTTACTTGACTGTCCATAGCAAATACCTGTTGACCCTAATGCCTTTTTTTCTGGTCGCCCGCTGATATACGGCTTAAAATTTTCTATCAGACATCTGAGTGGTGTAATTCAAACAGGCTTTAAAACCTGTGGATTATTTGGATAGATGAGATAAAAAGGTACGTGCAAACCTGCATTAGTTCTATGCTGTTTTTGTAATTGATGTACATTGTGTTTATATTCCTGTTGCAGAAGTGGCAAGTGTGTTCAGGGTGACGCCGGCTTGTGATTGGTGGAGCTTGGGGGCTTTGTTGTTTGAACTTCTCACAGGAAAGGTCAGTTAAGAATTTCTTTTTGAACAGATGATGTGTCTTGTTGTGTGTACGTGTGTGTGCATGGGTCTGTGTGTGTGTGTGTGTGTGTGCGTCTGTGTTCCTATGTCTGTTTTTCCCCAATCACAATTACAGACTCTGAGGTACTGACATACTAGGCACATTGCATGAACTGATAAAAGGTTGATCTTTCAAGCACATTAGATTTTAACATTTCACAACTGATCAATCTTCTATTAATGATGTCTTTAAAGAAGGTCTTACAGACATTTTCATAATCACAAAGAATTCACTCAGTAGAAAATACAAGAAAAGGAATTTTTGTGTTAGCTTGACATTGTCTGCAAACTATTTTGTTGTTATTGTTGTTGTGACTTGTACTTAACTGTAAGTAGCTGTTATATAAATTATGTAGACCTTACGAAAGTAGCTGTACTTTTGTCGTGTCAATAAAGATTTCATTCATACATGTATAATGGTCTTCATTTATTCATTAATGTGTACAGGCACTACTGGACTGCCATCCAGCGGGCATCACCTCCCACACCAGTCTGCACATCCCCGAGCACGTCTCCACGGAGGCACGCGGCCTCCTGCAGCAGCTGCTGCAGCCCAACGTGTCCGAGAGGCTGGGCAGCGGGATCGATGGGGCCGAGGACATCAAGGCACATCCCTTCTTCAGAGACATCAACTGGGAGGAGCTGAGGGAATGAGAAGTATGTGAAATTGTGGACCTGTTACATGATCAACTACACGGTTCCCCAGTCTTCCCTGTATGAAAAAAGCTAGGTCATGTGCAATAAGCATGGAAAAAAGGCATTCTGTTGTGTGTCAGTAGTTCGGGGCAAAGGACATCAAGGCACATCCCTTCTTCAGGGACATCAACTGGGAAGAGCTGAGGGAATGAGAAGTACGTGTAATTGTGGACCTAATACATGGTTGCAGGGTTCTAGCAAGCATCCATCCTTTGATGGAATTTTGATGCAACTGGGGATGGAAAAAAAATTGCCCATTCTGTCTCTGTGACAGACAAAAATCTAATGATATTTGAAAAATGAAATTTTGCAAAGATCTTCAGAAATTTAGCACAGATACCATTACCCCAAGCTGAGTCTACTCTACCAGCAAAGTGTGCCCCTCAAAATGCAGGAAATAGTGTTTTAGAGGGTCTAGATTTTCCCAAACTTCTAGGATTGTTGCCCCTTACCCGCTTGACAGGGTTTCCATTCAAAATCCAGAGGATAGGAAAAATTTCAAGCTGGCTAGAACACTGCATGATTGACAACACAATTCCCCAGTTTTCCCTGTATGGGAAAAATCTAGACTAGGTCTTGTGCAATAAGCATGGATAAAAAGGCATTCTTTTGTCGGATGTTGTGTCAGGTATCGGTATTACACGTAAACTGCTCACTAGTACAGACAAGCATACAACTGACTCAAATGAGTTGTCAGTGCTAAAACAATGCTGAATGTCTGTGCTTAGTAAACTTTGAAAGTAATCTGTATTTAAAAAAATCCATTGTAACAAATGAAGAGTAGGTATTGGTGGCTTTGGGTCCGTTCCAGTACTACTACTAGTGTGAAAGAATAAAAATTGTGACTCCTGGTATATGACTGAGTTACAGTTTCAGATAAGGGATGTCATCAGCATTGTTGACCTACTGTTGTACATGTAGCAAAAGATGTTGGTAGATTTGGATTGCATTAAAAGTATTCCAATCAAGTTCACATATCATGTTCAATTGGCAACGTCAATTTGTAGTACCTGTAAATGTCTTAATGTCCAGAAAGTGCCATAGGGTTGTAGAGCCAGCGTCTGAACTTGCCATTTCCTACAATGCTAGGATAATAGCAGGTATATGTAGGGGGACTAGGATATGTGGATTGCAACCATGTGAAGTTACTCAATACACTTTGATTCACACTCGTGCATGTACTCACGGGCCACTATTGTTGCACGTGTGTATTTACGCTAACCCCACATGTATGCATCTCCTTGCTCTGCTCTTAATTTGCATGCATTAGTGCATTTTCACTTGCACTTTTCTCAGCATAAAAGTAAACATGCTTTTCGCAAACCCAAAAGTTGAAGGCATTTAGACACATACAGATTCGGATATCAATATAGCTCCATCAAGTGTGCTTCTTCAATTTAGGTGGTGTCCAATTGTGTGGAGTTATTGCAGTGGGAATGCACTGGTGCAAAGATAGTGATACGCGAATAAATGTGTCAATCGTGTGTATTGAGTAACTTCACGTCATGCTTATCCTCATTACAGGTAACCAAATATAGCTCATGTACAGAGGTGTACAGTTGTATATATACAATTGTTATGTATAGAAGCTGTTGTATCGTGTTAAAGGCAAGCATCAAATGTTATAGTTCTGTTTATCCTTTCTTTTGTTGTCAACTAGAGTTCAGTGACTGCATACTTTTATCAAACTTGTTTCAGAATTCCATTTTCAGCCAATTCTGAAGGCTTTGTTCAAAAATTGCTCTGCTTAATACAAAATGCTGGTATTTGTAGAATCATTATGGTTTTTATCAACTTTCCCAATAAACTTGTCATATTTGGAGCCTCTACATTTGAAGACTCTATTTATACCTAATAATATTCATACCCACCTACACTGTAATGCCTTGGTTGTACTTGCAAACGGGTCCTATGGGTTGATTTTTCGGCTACAGCCCCCTTTGCAATTGTGACCCAGGCATAAGTGACAATGTTATTCTGATGAAAATTCTTGCTGAGCTATCATCATAATACCTTTGTTATCTGGTAGGAACTTGTGACATGATGTAAATTAAGTGAATTGTGTAAATCAAGATGTGATATAAATCATCAAATGAATACAGACATCCCGTAATTTTGTATCAAATGATCAGAACATGATACTCATATCAAATGTATTGAGTATATATTAGAAAAGACAGTATGGCGTGAATATTCTGCAAGTCATGTTGTTGTTTACACTTACTAAGAGAAGGATTCCTATTGGATGTATGGGATTGTGGAACTCTAGTTACTTGTAAAAGGTAACATCAGGCTGCACTGATTTGCTTGTATGGATGACATTCTTGTGTCCATCAATGTTGTTGTTTTTTTAAAGAAAAACTGACTGACTACTTCTATTTTTCAAACATTGAGAAAAGATGAAGGATAATTGGTCCACATTGAGATAAATTGACATGAATAATCATACAAGAATATCATCTGTGAAAACAAATCAGTGTGGCCTCATAAAAAGATGAATATGCAATACACCGGAAGCAATGCCTTATGACTGTATATAACATATCAGATATTAATTTTTTGTTAGTAATCGCGACTCTTGCTGTTCGATGAAAATTCCATGTTTCTTGAAAATTATCAATGGGATGCTATTTGTAAAGTCTTTGTGTATCATATTATTCCCATGCTTTATATGTTGCCATACTATAGCCTGTGCAATCCTCTGCTATTGAGACAGTAAAGATGACTTATTAATGTATCAGTACCAAATTGAATATTGTTGTTATTACCTCCATGAAAAATGGAGGTATTGTTTTTTGGAATGTCTGTGTGTGCATGTGCTTGCTTGTTTGTGTTTCTGGATATTTGTGGTCAGCATAACTTAGGGGCTGGATGGATTGTAGTATTTTTGGTATGTCGGAGTTGGAAAGACCAAGGTCAAGTTCCCCCCCCCCCCCATGTAATTGTGCTATCGTCACCATTTCCATTTTCCAGCTCACTAGCCAATTTGCAATGGGCAATGTCACATATAAAGGGTTGATAACGTGTTTACTTCAATGGATAGTTTTCAACTACTCACGCACTCACCGGTTTATCGTCTGTGCGTACATGCCTATTTGTCTTTACTCTTTAAGCAAATGTTTCAATCGGCTGGCTGGTAGTGGCAATTTTTACATCTCTAACTCCTTTCACCCAGTCACAATAGTGAAGGCCACTTTTGGCACTACTAGCCACCCCCAAACCTCTGCTTGGAGAATAATATGTCTTATAGATTATATGTCTTAAGAGAAAGTCAAGGACTTGCATACATCTCACATACACTGACACAGCAGTTTGCATAACAGCAGAAAAAAGCATAGCCCATAACAGTGTTGTACTATTCAGTATTCTCTGACAAAGCTTTATTCACACCATACACATTTTTGATAACTTATTTACAAATACATTCTTTTCCAGACAGTGATCTTCAGTATCTCATCTGATGCTTTACAATAGTTCCTAAAATTCTTTATAAAAATAGATGTCTTTTATGTCTTTATAAGTCTTCTGTCTTCTCCCCCTTGCCTAAAAGGAAAAAAAAAAAGAATGTAAGACAGGAGTCATAACAGGAGTAACAACTATTTAGTATATACAGATTTATTTTTGTTACAGCAAGTATTACCATATGGACTATTCCTATCCGCGTGTGTGTATGTGAATGTGTGTAGGTATGTGTATGTATATATGTTTGTGTGTACATGTGAATGAACATTTCAGATTGACAATAATACATGTTTAAGGGCTGAAAATAATCTTCCTAACCACCTCCTGATTTTTCTTTCATAATACAGCCCAACTTTGTCAGCATATCATACAGGCCAACAAGTAAAACCAGCCTTACTAACCGTGTTCTCTAGTCAAACTCATCGTCGGAGGCCTCCTGTCTGCTGCAGCAGCAGAAGAACCTCTTCCACCACTTCCTCCTCTTCTTTCCTACAAGTCGTAAAAAAATTACCCATGACTGAATGGGTTTTCTTATCATAAGGCCATGTTGATTTGATTATGTGGATAACATCATATGGGAACCACCAAACTGATGTGAGCGTGCAAATAAAAAAGTTTGGCCAAAAAAAAGTGTAGCCGTGGTACTGAAAGTAGTCCTGCCCAACAGAAAGAAACAAGTCTATACTGATGAATTTGAGGAGTTGTTGTCCTTACCTGAAGCATATTCCGATCCACTTGAGGAGAGACTGTCAGACTCCTGGTCATAGCTGGTGTAGTCATAGAAGCTGCTGACACCACTGCTGTAGCTCTCATCCTGGGTGACAGTCTCGTCCCGGCTGGCAGTCTCATCTCGGCTGGCGGTCTCGTCTCGGCTGGCGGTCTCGTCTCGGCTGGTGAAGTCATAGAGGCTGCTGACACCGCTGCTGTCTTGGCTGGCAGAGTCTGTCTCCTCCCGGCTGGACTCCTCCTCTGCATCTTCTTCCTGATGACGATGATTGGTTTATTATTCAGTTTATTATTCAGTAAATAGAATTTTTATTCAAAAGGAACATACCTGGCAGCCAGAAGGCTGAATTATGTATAATATTACAGACATCCATAATAAGTAAACACCAATACATCCAAGTACATATAATTTAAAATACCTGGCTGGTGTCATCTTCTTCCTCGCTGGAGTCAGCTTCTTCCTCGCTGCTGTCTTCTCCTTCATCATCTGCTTCGTACTCAGCATCCTCGCTGCTGGTCTCCTCCTCTGCTGGGCTGTCCATGGCACTGCTGTCCTCTGCTGGGCTGTCCACGGCACTGTTGTCCTCCCCTGCTGGGCTGTCCACGGCACTGCTGTCCTCTGCTGGGCTGTCCACCGCACTGCTCTCCTCTGCTGGGCTGTCCACCGCACTGCTCTCCTCTGCTGGGCTGTCCACCGCACTGCTCTCCTCTGCTGGGCTGTCCTCCTTCTCTGCTGAGCTGTTCTCTGCTGGGCTGTTGTCCACGGCTATGTCCATATAATTAAATCAACATGGCCTAACTACTTGCTTCAATCAAATACCTTCATGCCAAAGCAAAGCAGAAAAAAAAACAGCAACAACTACACAACTACATCCGCTATTATATGGACAATGATATAACAGTTATGAATACACCTTTGAAATATTGCTGCCTGGGTCGTCTGAAAATTGCTAGACGCACTTTGTGTAGCCGTGGTACTGAAACTTAAGTTAGTGAAAGCATTTCCACCGGCCAAAAAAAAAACAATCCTGTACTGATGAATTTGAGAAGAAAGTTGTTGTCCTTACCTGAAGCATATTCCGACTCCTCCGTCTCTGCTGGGCTGTCCACGGCACTGCTGTCCTCCTCCGCTGGGCTGGGTCCTTCCTGAAAGAGAATGGTGGGCTTCACGGCTTCGTCCATCGCTGGTAGCCGCTTGGCCCGGTTTTCGCACAACTTCCTCCAGGCGTCGCGCCGGTGAGCGAGTCTACCTGCGATGGCGCATGCTGTGCCGACCACAGGTGACTCGGGCTGACTGTCAGACATCGTTGGATAGTGTCGGTCAGGATCGTAACTGTGTGGAACACTGAGACTGCGGAGCTCTTCAAGAGAACGTCCGTCCGCGGTGAAGTCTCTCGCGGAATGAAGCAAACAGAAGGTTGCCCCGGCTAACCATGCCGTACAATGGCGTTCCAGAACATATGACCGTTAGAAGCAACGTTCGCAAGTTCGATTTGCCCCACTCCCCATCCTCTGCCCCCCTCCCCTTTGGCGTGAAAAAAATGCGCATTTATGAAATAAATACAAAAACACAACTAAATCAAGTTTAAAACCATAACTGTACGAGTACATAATCCTTCTCAATCGATAATCATTGACACCTGTCCATTGAGAAATGACTGGCCGAGTTGTCACGTTAGTTGAAATGAAACAGAGGGCGTGTACGTTCGAATCCGACGTAACGTTAACGTTACATTTGATAGCCCTCAAAGTATTCTCATTTCCAACACACACAGATAGACAACGGATATTTTAACTCTAACTTACAATGGAGACCCTTAAAGACTGTGAGATCCTCTAAAATAAGGCTTTATTTTCAGGCTAGAAACGGTGACCTGTGGGGTCACTGCCGTATGAACAAGGTCGCGTTCGAATGGCCACATTGACTTTCCCACCGTAAACACATGTTTGTGTACCCCAAAGGAAAGTAAGGAAAGAGTCTTTACCGATACAGAAGCCGAGTATCCTACGTTTTGTCCAGTTCAACACGGCTGTTAGTCACACAGTTGTCAGGATAACCAGATGATGAAGTTGACATCGTGCACAAATCTCCGTAACACACACATGCTCTGTGACACCGCACTTATCAACAAACTGGGCAGGCAGTCCTTGCAAACCCGAAAGAAGAATATCAGGCTCACAAGTCACAACCATGTACAAAATCATCCACAACAACATTCCTGTCCCACAAGCGTCCAAGATTGGTCCTGGCGACTTGAGATGATGCTCTCGCCGCAGCAACCACGCTTTCAAACTGCAGACCATTGCGACTTGCGAGTAACAAATCCAACTACTAACGTTACAGACTCTCGTTTTCCCCTCGCACTATCCAGGAATGGAAGAAACTTGATCCTGGTGTGGCGGAGGTGGGGTCCGTCTCTCCAAGTTCAAAACTGAACTGGGGAGGGCCTTGCTGCATTGAGTCGGCCCTACACGTCCTTATATATCGTTATAAGTAAATTTTATACCCACTAAACTCACTCATAAAACACCCACAGCTCAGTTGTTCATGTTGCTTAGTGTCGTTACCTTTATTTCCCTATGTTTATTTGTTCCGATCACCTGTTACTGACACGTGCGCACTGCTAGACATTTGAGGCGATCGTTACACTAAATGCACTTGTCTTCTCTTGCACCCACAAATCGTCAATGTTCGACAGTGCATTTACTTTTATTTCCCTATTTTTATTTGTTCCGATCACTTGTTACCGTAACAAATGCGCACTGCTAGTGATACCTGTTATGGGGGCTTAGCAGAACAAAAATAAGAACAAGATCCCAATTCGTTGTCGTCATTCATTTATCAGTCACCACTCACCAATCATATTGTGCTTAGTTGAAACGATCCCCTCCTCATCCTAGAAAAGAAACCATCATGTTTTTCAAAACATCAGGGGGGAAACTCAAACGTATGTTTGAAATAATGCATTTTTACATTGAAGTAAAGCATGATTTCATTTCAACCTATTTGGTGACAAACCGGGCTGCTTTAACTTGCTTTGTGTTACTTGAGCGTCGAAGTGAACAATAGATACGTACAAATAACGTACAAACTTGTAAAAACTTAGTTATTGTATCATGTTCCATTATTGGTCAAGACGAGGGGGTGTCGTATTGTAAGAAAAGTATATGGTTTTATCAAAAAGTAATAAAATAAGATCTTTCTGTTCTGTGTTTAATTCATTTAGCCACTTTCAACTAATTGAATTTGTACCTTAAGCCTCACATCGTAGAACAATGATAAAACGGAGACAGAAAGATCATACTACACCCCCTCGCCTTGTCCAATAATCGAACATTCCACACTTCCCCATCAGTTGTGACGTTATATTGTGTTGCCTAGCTGCGTTTAGAACAACAAAGTTCCACTAGCTTATTTGGCGATAGTCACTGATCACAGACTCGTGACAATTGCACGTACATAATGTGGAAGTTTCTAATTACGCTTACGAGCTGCTTCTGTATGAAGCGCTCCAACAAGGTGTCCCCTGTGGAGGATGGAGATGTGAAGGAAAAGACAGCACCGGAAGAGGAGGAGATGGTCCGCGGGACCACCGGTGAGTCCGTGCAGTATAAGACACTGCGTTAACGACGTCTCCTGTTTATTGTTTTTGATTATCGGAATTATCCCACAGAATCAAAATGCGGTCGTTATACGAAGTGGTTCTCTTTTTAGTCTAAACTGCTTGTGGTGAGTTTGTGATGGAAGGGGGTGGTTGAAGACCTATCCAATCACATCCTTTAGGTAACGTCTACTAGATGCTCGGTCACGAGCAGACGCCGATGACTAGATCATACATGTTGCCGTAAAATGTATGCTGCCACCGACATTGACTACATTTTCGCGTATTCTTTGAATTGTTCCAGAATGTTCAATGGTGACCGCACAGCCTCCAATGTCGCAGCCAAGGTCAAGCAAGTCGTCGGCCGACGTCCTTGCTGAGCTTCGACAAGACGGCCTGTTGCCCCTCAACACCCGGGGCGAGTCCGTCGCTTTCCAGGTGCCGCTAGTGAACCCCGCCTCCGAGCCCGACGCGCCCCCTCGCCGCCCAGTCAAGCTTGCAAAACTGGAGGAAACTCTCCAGGAGAGGCGCGAACGTATCAAGAAGGAGCCCGCGGGATCACGCACTCAACTTAGACAGCAACTCAGCGACGCTGCCAACAGACGTGACGTGAGTTATATCATATCATATCATATCATATCATTTCTAGTCAACGAGTGGATCATCATCGCAGAAATTTGACAAATTCTGATGATACAAACAATCGGAAAGAAAAGACAGACGAAAAGCAGAGAACAATAATAGGCTGTGCACAGTTGAAGGCTTGAAGCTCTGAGCTAAATCGCTTTGTTTATATTCGTCTGAACAGGAGATGTTACAGAATAGATCACGGAAACTTGCAGAGAGCTCTAGGAGAGCAAAGGCCAAGTCAAGGGCAGCAAAGAAGGAGCGCAAGAGCACAGCCTTTGTTATCTCCTCTGTCAGCGACACGGACGCCATCGTTTCCCGAGACTCGGAGAAGGCGCAGGCTTTGGAGAAACGTCTTAGCAAGAGGAGGAAACGCGTCGCGAAAAGGACCACAGCGGAAGACCTGAAGAAACAGCAAGAGTTAGCAGCTGAACGCAGGAGGGTGAGTTTCTCAGTGCACTCGCTACTGTTGAATATCGACAAGAAGGGCAGGGTCCTTTGTTGTATTGCAGCTGGGATCAACAAAGGGCAACTTTTTGATGGTCTGTGACTTGTAATGTGTGTTCCTAAATTTTGAAAGAGACAAAGATGAACTTTTGGGTAATCTTTTAATTTTTGTCGTCCGCCTGTGCAGGAGAACAGGAAAGAGACAGCATGGAAGGCCAAAATGTCGGGGATGAGCAGCTGGGATAAGGCCCTCGACTTCTAATCGTATTTAGAGGTGCGTAGAAATAGATGTTGTAATAAGGAAATTCTTCTTGTTGGGTTTTAAAATCTACATGCACGAAATCCTAGTTAAAGTATATGTTTTTTTACACACATGTACGTTATTTGTAATCTATTATTCAGTTCGACCTTATACGTAGTACAAAGCTTAAGTTAATGCAGACCGATTGTCTTGCCGCCAAATAGGTTGTTGAAATAAAAACCAAAAATGTTATACATGAATATAAAGAAAATCATTCTTTCAAATATGCGTTTTAGTTTGACATCTAAATGTTTTCAGGTACTTGTAGTTTGAATGTTTTAAAAGTGGTTTACGGAAAGTTTTTTCTTATTTTCCAGAGGGGGAGATCTAGAGACCTGATCTGGACGAGGGGTTGGAGAGTTTATGCTCTGTTTTTGTTAAAATTCATTGAAACATCGAAGAAAAAAGTACAATGTTTCAATACATTTGTCACGCTAAACAACTGTATAAGAAGGGCGTTTTCCTCCAGACATGAATTTTGTTTTTCTGCAAAGAGGTTCAGAATGACACATGTAATTTTTCGCCATCCGTCACGTTAGGTAATTGTACAAGACTAAATGTGCTTTTTCCATTGTTTTTCTGCCATTATTGACTAGCTTTAGAAGTTTCTTTGACTGCAAAATATGCAACATCGTTAAAAAATGACGACTTTTTTTAACATAACGTTCACATCTGGGTTTGTTCTGATAATTTGAAAAAAAAAAGGTTTACAGAAACTGACTGCTGTTGGTTGTAGGTATCAGAAGATACATCTATTATTCTTTCTCCTTCGCAGCGAGGGGTTGAGCACTCGCATGTTGTACAAAACTGTGAATAAAGTCAAACTACGGTTTCCGCATCTTTCAATACGAATCTACGTGTCATCTTTTATCTGAACTTTCTTTAGATACAGAATTTCTTACCTAGATCCTTGTTGTGGTAGAAGTCTCAGGACTGACGTAAGACATCTAATCTATTAACGTTAGTTCAACTTTATTTGAAGGGGACTGAAACTTAGCCCACTATGTCATGACGCTGAAAGCTATCTACCACACAAATGTCAAGACCATATCATATCCGGGACAAGAGTGTACATTGAAAAAACTGCTATGATAGAATATTCTCATTAATTATGCAAATGTATCTAATTTTGCATAATTAGTATTTCATTTTGTACAACATTGTCTAAGGTACCTACATACCAAAAATTATGAAAATCCGTTGTTCCCTTCTTGAGTTATCCGCTTCAGAAGTTTTTGACAAAAATGCCCCTGCTGTCCTAAATCTGGTCGCTAGGGGGGCCAAACTTATGTCACTTCTTTCTGAGCACAAGAGCTATCTAACACCCACCCTTAAATCGTGACCATAGGTTGTTCAGAACACCGGAAGGTGCACTACAGTGCCAAAGGAAGCCGCTAGGGGGCCCAAAATCACATATTTTTCAGCTTTTGTCACACTCTTCCAACACACCATGTATGAAACCAATCCACCCAGCCGTTCTTGAGTTATCTTGATCACAGACACACAGACACACAAACGCTAGTGAAAATATAACCTCCATGACATTTCATGGGGGTAAAAACCGGTTTTGTACCAGTACACTGTACCGATACCCCCCACTACTGTCTAGTATGTAAAAGGTCAAAATCAACCTCTGCTTGCATAGCACCTTACCCTCGAATGGCTACATTCACTTTCTCACCGTAAACACGTGTTTGTGTACCCCAACGGAAAGTAAGGCAAGGGTCTTTAGCGATACAGAGCTTCAGTATCCTACGTTTTGTCCAGTTCAACACGGCTGTCAGTTACACAGTTGTCAGCATAAGCAGATGATGAAGTTTTCTTCATCGTGCACAAATCTCCGTAGACACACATGCTCTGTGACACCGCACTTATCAACAAACTGGGTTGGCAGTCCTTGCAAACCCGAAAGAAGAATACCAGGCTCACTGAACCATGTACAAAATTATCTACAACAACATTTCTGTCCCACAAGCGTCCAAGATTGGTCCTGGCGACTTGAGATGATATGCTCCCGCCGCACCAACTACGCTTTCAAACTGCAGACCATTGCGACTTGCGAGTAACAAATCCAACTACTAACGTTACAGGCTCTCGTTTTCCCCTCGCACCATCCAGGAGTAGAAGAAACTTGATCCTGGTGTGGCGGAGGTGGGGTCCGTCTCTCCAAGTTCAAAACTGAACTGGGGAGGGCCTTGCTGCATTGAGTCGTCCCTACACGTCCTTATATATCGTTATAAGTAAATTTTATACCCACTAAATTCACTAATAAAACAACCACAACTCAGTTGTTCATGTTGCTTAGTGTCGTTACCTTTATTTCCCTATGTTTATTTGTTCCGATCACCTGTTACTGACACGTGCGCGCTGCTAGACATTTGAGGCGATCGTGACACTAACTTCACTTGTCTTCTCTTGCACCCACAAATCGTCAATGTTCGTCTGTGTATTTACTTTTATGTCCCTATTTTTATTTGTTCCGATCACTTGTTACCGTAACACATGCGCACTGTTAGTAATACCTGTTATGGGGGCTTTAAAAAAAATAAGAACAAGATCCCAAGTCGTTGTCGTCATTTATTTATCAGTCACCACTCACCAACCATATTGTGCTTAGTTGAATCGACCCCCTCCTCATCCTAGAAAAGAAAACAAAAGGATCATGTTTTTCAACACATCAGGGGGGAAACTCAAACGTATGTTTGAAATAATGCATTTTTACATTGATTTCATTGATTTCATTTCAACCTATTTGGTGACAAACCGGGCTGCTTTAACTTGCTTTGTATTGGTTGAGCGTCGAAGTGAACGATAGATACGTACAAATAACGTACAAACTTGTAAAAACGTAGTTATTGTATCATGTTCCATTCTTGGACAAGACGAGGGGGTGTCGTATTGTAAGAAAAGTATATGGTTTTAACAAAAAGTAATAAAATAAGATCTTTTTGTTCTGTGTTTAATTCATTTAGCCACTTTCAACTAATTGAATTTGTACCTTAAGCCTCACATCGTAGAACAATGATAAAACGGAGACAGAAAGATAACACTACACCCCCTCGCTGTGTCCCATAATCGAACAGTCCAAACTTTCCCATCAGTTGTGACGTTATATTGTGTTGCCTAGCTGCGTTTAGAACAACAAAGTTCCACTAGCTTATTTGGCGATAGTCACTGATCACAGACTCGTGACAATTGCACGTACATAATGTGGAAGTTTCTAATTACGCTTACGAGCTGCTTCTGTATGAAGCGCTCCAACAAGGTGTCCCCTGTGGAGGATGGAGATGTGAAGGAAGAGACAGCACCGGAAGAGGAGGAGATGGTCCGCGGGACCACCGGTGAGTCCGTGCAGTATAAGACACTGCGTTAACGATGTCTCCTGTTTATTGTTTTTGATTATCGGAATTATCGCACAGAATCAAAATGCGGTCGTTATACGAAGTGGTTCTCTTTTTAGTCTAAACTGCTTGTGGTGAGTTTGTGATGGAAGGGGGTGGTTGAAGACCTATCCAATCACATCCTTTAGGTAACGTCTACTAGATGCTCGGTCACGAGCAGACGCCGATGACTAGATCATACATGTTGCCGTAAAATGTATGCTGCCACCGACATTAACTACATTTTCGCGTATTCTTTGAATTGTTCCAGAATGTTCAGTGGTGACCGCACAGCCTCCAATGTCGCAGCCAAGGTCAAGCAAGTCGTCGGCCGACGTCCTTGCTGAGCTTCGACAAGATGGCCTGTTGCCCCTCAACACCCGGGGCGAGTCCGTCGCTTTCCAGGTGCTGCTAGTGAAACCCGCCTTTGGGCCCGACGCGCCCCCTCGCCGCCCAGTCAAGCTTGCAAAACTCGAGGAAACTCTCCAGGAGAGGCGCGAACGTATCAAGAAGAAGCCCGCGGGATCACGCACTCAACTTAGACAGCAACTCAGCGACGCTGCCAACAGACGTGACGTGAGTTATATCATATCATATCATATCATATCATATCATATCATATCATTTCTAGTCAACGAGTGGATCATCATCACAGAAATTTGAGAAATTCTGATGATACAAACAATCAGAAAGAAAAGACAGACGAAAAGCAGAGAACAATAATAGGCTGTGTACAGTTGAAGACTTGAAGCTCTGAGCTAAATCGCTTTGTTTGTATCCGTCTGAACAGGAGATGTTACAGAATAGATCACGAAAACTTGCAGAGAGCTCTAGGAGAGCAAAGGCCAAAGCAAGGGCAGCCAAGAAGGAGGGCAAGAGCACTGCCTTTGTCATTTCCTCTGTCAGCGACACGGACGCCATCGTTCCCCGGGACTCGGAGAAGGCGCAGGCTTTGGAGAAACGTCTTAGCAAGAGGAGAAAACGCGTCGCGAAAAGGATCACAGCGGAAGACATGAAGAAACAGCAGGAGTTAGCAGCTGAACGCAGGAGGGTGAGTTTCTCATTGCACTCGTTACTGTTGTATATCGACAAGAAGGGCAGGGTCCTATGTTGTATTGCAGCTGGGATCAACAAAGGGCAACATTTTGATGGTCTGTGACTTGTAATATGTGTTCCTAAAATTTTGAAAGAGACAAAGATGAACCTTTGGGTAATTCTTGACCTTTGTCGTCCGCCTGTGCAGGAGAACAGGAAAGAGACAGCATGGAAGGCCAAAATGTCGGGGATGAGCAGCTGGGATAAGGCTCTCGACTTCTAATCGTATTTAGAGGTGCGTAGAAATAGATGTTGTAATAAGAAAATTCTACTTGCACGAAATCCTAGTTAAAGTATATGTTTTTTACACACATGTACGTTATTTGTAATCTATTATTCAGTTCGACCTTATACGTAGTACAAAGCTTAAGTTAATGCAGACCGATTGTCTTGCCGCCAAATAGGTTGTTGAAATAAAAACCAAAAATGTTATACATGAATATAAAGAAAATCATTCTTTCAAATATGCGTTTTAGTTTGACATCTAAATGTTTTGAGGTACTTGTAGTTTGAATGTTTTAAAAGTGGTTTACGGAAAGTTTTTACTTATTTTCCAGAGGGGGAGATCTCGAGGCCTGATCTGGACGAGGGGTTGGAGAGTTTATGCTCTGTTTTTGTTAAAATTCATTGAAAAATCGAAGAAAAAATATATGGTTTCAATACATTTGTCACGCTAAACAACTGTATAAGAAGGGCGTTTTCCTCCAGACATGAATTTTGTTTTTCTGCCAAGAGGTTCAGAATGACACATGTAATTTTTCGCCATCCGTCACGTTAGGTAATTGTACAAGACTAAATGTGCTTTTTCCTGACATTGTTTTTCTGCCATTATTGACTAGCTTTAGAAGTTTCTTTGACTGCAAAATATGCAACATCGTTAAAAAATGACTACTTTTTTTAACATAACGTTCACATCTGGGTTTGTTCTGATAATTTGAAAAAAAAAAGGTTTACAGAAACTAACTGCTGTTGATTGTAGGTATCAGCAGATATATTTATTATTCTTTCTCCTTCGCAGCGAGGGGTTGAGCACTCGCATGTTGTACAAAACTGTGAATAAAGTCAAACGACGGTTTCTGCATGTTTCAATACGAGTATCATGTCAACTTTTATCTGATCTTTCTTTAGATACAGAATTTCTTACCTAGATCCTTGTTGTGGTAGAAGTCTCAGGACTGACGTAAGACATCTAATCTATTAACGTTAGTTCACCTTTATTTGTAGGGGACTGAAACTTGGCCCACTATGTCATGACGCTGAAAGCTATCTACCACACAAATGTCAAGACCATATCATATCCGGGACAAGAGTGTACATTGAAAAAACTGCTATGATAGAATATTCTCATTAATTATGCAAATGTACTCTAATTTTGTATGATTAGTATTTCATTTTGTACAACATTGTCTAAGGTACCTACATACCAAAAATTATGAAAATCCGTTGTTCCCCTCTTGAGTTATCGATCCGCTTCAGAATTTTTTTTACAAAAATGCCCCTGCTGTCCTAAATCTGGTCGCTAGGGGGGCCAAACTTATGTTACTTCTTTCTGAGCACAAGAGCTATCTAACACCCTAAAATCGTGACCATAGGCTGGTCAGAACACGAGATAGCAAAACCGGAAGTTGCACTGTAGTACCAAGGGAAGCCGCTAGGGGTCCCAAAATCACATAATTTCCAGCTTTTGTCACACCCTACCAACACACCAAGTATGAAACCAATCCAGCCGTTCTTTGAGTTATCTTGATGACAGACACACAGACACACAAATGCTAGTGAAAATATAACCTCCATGACATTTCATGGGGGTAAAAACCGGTTTTGTACCAGTACACTGTACCGATACCCACCCCTACTGTCTAGTATGTAAAAGGTCAAAATCAACCTCTGCTTGCAAAGCACCTTACCCTCGAATGGCTACATTCACTTTCTCACCGTAAACACGTGTTTGTGTACCCCAACGGAAAGTAAGGCAAGGGTCTTTAGCGATACAGAGTTTCAGTATCCTACGTTTTGTCCAGTTCAACACGGCTGTCAGTCACACAGTTGTCAGGATAAGCAGATGATGAAGTTTTCATCGTGCACAAATCTCCGTAGCACACATGCTCTGTGACACCGCACTTAACAAACTGGGCTGGCAGTCTTTGCAAACTCGAAAGAAGAATACCAGGCTCACTGAATCATGTACAAAACTAGAGTTCGGCGACCTCATACCTCCATGAAAATTTAGAGCTTTCGTAAATTTCATGCAATTGATTAACACATTAACATAATTTATGCATGGTGTTGTTCATCATTGACTAACGTCCACATGTCACAATTATAAAATTCCCATTATTAATCATAAAGCGGTTTTGCAATTTTTACATGAATTATGCAAATAAGTTCCTCATTACCATATTTGGTATCTGCTTATATTCTACCTATCATAATTAACAAGTGTTACATTTATTGAAGTCCAGTTATTGCAAACAATGGAATTATAGAACTTTCTCATTAATTATGCAAATAAGGCCCTCATTTGCATAAGATGCATATCATTATTAACATCTTTGCGCAAGCTACCTGCATACCTAAAATGCAGGCAATCCGTCATTCCTTTCTGCAGTTATCCTCTTTGGTGTGTCTTGTCAAAAACGCCCCTGCAGTTCCACAATTAAAGGTTAGGGGGATGAAACCTGCCCCACTTTGTCATGACGCTACAAGCTTTCTACCACCCAAATGTCTCGACCATATCACGTCCGGGACAAGAGATACATTGGAAAAACTGTTATGATAGATTGTTCTCATTAATTATGCAAATGTATTCCTATTTTGCATAATTAGTATCTTACCTTGTACAACATTGTCTAAGGTACTCACATACCAAAAATCATGCAAATCCGTTGTTCCCTTCTTGAGTTATCGTCTTCAGAAGTTTTTGACAAAATGCCCCTGCTATCCCAAAACTAGACGCTAGGGGGCCCAAACTTATGTCATTTTTTTCTGGACACAAGAGCTATCTAATGCTCAAAAAACGTGACCATACCATGTTCAGAACACCGAGATAGCAAAACCGGAAGTTGCGCTGCAGTACCAAGGGGAGCCGCTAGGTGGCCCAAAATCTAATCATTTCCAGCTTTCATCACACCCTACCAACTAACCTAGTATGAAACCAATCCATCCACCCGTTCTTGAGTTATCTTGTTTACACACACACACACAGACAGACAGACAGACAAACGCTGGGTAAAATATAACCTCCATGACATTTCATGGAGGTAATTATCTACAACAACATTTTTGTCCCACAAGCGTCCAAGATTGGTCCTGGCGACTTGAGATGATGCTCCCGCCGCACCAACCACGCTTTCAAACTGCAGACCATTGCGACTTGCGAGTAACAAATCCAACTACTAACGTTACAGACTCTCGTTTTCCCCTCGCACCATCCAGGAGTGGAAGAAACTTGAGGCGGAGGCGGGGTCTCTCTCCTAGTTCAAAATTGAACTGGGGAGGGCCTTGCTGCATTGAGTCGGCCCTACACGTCCTTATATAACGTTATAAGTAAATTTTATACCCACTAAATTCACTAATAAAACACCCACAACTCAGTTGTTCATGTTGCTTAGTGTTGTTACCTTTATTATCTTCGCCAAGAAGATAATGATTTTGCCGACTTGGGTCTGTATGTAGGTCAACAGGATATAAGTCGAGAAATTGTGGACGGAACTTTTTGATTTTTTGCAGGTGTGTAGCGGTTGTCGATAGGCATGCCTAGTTCGAAAATGGGTTACCTACGGTACGGTAGCGAGCTTATTATTTTTTTGGGTGTTTTTTCGGGAAGCATAAGTCAAAATGCAGCTGGACGATTTTCATGATATTTGGCAGGTGTGTAGCGGTTGTAGAAAGGATTGTCATGTGCGAGAATGGTTTAGCTACCTTTTACCTATGGTGCTGTAGCTGGCTTTGTATGTAAGTGCGTTTGTCTGTATGCAAGATAACTCAAGACGTTCTTGATGGATGCTAATGATATTTGGTTGATAGGTAGGGGACACAAAAAGGAAGGTCAAGTTCGATAATGGGACTCCTGGCAACTTGTTTTGGTACTGCAAGTGAGCATCAAAGTTTGCGCCTAAATTTTCCAGAAGTGCCAGGTTCATGATTTTTTAATAGTGGATAGCTGTTGGAACTAGGAGTGAAAAGTGTAATTTTGGGCCTCCTAGCAGCTTGTTTGGAACTGCAGTGGGTCTTATAGTTCGTAACTTTTTAGATGGATAACCCCTGAGGGGATTGATCGATATTCTTTATTTTTGGGTAGGTAGGTACTTTGGGTGATCATCAACATAATGAGATGCAAATTATGTAAATCACTATCTATTTAAAATAATTACTTAGGGTAGCTTATCCTGGAGAAGCACACAGGGTGAAGGAGAAAGGTAATGTTACATGATACTCTATATGTCTGGACGTGTACAGTTCACCAGTGAGGGAAGGTGGTGACCTGGTTACACCAAATTAACCCTGACTCAAGCAGCAAAAGGGAGAGAATCAGTCATGTGGAACCGAATTCGAAGTTTCCCCGAAGTAAGAGACCAGACCTGCCCAGCCCTTTATCCCGCTGGTCTGAGTTTTAATAAGATTTGTGGGCATGATTCTCTTCGCCAGAAGAGCATGTTATTGGTTGTATGGGTCTATATGTTGGTGAACAGCATATAACTCGAGAAATTGTTAGTCAAGATCCCAAGGCAATTGGGCACCAATGCTACCCTACCAATGTGTGTGGACCATTAATCATCATTTATCATTCAAGCCCCTCAGACTGTAGCAAATTATCCTGATCTGCTTCCCCTGACATGGGCCAGTCACACCAAATTAACCCCCTGCCCTCAGTCTCCGGCCTTTAGCACAAAGATGACCTCTCAACTTAAAGACAAATCAAAGGTGCAGCAGAACTAATTGATTATCCTGATGATACACATGTCATTGACCTGATAATTGTTTGCAGGGGAGAGAAGCATGAACAAGTGTCTCTAGGGCTCATGGCTATATATTCAAACCAAATAAGCTCATTAGATCACTATTGTCCATGCTATGATATTGGTACACCAGTACTTCTTTGAGAGTCCAAATACCCAGGTCTAACAGTCAGTCAGTCGAGGACATCAGACATCAACTCGGGAAGCTTGCAGGACCCTTATAACAGCGGTCTATTCTCCAAAAAGGCTCTGAGTGTCTAGAGATTATTTAATGTTTGCGCATAGAGAAATGTCTCAGTACCAGAGTGAATGCTAGTTCTAAGAGCTTGGCCAAGTTTTATAGCAGATGGGAGGAGTAACATGCCATACATTCATTTAGATAAAACTTAGGTGCACTTTATATTTTGCTTAAACCATCCTGTGTCGGTTAACCGTCATATGACGCTTAACCGTCACCGGTCTAAAGAGGAAATAAAGGGCGTATGATGGTATTTCCACAAACCGTCCTGAGCCACCTCCGGACCTGGTCCTGGTTCGGTTCAGTGCGGGGCCGTGATGGTTTCTCCGTGAAAGAGAAACCATCACTGGTGACGGTAATAGGAGGGCGGGTGTGGGTCATACGCTAATGATGTGCTAACGAGACTGTAGCCATGGAAACATGTTTTTCCTCATTCTAATCTTTTGAGACATTGAAAGTTGTCAAATGTTCCAAGTGGAATGGCCATTTTCCTTCGGTACTGCAGTAGAATGTATGTGTGTTTGTAAACATCAATACCCGTGGTTAGATGGGATAGATAAATAGAATTTTCAACTGCTACAAACATACGTTCATGCAGTCGTTTGCTTTGGGGTAGGTGCTCTTTTAAAAATAGTACTACATGAATGAGACCTAATAGTCTTGAACAAAGGCATGATTATTTGGCGAAGAGATGTGTTTGTGGAACTCTAGTTTCCCTATGTTCCGATCACCTGTTACTGACACGTGCGCACTGCTAGACATTTGAGGCGATCGTGACACTAACTTCACTCGTCTTCTCTTGCACCCACAAATCGTTAACGTTCGTCAGTGTATTTACTTTTATGTCCCTATTTTTATTTGTTCCGATCACTTGTTACCGTAACACATGCACACTGCTAGTAATACCTGTTATGGGGGCTTAGCAGAACAAAAACTAGAGTTCGGCGACCTAATACCTCCATGAAATATTGAGTGTTTTTGTCGATTTTATGCTTGTTGATGATGACTTGTATGTAATGATATTCGTGTTATTTCTACTAGTTGTGTGGATAGTTATCACATGGGCACTATGGTAACATGCAGCAGGTGTGTGGAATCTTTGTGATGTTTATATTATCATGTTATGATAGTACTGGCAACTTGCAAGGTAGAGAGTATGTTTCAGAATCCATAACAAATTACTGCGACACATCAGGATACAAACACATCTTCAACACAAGCAATAAGACACAAAATGTCCAGCAACCAATACCCACATATAGGTTACGGGGACAAGTTTATGCCAGATATATGATAATCCAAGTACATACCAACACAACATCAGCGTAACGCCACGTGGAGCACGAAACATCTAACACTAACAGCATAAAAGAAGTATAACACACCAGGTCCCCAAAGGCACAAGTGGATGAATACAAAGTTAATTATCATATTCAAATTGTCCAGGATCGGCAAACAGTTGCTCTAAGGAGTCAACTGTTACAGATGCCCTAACCAGTTGCTATATGACGTCAACTGTTCAGATAGGGTAATACCAAACACATCCACATAATATATATCTAATAAAACCGAGTACATACTAACAAAACTTCAGCGTGACGCAAGGTGGACCACATAACATCTAACAGCACAAAAGAAATATAATACAGCTTGTTCCTAAACGCCAAGTACATAAATACAATTTATTATCACTTTCAAAATTGTCCTGGTTCCCCCCAACAGATGCTCTACGATGTCAACTGTATATCGCAGATATAGGGGTGATTTCTGATATTATTACATCAATTATAACGACAGATACGGGGCCCATAATCTAATCACTTCCAGCAATCATCACACCCCACCAACACATCAAGTATGAAATCAATCCACCCTGCCGTTCTTCAGTCGAGGCTATCGTTCCCCCCCAACAGTTGTTGTCAACTGATAAAAAAAAAACATATGTTCATGGCTATCACTGGCGAAACAAATCACCTCACCACCTGCTTGGAGATAAGGTGATTAACAAAGAGGGAAACCACGATGCCTGTTCCAATATATCGCAGATATAGGGGTGATTTCTTATATTTTTACATCGATTATATCGACAGATACGAGGCCCAAAATCTAATCAATTCCAGCTATCATCACACTCCACCAACACACTAAGTATGCAACCAATCCACCCTGCCGTTCTTGAGTCGAGGCTATCGTTTCCCCCCAACAGTTGTTGTCAACTGATAAAAAAAAACATATGTTCATGGCTATCACTGGCGAAACAAATCACCTCACCACCTGCTTGGAGATAAGGTGATTAACAAAGAGGGAAACCATGATGCCTGTTCCAATATAATGCAAATATAGGGGTGATTTCTGATATTATTACATCAATTATATCGACAGATACGGCTCCCAAAATCTCATCGATTCAAGCTTTCATCACACCCCACCAACACAACAAGTATGAAACCAATCCATCCAGCTGTTCTTGAGTAATCATCTACACAGACAGAGACACATAACAGAAAATATAACCTCCATTCCATGACATTTCATGGAGGTAATAAGAACAAGATCCCAAGTCGTTGTCGTCATTTATTTATCAGTCACCACTCACCAATCATATTGTGCTTAGTTGAAACGACCCCCTCCTCAACCTAGAAAAGAAACCAAAGTGATCATGTTTTTCAACACATCAGGGAGGAAACTCAAACGTATGTTTGAAATAATGCATTTTTAAATTGATGTAAAACATGATTTTATTTCAACCTATTTGGTGACAATCCGGTCTGCTTTACCTTGCTTTGTATAACTTGAGCGTCGAAGTGAACAATCGACACGTACAAATAACGTACAAACTTGTAAAAACGTAGTTATTGAATCATGTTCCATTCTTGGACAAGACGAGGGGTGTCGTTTTGTAAGAAAAGTATATGGTTTTAACAAAAAGTAATAAAATAAGATTTTTTTGTTCTGTGTTTAATTCAGTTAGCCACTTTCAACTAATTGAATTTGTACCTTAAGCCTCACATCGTAGAACAATGATAAAACGGAGACAGAAAGATCACACTACACCCCCTCGCCTTGTCCAATAATCGAACATTCCACACTTCCCCATCAGTTGTGACGTTATATTGTGTTGCCTAGCTGCGTTTAGAACAACAAAGTTCCACTAGCTTATTTGGCGATAGTCACTGATCACAGACTCGTGACGACTACACGTACATAATGTGGAAGTTTCTCATTACGCTTACGAGCTGCTTCTGTATGAAGCGCTCTAACAAGGTGTCCCCTGTAGTGGAGGGAGATGTGGAGAAAGAACCAGCAACGGAAGATGAGGAAATGGACCGCGGGACCACCGGTGAGTCACTGGGACTACGAAGTTTCCCGTCTATTGTTATTGTCTTAAAATTATGACATATGATCAAAATGCGGTCGTGATGGATGGAGGTAGTTTTAGACCTATCCTATCATATCCTTTAGGCAACGTATACAAGATCTTACATGTTGCCGTAAATGTATGCTACCACGGACATTAACTACATTTTCGCGTATTCTTTGAATTGTTCCAGAATGTCCAGTGGTGACCGCACAGCCTCCAATGTCCCAGCCAAGGTCCAGCAAGTCGTCGGCCGACATCCTTGCTGAGCTTCGACAAAACGGCCTGTTGCCCCTCAACACCCGGGGCGAGTCCGTCGCTTTCCAGGTGCTAGTGAAGCCCGCCTTCGGGCCCGACGCGCCCCCTCGCCGCCCAGTCAAGCTTGCAAAACTGGAGGAAACTCTCCAGGAGAGGCGCGAACGGGTCAAGAAGGAGTCCGCGGGATCACGCACTAAACTGAGACAGCAACTCAGTGACGCCGCCAACAGACGTGACGTGAGTCATATCATATCATATCATATCATATCATATCATAACATATATCATATCATATCATATATCATTTCTAGTCAACGAGTAGATCATTATCACGGAAATTTGAGAAATTCTGATGATAAAGACAATCAGAAAGAAAAGACGACAAGCAGAGAACAGTAGGCTATTGGTACAGTTGAAGGCTTAAAGTTATGAGCTAACTCGCTTTGTTTGTATCGGTCTGAACAGGAGATGTTACAGAATAGATCACGGAAACTTGCAGAGAGCTCTAGAAGAGCAAAGGCCAAAGCAAGGGCAGCCAAGAAGGAGGGCAAGAGCACTGCCTTTGTTATTTCCTCTGTCAGCGACACGGACGCCATCGTTCCCCGGGACTCGGAGAAGGCGCAGGCTTTGGAGAAACGTCTTAGCAAGAGGAGAAAACGCGTCGCGAAAAGGATCACAGCGGAAGACATGAAGAAACAGCAGGAGTTAGCAGCTGAACGCAGGAGGGTGAGTTTCTCAGTGCACTCGCTAATGTTGAATATCGACAAGAAGGGCAGAGAATTCTATTGCAGCTGGGATCAACAAAGGGCAACGTTTTGATGGTCTGTGGCTTATAATGTGTGTTCTTAAGATTTTGAAACAGACAGGGATGGACTTTTGGGTAATTCTTGACTTTTATCGTCCGCCTGTGCAGGAGAACAGGAAAGAGACAGCATGGAAGGCCAAAATGTCGGGGATGAGCAGCTGGGATAAGGCTCTCGACTTTTAATCATTTTTAGAGGTGCGTAGAAATAGATGTTGTATTAAGAAAATTCTACTTGTTGGGTTTTGAAATCTACATGCACGAAATTCTAAAATATATGTTTTTACACACATGTACGTTATCTGTAAGTTATCTATTGTTCAGTTCGACCTTACCGTTAATGTAGTACAAAGCTTAAGTTGCTTGATGCAGACCGGTTGTCTTGCCGCCAAAAACAAAAATGTTATACATGAATGTAAACAAGATACATTCTTTCAAACATGCGTTTTAGTTTGACACCTAAATGTTTTGAAGTACTAATAGTTTGAATGTTTCAAAAGTGGTTTACAGAAAGTTTTTCTTATTTTCCAGAGTGGGAGATCTAGAGGCCTAATCTGGACGAGGGGTTGGAGACTGAAGAGTTTATGCTCTGGTTTTTGGTAAAATTCATTGGTAAAATTGAACAAAAAAAACACGTTTCAATACATTTGTCACGCTAAACAACTGTATAAAAAGTAGAGCGTTTTCTTCCAGACATGAATTTTGTGTTTCTGCCAAGAGGTTCAGAATGACACATGTAATTTTTCGCCAACCGTCACGTTAGATAATTGTACAAGACTCAATGCGTTTTTTCCTGACAGAATTGTTTTTTAGCCATTATTGAATAGGTTTAGAAGTTTCTTTGACTGAAAAATATGCAAAATCTTTAAAAAATGACTACTTTTTTAACATAACGTTCACATCTGGGTTTGTTTTGATAATTTGAAAAAAAGGTTTACAGAAACTAACTGCTGTTGATTGCAGGTATCAGAAGATACATCTATTATTATTTCTCCTTCGTAGCTAGGGGTTGAGCACTCGTATGTTGTACAGAACTGTGAATAAAGTTAAACTACGGTTTCTGCATCTTTCAATACGAATCTACGTGTCATCTTTTATCTGATCTTTCTTTAAATACAGAATTTCTTACCTAGATCCTTGTTGTGGTAGAAGTCTCAGGACTGACGTAAGACATCTAATCTATTAACGTTAGTTCACCTTTATTTGTAGGGGACTGAAACTTGGCCCACTATGTCATGACGCTGAAAGCTATCTACCACCCAAATGTCAAGACAATATCATATCCGGGACAAGAGTGTACATTGACAAAACTGCTATGATAGAATATTCTCATTAATTATGCAAATGTTCTCTAATTTTGCATAATTAGTATTTCATTTTGTACAACGTTGTCTAAGGTACCTACATACCAAAAAATATGAAAAGTCCGTTGTTCCCCTCTTGAGTTATCCGCTTCAGAAGTTTTTTTTACAAAAATGCCCCTGCTGTCCTAAATCTGGTCGCTAGGGGGGCCAAACTTATGTTACTTCTTTCTGAGCACAAGAGCTATCTAACTCCTTAAAATCGTGACCATAGGCTGGTCAGAACACGAGATAGCAAAACCGGAAGTTGCACTACAGTGCCAAAGGAAGCCGCTAGGGGGCCCAAAATCACATAATTTCCAGCTTTTGTCACACTCTTCCAACACACCATGTATGAAACCAATCCACCCAGCCGTTATTGAGTTATCTTGATCACAGACACAAAGACACACAAACGCTTAGCCTAGTGAAAATATAACATCCATGACATTTCATGGGGGTAAAAACCGGTTTTGTACCAGTACACTGTATCGCGATACCCTCCCCTACTGTCTAGTATGTAAAAGGTCAAAATCAACCTCTGCTTGCATAGCACCTTACCCTCGAATGACTACATTCACTTTTTCACCGTGAACACGTGTTTGTGTACCCCAACGGAAAGTAAGGCAAGCGTCTTTAGCGATACAGAGTTTCAGTATCCTACGTTTTGTCCAGTTCAACACGGCTGTCAGTCACACAGTTGTCAGGATAAGCTAGCAGATGATGAAGTTTTCATCGTGCACAAATCTCCGTAGCACACATGCTCTGTGACACCGTACTTATCAACAAACTGGGTTGGCGGTCTTTGCAAACCCGAAAGAAGAATACCAGGCTCACTGAATCATGTACAAAACTAGAGTTCGGCGACCTCATACCTCCATGAAAATTTAGAGCTTTCGTAAATTTCATGCAATTGATTAACACATTAACATAATTTATGCATGGTGTTGTTCATCATTGACTAACGTCCACATGTCACAATTATAAAATTCCCATTATTAATCATAAAGCGGTTTTGCAATTTTTACATGCATTATGCAAATAAGTTCCTCATTACCATATTTGGTATCTGCTTATATTCCACCTATCATAATTAACAAGTGTTACATTTATTGAAGTCCAGTTATTGCAAACAATGGAATTATAGAACTTTCTCATTAATTATGCAAATAAGGCCCTCATTTGCATAAGATGCATATCATTATTAACATCTTTGCGCAAGCTACCTGCATACCTAAAATGCAGGCAATCCGTCATTCCTTTCTGCAGTTATCCTCTTTGGTGTGTCTTGACAAAAACGCCCCTGCAGTTCCACAATTAAAGGTTAGGGGGCTGAAACCTGCCCCACTTTGTCATGACGCTACAAGCTTTCTACCACCCAAATGTCTCGACCATATCACGTCCGGGACAAGAGATACATTGGAAAAACTGTTATGATAGATTGTTCTCATTAATTATGCAAATGTATTCCTATTTTGCATAATTAGTATCTTACCTTGTACAACATTGTCTAAGGTACTCACATACCAAAAATCATGCAAATCCGTTGTTCCCTTCTTGAGTTATCGTCTTCAGAAGTTTTTGACAAAATGCCCCTGCTATCCCAAAACTAGACGCTAGGGGGCCCAAACTTATGTCATTTTTTTCTGGACACAAGAGCTATCTAATACTCAAAAAACGTGACCATACCATGTTCAGAACACCGAGATAGCAAAACCGGAAGTTGCGCTGCAGTACCAAGGGGAGCCGCTAGGTGGCCCAAAATCTAATCATTTCCAGCTTTCATCACACCCTACCAACACACCAAGTATGAAACCAATCCATCTACCCGTTCTTGAGTTATCTTGTTTACACACACACACACAGACAGACAGACAGACAAACGCTGGGTAAAATATAACCTCCATGACATTTCATGGAGGTAATTATCTACAACAACATTTTTGTCCCACAAGCGTCCAAGATTGGTCCTGGCGACTTGAGATGATGCTCCCGCCGCACCAACCACGCTTTCAAACTGCAGACCATTGCGACTTGCGAGTAACAAATCCAACTACTAACGTTACAGACTCTCGTTTTCCCCTCGCACCATCCAGGAGTGGAAGAAACTTGAGGCGGAGGCGGGGTCTCTCTCCTAGTTCAAAATTGAACTGGGGAGGGCCTTGCTGCATTGAGTCGGCCCTACACGTCCTTATATAACGTTATAAGTAAATTTTATACCCACTAAATTCACTAATAAAACACCCACAACTCAGTTGTTCATGTTGCTTAGTGTTGTTACCTTTATTATCTTCGCCAAGAAGATAATGATTTTGCCGACTTGGGTCTGTATGTAGGTCAACAGGATATAAGTCGAGAAATTGTGGACGGAACTTTTTGATTTTTTGCAGGTGTGTAGCGGTTGTCGATAGGCATGCCTAGTTCGAAAATGGGTTACCTACGGTACGGTAGCGAGCTTATTATTTTTTGGGGTGTTTTTTCGGGAAGCATAAGTCAAAATGCAGCTGGACGATTTTCATGATATTTGGCAGGTGTGTAGCGGTTGTAGAAAGGATTGTCATGTGCGAGAATGGTTTAGCTACCTTTTACCTATGGTGCTGTAGCTGGCTTTGTATGTAAGTGCGTTTGTCTGTATGCAAGATAACTCAAGACGTTCTTGATGGATGCTAATGATATTTGGTTGATAGGTAGGGGACACAAAAAGGAAGGTCAAGTTCGATAATGGGCCTCCTGGCAACTTGTTTTGGTACTGCAAGTGAGCATCAAAGTTTGCGCCTAAATTTTCCAGAAGTGCCAGGTTCATGATTTTTTAATAGTGGATAGCTGTTGGAACTAGGAGTGAAAAGTGTAATTTTGGGCCTCCTAGCAGCTTGTTTGGAACTGCAGTGGGTCTTATAGTTCGTAACTTTTTAGATGGATAACCCCTGAGGGGATTGATCGATATTCTTTATTTTTGGGTAGGTAGGTACTTTGGGTGATCATCAACATAATGAGATGCAAATTATGTAAATCACTATCTATTTAAAATAATTACTTAGGGTAGCTTATCCTGGAGAAGCACACAGGGTGAAGGAGAAAGGTAATGTTACATGATACTCTATATGCCTGGACGTGTA
This sequence comes from Branchiostoma floridae x Branchiostoma belcheri, assembly GCA_019207045.1. NCBI lineage: Eukaryota > Metazoa > Chordata > Leptocardii > Amphioxiformes > Branchiostomatidae > Branchiostoma > Branchiostoma floridae x Branchiostoma belcheri. Next base: position 29,545,691 of record CM033023.1, on the reverse strand, counting down.
CAGTTCACCAGTGAGGGAAGGTGGTGACCTGGTTGCACCAAATTAACCCTGACTCAAGCAGCAAAAGGGAGAGAATCAGTCATGTGGAACCGAATTCGAAGTTTCCCCGAAGTAAGAGACCAGACCTGCCCAGCCCTTTATCCCGCTGGTCTGAGTTTTAATAAGATTTGTGGGCATGATTCTCTTCGCCAGAAGAGCATGTTATTGGTTGTATGGGTCTATATGTTAGTGAACAGCATATAACTCGAGAAATTGTTAGTCAAGATCCCAAGTCAATTGGGCACCAATGCTACCCTACCAATGTGTGTGGACCATTAATCATCATTTATCATTCAAGCCCCTCAGACTGTAGCAAATTATCCTGATCTACTTCCCCTGACATGGGCCAGTCACACCAAATTAACCCCCTGCCCTCAGTCTCCGGCCTTTAGCACAAAGATGACCTCTCAACTTAAAGACAAATCAAAGGTGCAGCAGAACTAATTGATTATCCTGATGATACACATGTCATTGACCTGATAATTGTTTGCAGGGGAGAGAAGCATGAACAAGTGTCTCTAGGGCTCATGGCTATATATTCAAACCAAATAAGCTCATTAGATCACTATTGTCCATGCTATGATATTGGTACACCAGTACTTCTTTGAGAGTCCAAATACCCAGGTCTAACAGTCAGTCAGTCGAGGACATCAGACATCAACTCGGGAAGCTTGCAGGACCCTTATAACAGCGGTCTATTCATTGTACTCCAAAAAGGCTCTGAGTGTCTAGAGATTATTTAATGTTTGCGCATAGAGAAATGTCTCAGTACCAGAGTGAATGCTAGTTCTAAGAGCTTGGCCAAGTTTTATAGCAGATGGGAGGAGTAACATGCCATACATTCATTTAGATAAAACTTAGGTGCACTTTATATTTTGCTTAAACCATCCTGTGTCGGTTAACCGTCATATGACGCTTAACCGTCACCGGTCTAAAGAGGAAATAAAGGGCGTATGATGGTATTTCCACAAACCGTCCTGAGCCACCTCCGGACCTGGTCCTGGTTCGGTTCAGTGCGGGGCCGTGATGGTTTCTCCGTGAAAGAGAAACCATCACTGGTGACGGTAATAGGAGGGCGGGTGTGGGTCATACGCTAATGATGTGCTAACGAGACTGTAGCCATGGAAACATGTTTTTCCTCATTCTAATCTTTTGAGACATTGAAAGTTGTCAAATGTTCCAAGTGGAATGGCCATTTTCCTTCGGTACTGCAGTAGAATGTATGTGTGTTTGTAAACATCAATACCCGTGGTTAGATAGGATAGATGAATAGAATTTTCAACTGCTACAAACATACGTTCATGCAGTCGTTTGCTTTGGGGTAGGTGCTCTTTTAAAAATAGTACTACATGAATGAGACCTAATAGTCTTGAACAAAGGCATGATTATTTGGCGAAGAGATGTGTTTGTGGAACTCTAGTTTCCCTATGTTCCGATCACCTGTTACTGACACGTGCGCACTGCTAGACATTTGAGGCGATCGTGACACTAACTTCACTCGTCTTCTCTTGCACCCACAAATCGTTAACGTTCGTCAGTGTATTTACTTTTATGTCCCTATTTTTATTTGTTCCGATCACTTGTTACCGTAACACATGCACACTGCTAGTTATACCTGTTATGGGGGCTTAGCAGAACAAAAACTAGAGTTCGGCGACCTAATACCTCCATGAAATATTGAGTGTTTTTGTCGATTTTATGCTTGTTGATGATGACTTGTATGTAATGATATTCGTGTTATTTCTACTAGTTGTGTGGATAGTTATCACATGGGCACTATGGTAACATGCAGCAGGTGTGTGGAATCTTTGTGATGTTTATATTATCATGTTATGATAGTACTGGCAACTTGCAAGGTAGAGAGTATGTTTAGAATCCATAACAAATTACTGCGACACATCAGGATACAAACACATCTTCAACACAAGCAATAAGACACAAAATGTCCAGCAACCAATACCCACATATATGTAAACGGGGCCAGCCCGTTTAGACTAAGATGTTTGGTATCCTAGGCTAGAGTGACAGCAATTAGTTAATGTGCCTAGCGACGGCCGGGTCCTCTCTGTTCTCTGATACCCCACCGTCAGCTGGCCGGGAAAGGCCCACAGTGGGAGATCAGGTAACCACTGCAATTAAGCTAGTCGGCAGAGGTCAAGTACCAGGTTAATAGGATCGGGAGTAAGAAACTTTGTAAATAAGACAAACGCACGCAGAACTTGTTACCAAAAGTGTTAGGATAACTATTGAAGGTTGACTATGTGACCGACGTTGTTGACTAATACTAGTAGTAGTGTTAGTCTCGACTTTGACTTAAGATGGCCCAACATTGTAACTCGACCGGAGCCGTTTGATTGACACCTTCGCCTGGGATCCCACGTCCGATATCTCGGTCACTGTGAATGGAATGTACAGAGTCCCGGACCGGCTGGAAGATGAGTTGATGTATAGCTTAGTAACCACGCCGGATCCCTAGTTACCGATCGATGATGTAACCCACATAGAAAACTCCAATGTTAGCGAACTACGGGACGTTTCCCGTTTGAAACATGACAGAATTGTTGTGAGAAGTTGTGCTCATAGTTTAGGATAGCAATGGCGGCTGACAAAGTCGGATTCGAATGTTAAGAAGATTTCTTTGTGATGTACAGTGTTCTAGAGTGTCAGAATACCTGTTGCTCCTTCCCTCTCTCAGAGTTGGTACAGTCCAGAAAGTTTGACAGCTGCATCCGAACGTGCATTATAAAGTTTTGGCCGGTTATGCCCAAAGCAGTTCCAAGGGGGTGGGTAGCCCGAGGGCTGACCGAGGCATAAGTTCACGACCCCTCCGGTCTGACCCTCGGGTGAAGCCTCCGAGGAGCTTTTTAATACGAAATTTACTGGTTTCCTCACGCTTTGCCATTCAATGTCACTTGAGTTCCGGACTTCTGAGGAGTTAATAGTCCACATTTACATGTTTCCCGGGCCAATCAGATTCTAAAGATTCGCATAAGATTAGCCGTATTTGGTCTTGGCCCAACCCCAAATTCAGAAGATAAAAAGGAAACACTCGATTCAGAGAGTGCAGTTTCGTGCCGGAGCAGTCGTTTCGTGCCGAGAAAGGTAGCGGCCTCGGGCCGTGGCAGTTTTGCCACGTGCCGAAAGAAGTTGTGGAAAGATCTGGAAAGTTTGGACTTCAGTGACGGAAAGTAGGATCTGGACTTTGCCAACTGAGAGTGAAGAGTACTTCTGATCGTTACCAGCGACGGCCATCACCAGTTGAGTTGTGAATAAAGTCGATCTCGAGAGAACTTGAACTTCGCCTTGCCTCAATCACTTCGGACATCATAGCAGGGTCCAAGCTAAGTCTTGGCACTCTCACATCTGGCGCTGCGAGCAGGACGATCCGGAAGAAAGTCGCTGGGAAACACCATCGGACCTCAAGTTCAAGTGGACGGGAGGAAAGAACGACTATAACAAAGGAGAACGCCGTGCAAGAAGATCAACCCCGAAACTGCGAAGAATGACGGGACGGTACGGTGGACTGGAAGGGAAGGGCACGGCGAAGCCCCATGGGCAAAGCTGATTTGGACGAGAGGTGGGTAGTACTGTTGTTTATGGACAGACCAACGTTGCACGGCTTTTACCCGGTCATAGTTAATAGTGTTTTGATAGATTTGACAGCAGAAACGAGCGAGAAAATGGACAGAGAAATCAGTGCCCTTGTTAGATTGTCGTTTGTTTTGGTGGTACTTGTGGGAACGGGAACTTCGACAGGGGCCCCGGGGCAGGCTACGTCCAGTCCGTGTAGCCGGAGGGACGTGCCGAGTCCAAGTCCTAGAGTAGGGGGTCCGGGATACCCACCAAACAGAGATAGATCCCCGAACCGGTATGGAAAAGGCGCACACGCCACTTGTTGTCGAGACGTCAACGCTGACGCTCGGGCACTAGATGTCTTCCAAATGCGGAAGGTCGTCGGAGTGGTGCCCTAGTGATCCGTGTTGATAATTGTCTCTGTTTTTTTTAGGATGGATAGATTGACCCACGGCACGGTTAAGGATTAACGAGTAATGGAAACCCTTTTGATTTTGGCATGGATATGCAAACTGTTGAAATGTGAAAAGTGATGATATGAGAATATGATAGTATTAAGTGGAGTTTTTGGCTCTGGAGCGCCGGCGGTTGTTAGTCGGTTGTGTGATTGCGTCAAGTTCGCAAGTCCGCTTCCGCCAAATCATGTCAGAGAGAGATATGTTGATGATGTAGTAGTTAGATACCTCAGGTGTACCTCGGGACGGCTGTCCCGGTGCACACCTCGGGCTTCTTGGTGGGCCAGCCCGGCTAGTATTGCGTGTAGGCATCCAAATCGGACTCGTGCAAACTGGCAGGTTGGTTCCCAGGTTGTCAGGGGAGGGGCAGTTGTTCGGCTGGTAGGGCACGCTGGGACGGGCTGAAGGCAGTCGTGATATTGTGTAGATTAGAGTGAGGTTGTGGCATGGAAGCCAAGGCTGACAGGCGCCCCTTCATGACGTTTGGCTCGCCGCTGCTGCTCATGGGTGGACTCACCAAACCGGTCACCACTCGCCGTACGAAGTTGTGCAATCCATCACCCAAACGGGCGGGTTGCAGGCTGACTACATCGTGGTGGCAGCGTCGGCCAAGCGGGGGTTCGAGGAGTCTGTCCCCTGAGAAGTTTTGAGTAGACGCAGGACGCGTCCGGAAATTCAGTTTTGATGTTGTTTTATGGAAATTAGGGATGAAGGGAAGGATGATGAGATGGAAAGGTGCACTTTGTGACAGTTTTCCTTTCGCGACGCTTGATCTGCTACTTCACTCGCAGTGCTCAGTTGTGTAACCCAAAACCCAAACGGGCGGGATTCAGGCGAAACGCGTCGTGGTGACAAGGGCGATCAAGCGGGGATTACTGTCACATCGGAGTTGATTGGTAGATGAACGCGTGGACCCAGCAAAAGGGGCGCGTTGGAAATGTTAGGATAAATTGTTGTGATAACCTGAGACGGTTGATGAAGTAGAGTAGAGTTGGTAACGTGATATGTCCGCGGACCCTGAGGCTGAACAAGGTGTCCCGCTGGATGAAATAGGCTAAGGATTAGAATTAGCTCGGTACAGAAAGTACCGCGAAACGGTTCTCCGACAGATGTTGGACAGAAGATGTCAACAGACATGAATCCAGTGTGATGGTTTCATATTGTGTTTGGAGATACCAGAATTCTCTTAAATTGTAACTCTCGACACAGGGTCGTATGAGTGCTTCTCCGCCCATCCACCTGGCGGAAAGGATTGATTTGATAGCACTAGTGATAATGATAAGGATAAGTTAAGGTGAAAATTTAGTGTAAGATGTGTTAGGTGAATAAGGTAGAAGACCGGGTTAGGGCTTGTGTATGCGTGTGTCTGTTTCAGTACTGCAGGACTACCACCCAACGGCCTGGCCAACCGGACATACCGGCTCCTTCGATTCAGCTCAGCTATACGAGACGTTCCGAGCCAGCGTGGCCAAGACTAAGTTCTCCTACGGCACAAGGCTGGGCACTGGAAGTTCCTTCTACCCACTACAAGGTCCAGAAGCAGACCATCCCGTTGAATTCTCCAAGTCCAACACCAGGCAGGCTGCTGGACTTCATCGACAAGGGAGTAATCAGCATAAAGAAGCTGAAGAACCTGATCCTGGACGAGGCTGACGTTATGTTGGACATGGGCTGGAGTCAGAGATCGCAGGCTGGTGGAGACAGCTTCCTGGGACATGCCACGCAAGGGTGAGAAACAGACCCTGATGTTCAGCGCGACCTTCCCGGAGGAGACCCAGAAGCTTGCGCAAGACTTCCTGGAGGACTACATCTTTCTGACCACCGGCCGTGTGGGCGGAGCAAGTACCGACGCGGAGAAAATCTCCGACAACCGAGAAACTTAGGCCGGAAACGTGTGCTGGCGTCGACGTGGCGGAGACTAAGAGGAATGCTGATTTCGCGGACAATGACTAGTCTCGTTTGGACGCAGTCGCGACCATGGAAAGACGATGACGTCAATCATGTGGTGCAGTCCGGGGACGTCAACAGCCTGCCGCTGTCGTAAGCGATGGGGTTTCGTGGAACATTGATACATCATCATTTCTGCTTCTCCCCGCTCCAGTCCTTAGGCGAGACTCCTTACGCCACCGAACTTTCCGGTATCGCGTAACCGTTCTACCGCCGACAACCTTCCCAGTCTGCCATGGTACCAGTCTGTCTCCGGAGCTGCCACCAACGTTCGTCGTGAATCGTTAGCTTCGCGTCGGTGGAATTCCCCCTGGATGGACATCGTATAGAGACCAACCCCGCCAGAACGGTCGAAACGGGGTATGATCTTGTTCTCGGAGAACTAGCGAGGACGCAGAGCCCATGGATTACGTAGCTGAACCCATGGATTACGAAGCAGAACACTGTTCCGGACGTAATGAACGCTATTCCTGACAAGGATCCCGTCATGAACGTTGAACCTGTGCAGAGTACTCGAGGCCTGGAGACGACGAGAGCCAGCCTCCGAAAACGAACTGTGAAACAAAAAGACATTCCGTGACGTAACCAATAGGGTAAGGTTAAGATAGGATAGGGTAGGGTTAAGATAGGATTAAGGTAAGGATAGGAAATGTGTAAGTGATATATGTGTTTTGACACGCGGTCAATGACCGAGACGAAGTAGTAATGACTAGATTTGTGATGTGATGGTAACAAGCGAAGCGTGCGGTAGTCCTGATAAGGCAATTAGTGGTCGGGTAATCGGGACAGGACGGGTGGCCCCAAGGAGTTAAGAGGATAAAGTTGTGGCCGGAGAACCCCCGCCAAGCTCTCAGAAACCATTGGAGAAGGCCACCGAGGTGGTTGTACACAGCACCCGTGGTTGTGTGTGCGGTACGTTGTTATTATATCGAGTCAAGAATCACCTTGGAACGAAACGGTTACACTTTATTTGCGGTTGGTTGCAGTCCCAGTTCCTGATGAGGAATGTATTTTCTATTTAGGGCTGTTTACGCAAAATTATTGTAATGAAGTAAATGAGTAGTTAATGTATTCAGAACGCTCGATTGGTACCGATGGCCGCATCCTTAGCCGTTGGGGGTCCTCCAGTTCGTTACCCCTTAGGAATTGCAGCACTTGATGTTCTTCCGCCCCTGGTAGATAGTTGAGAGGCGATAGTGATATCGATAAGTTGAGGACTTAGCCGTGAAGTATCAGCTCCCATTCGAATCGTCGAAAGTAGCCATCTCGGGGTCACTGAACCCTAGCCCCAGCGGAAAAGTAGTTGAGTTTGATGTCAACTTTGAATTTTCACGTGGCGGTAGTTTAAGTCGCCACAGGGCAAAGAGTGTCGACAAGAAATTGCGGGAGTAATAGTGTAGTCCGTGTTTCCGTAGTGCTGTAGCCCTCCGCAATTTGCCAGTCGGAGATTTCGTGAACAGTGGCTGCTGTTATTATCCGTTATTGTTTGTTCTCCTTGTACCTTCTGTCTGGTGTACCTTGGTAATCGGTACCCATTCAGTCCCCAAAGGTACTGTCCACTGCGCCAGGGACGGCGCAGGATTTAAGTTGGGGGGTGTAAACGGGGCCAGCCCGTTTAGACTAAGATGTTTGGTATCCTAGGCTAGAGTGACAGCAATTAGTTAATGTGCCTAGCGACGGCCGGGTCCTCTCTGTTCTCTGATACCCCACCGTCAGCTGGCCGGGAAAGGCCCACAGTGGGAGATCAGGTAACCACTGCAATTAAGCTAGTCGGCAGAGGTCAAGTACCAGGTTAATAGGATCGGGAGTAAGAAACTTTGTAAATAAGACAAACGCACGCAGAACTTGTTACCAAAAGTGTTAGGATAACTATTGAAGGTTGACTATGTGACCGACGTTGTTGACTAATACTAGTAGTAGTGTTAGTCTCGACTTTGACTTAAGATGGCCCAACATTGTAACTCGACCGGAGCCGTTTGATTGACACCTTCGCCTGGGATCCCACGTCCGATATCTCGGTCACTGTGAATGGAATGTACAGAGTCCCGGACCGGCTGGAAGATGAGTTGATGTATAGCTTAGTAACCACGCCGGATCCCTAGTTACCGATCGATGATGTAACCCACATAGAAAACTCCAATGTTAGCGAAACTACGGGACGTTTCCCGTTTGAAACATGACAGAATTGTTGTGAGAAGTTGTGCTCATAGTTTAGGATAGCAATGGCGGCTGACAAAGTCGGATTCGAATGTTAAGAAGATTTCTTTGTGATGTACAGTGTTCTAGAGTGTCAGAATACCTGTTGCTCCTTCCCTCTCTCAGAGTTGGTACAGTCCAGAAAGTTTGACAGCTGCATCCGAACGTGCATTATAAAGTTTTGGCCGGTTATGCCCAAAGCAGTTCCAAGGGGGTGGGTAGCCCGAGGGCTGACCGAGGCATAAGTTCACGACCCCTCCGGTCTGACCCTCGGGTGAAGCCTCCGAGGAGCTTTTTAATACGAAATTTACTGGTTTCCTCACGCTTTGCCATTCAATGTCACTTGAGTTCCGGACTTCTGAGGAGTTAATAGTCCACATTTACATGTTTCCCGGGCCAATCAGATTCTAAAGATTCGCATAAGATTAGCCGTATTTGGTCTTGGCCCAACCCCAAATTCAGAAGATAAAAAGGAAACACTCGATTCAGAGAGTGCAGTTTCGTGCCGGAGCAGTCGTTTCGTGCCGAGAAAGGTAGCGGCCTCGGGCCGTGGCAGTTTTGCCACGTGCCGAAAGAAGTTGTGGAAAGATCTGGAAAGTTTGGACTTCAGTGACGGAAAGTAGGATCTGGACTTTGCCAACTGAGAGTGAAGAGTACTTCTGATCGTTACCAGCGACGGCCATCACCAGTTGAGTTGTGAATAAAGTCGATCTCGAGAGAACTTGAACTTCGCCTTGCCTCAATCACTTCGGACATCATAGCAGGGTCCAAGCTAAGTCTTGGCACTCTCACATCTAGGTTACGGGGACAAGTTTATGCCAGATATATGATAATCCAAGTACATACCAACACAACATCAGCGTAACGCCACGTGGAGCACGAAACATCTAACACTAACAGCATAAAAGAAGTATAGCACACCAGGTCCCCAAAGGCACAAGTGGATGAATACAAAGTTAATTATCATATTCAAATTGTCCAGGATCGGCAAACAGTTGCTCTAAGGAGTCAACTGTTACAGATGCCCTAACCAGTTGCTATATGACGTCAACTGTTCAGATAGGGTAATACCAAACACATCCACATAATATATATCTAATAAAACCGAGTACATACTAACAAAACTTCAGCGTGACGCAAGGTGGACCACATAACATCTAACAGCACAAAAGAAATATAATACAGCTTGTTCCTAAACGCCAAGTACATAAATACAATTTATTATCACTTTCAAAATTGTCCTGGTTCCCCCCCAACAGATGCTCTACGATGTCAACTGCATATCGCAGATATAGGGGTGATTTCTGATATTATTACATCAATTATAACGACAGATACGGGGCCCATAATCTAATCACTTCCAGCAATCATCACACCCCACCAACACATCAAGTATGAAATCAATCCACCCTGCCGTTCTTCAGTCGAGGCTATCGTTTTCCCCCAAACAGTTGTTGTCAACTGATAAAAAAAAACATATGTTCATGGCTATCACTGGCGAAACAAATCACCTCACCACCTGCTTGGAGATAAGGTGATTAACAAAGAGGGAAACCACGATGCCTGTTCCAATATATCGCAGATATAGGGGTGATTTCTTATATTTTCACATCGATTATATCGACAGATACGAGGCCCAAAATCTAATCAATTCCAGCTATCATCACACTCCACCAACACACTAAGTATGCAACCAATCCACCCTGCCGTTCTTGAGTCGAGGCTATCGTTCCCCCCCAACAGTTGTTGTCAACTGATAAAAAAAAAACAGATGTTCATGGCTATCACTGGCGAAACAAATCACCTCACCACCTGCTTGGAGATAAGGTGATTAACAAAGAGGGAAACCACGATGCCTGTTCCAATATATCGCAGATATAGGGGTGATTTCTTATATTTTTACATCGATTATATCGACAGATACGAGGCCCAAAATCTAATCAATTCCAGCTATCATCACACTCCACCAACACACTAAGTATGCAACCAATCCACCCTGCCGTTCTTGAGTCGAGGCTATCGTTTCCCCCCAACAGTTGTTGTCAACTGATTAAAAAAAACATATGTTCATGGCTATCACTGGCGAAACAAATCACCTCACCACCTGCTTGGAGATAAGGTGATTAACAAAGAGGGAAACCATGATGCCTGTTCCAATATAATGCAAATATAGGGGTGATTTCTTATATTATTACATCAATTATATCGACAGATACGGCTCCCAAAATCTCATCGATTCAAGCTTTCATCACACTCCACCAACACAACAAGTATGAAACCAATCCATCCAGCTGTTCTTGAGTAATCATCTACACAGACAGAGACACATAACAGAAAATATAACCTCCATTCCATGACATTTCATGGAGGTAATAAGAACAAGATCCCAAGTAGTTCTCGTCATTTATTTATCAGTCACCACTCACCAATCATATTGTGCTTAGTTGAAACGACCCCCTCCTCAACCTAGAAAAGAAACCAAAGTGATCATGTTTTTCAACACATCAGGGAGGAAACTCAAACGTATGTTTGAAATAATGCATTTTTACATTGATGTAAAACATGATTTTATTTCAACCTATTTGGTGACAATCCGGTCTGCTTTACCTTGCTTTGTATAACTTGAGCGTCGAAGTGAATAATCGACACGTACAAATAACGTACAAACTTGTAAAAACGTAGTTATTGAATCATGTTCCATTCTTGGACAAGACGAGGGGGTGTCGTTTTGTAAGAAAAGTATATGGTTTTAACAAAAAGTAATAAAATAAGATTTTTTTGTTCTGTGTTTAATTCAGTTAGCCACTTTCAACTAATTGAATTTGTACCTTAAGCCTCACATCCTAGAACAATGATAAAACGGAGACAGAAAGATCACACTACACCCCCTCGCCATGTCCAATAATCGAACATTCCACACTTCCCCATCAGTTGTGACGTTATATTGTGTTGCCTAGCTGCGTTTAGAACAACAAAGTTCCACTAGCTTATTTGGCGATAGTCACTGATCACAGACTCGTGACGACTACACGTACATAATGTGGAAGTTTCTCATTACGCTTACGAGCTGCTTCTGTATGAAGCGCTCTAACAAGGTGTCCCCTGTAGTGGAGGGAGATGTGGAGAAAGAACCAGCAACGGAAGATGAGGAAATGGACCGCGGGACCACCGGTGAGTCACTGGGACTACGAAGTTTCCCGTCTATTGTTATTGTCTTAAAATTATGACATATGATCAAAATGCGGTCGCGATGGATGGGGGTAGTTTTAGACCTATCCTATCATATCCTTTAGGCAACGTATACAAGATTTTACATGTTGCCGTAAATATATGCTACCACGGACATTAACTACATTTTCGCGTATTCTTTGAATTGTTCCAGAATGTCCAGTGGTGACCGCACAGCCTCCAATGTCGCAGCCAAGGTCAAGCAAGTCGTCGGCCGACGTCCTTGCTGAGCTGCGACAAGACGGCCTGTTGCCCCTCAACACCCGGGGCGAGTCCGTCGCTTTCCAGGTGCTAGTGAAGCCCGCCTCCGAGCCCGACGCGCCCCCTCGCCACCCAGTCAAGCTGGAGAAACTCGAGGAAACTCTCCAGGAGAGGCGCGAACGGGTCAAGAAGGAGCCCGCGGGATCACGCACTAAACTGAGACAGCAACTCAGTGACGCCGCCAACAGACGTGACGTGAGTCATATCATATCATATCATATCATATCATATCATATCATATCATATCACATCATCATATCATATCATATCATGTCATGTCATGTCATGTCATGTCATCTCATGTCATGTCATGTCATGGCATATCATATCATATCATATCATATCATATCATATCATATCATATCATATCATATCATATCATTCCTAGTCAACGACTGGATCATCATCACAGAAATTTGAGAAATTCTGATGATACAGACAATCAGAAAGAAAAGACGAGAAGCAGAGAACAGTGATAGGCTGTTGGTACAGTTGAAGACTTGGAGCTCTGAGCTGAATCGCTTTGTTTGTATCTGTCTGAACAGGAGATGTTACAGAATAGATCACGAAAACTTGCAGAGAGCTCTAGGAGAGCAAAGGCCAAAGCAAGGGCAGCCAAGAAGGAGAGCAAGAGCACTGCCTTTGTTATTTCCTCTGTCAGCGACACGGACGCCATCGTTCCACGGGACTCGGAGAAGGCACAGGCTTTGGAGAAACGTCTTAGCAAGAGGAGAAAACGCGTCGCGAAAAGAATCACAGCGGAAGACATGAAGAAACAGCAGGAGTTAGCAGCTGAACGCAGGAGGGTGAGTTTCTCAGTGCACTCGTTACTGTGGAAATATCGACAAGAAGGGCAAAATTCTTTGTTGTATTGCTACTGGGATCATATATATCAGCAAAGGATAAATTTTTGATGGTCTGAGGCTTATAATGTGTGTTCCTAAAGATTTTGAAACAGACAAAGATGAACTTTTGGGTAATTCTTGACTTTTGTCGCCCGTCTGTGCAGGAGAACAGGAAAGAGACAGCATGGAAGGCCAAAATGTCGGGGATGAGCAGCTGGGATAAGGCTCTCGACTTCTAATCTTATTTAGAGGTGCGTAGAAATAGATGCTGTATTAAGACAATTCTACTTGTTGGGTTTTGAAATCTACATGCACGAAATTCTAGTTAAAGTATATGTTTTCTTACACACATTTACGTTATTTGTAATATATTATTCAGTTCGACCTTATATGTAGTACAAAGCTTAAGTTAATGCAGACCGATTGTCTTGCCGCCAAATAGGTTGTTGAAATAAAAACCAAAAATGTTATACATGAATATAAAAAAAATAATTCTTTCAAATATGCGTTTTAGTTTGACATCTAAATGTTTTGAGGTACCTGTAGTTTGAATGTTTTAAAAGTGGTTCACAGAACGTTTTTCTTATTTTCCAGAGGGGGAGATCTAGAGGCCTGATCTGGATGAGCAGTTGGAGACTGGCCACGTTTATGCTCTGTTTTTTGTTAAAATTCATGGAAAAATTAAAAAATAAAAAACGTTTCAATACATTTGTCACACTAAACAACTGTATAAGAAGTAGGGCGTTTTCTTCCAGACATGAATTTTGTGTTTCTGCCTAGAGGTTCAGAATAACACATGTAATTTTTCGCCAACCGTCACGTTAGATAATTGTACAAGACTCAATGCGTTTTTTCCCGACAGAATTGTTTTTTAGCCATTATTGAATAGGTTTAGAAGTTTCTTTAACTGCAAAATATGCAAAATCTTTAAAAAATGACTACTTTTTTTAACATAACGTTCACATCTGGGTTTGTTTTGATAATTTGAAAAAAAGGTTTACAGAAACTAACTGCTGTTGATTGTAGGTATCAAAAGATACATCTATTATTATTTCTCCTTCGCAGCGAGGGGTTGAGCACTCGCATGTTGTACAGAACTGTGAATAAAGTTAAACTACGGTTTCTGTAGGTTTCAATACGAGTCTCATGTCATCTTTTGTTTGATCTTTCTTTAGATACAGAATTTCTTCCCTAGATCCTTGTGGTGGTAGAAGTCTCAGGACTGACGTAAGACATCTAATCTTTAACGTTAGTTCACCTTTATTTGTAGGGGACTGAAACTTGGCCCACTATGTCATGACGCTGAAAGCTATCTACCACCCAAATGTCAAGACCATATCATATCCAGGACAAGAGTGTACAAAAAACTGCTATGATAGAATATTCTCATTAATTATGCAAATGTATCTAATTTTGTACAACATTTTCTAAGGTACCTACATACCAAAAATTATGAAAATCCGTTGTTCCCTTCTTGAGTTATCTGCTTCAGGAGTTTTTGACAAAAATGCCCCTGCTGTCCTAAATCTGGTCGCTAGGGGGGCCAAACTTATGTTACTTCTTTCTGAGCACAAGAGCTATCTAACACCCACCCTTAAATCGTGACCATAGGTTGTTCATAACACCGGAAGTTGCACTACAGTGCCAAAGGAAGCCGCTAGGGGGCCCAAAATCACATAATTTCCAGCTTTTGTCACACTCTTCCAACACACCATGTATGAAACCAATCCACCCAGCCGTTCTTGAGTTATCTTGATCACAGACACACAGACACACAAACGCTAGTGAAAATATAACCTCCATGACATTTCATGGGGGTAAAAACCGGTTTTGTACCAGTACACTGTACCGATACCCACCCCTACTGTCTAGTATGTAAAAGGTCAAAATCAACCTCTGCTTGCATAGCACCTTACCCTCGAATGGCTACATTCACTTTCTCACGGTAAACACGTGTTTGTGTACCCCAAAGGAAAGTAAGGAAAGAGTCTTTACCGATACAGAAGCCGAGTATCCTACGTTTTGTCCAGTTCAACACGGCTGTTAGTCACACAGTTGTCAGGATAAGCAGATCATGAAGTTGCCATCGTGCACAAATTTCCGTAGACACACATGCTCTGTGACACCGCACTTATCAACAAACTGGGCTGGCAGTCTTTGCAAACCCGAAAGAAGAATACCAGGCTCACTGAACCATGTACAAAATTATCTACAACAACATTTCTGTCCCACAAGCGTCCAACATTGGTCCTGGCGACTTGAGATGATGCTCTCGCCGCACCAACCACGCTTTCAAACTGCAGACCATTGCGACTTGCGAGTAACAAATCCAACTACTAACGTTACAGACTCTCGTTTTCCCCTCGCACCATCCAGGAGTGGAAGAAACTTGATCCTGGTGTGGCGGAGGTGGGGTCCGTCTCTCCAAGTTCAAAACTGAACTGGGGAGGGCCTTGCTGCATTGAGTCGGCCCTACACGTCCTTATATATCGTTATAAGTAAATTTTATACCCACTAAACTCACTCATAAAACACCCACAACTCAGTTGTTCATGTTGCTTAGTGTCGCTACCTTTATTTCCCTATGTTTATTTGTTCCGATCACCTGTTACTGACACGTGCGCACTGCTAGACATTTGAGGCGATCGTTACACTAAATGCACTTGTCTTCTCTTGCACCCACAAATCGTCAATGTTCGACAGTGTATTTACTTTTATTTCCCTATTTTTATTTGTTCCGATCACTTGTTACCGTAACAAATGCGCACTGCTAGTGATACCTGTTATGGGGGCTTAGCAGAACAAAAATAAGAACAAGATCCCAATTCGTTGTCGTCATTTATTTATCAGTCACCACTCACCAATCATATTGTGCTTAGTTGAAACGATCCCCTCCTCATCCTAGAAAAGAAACCATCATGTTTTTCAAAACATCAGGGGGGAAACTCAAACGTATGTTTGAAATAATGCATTTTTACATTGATGTAAAGCATGATTTCATTTCAACCTATTTGGTGACAAACCGGGCTGCTTTAACTTGCTTTGTGTTACTTGAGCGTCGAAGTGAACAATAGATACGTACAAATAACGTACAAACTTGTAAAAACTTAGTTATTGAATCATGTTCCATTATTGGTCAAGACGAGGGGGTGTCGTATTGTAAGAAAAGTATATGGTTTTAAAAAAAGTAATAAAATAAGATCTTTCTGTTCTGTGTTTACTTCATTTAGCCACTTTCAACTAATTGAATTTGTACCTTAAGCCTCACATCCTAGAACAATGATAAAACGGAGACAGAAAGATCACACTACACCCCCTCGCCTTGTCCCATAATCGAACAGTCCAAACTTTCCCATCAGTTGTGACGTTATATTGTGTTGCCTAGCTGCGTTTAGAACAACAAAGTTCCACTAGCTTATTTGGCGATAGTCACTGATCACAGACTCGTGACAATTGCACGTACATAATGTGGAAGTTTCTCATTACGCTCACGAGCTGCTTCTGTATGAAGCGCTCTAACAAGGTGTCCCCTGTAGTGGAGGGAGATGTGGAGAAGGAACCAGCACCAGAACAGGAGGAAATGAACCGCAGGACCACCGGTGAGTCACTGGGACTACGAAGTCTCCCGTCTATTGTTATTGTCTTAAAATTATGACATATGATCAAAATGCGGTCGTGATGGATGGGGGTAGTTGTAGACCTATCCTATCATATCCTTTAGGCAACGTATACAAGATCTTACATATTGCCGTAAATGTATGCTACCGGTATACCACGGACATTAACTACATTTTCACGTATTCTTTGCATTGTTCCAGAATGTTCAGTGGTGATCGCACAGCCTCCAATGTCCCAGCCTAGGTCTAGCAAGTCGTCGGCCGACGTCCTTGCTGAGCTTCGACAAGACGGCCTGTTGCCCCTCAACACCCGGGGCGAGTCCGTCGCTTTCCAGGTGCTAGTGAAGCCCGCCTCCGAGCCAGACGCGCCCCCTCGCCGCCCAGTTAAGCTTGCGAAACTGGAGGAAACTCTCCAGGAGAGGCGCGAACGTATCAAGAAGAAGCCCGCGGGATCACGCACTCAACTGAGACAGCAACTCAGCGACGCTGCCAACAGACGTGACGTGAGTTATATCATATCATATCATATCATTTCTGGTCAACGAGTGGATCATAGATCACAGAAATTTGACAAAATCTGATGATACAAACAGTCAGAAAGAAAAGACAGACGAAAAGCAGAGAACAATCTGCATCTGCATCTGCATAGGATACCCCCAAATGACCCCGCGAGGGGCAAAAGTAGGGGGGGGGAGCTGAGGCTCCCGGGTAAGGGCGGGCAGGCCGCCTGCCTGGCACGGAAGTGCTCAACGTTGGGAGCGCTTACAACCGTGCCAGGCAGGGCATTCCACTCGGGAATTGTGCGTGGGAAAAAAGAATGTTTGTAGATATCGGTGCGTGCAAATATGTGTTGATATTTGAAGGCTGTGTACAGTTGAAGACTTGGAGCTCTGAGCTAAATCGCTTTGTTTGTATCTTTGTGAACAGGAGATGTTACAGAATAGATCACGAAAACTTGCAGAGAGCTCCAGGAGAGCAAAGGCCAAAGCAAGGGCAGCCAAGAAGGAGGGCAAGAGCACTGCCTTTGTTATTTCCTCTGTCAGCGACACGGACGTCATCGTTCCCCGGGACTCGGAGAAGGCGCAGGCTTTGGAGAAACGTCTTAGCAAGAGGAGAAAACGCGTCGCGAAAAGGATCACAGTGGAAGACATGAAGAAACAGCAGGAGTTAGCAGCTGAACGCCGGAGGGTGAGTTTCTCAGTGCACTCGCTAATGTTGAATATCGACAAGAAGGGCAGAATTCTATTGCAGCTGGGATCAACAAAGGGCAACGTTTTGATGGTCTGTGGCTTATAATGTGTGTTCTTAAGATTTTGAAAGAGACAAGGATGAACTTTTGGGTAATTCTTGACTTTTGTCGTCCGCCTGTGCAGGAGAACAGGAAAGAGACAGCATGGAAGGCCAAAATGTCGGGGATGAGCAGCTGGGATAAGGCTCTTGACTTCTAATCATATTTAGAGGTGCGTAGAAATAGATGTTGTATTAAGAAAATTCTACTTGTTGAATTTTGAAATCTACATGCGAGAAATTGTATATGAAAAAGTATATGTTTTTAAACACATGTCTGTTATTTGTACGTTATCTACTGTTCAGTTCGACCTTACCGTTCATCATCATATCTTGCCGCTCCAAATCCCAATCCAACGGCGGGCCACCTCGTTGGCCTCCCTTAGATTAGATCACTGTCTGAACAGCTGGGGCCGAGCTCACAGTGTTGCATCAGATGTTAACGTATTGTTTGTGGTTCGTCTCCACAAGGGCAAGCAGCACCGTTAATGTAGTACAAAGCTTAAGTTGATGCATGCAGACCGGTTGTCTTGCCGCCAAAAACAAAAATGTTATACATGAATGTAAACAAAATACATTCTTTCAAACATGCGTTTTACATCTAAATGTTTTGAGGTACTAATAGTTTGAATGTTTTAAAAGTGGTTTACAGAAAGATTTTTCTTTTTTTCCAGAGTGGGAGATCTAGAGGCCTGATCTGGACGAGCAGTTGGAGACTGGAGATTTTATGCTCTGGTTTTTGTTAAAATTAATTGAAAAATTAAAGAAAAATACAATGTTTGAATACATTTGTCACGCTAAACAACTGTATAAGAAGTAGTGCGTTTTCTTCCAGACATTAATTTTCTGTTTCTGCCTAGAGGTTCTGAATAACACATGTAATTCAGGCATATCTTCGCCATCCGTCAGGTTAGATAATTGTACAAGACTAAATGCGCTTTTTTTTCTGACAGAATTGTTATTTTGCCATTATTGAGTAGCTTTAGAAGTTTCTTTGACTGCAAAATATGCAAAATCGTTAAAAAATGACTACTTTTTTAAACATAACGTTCACTCCTGGGTTTGTTCTGATAATTTGAAAAAAAGATTTACAGAAACTAACTGCTGTTGATTGTAGGTATCAGAAGATACATCTATTATTCTTTCTCCTTCGCAGCGAGGGGTTGAGCACTCGCATGTTGTACAAAACTGTGGATAAAGTTAAACTACGGTTTCTGTAGGTTTCAATACGAGTCTCATGTCATCTTTTATTTGATCTTTCTTTAGATACAGAATTTCTTCCCTAGATCCTTGTGGTGGTAGAAGTCTCGGGACTGACGTGAGACATCTAATCTATTAATTAACGATAGTTCACCTTTATCCGTAGGGTAACCTATATCCGTTGTATATAAAAATGGGGTAGTTTGAGATCGTTTAGTCGATGGAAGGTAGTTTCTCATTGCAATATCTTCAAAATGTTGACATCTGAAACCCACGTCGTTGATCTGAAATCTCTAAATACCCAGCTTTTAAAAACAAAGACTCTAGGTTACCCAATGAAAAAAGGTAAACTAATGTTACCTGTAACCCCCGTATGTTGTACCTGCACCGAATCGATTTTCATGCTACAGCACTGGAACGCAACCCTAACTTAGCCTTTTTTTTAAAGATACAATGTATTAGATTGCACTAATTTTGCTATAGCTAGGGGTCATTGGAGTTTTAGCAAAGTCACATTCGAATCGCCACATTCACGTTCCCACCGTTAACACATTTTTGTGCCTCTCGACGGAAAGTAACTTTACCAAAGCCCCCGTCACCCGTCACAAATCAAGAACTGACTTGGTGGGAGATGGTTGAAATATACAGTGGTTGCTTGCAAATGTTGCCTGTCTAATGTGTAGAATGTCACGACACGATGCCATCAAACACCCCCCCCCCCCCCCCCGACAACCCCCTCCCCCATCAACCTCTGCTTGGAGAGTACCTTGGCCCTAGGGTTGAGGGACATTTGAGGCCAACGCTGGACCTGAACTTTGGAAAGATATTGATTACGCATGCGCCTTGACTGTGCTCAGTGCCACACAGATAGACTGGCTTGCCTGTCGACCAACAGCAAGATGGTGACAGAACTGCTGGGCGTTTGTCTGGCCGTAGTCTTAGTCTTCGTGCTTTTACAGGTCACAACAAGGCGTAGGTAAGAAATATTTGTTCACTTCTTCTTAACAACGTCGTCTTACGCTATTGCTCACCAGACTATGGCACGCGCAAGGCGAATCTCAATTTCAATGGGATATGAAGTTTCCACACTCAGCTCACGTCGTGAACCCTGTTCAAGATAGTCCATATACAAACGCTTCTAATCTAGTCCGTTGCACGTCAAATGGGGCGCACCGAACATTAACGTGGAGTCTAAGTGTTTTACAATGTGTACTGACCCAGGTCACAAGTTTGCTGCGCTGTTCTTCGAGTTGATGAACTTTGAGCCCCCCTGAAATCAACAAAACGGCGATCGCGCTGGGGATATGTGTAAACCTTGGGTTCATGATAGTCGGAATATTATACAAACTATATCCTGTAATGGTACGAATGAAAATAAGGAAAGCATAAAACAATTGTATTTTGTCGATGAAAATCGCTGAGTGCTCTGTTCAGCGTGGTCGCAGCGGGGTTCCCGCTTTAGTGGAATGGGCGTGTAAGTTGTCCGACCTTCACATTGTAGGTCAGACGTCACAGTTGAGCTGCGCAGTAAAAGGCACAAAAGCCTTGAAATCCTCTTTTTCCTTCAATATTTGGGCCCAATCTGGAGATTTTGGGGATTAGAAGGGTTAGACGAAACAGGTAGGGTCTAAGCTTTCCCACTTTGGTTAAAATTTGCTCAGTTCCGCAGTTTGGTTGGCGTGCGGATGGGTTTTAGTTGTTTAGTATACGGGTGGTATCTGATGTTAAAGTTGTGGTTTAATTTCTTCCATAGAGCGAGCATTCCTCGGTGATTAAACCGATCAACACGTTGTTATGTAAAGGGTAATAAAGATAATCCTTGTGACTTTCTGGAAGAGAAGAATTTTTACCTTCGCCAAGAAGGTTATATTTTGGGTAGCGTTTGTTTGTATGTATGTATGTAACGTTATGTATGTACATGTATGTATGTATGTATGTAGAGACCAGCATAATTCAAGAAAGCCTTAATGGATTGTATTGATATTTAGTACGTTGGTAGGTCTTGATGGCCATAGGGGCATGTTCGGGCATGACGCACCCGCCATGACACACGAGTCAGGGGTAGAAGGAACCCCTTGCATCCTTGGTCGGAAATCCTCCTAGGAGATGGAAACTCCAAATAATAAACCTGCATCTACTGAGGCCGTCTTACGTGGCAAACAGTTCTGTCCCTGTAGGACTTAGTGCGCCAGTAGACGAGAGGGTGGAGAAGGGAGTGCACACCCCTCCTTCACCTTAAAAAGTCATGTGCAGGCCAGGCAGACTGGTCGTCCGTAATCAACCTTGTCTGCCTACCATTGATCTTCGGATACGAAGAAACAGCCATCATCATCAGGTCTTGATGAGACCTGGAAACGATTAGATTTTGGGCCCCCTAGCAGCTTGTTACGGTACTGCAGCAGAATTTCCTGGTTTAATATCTCGAGTTCTGAACATGCTGCGGCTATGATTTTTGAGTGGTAGACAGGTATTGATGCCGCGAGTAAGTGGTGTAGGTTTGGGCCCCCTAGCGGCTTGTTTTGGAACTGCAAGGCAGTGTCAAACTTTAAAAGGGAATAACTCAAGAACGAGTTAACGGATTGTTATGATTTTTGGTATGTTAATAGCTTAAGTGATGCTTTATATAATGACATATTGATTATGCAAATTGGTATCTAATTTTCCTAATTAATTAGGACATTTTGTAAACACGCTCAGTTCCATTATAGGACCATTGCAACATGTGACATTTGTAACTGAGAAGGAGAAGAATATTGATTCATAGATGTTATGCAAAATAAAGATCTAATTTGCATAATTAATGAGAAAATGCTATAATTTTATTGTGGTAAATGACAGGAAGTTCTTACTTGTAGCATTTGAAAGTTATGTATAGGTGAACATTAATTATGCAAATGAGATCCTCATTTGCATAAATTACCTGAAAATGCGATAAAAGCCTTCTTTCTTAACATAGATTGTGTACGTCTGTTGTCTGATAGAGGAGATGATCAAGTGATATAATTTATGCAAATGATAACCTTATTTGCATAATTAATGACAAACACAATTTACTCAGCAGTCGTAAAGGTTAGGATCATTTGGCGAAGGTATGGGGTCGTGAAACTCTAGTTAAGATTGAAGTTGGGGATAGTACTTTTCTGAGGCCTTGTTTCAGTGTATTTTAACATGCTTTCCAGAAGTGAGGTCTAACTGTGTTATTTGCCCCGTACTCCCCAGGAGACCTGGTGAGCCGCCATTGGAGCCAGGCCCTCTTCCGTACCTGGGGGTCGCCCTGGAGTTTTCCAGAAACCCCCTGGGTTTCATCACCTCTCGCTGGAAGAAATATGGAGACGTGTTCACCGTGCGACTGGCCGGCCACTACACCACCTTCGTCCTGGACCCGCACTCATTCACTCACGCCATCCGGAACAGCAAGTCAGTATGAACAGAGATGTTCTAAAGAACCATTAAAGGTGGATTCACGTGCGTATGAGATCCGTATGGAAGTCTTTATGGTAGAAATTGGACAAATATTAACAGATATAATGCCCAAGCGAGTTAGCAGGGTTACAAACCATACTCCTCGGCTAGTTTACTCCTCTGGCATGTTATACGTCTATATTTGTCCAATTTCTATTATTTTTGCGACCTGTGGTGTCCGGTATGAGGCTAAGAACTCCATACGGACCTCATACGGACTTGAATACATTCTCACATGTGAAACCCCTTAAGGTGTTTCTTATTGCTAACGTGTCGGATGGTCTGATAGGTGGTGCAGAGGTCAATGTTCAGTTTTTATGCTTGTTCGCTTGTTTGTTTGTTTGTTTGTTTGTTTGACATGGCCGAAAGAACACATTCAGGCGGAACACACAAGAACACTACAGGTAGAAATGAGCTGTGAAAGATTGGACTTAACGGTTTGTTCGCACTTACAGCGGGATAGGCCCATACATGCTATGGCTGGTACAAAACCTGCTGTGTTACGACATGAGGCGGTTTACTGGGTATACAAAACAAACAAACAAACAAATTTCTGTCATTTTAGGGTTCTGGACTTCCGCGTGTTTTCGTCCAAGATAGCCCATCGCGCTTTCGGCATGCCGATAGTCTACGGTACCCACCGTGACTGGGTCCGAGCCGACAGTGATGCGCTATATCCAAAGGAGTTACAGGGGCAGGGACTGGAAAAGGTCACAGAGGTACTATAAATCTTGCAGCGATTTTGTCAAATGCGAATACAACACCAGCAACTTTCGCTCTATGTCTGTCCATCTGAGTTTATGTTTACAATTCAGTACAGAATTTAGAAGTTAAGATTTTGAATAGTTAAGGTAAGAATCTTTACATAACACTTTACTTCTTTGTTTAGTTTATGACTACATCTGTGCTTGTTCTGTGTATATCTGCATGCTAATTACAACATGATGTTTTATTATTATCAGTTGAAATTTAGAAAAAAAAGGAAAGAAAAAGGGAATCCCCACGATTGCCCCTATTTTTGTAGGACACCCTAAGTCTTGACTGGATAAGATTGACAGCTGCGCAAACGATAATATTCTGAAGTATGGATAAATATTTCATCACTGATCCAGGTGATGATGACCAACCTTCAGTCCGCCATGTTAGCCGCTACAGATGTCAAGGCAAAGTGGAACAAAGGAGAGCTGTGGTCCTTTGTCTACAGAATCATGTTCAGCGGTAAGGTTCACATTTTATGCTCTCCAAGCAGAGGTTCGACTCCGGTTTTTTGACGTGTTTTTAAGCGTTTTTATCGGGCTTTCTATTTTGTACCGGTTTCAATTCGTTGTGTATGTCCCCGGCCTTGCTGAAATATGATGCAAGTTGTTTAAGTATGTCACCGATACTGGACTCTTGGGAAATGCGCTTTGCACGAACTTCCAGCCAGGTGTAAAAATCCTGGGGACCTGACTTCAGATGGGGAGGTAAAAGGCAGTGGAAGGAGAGAGTTGGACAACAACCCACTGCCCTTACGGCTTCAAAACCTTTACCCTCTGTCCGTCCTTGTGTATATGGCACTATTAAGGTAAGTTAATAACTTGAGTGCAGTTCTGAAAGCAAATCTGAGGAATTAAAAAAAAACATGAGGGACGTATATACTTGCTGCGTGAATTCTGCGACTATGGAAAAAGACTATAGACCTTACGGAAGGAAAGCTAGCATTATAACGACATACATTGCACAGTTGAATAAACCGTGTTTTGCGTACAACAGCATCTTACAAGACTCTTTTCGGGAGACACAAAGAAGATGAAGAAGAGACAGCACGGCTGCTCCACGCCATGGAGGAGTTCCAGAAGTACGACAAGAGGTTCCCAGAGATCATCTCCAACGTACCGTGGTGGCTCATGGGACAAACCAAGAAACGATACGAATATCTGAAGGTATTTTACTTGCTCTGCTTTGTTTTCATCTCCATGAGAACAGAAGTAACGCTCAATTCACTTTTTTCCGCGGGTAACCTATATGCGTTGTTTAAAAAAAAACACCAGAGTATTTTGGGATATCAAGTTAACGGATGGCGGCTAGTTTTAGAATTGCAGGGGAATTTTTGTCAAAAAGAGGATAATTCAAGAAAGGAATAACGGACGCATTATGCAAACGAGGTCACCGATCCATTTAGTTCTGAAATGTTTTCCTGTGTTTTTAGTCTATGGTGTCTCCGACTGAGCTCTCTGAACGCGGCGTCTCTGATTTCATCCGGATGAGACAGGAGATATACGCCGACGGAAATCTGTCTCCTGACGAAATGACGGGGTTCAACTTTGCAACCATGTGGGCTTCGTTGGTAAGAATCGACGTCCTAAAATCACTATATCAAAAATATGTACAAAACGACAAATGTCCAAATCTCCCAAATCTCTGGAATTGGATAAAAATGGAAAATTACTTCTGGACGTTTCAAGTGACATCCATCACTCTTCAGTATATGGGATCCAGCTTTTTTTATCACAAAGGACAGTAAGTAGTGTTTCATCCATCCCCCTTCCCTTTCCATGACAGAGTAACACCGTCCCTGCCGCCTTCTGGACTTTGTTCTACCTCCTGAAGGATCCTGTCGCCATGGCTGCCGTCAGGGAAGAAGTGGACCAGGTAAATACATCAATTATCTTTAGTTTCTTGCATAAGAATTAATTTCATGGGTAAAGAAAACTTTTTAACGTTTTGTGTGTTTTGTTGTCTTTAAAATCATACTTAGTACTTGTGCATAATATTCCGATTATAACATCATGGGTAACACAGATCCAATTTCTAGTGGAAAGTGACCCTTATTCATGCCTTTATTCATATCATTTGTTCAGTTCCTCACAAGAGAAGTATAAAAAGGGAAGGAACACCCTATTAACCGTGCATGAAACTAAAGATCCATGTTTTATCCTGACACGAAAGCTAAGAACTGAACTCTTTGATCTAAAGATTTTGAAGGAGACTGGACAGAGTTTGGAAACTGTGAAGGAAGCCGGTAAGATGATCCACGTGACGAGAGAGCAGCTGAACGACATGAAATGCCTCGGTGTGTGAGCGTTAATTGCGTTATTGTAGCTTTTATCGTAGATGAAATCTAAGCGTACGGGTGATAGTCAGGTTATTGTCAGGTTCGCATACAAACAACAAGCAATCCAGCCTTGTTGTTTTCCTCACAAGTTTATTTCCAGCAAGAGAGTGTAAGAACATCTAAATAGGTTTTAATTAAAGTAACCCTGATTACATATGTAATTTATGGGAAACTCATTTATTCTCCAAGTAGTATGATAAAGCTTGTATAACCTTTAAAGTCGTAAAATAATGTTATATCGTATGATGTTTGATATGTAATATCATGTTTAGTGAAAACTCTCTTGTAATGGTGATAGTAAAGCTGTGCAATTCATGCCCTAGGCTGCAAAAAAGCTTTCAATCCATGTTGTTCTTTGGAAATATACCAGTCTTCATCTTTAAGGCCAAACTTAAATTGCACACCATCGCCCGTCATATGCATGTCAAACAAAGAATGTGAAAATACATTGTAGGCGATTTCCTCAGTTATGTGCCAATGCTTGTTGTTAAGTGGGAGAGAAATGAAACTAACACATTGTCTATTGCTGATACAGGCAGCGCTATCAACGAAGCATTGCGCATGTGCAGTGCTTCTATCATCATCCGTGTCGCCACCGAAGATGCAGAACTGGCCTTGGAATCTGGCAGTACCTTTCGTATCCGCAAGGGCGACAGGGTGGCGCTGTATCCAGGGTTTCTGCACATGGACCCAGAGGTCTTCGACGACCCTGAGGTAACGCTAATTTACCTTTATCCGCGGGGTAACCTATATCCATTTATCGACAGTATAACAAGTTAATGGGGGGGGGGGGGGTTAAATTGCAATAGTTTCAACATCACGCTGCCATATCATCCGGCTCAATATTTGCAGTTGGAAACTACCGTCCGTCGACTTGATATCCCTAAATACCCATCATCATACAAAGGATAAAGGTCCCCCCACGGAAGGGAACTAGCGTTACGTTACAAGTATCTCTCTTATATATGATATTCGACATTACTTTCATCACTTGAATTTCATAGTAAAACCCGTGAGGATTAAGCAGAAAGCAATTTGAGTACTAAAAATTACTTCCTTACTTTTCTACAAGGCTCGGAAGCGAATAAAGGTTCGTCCGGGGTAACCGCTAAGCGAACCCTTCGGTGACCGCAAAGTGACCCCATACATTGGAACTTGCAGAATCTTAAACAAAGTGTGCGTTACTTTCATCACTTGAATTTCATGGTAAAACCCGTGAGGATTAGTCAGAAAGCAATTTGAGTACTAAAAATTACTTCCTTACTTTTCTACAAGGCTCGGAAGCGAATGAAAGTTCGCCTGGGGTAACCGCTAAGCGAACCCTTCGGTAACCGCAAAGCGATTCCATACACTGGAACTTCCAGAATCTTAAACAAAGTGTGCGTTACTTTCATAACTTGAATTCCATAGTAAAACCCGTGAGGATTAGGCAAAAAGCGATTTGAGTACTGAAATTTACTTCCTTACTTTTCTACAAGGCTCGGAAGCGAATGAAAGTTCGCCTGGGGTAACCGCTAAGCGAATCCTTCGGTAACCGCAAAGCGACCCCATACATTGGAACTTGCAGAATCTTAAACAAAGTGTGCGTTACTTTCATCGCTTTAATTTCATAGTAAAACCCGTGAGGATTAGGCAGAACGCAATTTGAGTACTAAAAATTACTTCTTTACTTTTCTACAAGGCTCGGAAGCGAATGAAGGTTCGCCTGGGGTAACCGCTAAGCGAATCCTTCGGTAACCGCAAAGCGACCCCATACATTGGAACTTCCAGAATCTTAAAAAAAGTGTGCGTTACTTTCATCACTTGAATTTCATAGTAAAACCCGTAAGAACTAGGCAGAAAGCAATTTGAGTACTAAAAATGACTCTCTTACTTTTCTACAAGGCTCGGAAGCGAATGAAAGTTCGCCTGGGGTAACCGCTAAGCGAACCCTTTGGTAACCGTAAAGCGACCCCATATATTGGAACTTCCAGAATCTTAAACAAAGTGAGCGTTAAATTCAGTAGCTTGATTTTTTACACTCCTTTCCTCTAGATGCTGCTACTGCTATACTAAAGCGTTTGGCATATCGATGAATAAAAAAGATAAGCATTTGACTTTTACGTGTTTCGTCTTTGCATCAAGTGGAAAATCAAGGGGGGCTCAAGAGTCGCTCATGAATGTTTATAACGTTACAGATAAAAGCTCCTTGTGTCGACAAAGAAAGTATCCTTGCATCAGCAGAATACAGTGGACTATATATTACAACAGAATATTATCGAATTGAGTAATTTGCATTTCTCACATTTGCTTCATCAGACCTTCAAGTATGACCGCTTCCTAGAGAACGGAATGGAGAAGACAACCTTCTACAAGAACGGCCGGAAGCTGCGCCACTACCTCCTGCCCTTCGGACATGGCGTCAGCATGTGCCCCGGGAGGTTCTTTGCCCTGAACGAGATCAAGCAGTTCATCACCATTGTCGTCTGTTACTTCAACATGGAGCTCATGGAGAAGCAGACTCCCCCAAAGGACCAGTCACGTGCTGGGCTGGGGACTCTGGCTCCTCTGAAGGAGTGTCTGTTCCGCTACAGCCTCAAATAGGTCTCCCTGTCTTCTTGTATTAAATGGCCCAAAACACGTTTACACATGTAACTTTCACTAATACATGTACATCTAATAAATGTATTCCTCATCATCATCTCTCTCTCTCTCTCTCTCTCTCTCTCTCTCTCTCTCTCTCTCTCTCTCAGCGATGCAATGCACTTAGGTTCAGCGACCTCACCACATTGTTTTTTTTTATCAAATAATACAAGAGTTAAAGTTATAATAGTATTGTGCATGCACTTCTTGAACACAGAAATAAAAGACTTGTTGAATTTGATACGTGTTTCATCCGCTTCAATTCTTGATACAAGGTATATGTATATCTTGAAAATCTAGTCATATTGTTATTTTTACCCATTTTGCTTTTTTTCGCCCTCTCTCATTAACTGATTTGGGGTCTGTAGTGGACGTTCATCCATAAACTTTCATTGCAATGGCCTAATCAAGTGTCTTTATGGCATGGTCCCTCTGTTTGGTCACCATCTTTAAGGCTTTACCGCGGGTCGTCTTCAAAAAGTGATTTATAGTTTGTACACTGGACTGTTTCCCCTTCTTTTCTGCCCAACACCGTCAGCAGTTCGTCCACTGGCATCCTTACTATTCATGGACCCTTCACCCTCCGCGTTACAACTGGCAAACACCGAGGACGTTATCGTGAATATAAATTCCGATTTTGAGCTGCATTAGACAGTGCGCCCTAACTTGCGCCGCTTTTGGAATTTGCTGTCTTCGGAAGTTGGTGACCAATTTAGACAAACATGAATAGAAATTCTGATGTTATGATGTACTAGCTTTCTTTTGACAGTAGAACTATGATTGTGTGTGCTTCTTGTCTCCCGCGAGGAGGGCTAAATCTTTCACAATCCAGGTCGTGTTTTCATGAGAAATGGGTGAAATGCACTGAATGCGGCGGCCCGACTCACAAAATCATTACGAAAAACGACAACGCCAAAAAAAAAAAAAAAAAAAACACTTCCGCTGGCCATTTCTTTTTGCACTGGGTCGCTGATTCCAAAAGTGTATTATGAACCCCAAAAAAGACCACAGGGAGCCTGCTATGGAGGCTAATATTGACAAGGTATCGAGCTAGGATGAAAATATTAGTCCATTTCTTGTTTCGCGCAAACTCTCATTCTCCACATGTTCACCAGACAATGCCACAAAAATGTACTCTGAACCAGCTGTCCGACGTCCTGACGTCTGCATGTCACCGCTACCGTGGACAGCTGAAATGACGCAACATCTGGTTTGAGATAACCCAATTACCGATTATTAAAAGCTTTGTGAGCTATTGCAGGAGCAAACCCAAGCAGATGAACAGACAGATAAAACAACACTTCCTTAAACGGACTCCGAGGCAAAGGTAAACATTCATTATCAAAAGCCAAGGGAAGCTAACAATTTTGATGATGACTTTTTTAAAACGTTATTTACTGATGATTAAAGAAAATCAAGTTCTGAACATTTCTAAGTGAGCTGTCTTTTTGTAATCTAATGAAGTCTTTTGTAGTTTGTATCTGCAGGGATGTTTTACTCTCCAAGCAGATGCTTTCTAAGGCGTTTTTGAGAAAACTCGACCAAAACTTCCAAAATCTGGCAGTGCCAAACCTCTGCTTGGAGAGCATGACGTTTTTGCCCAACCACGTGCTTGTGTTTTGCAATGACGTCACACGTGTTACATGCTGTTGCTGTTATATATTTTCTTCAAATTATCGTATTAGAGCCACTTTATTGTATTGAATGAACAAAAATGAGTTTCATTTTAGGTTTAGGAACGTACCATTCACAATTTTTAATACCAGGACCGCGTATTTTTCCTGTATGCAAATCTTAGTGGTGACGTCACCGTGTTATGGTATAGATAGTCGAGATAGTCGAGGCCCGAGCTGCTGTTGTTTTGGAGCAGAGCTGAGCTGCGAGAGGCAGTGCAAGAAGTCGAGCGTACATTTTGCTATCTTGCAAGCTGTATCTGTGTAGTGTGGAGAACCATGAAGGCAGACAACGGCAACAGAAATGCTGCAGCTGCGGCTGAGTACTTCTTCGACGAGTACGAGTACTACAACTTCGACGACTACGAGAAGCTGTTCGGTCACTCGTCGGGGAAGGGGCGCACCCGCCGCGAGGCCGAGACTCGCACCAACCGCCACGACCCCAACGGCCACGTCCGCAAGGTTGTGACGAAGATGCAGAACACCGAGAAGAACAGGAGACTGAGCAGGAAGAAGTGACGGACGACGGAAGGTGAAGATATTACCTTTGTTTGCCAGAGCAATTGGTGACGCGTGACGAAGTGAAAAATATGTCCAGACATGTAGACATGGCGGCCCTGTGCGGGTTTACGGAAAACCTGGACCTGGGCTGGCTAGGAAGGCTGCCGGACCAGTCAGAGCTACCAGGCCACCCTTCTGACCAATTTGAGTATAAAGATTATAACATTAACTTCCAAAGGAAAATATTAGCCTGCATCCTGCATGCTATTTGTCTTGGCTATTTTTTCTAAATTTTATTTCTTTTTCTGTTTTTTTTTTTAAGTAGCCAATAGTAACCTGCTATGAATCACATTTTCAGACAAGCAGACTGTGTTGCCCCTATTCATTTTCAAGTTTACTTACATATAAATGGGTTCAGGTTCTTCAATTAAGTTCTTTTAAAATGTTTACCTTCAAGGAAGTAACGTTATATCTATTAGATATTGTTTTGTCTTCTTCCTCTGCAAACAAATAAGGTTGATGACATGGACCAGACAGCTGCCATCATGGTTCTCTTTATTAGTTTACAGTAGCAGATATTTTGTGGTGCTTGACTGAATTATGTAGCAAGTGGCAGGACAGAGCTGGAGGGGCTGGTCACCATATGTTTTACTGTATTTTGAGTAAGACTAAATCGAGAGCCAGTACTACAGTTTGTTGGGCTTAACCTTCTCTTTCTCTTTGGCTGGCCAGTCTCGGGCAAAACCATATTTTCTTGCAAATGTTACATAGTACCTTTGTTGTGTTTTTCAATGGTTCCTTCTTCCTAACTACAGCATGGTAAACTATGACCTGTGCTGAAGGCAAGAGTTGATGAGAACCACGCACACTGGGAGCTGACCTGATGCTGTTGGGATGACGACACTAGGGGATGTAGCCTGCTGGCCGTCGGGAACCAGTCTTGACCAGTTCCAGTCCAGAACTTACTATTCTATAATGCTGCAATACTGCAACCATGCTTTCTGGCTGGTTGTTTTCTAGTCTTTTGATGACAAATTTGGACCACAAGATCTGATTGTAACAGTGGCAAAATGACAATGATATAGCTTTAAATGGTTAAATTTCGCACACTAAAGGCTCAAGCTGTTTCTCTGTATGTGTACTTATAAATAGATGTAATGTTATACAGTAATGTAAGGTAATGGTAACCGCTTGAATTGTCTTACAGCACTTTACTGCTTATATATTGATAATGGTAAAAGGATATATATAACTGCTGGCTGGTTGATGCTAATACTGTGTAACAATCCATGTATGTGTTGTTGAAATAACATATAAACTGAAAACACACTTTATGAAACATAAGCCTGTAGTGGATGCCAGCATTGTTAGGTCCCACTGATTAAATAGAAATACATGTAGGCTTCACATGATATTGTAATTTCTAGCTGTGGGCTTTCGTATTTACCATACTGTTCCCACGTGGGAACTTATCTTTCCACTTTTCCACCCTGAAGCAGTGTTGTGGGAACAGGCTAAAGCTAACAGGTCTGACAATCAAGCTATGACACATGAACATGTATATGGGACCAGGTTCACTGTAAAGGACAAGAAACTTTCAAATATATTTGGTTGCAAAAGATGATTTGTCTTGATTTTCATTCAAATCTAATTAAGGTACCTAGAGAGAGGAAACATGAATTGAAAACTTTGGACAAACTCATCAAAATATGCCAAGGTTCCACAGAAAGATAAGGCATTTGTATTAACATCTTAATGAGATCAAACACTATCAACTTGTCACTGAAGTATAGATGATAAAGGGTTTTTTCCAGAAAAAAAAATTGTAAAGGGAACTCTGTGCTGGAGTCTAGTGACCAATTGGAAGCAGAGGCAATGGGGTTGAAGTTGGGCTTTCCTCTTCCATGGAGTAAAAATGGGCATTCTAAGGCTTTCCTAGGGGCAGAAAACTGTCAGGTCACATTTTCTGGCTACGTGACCAGGTGGCGTCCTTGGTCGATCAGGATTCCACTTAACAATAGTTGTATCACTAACATTTTGTACAAAAGTTTTATCGTAGAAGAATACTATGGGAATCCCTCTTGGTAGAACGAACATAGAGTTATCACCCAAAATTCCATTTATCTCAGACTACCTTAGTATAACATAACAGCGAGGGAGACGTGATCTCTCATGTTTTCTTTATTTCATTCTCATATGATATACAACAGATATACATTTGTAATGATAATTTATATCTGCAATGATGAGTAAGATCGTCCACACATGTATATATGCGTTATCCCTGCTAAGGTACCCATTTCTTACATATATATAGTTCACTACTTTTTTCTTTGGGAGGAAGTAATTAATTAAAGTTGAACACCACTTTGGACAAATGCGATTGGATATTGTAACTCTTTGTGTGGTTTGGCAGCAGAATAATAGAATTTGTGTATATATAATAATAATTTTCAATATATAATATTAGATCATGGGCAGGTGATCAAACAAAGGTTATCATTTCATGCTACTGAAGAGAGACTCAGAGACTGAAGATGATCTCTGACTCGTCAGTCCTGATCTGGTAGCTGTCCCACAATGCCATTCACCCAGCTGGTGTCACACTGCATGCTGCCAACAGACTCCACTGTAGCTCCTGTAGAGATGGAGTTACAAGCATTAGATGGATGGCATTAATATCTAGTATGTTTCTTCTTAAGTTAGTATGTTTCAAAGATACCAATGAAAACACATGAGAAAGACATCATCACATACGGTGTACTGGTACAAAAACTTTTCCTGTTGGACCGGTCCAGTAAAAACGGACCTAAAGAAATTCAGTAGACTGGATGCTGGACCGACTAGAAAATGAACAGATTATACCTGCTCTACGGCGACAGGCGTTCACATGTTTTGAAGCCTATTGGTCCAACAAAATAATGAGAGAAGTATAGGAGAGTTTCTAGTCATTCATACACTCAAACTTAATCTAAGTTGATACAGGCAGGTAGCATTGTTTATATGAAGATAGGATACTCCACCAAACAGATTTCTTTGTAGCAAAATGGACAATTGTTTTAAGTATCACCCATTCACAAACAATTAGGTTCAGGTCTGGACTCGTACCTGATCCTCAGAACCTGGACCATACCTGTACCTGAATTTTCTGTACAGGTACGCATCCCTAGTTGACAGTGAATTTTCAAGAAAGGACACAAATTCATTTTACATTTCCAGGGAGGCAAAGAATTGTCCTTACCAGTCATGACTGCCTTAAAGAGTGTGGAGTCCTGCCCTTTAGCTCTGGTGTCCAGTGGGTCCTGAGCAACGGCAAGAAACAGCTGGCTGCCGATGGACACTGGCTGGACACTTCGTGCACCGTGGGCTGGAATGGTCACTACAGGGAGGAAACCACTCACACCTGGGAAAGGTTAACAAAAGTAGTAGACAATTGTGTTCCTGACATACACTTTACATGTATATGGTGAAAGGTAGAAGTGCGATGAGACTGGAGCAGGAAGAATGTATGAGGGGTGATCAATGATTTCATGGATGTGCCAAGAAAAAAACTTCGGGGGCATAATGTTACATGTAGTTATAAAGCCTTTTATACATGTCTACCCAAATATTCAAATCTTTAGATTTCTGATCATAACTTTTTAGGGAATGCCAATGATGTTAGGTGAGAGAGAAGGAAAAAAACATAGGCAACTGATTTTCGACCCAAGGTGTGTGGGTCAACTTTCTCTGCTGAAATACAGATACCCACTTATTTCTAGATGTCAATTTCGAATTCAATTTCCATATCTGTAAACATCATCTTTTACATGTACCTCCCCATTTTTACATCTGGGTGGAGTCAATGAAGTTGTGTAAAGTACATTTCAATAGGGCGCAACATCAGGACATGGCGAGTACCAAACATGGAAAATACTGGTTCTGAGCCCAATGCTCAGAATGGCAGTGTTATGCCCCACTGATGCCAAACCACCTGCTTCTTGTGATTATACAAAAGGTACAGAGTACAGAAAAAGTGCCAAGCTTCATCCTTTGTCTGAGGTACAACCGCTTTACCATTTACAACAGAGTGCCTGTCTGTATTACCTTGGTGCCTGTACACTGTGACTGCAGTGTTGAGGCTGACAGCAGCTAAGTAGACGTCATTCTTCCTCTGAAAGATGGCCACATCTGAGGCTGCCTCAAAGTGCATAGTCTGAGTCCACACAAACTCCAACCTGGCCTGAGACCATCTATATACCTAACAAACAAAAAGGACAGTTGGAAGATCATTTTCAGTACTTCATATTAACATTGAAGTTGTGGGAACACAAAATGTATCAGACTATCTATTATCAATACATTTCCTAAAAAGTTTTATTTCTTATATGAAAAGACCACATCAGTGCATTTCCTTGCACTTGGAGCTCAAACATTTTGAAGGCTTCCTCACTTACTGACAAAATTGGCATTTTGACTTTCCATTGTTTCTCACAAATAGATTTGTAAAGTGTGCTAGGGCAATAAAATTTGATGTCATCCATAAAACTGAATAAAGCAGCTTGAAGTAGTGAATGTACATGTACACCACTTAAAATTGTGTTATTCTTTTTCACTAAAAAGAATAATTTTCTTACAGAAACAAAATGCATCTTGTGTAAAGATCTGAGGAACTGTGTAGACTTTTCCATCAGTTTTCTTGTTATTTTTTCATACTCTGAGAAGCTACAAACTGCATGGGTATGGTCTAATACAATATACAAGTGGCTACCTTGATGTGCATTTTGTAGTTGTTGATGCCAGCCAGCCCTACTTCATACATGTCAGCCACCACCAGATGGGGCAGGCCACCCAGAACAAAATGAGTCACGTCAGAGGCACTGCTGGAGGGAATGATCTGTAAGGCCTGGAACTGTCTCTGCAACACAAAAGTTACATAAAGCATTTATCTCAACCACATCTCCAATTGGTTTAATTCCTGAAATGACAAAATTTTTCAAAATCTAAAAAAAAATCGAAATTGGCAAAACGTTAGGCGTGATCACTTTAAAATTTCTTTCTGATGAAAATTAATTGGGTTTTAGTTCAGCAGCAACACTTCAATGTCCAATAGTTATCTTGTATCTAATTCCGGGCTGAAAAGGAGGAAGTGACACATAGTTCAGTTATTTCTCTCCTTAGTGCTGAAGTTAGAGTTATCACAAATTTTCCACTTGTTGTTATGACATCTTCTGCTCTTTTCTTTAGATTCCAACAACTCTATGAAGCCTACAGTAAGTTTCCAGTCAAACTCAGAATATTTCCCACATTAAACTGCATACTACTAAATTTCCCATCATTTAGTTACAGCCAAAAATATACACAATGATACCTTCAGGATAACTGTGATCAAAATCCATATGGGGAGTAAAATGTTAATATACATTTTTGCTCACCTCTTCATCATTGTACACAAAGACTTGTGTCTGCAGCTCACCAAACAGCTTACTGTTGGCATACACCAGGAACTGTGTACCGTTGTACTCAAACACATCCACAGATACTGCCTCTGGAACATTAATAATAGGCTGGTTAATGCATTTTCATTTCAATTTCATTTATGCAGGGACAAACATATTGCCACTAAGGGCTGTTTTCAATTAACCCTGCATACATAAACATAAAATAATGGTTCAAATCAACTTGATGGCATCAATGATATAAATATTATACAACAAGCCAAAGAATACATAATACAAGTGATAAAGTATATAAGGTAGAAAATGAAAGTTGCATATTAATGATTATAAACAAAACAAAATAAACAGTGCTAAGGAACCTTAATGCATTCCTGATCATACATGCATATAAGAAATCAAGAGACTGCTGTTTTCAATTCGGATGGAAGAGAGTTCCATAACACTGCACCACTACAGGGACTTCTTCTTGTGCTGTAGATGAGCTTTGAGTAGTTTGGGTATATAGGTACGGAACATATGGAAAGTGAAAAGAGGGCAATGTTGAATATATGGTTTACTCCATATGTGAAGATTCAGATCCTCACCTGCAGTTGGAATGTTCCAGTGTGGTTGAAACTGGCGCTCTTCTTGGTTGAACTTGAAAATGGTTGATGTCCCCCCTCCCTCAACATCCTCACTATTAGCTACTGCCAGGTAGGTATCGGTCCCCAGTCTGAAGGACATAAAGTCCTTGGCCCCGTGTGTAGGCAGGCTCTGGTATAGGGTGAAGGATTTGATCTCCTGATTGTATTCAAAGAGTTGGGATACATTTGCCGGGAGGCCTAGAGGAATGAAACGTGTCAAACTTTAGGGTTTAAGTCATGTTAAAAATTCACTTGCCCTACAAATGCCCAAATCAACATTTCAATGGCCCAAAATTAAATTGTTATATATGTCTATACATGTTTAACGTAAGCAATGAAACCCTTTTTCATTTTTCAGATGAAGCACTTTAAAGCATGCAACACAGCTTTCAGGGTACTCAATACAAGACTATATGTTCTTTACATCCTACAGCATAATGCTAATTAAAAATACATGTAGGTAAGTACAGAAAAGATTGCTTTGTAATTAGAAAAAGATAATGTCACTCACATTTAGCCCCCCCTGTTTTTGATATCCTACATTATTTATCAGTAGAATTTTAAGATTTACTATTTTGTAGTTTATTGTTGACCATATGAGAATCACTGTACTTTTTGTTGAGTCAATAAAGCTTGTTGTTGGTGTCAGGACTCTTCCTGCTAGCTAGATTTATACTTTGTGTGGATGTCATGTAGATATACTAGTAGGAAATGACAAGTAGCTTGAGCTTGGTTCTCTAACCTGTGTGCAGTTTTACATGTACACTGTTTCAGTTTGAAAAAAAACACTTCTTCCCCCACCAGCAAAGTGGACTTTTACTTACTCTCAGGGCAACTTTGAAGAGCTTGATTGGCAATCACCAGGAAATGACGAGTATGGTGTCCCTCAGTGATGTTGAAATAGTGCCATGCTCTTGCTCCATTTGTAATCTTAATGTCTATCATGACATGACATGTATGAGACAATCAACAATTAGCTACTGTAAACGCATACATTTTCGCGGTGGTTTTAAACTTTGCAGTTTTTGCATTGCCAATCCACCACAAACTTAAAACCACCATGAACATTTTTCCATGGCAGTAAGAGACTACAATGCATGGTGCCACTACGAACTTAAAACCACAGCAAACAGTCTTTTTCCTGCTGCCACAAAATTAAATCCCTGCAAACTTAAATGTATTTACAGTATTTGTCTGACAGGTGTATTGTCACCAACATTTCTTACTACACAGAGTTGTATACAAAATATGTCAGAAAAATGACAGAAACATAACAATAACTCTGAGAAACAGTCACATGATTATAGTCCCAAAGGCCACAAGAAATCACCCACAGAACTCATTTTTGCATTAGTTGTGCCATTTGTCTATAAAAGTCAACGGAACAAATTTTGATTCCCTTACTTTTTAATGCATTGTCAGTTGTTTTTTGTCGTTTGATCCAAATTAGGGTGAGAGACAGCGTTTTATCTGCCTGCACATGATGGTTTGAGTGTTATATACATTCAATAAATAGTAGAAGGTTGACAAACACATTGAAATCGTAGACAAAAACACACTTATTAATGGTAAGACTTGCCTGTGGAAATGAACTGACTAGTTCCCACATCCCATGTGTAGAGTGGGGAGGAGGTACAGAAACCACTGTCATCCCTGAGGTTAGCTGCAGCCAGCCATGTCTCACCATCCATGTGAAAGGAGTGGAAGCTCCGGGCAGCAGAGAGAGGGAATGACTGGGCCCACACAAAGTGGTGAATTGCTTCCATGGCATCTATTGGGACAGAACAATAGAGTACTCTGTAACATACTTCATTAGTAATCTGTAACATACTTCATTCAACAGTTACAGCTATGGTCATGACAGCCATGGATCCACTATGATAGCATGCATAGTCCAGTGGTTAGCGGCCCTGCCTCTGGACGCTGTGACTTCAATTCCGGCTGTGTCGCTCACTCTACATGCACACTACTTGAATAAAAGAGTTGCAGTCCTTAGTACGGGACATTAAGCCGTCGTCCCCTGTTCATTATGGTAAAGAGCTAGGGGAATTTTCCAGGTTCAATGAACCTGTAAATACTGTACATGGCGTCTGTCCTCTCTGTCATGGCCAGTGAAAGACTAGCTCTTCAGTGAGCTAAAACTGGTCAACATCACTTTCCTTTTTTTTTCAAATATTACCACATCTACAGACCAATCCTT
The DNA here is from genome assembly GCA_019207045.1 of Branchiostoma floridae x Branchiostoma belcheri. Taxonomy (NCBI): domain Eukaryota; kingdom Metazoa; phylum Chordata; class Leptocardii; order Amphioxiformes; family Branchiostomatidae; genus Branchiostoma; species Branchiostoma floridae x Branchiostoma belcheri. Next base: position 29,507,430 of record CM033023.1, on the reverse strand, counting down.
TCTAGTGGCACATAGGGCCTCAAGTTCTTTGCTGTTTCAGAAGCAGGGTATATCATTACAAGGAGGGGTTGTTAGCCCTTCCACTTTAATGTGCTTGAGGCACCACCTTGCCCATGCACCCCTAATTCCTGTCCCTTCTGAAATACAGGTGCAGGCAACAACCAAGATGCCCTATCTAGGATTTGAACCTGACCTCCCAGTTACCAACCAATTGGAACCAGGAGCTCAACTGTGATGCTGCTACCAGTTGAGCTTTAGGGACATTCCAAACTTTAGATTACATGAAAACATATGAATTGATTCTCACAAAATTCAATTTCTACTTCCATACCCTTTGCCTTGTAATGCAGTGCACTGATGTCTTGACATTGTTGTAGCACCTTATCTTGTAGTTCCTTTGTCTGGTATTGGACAGTCTGGAAATGTATGCACCGTTTGTTACTTTTATACTTGCACAATCAAAACTATAACTGTTATACTTTTCAAACTCTCAATGATCAGAAGTCTTCTCAATGAATCCAAACTTGGACCAGCCTTTGTTCAATTGTGGTGTCTGTATCTCTAATCTAAGCTACTCATTTCCACATGAGTGAAGTGAAGAAATTCGTATGAAGTGCCTTTCCCAAGAGTGTAAGATAAGTAGCATGACTGGATTTGAGCCCACAACCTCTGCGTCTTGACCCAAATACTCTGCTGGTATGCCACATCACCACACCTTCCACATGGGAACTACCATTATGTTGTAATGTACAGACACAACAATACTTACATTGTAACAAGTTTGTTGGTCCTGAGTGACTGTCTTTAGATTGATCCCATTCACAGCGCCATCGATAAATGCCTCTTGCTGGAACACCACGTCCCTGAAGAAGACGACATTTCCGTAGATTGTCCGGTCAGATGACAACCTTGGATCAGTCATCAAGTTGACTAGATCTTGCTCAGCAACCAGGCCTGAAGCAAGTTGGATACAGTCAGTTTGTGGGCGACAGAGAAACACAGTCAACAACATAGACAAGGAAGCACAGTCAGCACCAGGGACAGGGAAACACGGTCAGCACCAGGGACAGGGAAACACAGTCAGCACCAAGAACAGGGAAACACAGTCAGCACCAAGAACAGGGAAACACAGTCAGTACCAGGGACAGGGAAACACAGTCAGCACCAGGGACAGGGAAACACAGTCAGCACCAGGGACAGGGAAAGAGTCAGTACATGGGACAGGGAAACACAATCAGCACCAGGGACAGGAAAACACAGTCAGTACCAGGGACAGGGAAACACAGTCAGCACCAGGGACAGGGAAACAATCAGTACATGGGACAGGGAAACAGTCAGCACCATTGACAGAAACACAGTCAGCACCAGGGACATGGAAACACTCAGCACCAGGGACAGGGAAATACAATCAGTGCCAGGGATAGGAAAAAAACTGTCAGCACCAGGGACAGGGAAACACAGTCAGCACCAGGGACAGAGAAACACAGTTAACACCAGGGACAGAGAAACACAGTCAACACCAGGGACAGGGAAACACAGTCATAACCAGGGACAGGGAAACACTGTCAGTACCAGGGACAGGGAAACACTGTCAGTACCAGGGACAGGGAAACACTGTCAGCACCAGGGGTGGGGAAACACTGTCAGCACCAGGGACAGGGAAGCACAGTCAGTACCAGGGACAGGGAAACACTGTCAGCACCAGAGACAGGGAAGCACAGCCAGCACTAGGGTAAAGGGAAACAGTCAGCACCAGGGACAGGGAAACACAGTCAGCACCAGGGACAGGGAAACACGGTCAGCACCAAGGATAGGGAAACACAGTCAGCACCAGTGACAGGGAAACACAGTCAGCACCAGGAACAGGGAAACACAGTCAGTACCAGGGACAGGGAAACACTGTCAGCACCAGGGACAGGGAAGCACAGCCAGCACTAGGGTAAAGGGAAACAGTCAGCACCAGGGACAGGGAAACACAGTCAGCACCAGGGACAGGGAAACACAGTCAGCACCAGGAACAGGGAAACACAGTCAGCAACAGGGACAGGGAAACGCAGTCAGCACCAGGGACAGGGAAACATAGTCAGCAACAGCAGGACAATGAAACACAGTCAGCACCAGCGACAGAGAAACACAACCAAACACCAGGGACAAGAAAAGACATCACCACAGCACAATGCAGTATGGATCAGGAGTGAAGTCAAAAAATTGTTTAGGTTAGTGAAACATCAGGAAATTTACCATTTACAACGATGTCTCCCTGAATGATGACCTCGCCATGAAATGATTTGGATGCCAGAATGTTCTGGTCAGTGTGCAGCGTGACAACCACCTCACTCACATCCAGTCCGTTCAGCTGTACTCTATCTGTCATGCTGACATCACCCATTACTGTCACATCAGACAGGAACACTTTCTTGCCTCTCACAATCTGGTTTCCTGAAACCTTTTGAAATAGTTTAAAAAAAATGATGTTTCAAAAGAACAATATTGCTTCCATGTCATGTTAACTTTCATGATTGTTTTTCTACTTTTTATTACACATACATTGAAAACACTCCAGTAGTAGGTAACAAAGACATCTTAGACTGGCAAAAACTCTCAAATCTATTCCAAAATTTTACTATATGTCAAATTGTTCAATAGGTTCAATATACCTTTTAACTATCAGTAACTACTGAGTGAATCCCACTAAATATATAACATTACAAGTGGCGCAATTCAGCATTTCAACCAGAAATTCAGTCTGCCCGAACTGCAAAGCCATCGCAATTTCAAACCGTTCACTTAAAGATTGATCCTATAGTCCCTTCTATTTCTCAAAATGTACAAATGCAAAATAAAAACATAAAATGCAAAATAAGGCTTGATGGTTATGCAGACACTCTCTCATTGGTGTAACCAATAATTACTATGCTATCATTGGTTGATCTGCTAATTGTGATTGACAGTCATTACCTTGAGTGAGTCAGCCTCTGCCTCCATCAGGTTTACTCCATCCAACAGACCTGTCAGACAGAAGTGTAACATTTAGCCCATACGCCACCATTTCTAGCTTACAAGTGATCCAGGCATAAAGGGGAGTAAGGTTATTTGTTTTCAATCTCAGAACTTCGTGTTAGTGTAATCAGTGGTCTGACCTGTCAGCTGGATATTTCCTTCAACTTTGATGCCATTCAGGAAAGTCTTTTCACCTGTAATCACCTGGGCACCTGGGAACATGGGTCACAATTAACTTACACCGACTGAATAAACAGAAGCGACATTGACTAAACAAATAAAAACATAGAATCTCTTTACAATGAGTAATCATGTCTCCGTGGCACAAGTGGTAATGCAACCCTGCTGCTAGGCAATCTGGATCAAATGCCATGGATACCCCAAGTGACACATTATATAAAATGTAATGCACAAGTACATTTCATACCAGCAGGGGAATTGGGGTGACTTATGCAACATATTCTTTTATTCAAAGGAGCACGTCTAATGTACACCAAATTATATCATAATCATGTCATACAGACCCCGAACAAAATACATTAAAATGCAAAGAGCGCCAGAAAACTTGGTATCCTCAAACCAAAAATTGTAACAATTCCAACGTCCAAATCTGCACAATCAGCACACAAAAAGTGGATTTGAATCAGTCGCAGGAAGCCTGTGCAATAAAACTTCAAAGAGCATGTGAAATACCATGATAATACATGCATATGGACCAAACACCTATATTGAACACTTTCTCAGCCCAGGTATGACATAGATAGGGACATACTTGAACAAAGAACTAAGTCCAAAAACTCACCGGATGTCATGACCACATCTGCCATGCTGATACTGTTGACCTTGCCATGAATGATGACATTCCCCTCCACTACCAATCCGTCAGGACTGCTGAAACGTTTACAGCCTACACAGAGAGGGATTCAAGTTAGGACACAAGATATATCCTTTGTTCTTTGGAAAACTGCCATTTTAAAGGGTGGGCACCAGTACAACATGGTAACAATACAAAAACAGTATTTCTAACACTCTCTCTGCCTCACTCTCTCAGATCAGAGATGGAATATTGCAACTTGATATCACTGTCTGTCGGCTTGATATAGGTTGAAATGGATAAAGATTATCCTGACGATAAAGTTAAACCAGTGTTAGAAGCTTGGATCACTTCTTTTTCTTAAAATGACAACTTACTAGCAATGCTTGCCATTATCTATCAAGGTTTACAACAGGATGGGCAATGATAATGCGATGCAATATCTTAAGTATCATTACTGAGTAAAATAAAGGACTTTGTGGCTACGGTCACATTTGTCCGGTCACGAATATGCAAATTCAGCCTATGCTCATTTGAATATTTTTCACTGGACAAATGAGACTGCAACCATGTTTGTACAGTTATAAGCATGTCTACCTGTAACCTGCTGCTGGCTGTCCAGATAAATGGCCTCCTCCTGCATCAAAGTAAGATCCGCACCATCCACCATCCCTCCACACCACATGTTCCCATGTACAGTCACTGTGCTGTTCATCACCACCTCACCAAGGAAAGTCTTGCTGCCTGTGATCTCCTAGATTCAAAATGCACATTCAGTCTCAATGGACAAAACTTGAACAACACAAACTTTTGTCATAGGGGTATCTAAAGCTCACATACTGTATACAGTTTCTATGTCATCATGCTCCTCGGTGAATAGTAGTAATATGAACAACATTCCCCAAACCTAGCAATACTTACAATCCTCCTCTCCTAAACCTATCCATTATGCATTACAGATGTGTTCGATGATATAGTTTGTGAAAAAATTCCCCATTATGACTAAAATAGTTAATGACTGTGGTTCAAATTACATGACAATTTGTATTTATGTTGCTGCAATGCTGTATTCAATGGTCTAGCAGGAATTTTGAAGCAGGAACAAACAAAAAATCTGTTAAAACATAACGCATATCAAAAGTTATGGACTGCCAGCTTTCATCCTATAGGTACAAATAAGGTTCAAGTGGTGGAAAGCTAGTGACATTTAGAAAACAGATTGTTGACGATTTGAAATTTCCCAATGTGCAATACAGATATATAGCCATCCAGGAGTCAGGAGTGCATGTAAGCCATATTGCAAATCATGCCACACACCAACCAATGAAACATGCCACAGATCAACCAATGAAAACATCATACATATGAACCAATGAAAACACGCCGGACATCAGCCCACCTCATCTCCATGGATGGTGACGATGTCGCCAACAAAGTCAGGCCAGTTGACTTCATTGATATTCTCCACAAGCAAGTCTCCATGGACAGTCACAGGACCCAGGAAATGATTGGACCCTACAAGATGGAAGCAGAACCAAAAATGAAAAAAAAATTAGATGTACTAGTCTACAGTGGGGGAAACGTGTAATTTAACAAAGTTTTCGGCGTGCACAATCGTGCGTACGCCGTGCACACGATCGCGCGCACGCCGTGTATACGATCGGGGTGGGCGGGATTTTGGACGGCGGTAGGGCGGGGATTATTCAGAATTATTCATGTTTAGGCACCGTGTACACGGAATATTCATGAGAAAACAGCCTGATTTACGGCAAAAAGCAAACAGCGTCTCTCGTACCAACGTAGCTGCGCCGCATACGCAGTTTTATTTTGTCAGATTTGACGTAAATCGTAGTAAAATACATGCAGATTTTTACTGGAATCGCCAACAAAATATCATGAAAAATCAATAAGATTGTGCTGCAAAGTAATCCACATAATTAGTTTAAAGTAGAAACACTTTCTTGTTTAATTCAATCCACAATCAAAATGAAATAATTCACATTTTCGAACAACATGACGGCGAGCGCTTTGTTTACAGTCCGCTACTTGTGTCGAGCACAGAATTCGGCGGCGCTAATTTGGTATCGCCGGCTGCTGTACGCCTAAAGAAAATCCGATCTGCAGCTGACAATTTCTTTAGAATATGCTCTTTATCACGTTTACACCGTAATCCATCGATAATTTCTTAGGCTGAATATGTTACAAACCTGAAATCAATGAAATAAAAAGTTGTTTACGGCGTATTTTCGGCTGTGAGAACCAGCACACGGGGTAGTCGGTATATTGTTCTATTCAGATAGCAACAATGCGGTTCCGTGTCGTTGCGATAATTTTTGGTTATGGTGGTCGAGACAACGAAAATATGACTCCGAGAAATGGGTCAAGATTTTTTAAACCCAAGGGTCAACATTTTTGATTAAAATTTAACCAAAAAATGCCGACTAGCTCGGTCACTACATTAGTATTCGTACGCAAAGCGACCTAACAAAGATCACGCGCCGCCGGATTTGATTGACATATCAGTACAAAGCGGCTCCTTTGACAATCATTACGCAAATAGAGGGCGTGTTGCAACGTGCTGTGCGAAAGTTCTTTAGCTTGTTTGGCTGCTTCGAATTACCAGCTTTCATCGATATATAATTGTTGCGGGACCACATTGTTGAATAAATTAAAGAGTTTATCCCCATATAACTAATTAAGCAAACCAAGGAGCTCTATATAATTTTTTAAAAATGCACATATTCCCACCATCCAGACGTTGAATGTGTAAAAAAATACATCAAGATTTAACAGTTTTAACAGTGTAATCCATCGACGATTTCTTAGGCTGAAAATATCAAAGGAATAAATAGTTGTTTACGGTGTATTTTCGGGTGTGAGAACCAGCACACGGGGTAGTCGGTATATTCAATATTGTTTTATTTTGATAGCAACAATGCGGTTCCGTGTCGTTGCGATTTGGTGGTGGGACCTACAAAGGACATCCGAGGTTTCCAGAAATGGGTCAAGGTTTTTTTTAACCCAAGGGTCAACATTTTAAACAGAAGATGCCGACTTGTTCTGTCATATTCGTATGCAAGCGACCTAACAAAGCACAAGGCGCCGCCGGATTTGATTGACGTAGCGGTTCCTTTGACAATCATTTACACAAACGGAGGGCGTGTTGGAACGTACTGTGCGGAAGTTCTTTAGCTTGTTTCATGCTTATCAGCTCCAATCCATGGATCTGCCATTTTTTCACGATATATAATTGTTGCGGAACAAGTTGCATGTCAGAACATTTAAACGTTACGGACTAACTAGCGTTAGGCAAGTTACCAAACCCTGAGATAAACGCAACTTCAAAACCTTTATCCAGGAGTACTATATATGAATTTCAAAATTTCTGGTTTGAATTTCGAAGACTTCTGCGATTTCATACTTCGCCTTACTGTTTTACACTAAGTCTAGGATGATAATATCAGTGTCTTTTAACCAAAACTTCGAATCTAGCTCCTCTCTTATCATCAAGCAAAGACGTGAGTCAGTCTGTCAAGATAACGATACACATCTGTGTCTGTTCTTAGATTTGCGTCGAGAAATAAACAAAGGCAGTTTTGTAAAACAAACGCCGAATCCGGGTCGCTTGTTTCACACTTACCTTCCCTTTCCCACCGAAATGTACAAAATGGCAATTTTTGGTTCGAAAACAAAATCGGCTTATTTTTCAGTGAAACTTACCTGATTGTTTAGTTAAATTTCTCTTGCAACCACAGCCAAAATGGCACCAAATACTTGCAAAGCGTTAGAAAATTCACTACAACCTCCTTGGCTGTAGCATTTACGTCAGAAGCAGATAAGTTCTTGTTTATAGTACAATGTATTTTATCGTAACTTGATTATTTCGGTCCAAAGGGCCAAAATTTGATAATTTCTACTTGCATGTGGTAACTTTCGTATGCCTCATTTTGTTTTTTCAGGTACGCCGATAACGATCGTCGGGGAAAAGCTATTCATAACAATACCGTTTGGTCTTGCCATTAGAATTATCATCTTGTTTGGGCCAAGTTCTGTTTGTTCTTCCTTGGGCCAAGTTCTGTTTGTTCTTCCCTATGTTCTTGTTTGTGTTCCGTTTTAACGTACGTTTTGCTAACACATGCTACGTTCGGAATTGCATGTTTTGTTCCTCAAGTTGCGTTTGGAACTTACAATTTTAACACGTTTTAACGTTTGAATAACGAAACATATCTAATATGTAACATACATTATATAAATAAGAATAATAATATTTACAAAGCAAAACAAAGTTTCTACCCCGAAGCTCAACAACACGTCTACAAGAAGGCAAAGATATAAAAGCTCCTTGAAGAAGGTAAGTCAACGATTAGATTTAGCTCCATCGGACAACGAATCTACCTGCGGTAGGTTTGTAAACTGCAGAAGAAATGAGCCGCGGATTCCGTATGAAGGTGAATAAGGTACTTTAGGTAAATTTCTAAATATGAATTTTGACGTAATTCTAAACACGTATTTTTGTTCTTGTTGCATTTCTTCGAACTTCATTCACTGTAAGCTGTACGTGGCGGTAGAATATCCCCTTACCTGAAACACCCTTTTGTCTTTTATATTGTGAACGAATTATTTGCTACCGTAAAAGTGTGAGAAAACTGCTCGGAAACGTTATATAACGTCCTAACCCAGGGCAGGAAGGACAGGCTTTCTGTTTCTTGTTTTTTGTTTTGGGTGGGGGACTCGAGGCAGTTCATTTACACCAATGAACAGTATAAAGGGGATGTCGCATTTGCGCATCCCGACAATGGGGCTCGCATTTATCTAACCACAATGCATAACAATGACTAAGATGGCTATCACAACAAGAAATGTTCAGAATTTCGAAGACTTGTGCGACTTCATACACGGCCTTGCTTTAGTACAAGAATATCTATAAAATGATCTTTAAACCAAACTCTGAAAAAAATACGTTCTTCTTTTCTCAAAGAAGCGAGTCGGAGTGCTTTGTCAAGATTTTCAATACACATTTGTGCCTGTCCCTAGATTTGCGTCGAGAAATAAACAGCAGTTTCAGATATGCAACAACAACAAACGCCGAATCGGAGTCCCTTGTTTTCACACCTATTACAACATTTGAAGAAATCTCATTTGCCTACCAAAAATACCTGCAAAGCGTTAGCATTTACGTCTGAAGCAGATACATTCCTTACAATCATTTAATCACGGCTTGATTATTTGAGTCCAAAGTGCCAAAAATCGATAGATTTTATTTGCATATGGTAAATCTAGTATATCTCCTTTTGTTTTTCCAGGTACGCTGAAAACGATCATCGGAGAAAAGCTGTTCATATTGTTTGGTTTAGGAGGTTAAAGAACCTCCTTGGTTTGGTCTTTTCATTAGGATTAATAATTGTTGAAGTTTTGTTTGTTCTGGTTTATATTTTGGTTCATGTTCCATTTTGATTTCTTTTTGCTAACAACATGTTATGTTCTGAATTATCGTTTTTACTACCTCAAGTTGCCGTCATTTGGAAATTGGCAACACGTTTTAATGTTCGAATAACGAGCATATCTAACATCTAACATACTAGTATGTTATATAAGTCATTTGAAGAACAAAACACAACAAAGTTTCCATCCCGAAGCTCACGAACGAAATATCATTATGATACTCTTCAACGCATCTATACGAAGTACGGTAAGTCCCCGATTAGATTGAGCTGAATCTGACAACGAATCTCCTTCGGACCTACGGTAGGTTTATCTACAGACGTGATGAGCTGTGGATTCTGTATGAAACTAAACGACGTTTCCAAATAAATGTACCATAAGTTACGATTTTTTAAAATCATGTTCATGTTTTTAATCAAATTTGTTCGTAGATGCAAGGACATATAGCGTCCTTAGTAGATTCAGTCGTCTCCTTTTTTTCTCTTAGTGTACAGTTGCAAATTGCTGGTATATCTCTGCTTGAAATACAGGAAGTTAAAAAAAATAACCCTATTTGCCTGGTGTCATAAGCAGTATTCATTAACCATAAAGAACCCAATAAAAAATCCAGTTAAACCTACGTCACATTTCAAAACCGGGGCCCGGCCGGGCCGCTTTCGGGAGCGAAAAGTATGCTATAATAAAAGACAGCAAACTACACATGACATAAAGAAAATAGTTGTGGGCATTATTTGCGTGTATTTAAACGTATAAATTTCAATTTTTTGTTTCAATAAACAGCCCGTCAGGGCTCCGGTTTATAAATGTGACGATAGCCTTATTCGGGAACGGCAACGTGTTTGTACGTTGTCAGGTCTGGTACCGCAAGGCGTGTGCCGATCCAGGAGATAACTGCGTCCTCTCCAGCTGAGTAGCCTCCAGTAAGTCAGAAACATCAAGACCTCAACATTTTGTTCAAAAGTGAACATACCATGATACGAAGCCATCTGACAAAAATGTAACAAACACTGGTCTTGAAATAAAGTTCTACATCGTGTTTGGACCTTTCTGAATAATTCTAAATGGAAAGTAAGGCATTATAAAACGCATCAAATGGCAACAAACTTCACGCTGATTTGCATTGGCTTTTGTTAAAGCTTGAAAGGAACAACAAAACGATGAACAGGCCAACAGGGCGATAATTGTGTTAGTAAAAACAAAACGAGAAGATCAAAATGTAGTGTTAGCGCTACCACCACTACCGCCAAAAGAAACTGGAATAGCGAATAACAAAGGACGTTATTTTATATATCAACGTCCTTACAAGTTGGTATAACCTCCTTGCCAACTTGGAATAGCTAAACGCTTTCGCAGAACAAGTCGGCTTGCAGCGTTTTTCCCCGTGCTCTTCTATCCTACGGACCTGTATGTGTAAAAGTGATCATAGAAATGTATGGAAAATGTTAATAATCGGTCAAAAATATGTATTACGATATTCTATACAAAAACATGAAATTGTGAATCATAGTCATCGTACTATTTCCATAAAAAAGGTTATCCCCAGCGGTGAGAGAATAATTGATAGCAACGTTTAGTCTTGTGCCCTAATCGTTTTTCACATATGCAGCTTAAACTGGTGTCACAGCCATGGAAAAAGTTAAAGGCACTAAAATCTTATGTTTGGTAGCGTATTAAAGTTCGAATAGGGCGCGACGTTGTTGGCACTGAAACAGATTTCAAACAAACAACTCAAGTTTTCCCGCCGCCTTTTGATCTGACTCTCCGACCGCCGTTTCGCGGGTTTGGGTGGGGTCCATCAATCAGTTTTGACAGCCTTGGCTCCGTTCTGTCTGGGGAGGACTGAAGCGACGTTTAACTTTCAGGTTGGGGGAGGGGACAACTTATCCATTCCTTTGGAAAAAAACTGATTTGACTTCATTTTCTTCAAAACCACTGTTTCGCGTAGTAGACAATTTCGGTGGGCAATTAATCATTAGATGATTGTTCAATAGTTGACTTTACACAGTAAATGTTTCCGTCGTCTTTCCTCCCCATAAGCAAATGTACAGCTTGCTGCCGAAATTTCCTCCCCAAGATTGCCTTGTGGCGTAATCAGACCAAATAAAATGTAGAATACTGGGTAGTAATAACGATAACTGAGGTAAACAAATTCAACCTCCTTGCAGTTATACTAGTATGTTGTACAATGTGTCGCGTGTCGGCGACTCAATAAACTTCATCAGCGGATCAGTTGTCGCTTGTACCACGCTATCAATGTTACTGGGGAACATAACAAACTTCAAGGAATTATCTTGTTCAACCAAGGAGTTTTTTTTTATCAAGAGAAGCAAGGAGGTTATTTCCATGAGAGGAAAGAGTACGTATTAATTTAGCCACCGGTCGTGCTCCCAATTGTTTACTGCCCGGTGCGGTGCGCCTTTGATGTTTGTAGCGTTCCTTCGTGGGCTTTTCAACTTGGTTCAACTTGTAACAATATATGAAAGCTAGTTCGTCAGACGAGAAATTTAAATTTGCAACTAGATAAACAGACTTCTCGACATACTCAGTAACTTGCAACGTTCAGGAAAGGCGCTCAGATATCAAAAGTGAGAAATACTATTAATTCCTTTCGGTAAAATTCCGTATTACTATCAAAGGCATAAAGACGGATAGATCGTATCAAACCCGACCGACCTTGGGCCGACAAAGACACGCTTTGGAGGCGGGGCACTATCGGGGTTTTTTAACGTCCCTAGTTGGAACTAATGGAAGTTAGCTGCGAGCAGTTTGGTAATTACCTGATCAAATACGCGTTTCGGTCAAGTTTCATTAAATGAAGCTCTGGAAAATTGTGAAAATACGAAAATCTTTTTAAGGCCGTTCAGTACTCTTTGGGTTATACAAGGAGGTTGAGAAGAGTGTACGCACGAGAACGCCCGGGCTTATATACAAACAACGTGGCGTCTATTTACGCACAAGATTTAACTTTGCATTCAGATGAAAGCTGGAAAAATATATGAGCGCTGTAATAAGGTACTATTTGTTCTGCATTCGATTTCTAATGTTTGCCAACTGGATGGGTGGACGGTATGCCGTGCTTTTCCCGGGGGTCAATGACCTCGGAGCGCCACGTTGACGTGTAACCAAGGAGCCGGCTTTTATACAAGCTTGGTGTTACGTAACAATAATATTGTTGCTTGAAAGCGAGAAGTTTATGAACCAATCCTATCTTTAAAAAAAAAATATGTGGGGTGTTGCTGACATTTTAATGAGCAAATGAAATGATAGTTACGGGTATATCAAGGAGGGTATACAGAATATAACATGCGGTCCCAGCGGTCGCGGCAGGCGCAGCGGACATCGCGCGGTGATATGGGGTGACTTGGATGGTCGTAAAATCAAACGTCTAATTATTTTTCTACCGTGTAAACTGGTGCCTCATTATCGATATCCCCAGTGATAATGAGCTGACTCCCCGCTGATCTGGACTCCGCCCTAAACGTGTGCACGGCGTGTATACGATCGTGTGCGCGGCGTGCACACGGTTGTCTCCGATCGTGTACACGTTAAAATACACGTTTCCCCCACTGTATGTACATCCTTTTGAAGCTGCCGACTACTGTAATTGCAGAAATGTTATGTTTTCGTTTCTTTGCAGTGGCCACTTAACTGCGAACTTGTAAGTACCACAAACATTTTTTTCCATGCCAGAAACAGACTACAGTGCATGCTGCTGCCGTGAACTTAAAACCAGCACGAACAGATATTTTTCCTGCTACCACAAAATTAAATCCCTGTGAGCTTAAATTGCATCATGATATCACAGCAGCAGCAATTTCAGCACCTGAGACAAAGCCTTATGGACCTTTACTCAAACATCTCACAAAATCAGAACATTTAGATGTAATTGGAACAAAGCTCTTTAGTAGCAAATATGGAATTGTCGAAGTTTTTACTGTCAGCAGTGTCAAAGTTTTGTCTTGGAAACTGTCAATGCTGTGTCTCTTCTCAACAGCGTCACCTTAAGCTTTCAAGTGCAAATGAACTAGGGAAGCATCAGACTGCTATACATATTGGTGCAATTAATCAATATGAACACTATAGTCTATACCCTCAGAAAAATGGGGAGAAACTATTTAGATCCTGGGTATTAAATGCATCATTTCTTTGTTACTCAGTGACAAAATTTCACAAATTTGGTTGATTCTGTATTCATGAAAATGTGGTCTTTTTACAAAATAGCAGATGCTTCTGGGGTTGTGTTAAGCTGATGTTTGGCAATTTTAGATACCTGAAATGACTGTGTCCCCTGCAACCATCACAGCATCTTCAACACACTTGGACAGATCCACACCACTGATGGTCCCAGTAACCTCTAGGTTGTGTGTGACAAACACATCGCTCTCAAACGTAATGTTTCCATACACATCTTGGGGGTCATCCAGGGTCATCCACTGTAGCACTTCCTCTGACAGGTCAAGCCCATTCACTGTATCTGTCATGCAAAATACAAGGATAAAGAACAATTGTAAGAAGTCATACGTACTATTTGAAATAGTTTTCTTATGTGGACAAAGTTATGGTTCTACTGTAAACACATTAAGACAGTTTCCTGCTGTCTTGATCAGTAGAAAATAATGTTTGTGCTTAAATTTTGCCAAATTTGAGTTTGCAATTAGGTTTGTTGCATCCAGGATGTGTTCTTATGCAAGACATTCTTCAAAGCACATTCTGGCTCTATAGCTTGCAAGCAATTTAGCTACACAATCTGAATATCCAGGACAGGTCTTCAGGGGATGCATCCTGGATAAGCAACACATTTATCCAGAAAGTGAGGAGGAACTTGGTGTTTAAAGAGGTGGAGACTATCTTGTGTGTGGTTTGCATGTTCAAAGTTTGGGGGAGACAACTTGCAGAGGTGGCATGTCACCTGTTTTGTCTCCCCTCTATTTCATACGGAAAGCACAATAAATAAATAAAAAGTAATCACTGCATGTGGTCCTGTCAATCACTAGGATTGTTGGCACCGTATTCTGAATATCCAATTTGTGTCGAGAGCTCAACCAACGCAGGATGGAGCGAGTTCTGGATATATCAAGGTTACCTAACCTTGTATCTCAATGTCCTGATGCACAGTCACATCACCCTGGAAGACATACTGTCCACTGATGACTTGGTCAGCTGATACAGTCCACAGCTCCTCACTGATGTCCATACCCTGCACCATGTCCAGCACATGGATGTCACCATCCACATGGAAACCATCCAGGAATGTTATTGTACCTGTGATGACCTGGGGAGAGTTAGAGGGTAAACAATTAGGGTTGCACAAGTCCACTAGCCCAATTGTCTGGGCAAGTGAACATGCTGATCGGGCAAGCGCATGTTCTATCCGACTTGACCGATTGGGCAAGTAAGATTTTTCTATGACTGAGGGAGATTTTGATGCACAACGTTACTTTTCAAAGTCAAGCATTGTTCAATATAGAAAAATAGAGCCAATAACAATAATTCCATTGCAGGAAGTGAAAATACACAGAAAAATTCTCTCAGACTGTTTAAATTTTGGGCAATTGAAAAGTTGGTTTGGGCAAGCTGATTTTTTAGGTAACAACTCGATAGGACAAGTTTGTTTTAGAAAGCCTTTCCCACCCTGGAAAATGGTACAGGGCCTAGGAAAAAATGTTATGCTTCCGATTTTGTTTCTGAGAAAATTAGGGTCAGTATGTAAGGATTCTCTTTTGTTTGTTTTTCAAAGATTTCAATGGCTAATTCTTGGTAGTAGCTCATTGGTTGGCCAGCAGTAGCAAAGAGCCTTGGTGCACACTGTATACATTCTCCTATGCTGAGCTGAATACTTGCCATAGAAATCCTTAGCTTCAACTCTGCTTTTCCAGGCAGGGTTTTCCACTTCTGGGCTGTCTTGACATAAATATCAATGAGGTTGCCTTTCTGGGTACAAGCCAATCAGCATAATCAGCATTCATTATCTAGATTTCAAGTTTCCAATGTAATTCTGGATCACACAGGTTGGCAAATTGAAGGCTGTCTTGTTTTGTTTAGTAGCAAGTGGGTGAGTGTTTTCAGTTGGTGTGAAGCCCATGGTCGCCCTTTACCAACAGATCTGACAGATCTCAAATTCGGTAACTAATAGACTGTTTAGACCCAAAAAGACTGGCTGTAAACTGCCCAGACCTGAAGTGTGCCAGTGTTGTACACCATGTCCTGCTTCAGTTGGGTAATATTGACCCCGTCCACCAGCCCTTGCACAAACAGGTCCCCCTGGATAACCACAGGATCACTGAAAATCTTGTTCCCTAGACAGGAAGAAATTAAACAAAAATAGCCACTACGGATAGAATATGATAGATACAACACAGATTTATGAGGGTTGCTTTTATCAGCATTTTAAGGTACTTTAAGCAAAATTACTTAAAATTACTCAAAATTACTTTAAGCAATACAAGGTAGCACGCCTGGATAGGATAAGCAAAATTACTATAAAGATTTTGCATGTCTTTCAAAGGTTGTTGGAGAAGGCCAAAATGTGCAATTTATGACAATTACATGTACAGTCATTGCATCATATTTAATGTGGAAATACAAGGATTCCTTTACACTGAATGATATGAAATTCATTATTGGTAGCATTTGCCTCAGATCAAAAATTGATTTCACAGTACTATCATTGCTTAAAGCTCTAAGTGTGTCTATATTGCCAAACATTTTACTCTCCAAAAACTTGCCATGTTGAACTACATGTGGTGCACCTAAAAATTTTGGTGCACAAAAAATGTTGGGTCTGCACAGTATAATATTTAATCTCAATATACTAAACTGCCTCTCCTCAGAGCTTTGATCTAATCTAAGTCTATTGCTGCAGATTCTTTTTACCAACATAGGTTTTACAAAATTCCTGCTTTTAAAAGATGTGGTAAAGATGTATGTAACCAATATATCTAGGTGCAAAGAAGCACCCTCTGTGATAAAAATTAGGTGTACATGACATTGTACAGCTCCAATTTGGGGTGCACAAAAGTGGATAATATGCATCCAGTAATTTCAGCCCCAAAGTCTCTACCTGTTATATTTTGGTCCTTGTCAAGGTAGATAACCTGCCCCATCAGCTCAGCTAGGTCCACTCCATCCACAGTCCCATTTATGATGACATCTCCCACGACAGTCACCTGCCCCAGGAACACCTTTCTGCCTGTCACAGTCTGGGGTACTGAGCTCATCATCATGTCCTCTACAAACTCCTGCAAGTCCAGTCCATTCACGGTTCCATTTACCACTGCATCTCCTATATGTAGAAACATTAGAGGTAATTATTATACTTTAATTATGTTCACCTTTCCGAAGGGAAAATATGTTACTTCTGCTCTGTTTCTTTCTCTGCTTGTTCTGTTCAGGACAAATAAGGTTAATGACCTGGACAGCACAGCACTAGCAGACACCCTACATGGTCTTTGATTGCATAATCTATCAAGTGGCAGGACAGAGCTGGAGAGCCTGGCGCCATATATATGATTGTGTTTTAGTAAGATAAAACAGAGATGTAGCTTGTTAGGTTACACCATAGTGAAGATAAACATTATATGCAAAAAATTATCAACAAAGAATTACCCTTACCTTCCACAATGACATCATCATTGAAAGTCTTCCTTCCCGAGATGACCTGATCTGTCCACAAGGTGACTCGGTTGTCAGCAAAGTCCTGCAAGTTCACACCATCCACCTGTCCCTCCACATGCAGACTACCTTCCACAGTCAGAGCACCTTCCACCACCATCCCATTCTGGAATACTTTTGTGCCAGCGATCGTCTGGTTGCCGTTTAGCAAGACTGCATCTTCAGACAGGTCGATGCCGTTCAGTGTGCAGCCCTCGCCCATGATGAGATTATTCTCTACAAAGGTGCTGCCGCTAAAAGTCTTGTGGCCTCGGATAATCTGATCCCCACTGAGAGTGACCATGTCCTGTTGGAGCCTGGTCAAGTTTACACCATCAATACTCCCCTTCACTGTTAGGTCCCCATAGATGGTTACAGGAGCGGTGAAGATTTTGTGGCCAGTGATGGTCTGATTTTCTGTGCTGTAAGTAGGAAAGAAGGACCAGGAATGTTTCCTATTCAGAAGATTTTAGCTAAATGTGACACACCTTCTACATGCTTCATCTTACATGACTTTTGCAAGATTTTGTAAGAGAAGAAATTTTCAGTTCATCCTTTTCCTCTGTGACCAACTACTGTAGCGTACACATTTTTTAGGCTACTCAAGAAGGGGGTCAAAGGAGCCTTGAAGTCTGCACTGTGTCAAGTATTGGTTGATTGACACATTTGATTTTCTTTTAGAGTTCTCTTGCCATGAGGTGACTTGTCCCATATAGGGTGGTTAACCATTTGGAATAAGGTAAAAGATGAAATTTGGCAGGTCCAGTCTACTCTGTCATAATTTATTTCTAAAGATGTGTATGAGCCAATTATGATGTCCCTCAAAACAGATTTGGGTTTGGTCCTTGTTCTACAGATGAGTGCATTATCAAAATAGCCTGGAGTGGTAGAATACAAGTCAAATGTTAAGCACTGTGTTCCATATACATGGCATTGCATGTATATTGAGTGTGTAACATTATCAATAATGGTTATTACATGTGTAATAGATTTGGGGAATATACAGCATACAAAGAAGGAATTCAATGAACAGCATTAGAAAGTCAGTGCTGAAATAAGGATCCCATCATACCTATGTACAAAGTCTTCGTCCATGTTGAAGCTATTGATGGTGCCAGTCACTGTCAGTTCTTCTGTCACGTTTACATCTTCACTGAAGATCTTCTGGCCTTCCACTTCCTTTGAAAGAGAATTTGCAGTTGAAATAAAATCTAATAATCATGTAGCAGGGCTCGAAATTCATTTTTGGAATTAGGTGCACTGGTGCATCCAGCTTAAAAAATTGGGTGCACCAAAAAAAAATTGGGTGCTCCACTTAAATTCAAGTAATAACCTAATAATAAAACTTAGTTACAAGCTATCAAATTCTTAAATAAGGCCCATGACAGACATTTTTATTATCTTTTAAAAGCTAAACAGATTGATGTCAAGAATATGATGTATACTAGTATACTTTCATATCTTTTCATACATAAACCTAAGAAAATATTTGGGTGCACCTGGGTGCACATGTACCCAGTATTTCGAGCCCTGTATAATAGTCATCAACATCGACCAACCAGAATTCCCCATTTTACACTGTTTATGACACCGTAAAGACATAAAAGTGCCAGAGGGATTACATGATGGATCTCCAGCGGTCAGATTTACAACATATTGGAACTAGAGATTGAGAGATACACTATGTACGTAATATCATAAGACGACCTCAGTTGCTTCACTCACTCGTTGCTTCTATTTGGTGGATATAGCAAAAGGACCAGGCCCTGAGTGTCACCATTTACAGTACAACTCGGGGCAGTTCATTAACTTTTGATAATTGGATGTCACAATGCATACTTCTCTGACAGATAGTGTTAACAACAAAGTTTCATGAAAGTTTTATTTCTTTTTTATGTAGACCTACAACAGAGAAGATCTCTTTCAAGCACCTGAACATCTGGATAGTTGATATAGACAACATCCTCTGCCAGCTCGCTCAAGTCAACGCCATCCACTTCACCAGAGACATGCATGTTCTCCGTGATGTTCACCTCACCCTGAAATGTGAACTGGCCTGTGGAAATAAAATAAGGGACAATATAGTACATAACTATTCAATCAGTTATATGGCTGTTACGATGCCAGACTGACACTTACATGTAGTTCAACTTGATGGGAACACAGTAAAATGTATGAAAACAACATGCATGTAACGCTAGTTCACCTTAATCCGTGGGGTAACCTAGATTCGTTGTTTTTAAAAATGGGTATTTAGAGATTTCCGGGCAACAACGTGGGTTTCAAATGTTAACATTTTCAAGATATTGCAATGCGAAACTACATCCCAACGACTTAACGATCTCCAAATACCCTATTTTTATAGGCAAAGGATATAGGTTACCCTACGGATAAAGGTGAACTAACGTTACATTAACTTACAATAGTATGTAGTTCTTGCTACTTCCAATTATGCCACTGCAAGTAAATTTTATGTATGACATCAGCACACTTATTTCGTTGGTTTTGAAAAAAAAAATTAATTACCCTAGCTCTGGCAATGGTCAAGATATCCAATATGGGAACGTGTGTCGTAAACGTTTGTCACTTCTATTCACAAGATGTCAATTGTGGGCCATTGTGTGCTGATCTACTAGATCATGTTAGCATCGAGGTGCCAGTAAGGAAATGCAACAATCTCGCTGCCATCGGCACACAATACTTGTTCAATATGTTAGCACCAATGTAACTCCCATGTACTGCTTTGACTACAGGAATTTAAAAAAAGTCTTTCTTGTTTATGATGCCATGTTTTAAATGAGAATTTGGCCTCTAAATTGACAACTGTTAGCATAGAGGTGCCAGTAAGGAAATGCAACAATCTCATTGCCATCGGTACACAATACATGTTCATTATGTTAGCATCAATGTAACAATGGTGACCGCGTGGCGCAGCGGTAGCATGTCCGGATTTCCACCGAGAGGTTGCGGGTTCGAATCCGCCCGCCGTGCCACCAATCTTGTGCCCTTGGGAAAGGCACTTTACACAGCTTTCCTCACTTTACTCAGGTGAAAATGACCTAGTTTCGGCTGGGGCCGTCCCTTGGATAGGACGTTAAATGGAGGTCCCGTGCATCGGGAGAGTCACACCCCATGCACGTTAAAGAACCCACCACATGTGCGATGGTGCAGTGTGTGATGGAGCAAACCATTCTGTCTGGAGTTGGTGATACGGAGACCTGGCGAACCTTAGTGTCGTATCAACCACACGGTGATTTACATCATTCACCATGCCCCGGAGAGGAGATGGAAGCCGCCAGGGGACTAAAAGCCTGTTGAGTCAGCATAACATGTTGTGCTGCCCCTACGGCTAATTAAAAGGCTATGGGAGGGACGAACGAACGACCGCCTTACCTGTAATGACTTGGTCTGTTGTCAGTGTGACAACATTTTCCTGCAGCTCTCTCAGGTCTACCCCATCCACCGTGCCTGCCACGGTCACATCCCTAAGGACAGTTATCCCACCATTGAATGTCTTCATCCCAGTAATGTTGTGGTCTCCTGTGTGGGAAACAAAGTTTACAAGTAACATTGTTCAGTTAATCAAAAATGTGCGAGCAGAGCCAAATGTTTTTGCCAAGGCATGGAAAGAAATGCAGGCTTCCTTAGAAAATATTGACAAAACTGTACATTGTAGCTTTTCTTATACACAATTTGAGCATGTATTTGCATCATCATCCTCAGTCCCATAGCTTTTTAATCAGTTCTAGGCTGATTAATCAGCTGTAGGGGCAGCACAACAATTTGCATTCAATGTCTGGGTAAAGAATTGTACAAGGGGAACCTATTGTGGTCCAGTTGAATGTTTTGCTTCTAGCACTCTACCTTATGGGCATAGACCAGAAAACCAAAAAGTCTGACAAACAAATTGAAGACTTCATACAATTTTATGAAACATCGAGATTTGAATACTCTGTAGAAAAAGTATCAAGTACTTTATTTGTATATAATGATTGTCAAATATCAGATTTCAACTCCAACACACTTTCAAACCAATCTCACTTTCCATTTTTACAAATTCCTCAGAAGAGCAGACGACAATCATGTAAAATAATGACCTTGAGAGATTAACTAATAGTTGAATGAAGACCTTTATTGCACATTTTTGTCCCACTGCGCTAAGTACAGGTCACATGGTAAGGATCATATATACTGCAACAATGGAAACAATCATACATATCTATATAATATGTGTCTAATCTATTCTAGGACATTCGACTTCCTCTCGCTTCTTGGTAATTGCATAATGTAGCTAGCTGTATGGTTTGTTAGAGTTGGTTTATCAAAAGCTATCAGGAATACAAATTTATCTTTACTGTTCAAGTATCTGAAATGGGGATATTTACTTAACACATAGTCAAATAGAATGCTCCTATCGCTATCATACAAAGGAAAGTAGGCATAATTGTATTATATATCTTACCTGTCAGTGTAACAATGTCTTCAGGCAGGTGAATACCATCAACTGTCCCAGTCACATACAGATCTCCCAGTACAGTCACGTTACCACTGAAGGTCTTATAGCCAGTTATCACACCTGTGGAGAATTAAAGTTGAATTGTCAACTGTAGGTAACTAGTGTCTGCGTAACAGGGTCAAGAATACTCAGCAGTTATCTGAAATGCCTGACCATTTCCAAAATTTTATCCAGTTGCTTGAAGTGTACTTGCTATTTGGTATATCTTATCAACTGGATGTCTAACCATTACCAACATACTCAGCATTAACATCATTGTGCATTAGAATTGAAGAGTAACGTCCCAAAACTTTTGTATTCTATTATTTTATACTGATTAGAGATCAAATACTGGAAACTGCTAGTTGAGGGATCTTGTTGTCCAATATGCCACTAGGCATGCTTGGCCGTACATGGGAGGACACAAATTTGATTGCAATTCTACTAAAGACTGTTCAAATGCACAGTAACAGGAGGAGGCAAATATCTTATTCTCCAAGCAGAGGTTGAGATGGTAATGGTTCTGACCAACTTTCTTATCATTACCTCCCTCTTACTCAACCTCTGCTTGGAGAATAGAATATTTGGCATAAATGTGCATGTGTATATGTTTAACTGAATTGAATAATACATAGTTCTTAATCTAAGTTTAACTGTTAAATTTCAAACACAAAAATTGGACTAATTTGAGTGTCCAATAACTTCAGTCTTTGTCAATGAATGGTATGCTGCTGTTGTCAAGGAATGATATATTGTTGTTCAGTATAGAGAAAAATTTTTATTCTTAAGAATAATCTCAACCCACCTGGACAATACTTCCATCTATCCTGCCCCTCCTCCAGCACAGGTACTAGTGAACACCAGGGCTGTTGTCTGTCATCCATGGTGCAGCTGATGTAGGCCTTGTCCAGGTAGTCAAAGGGGAAACTACAGTCTGGGTCATCTGTGTTCACAATAAACCAAAAAAAGAATGATCCAAGGAATCCGATACAACTCAATCTCAGCCTCATACCTAGCTGCTCTATGTCAGGATGAGGTAATATATTAAGTGAATTATGATCCCATCTAATTTAGTTTGTTTATTTGTTCATTCTTTTGAACCCATATAGTAGTAGTAACACATACAGTGCAGCATGTTTCCAAACTGGATATTGTGTTGACATCATAGGCAGAAATCAACTTTATTACCTGGCAGCAGGAATCAAGATCTGGAATATGACTTGTAAGATTTGATGTTCAATAAACATCAGAAGGGCGTTTATTTTGGACAAATGTCTATGTTCATTGAACAATACTTAGAAATACCTGTATCATAGTTGCTTGTATGTAGGAAGTGCTAATTTAAATGTCATTGGTGACAAAAGCACTTACATGTACAGTCAAACCTGCTCGAGCGACCACCTCTTCTCAGCGACCACCTGTCCAAATCGAACGCTTTTTTCCGGTCCCCCGGTTGGTCGTCTTGGGCAGGTTTGACTGTATTAAGGGTAAAGCGGGAGAGGACTCTCACATACAACGTCACTCACCTCTAAGAATGACCAGATCTTCCCACAGGTCTACACCATTCAGGCGCCCACTTAGTTCTATGTCTCCATGTACCTCCACATCATCCACAAAGGTCTTATGTCCTGTCACGTACGCTGGCTCACCCAGTTTGACGACTCTCTCATCCATGTCCGAGATGTCTATGTCATTCATGTTCCCTGTCATGGTCAGGTCACTGAGAAGTGTAAGCTCCCCTGTAACTGTCTTGGCTCCTGTACACAACCAACAAATGTCAGGACATTAATTATTTGGAGGCACACTTTAAATTTGTAAATTTAACTTTGCAGTAAGGCATAGTTGATTTGATTGGATTCCAAAAACCTGCAAGTGTGGGATTATAAAACCGAAGTGGTCAGGAAGGTTGAACAAATGACTCAACATACAGAGTATACCACACATCACATCTTTTTCTTTGACTTTGGAATTGATGGTAAGCATTAAGATTTATTTTGGCATCAGTATAAATTTTCCGATATATTTTTTTCATCTTCCAGCTGCTTTGTACAATTTACAGTTACTTTATACAATGTACTTGAAAACTTTTATTTTTGGAAACGGCTGAAAATGGATGTGCGCGTGCATCTCATTCATATAATCAAATCAACATGGCCTAAGAAGAAAATGGAGTGACCATTGGGATCTTGACTTTGACTTTCATGTAATTTAGACCCACATTTAGCTTGACATTTCTGTTAGCTACTCTTCCTGTCCTACATGTTCTTACTGTAGTTTTGAGTTCACAATGTCAGTACAGTGACAGACATCTCCAGTAAAGGAAAGACAGTTTGGCAAATAGCTAATCACTTGTGATGATTTGGTCCCCTTGGGTGGTCATCACATTCTCAGAAAGTTGAACAACCTCAACCCCATCTACAGTGGAACCATCGGCCAGGACAACATCTCCTCTTAAGTAGAGGTTATCCAGAAAAGTCTTTTTACCTATTGGGATAAAATGACAGAATAACTGGCATCTCGGTTATCAACTGTATAAAATCACCAGATTCATTATGGTTGACATTGAATGCACTGCGAATTACACCTTTCCATACACTAATTATTACCTTTGCCAGAATGGCTAAGGTTATGTTTTAGGCTTGTGAGTCTGTGTGTCTGTCTGTCTGTCTGTCTGTCTGTGTGTTAACAGTATAACTCAAGAAGCCTTTGATGGATCCCAATAATATTTGGTAGGTGGGTAGGGGTCGGGAAAACGAAGGTCAAGTTCGATAATGGGCCCCCTAGCGGCTTGCTAAGGTACTGCAGCAAAACCTCAATTTTTTTTATCTCGTGTTCTGGACCTGCTGTGGTTATGATTTTTGAGTGGTAGATAGCCCTTGGTGCAGAGAGTAAGTGCTTTAAGTTTGGACCCCTTAGCGGCTTGTTTGGAACTGCAGTCGCCGATTTCCTTTCAAACTTTGGACGAGAATAACTCGAGAACGTGTTGATGGATCGTCATGGTTTTTGGTATGTAGATAGCCCAAGTAACAATGTACACAATGGAATACCAATTATGCAAATCAGCAACTAATTTGCATAATTAATGAGGAAAGTTTATAAATCCACTGCATTTCATGATAGGACTTTCAAACTTGTCACATATATAGATGAGGAAGAGAGAAATATCAATGCATATTAATTATGCAAATGACGGCCTCATTTGCATAATTAATGAGAAAATATAAACGTGTTGACGGATCATTTGGTATGTAGATAGCCAAAGGGAAGACTTACATGATGGAATTATAATTATGCAAATCGACTGCTAATTTGCATAATTAATGAGAAAAGTTTGTAAATCCACTGCATTCCTTATAGGACTTTCAAACTTGTCACATTTTTAGCTAAGAAAGAAGGAAATATCAATACACATTTATTATGCAAATGATGCTTGATACAATTTAATATTATTATGTAAATCTAATCTGCATAGGGATCTAATTTGCATAAGCAATGGCAAAATGTTATGAACCAACTCCAGGCATATAAACTAAAATGTAATGAGTAACACATTTATGTCTACAGACATCATTCTACATAACAAACCTGGTTTATTTGGCAAAGGTATGTGTTCGTTGAACTCTAGTTGAATATGATTTGTATGTCTCAATCACATCTTATTATAAAACAGCCTTTTGCATCCACGGTCATTTGAGGAAAAAAATTATTCTTGCTACAAGCACCTTCCCAAAAATTCAAATAGAAAATTAAAACATTTGCTACTTAAAATGCTGAAATGTGAAGATAAAATATTTGTCTTTGACAGAGTGTTGAATCTGACCATTACAGTGTGGTCATTATGAGTACAAAAGAATGATATTAGATTCATAATGGATCCATTGTTCAGATCAGTGGTACAAGTTCCCTTACTATTTCAGTAGCAGGGTGTATTTTTGTATATACAAGGATGGGTTGCTACTTCTCCTTTACTGTGCTGGAAGTACCTCGTCTCAAATGTGGGACATGCATTTTACCTACCTTGTGAAAGATGCTGTCCCAGCCGAGTTGCCCTTCCAAGGCTTTGAACCAGAGTATTATAGTTACCAACTAAAATTGGAAACGGGAGATCAACTGTGAGAGTGCTACCCGTGGAGCCACAGGGACATCCCTACATGGAGTGACAGCGCATGTTAATTGTAGTTAGTGATTATAGCATCTCTGACCTGTGATGGAATGGTTTCCAGATAAGGTCACAACATCCTCAGACAGGTCCACACCGTTTAGCGTCCCTGCTAATTCCAGGTCTCCTGCCACCATGACATTGTTGGTGAACGTCACTAATCCTGGCATCAACAAAGGAGAGGAAGAAAAGCTTGTTAGTTTTCTTACTGTCACAGCTCTAAAATCCATTTTGAATGTCTCAAAGATTATCAAAGTCATGGATATATTTTGAATTTACATTTTGTTGTACTGAATGCACAGAACAGATTTAGTGTTCAAATACAATTTGAATATTGTTTACCTTCATAAAGTTAACAAGGTCAGTGTATTCACAATGACATACATTGTGTATTTGTGCAAAAAATCTATACACAGTTCATTACACCGATACATCCCTTTAATCTTTAATGTACCAACCTGTAATGTTCTGTGGTGTAGCGACAGTCATGGCATCTGATGACAAGTCTACTTCATTATAGGTTCCATCGACATTGAGGTTTTCCATGATGACAACATCTCCATGGACTGTCAGACTTCCTGTCATCTCAGCCTCTCTATCCAGCCTGGGCAAAACAGAATCAACAGCAGTGTAGTGTTCTGATTTCTTACATTGCGAGTTATGTTTACATCCAGTCAGAATTGCCCTAATGAATGTGACAGGTGGTCATTGAAGCATCAGTGGACATAAAGCAGTGGTTGTGTAAAAGAGTCTAAGTCATTTTTGTGAGTTTCTTGTGTATTCTTACCTCAAGCTTATATACAATGTAGCAAAAAGTTACATGTGTACTGAGTATGAAGTTCCTGTCATTTAGCAAAACTGATAGATTTTCCTCAGTAATTTTGTAAATCAAGTCCTAATTTATATAGTTTGCATACTGTTGTACCAGTTTTCATCAAGGTTATCAACAGGTCAAACATCATTCATCCTTTCTTGAGTTATCTGTTATAAAGTCTGCAACTGTACCCTGCAGTTCCAAAAAAGGTGCAAGATGTCCCAAAGTTATGTCCCTTCTTCCTGACCAAAAGAGCTATCCATTCCATACGAACCAAACATCAGGATGCAAAATATCAAAACCAAACGCTGCAGTACCATAGAAAGCCACTGGGGGCCCCAAAATCAATCATGTGATTGTAGAAATTGATCTTTATAGGTGTTTAATATGCAAATCAGCACAACATAATTTAGATCATAATGCTATGATTTCCTGTGTTAATGCAGAAAACGTCTTGTTCGTGAAATAAATTCCTCAAGCAGCTATAAAATGTAAGCAACTGTGATCAGCCCCCAAATAGCTGTATTTTTCTACATTAAACAACAGTCGCGAATGATTCACTATTGGCAAAGGTATGAGGATGTTACCTGACTGCTTCTTGTTGCAGCTGTGGGATGTTCAGTCCATTGACCATTTTCACTGTAATCTTCTGTGCCGACAGGTCGCCATTCAACACCACTTTGTCCTCAAGCACCAGCTGGTTGGGAACCTTCTGGGCCTTGTCAGTGGCCACAGCATCTACATGTACATATTAATTGTTGGAAGCATAATGATTATCTCATTAGATTTAGAATGATAACAGCTGTACACCTGTGACTGTCTGCTGGTTGGTACATGTAATTCCTTAACCTTCACCTGGGATGTAGTAACGTTAACAGTCAATACAGACGTTTTGATAATTTGGTGTTACTGGTATCACTTTCAGTTTTTCAGAAGAACACATCAGCTTCGATAGATGATTTGAACATACTTCGTGTACGCTGAGCGCGCTGCTATCAGAAATCGGAATACCAGTTTTATACGTTGGAATTGGTGTTGTTACAACTTTTTGTTCTTAACTTTGGGCACACATTTGGCATTGAAATGTGTAGTTTTCTTGCCGGGTGGGTTCGACACCCTTGCTCCCAGCCCTTGTATGGGTTGGGCTAATACATGTACTTCAGGTGATACAAAACAGTTGTATTCTCTATTCACGACAACTAGTGCCATGCTGTGAAAGAATATCAACTACTGTAACCTTAAACTGTGGTTTTTACATGCATTACATTACATATAGGAGCCAGTGGTGGAGAAAGCTTTGCAAAATTAAGGACAGCTATAATGACCTTGTAGCCTCCCCTTGATGCTCTCTATGGTCGCTTGCTGCTTCTCAACTTGAGCCTTGATATTTTCCATGGAAGTCAGTCCCTCCTGATACATAGATGTTTCAGGTGCATCCACAACAGTTGTCCCTACAGACATACAAATTGTAGGAACAGTACCAGAGTACATCCATCATTCACATGGCACTAGACTTTTTTTAATTCATCAATTTTTTTTTTAAGTTGTAGTCAGCAGTCTGAGCAACAATCTAGAACCAGGTATATCAGGAGACCATTGATCTTGAAGTTTGGCAGTTTGACCACAAGGGAAAATTGATGAAAAATTTGCAAAGTTGCCTCAAATGTGTCTCTCACAGGCCCGGCCTGGTTAGATACTGCTTAAGGTAAGCCTTACCGTAAGGTAGAGGTCCTGTAGTTACTAAAAGTCATGATGATGTCCATGATCACAGACTTTGACAACAGACAACAGTCTGTATACATTTTACAACTCACATGACTTTTTATAAAACCATCAAAATGTGTGCAACCATCACGTTAGTTGACCAGTCCTCTATTTGTGGGGTAACCCATATCGGATCGTTTTTAAAAACAGGGTAATATGTAGGGATATAAAATTTGTGGATAGTAGTTGTGATTTAATACTGCAACATTTTGAAAATATTGCAATTTACCCTGGTTTTAGCAAAAACAACCGATATAGGTTCCCAAGCTGATAAATGTGAACAGGTAGTAGTATTATATAGCAACTGTTAGAAAATGCCTTACCTACAGTGGTGTTCTTAGCAACAAGATGCCTGATGGTCACATTGCCAGTAAAGGTTTTTGTCCCAGTGATGACCTGATCCCCTGTCTTTGTTAGGGTGTCGTCCTCAACACGTGCTGACAGGGTCTGCACACTGCTGCTCAACTCACTGATGTTTTGCTAAAAAAAAGGTAAATGGTTAAGGCAGTCTCCCAGTACCCGGTACCCCTGGGTTGTGGGACAAACACCCTAACCGCTATAAACACAATGGCTTGCTGTACAATTCATTGTTTCCACACCTCCAATTATTTTGCTATATACTGACAGAAATAGTAAGTGGGGACAGCATTGACAAATCCCTGTAAGAAAAAGACAAGCTCCAACGTCTTCCAATTTGGTTATTGAATCATCTGAATTGTCACCGATTTGGGTTAACAGTGATTTTGTCATGGGTGATCTCAAATTGGGGTTTTACGGCTAAACAGATACAAGTAATGAAAACAACATGCAGCAGTACTAGTAAAATTCATCAACAATGTTATATCTCTATTAGAAATGCCTTTCAGAGACTGAACTCTTCGCTACTATGGATGAAAACTAATGCTTTCCACACCTTCAAATGTTGGCTACAATTCCACTGCCTTAAAACAGTTAGTGACGTACAGGTACCTTAAGCTCACTGATGCTGTCCAAAATCTTCTGCTTTTCCACCTTTACAACGCTGGGCAGTAACTTGTCAGCCACATTCAGTCTATACAGTGTTGTCCAGTCACCACGTGCAACAGCCAGGTAGCTCTTGCCATGATGGACCAATGACACTATGTCAACAGGAGCATCTCCTGGATGGCCTTGCCCAACTGACAAAAATAAAAATTACACTTAGTTTACAGCTCTGGGGGAATAACATACAAATGCATTTGCAAAATCTGTACTGATTGTAACACTAGTTCACCTTTATCCGCAGGGTGACCTTTATCCGTTGTCTTTAAAAACAGCACATTTAGGAGTATCAAATCTGTGGACTGCGGTTTCAAATTTGCACTATTTTCAAGATGTTCCCATTTGAAACCACCATCTGTCAACTTCATATCCCTAATACGTTTTATTTACTAACAGCGGATATAGGTCATCCTCGGATAAAGGTGAACCAGCGTTACAACTTTGACAAAAAACATTACTTTGTGCCTACACAACTGTATAGAATGTCATGTCTCTCTCTCTCTTGGCTAGGCTTTGCTAACAACAGTCATGTATAATGCATTCAAAATTGGTATCATTATACAGTTCCTAATGTTTCTATTTTTTCTGGTGGGATGTCTTTTGTTTTCAAACTGCTCTCTAATCTGTGGCAATTATGACCGGTTGCTGCAGTCATGTAACGCTGGTTCACCTTTATCCGAGGGTAACCTTTATTCGTTGTTTGTGAGAAAAAACGTATTTAGGGATATGAAGTCGACGGACAGTGGTTTCAAATCGGAACATTTTAAAAAATGCTACAAATTTGAAACCACTGTCAGCAGATTGTAATACTCCTGAATGCGCTGTTTCTAAAGACAACGGATAAAGGTCACCCTATGGATAAAGGTGAACTAGCGTTACACGTGGCGGTAACATCACATCTCAGACCAAGAAATAGATGAGTCATCCAAAAATTTAGGAAAGTCCCAATTTAATATTTGTGTTGTTTTAGTCCTCTTTTATATTTAACTTCTGTTGTTACATTATAAGTTACATGTACATGTACCTGGCAATTGTTGCTGAACTGGTTCAAACTGCCTGAGCCAGTTGCTGTACTGGAAGATACTGGTTGTACTATGTGAAGACTGGCTGGTGCCGTGGTGAACTAGAGCAAGCAGTTTAGTTTTCTCACTGCTTGGGACTGATATGGACTCAAACTTTTGACCTCCATTCACTGAAATGGTCTGCAGCAACTCAAAATGGTAACCTGCAAAACAACATGATATTAGAAGATTAGATATCTAAATAATTCAATACATCAACTTGCAATTTTTGACATTGGCTATACAGTTCTCTATGCCAGAAAAGGGAGTTAAGCTGAGGTTGGAAAACCCACTTTTCTCAGCATTATGAGACCTTAGCCCATGTTCAAATCGCAAGTCAGCATTGCCAAAAAATTAAAACACCGCCATTCGAGAAGTCTACAAAGGGGGCTATCAAGTGAAGGACATTATAGCTTAGAAATAATCAAGATCTGATTTCAAGGCAATAACAGTTGAAGACAAACTAAACATTATGCTAGAACTCAGAATAGGATAAATACTGTAGTGGCATTGGCTTTTGTCCTATGTCTAATAGGTGCATTTCCCACACTCTAACGTCGCAGTATATTTTGAAGCTGATGATAAGAAAGCACAGCAATATGGTTGACAGCAAAAGTGTAAAAAAGAATTCTTGTCACATGCCGTTCCACTTGAAGATGTACGATGACTGGACTTCTCCTGGTCTGGCTGATGCTGCTTCTGCAGTACCAGAGCCAGCTGCTAGGGCCAGATATGGATCCTGTCCTATTCGGAAATATTCTACATCTACAGCTCCCTTTACATCGAGGCTGAAAGAAAACATGTTGGATACATGTAAACATGTGTTCAGCTCAACCACATTTAATCAAAATATAACATGGTTTGAATATCAATTCTGCTTTTCAACTGATCTTTTTCAGTGTCACTGACGAACAAGAGTTATCTGGAGGGACTTTATAGTGCCACCAGATGGATGACTGAACTGAACAGACAAAAGATAGTGGATGGTACTGGATGCTATCTGAAATGTCTGTTTCCAAAATCTTACCCAGTTGCTTGAGTAACTGCGGCGTATCCTATTACCTGGATGTCTAACCTTCATCAACATAAATAAATCATGATTCGTATTCTTTGTCCATTTTGTAATCATGCTTGTAGTTGATAGCAGTTGCTTCATTCAGTATGTTTACGAATGAGAAAAGTACAATGTACTATTCCTTGGTTTTTGGGTGGGCTGACTACTCTCACTTTGCAGCCAGGGGCTGAATTGTGAGGAGCTTACAATGGGCAAGGCTAAATTGCAAGGGTCTGGAGCGACTGACATGCAGCGAAAAATCAGGTGCTTTAAATACAACAGCAATTACGTAAATATATATAGAGTCCTGTTAAAAATCATTTTTATTTCATCAGTCTACCTACCTTTGCTGATGTTGAAATACAGCATTGTGTTGGTTGTATTTCAGAACTGTAGATTCGGACGAGATTTCTTCCTGGGTGTCAGAGTGATGTGCGATGACCATGAAAAGCTCACTGTTGATGAGGAAACTCTCTGCATCCTGTCCTGTTTCTGGGATGACAGGATTGCTGCTCATGTGGTGGAACAAACACTGGGCTGGAGAGGAATCACAATACATGTACCAAAATGTTGGGAATTTTTTCTTTTTTTTTTACTTAGGATTCACTGCAAAACAAGGCTAATGGAGCCACTTCAGCTTTTGGGTTACAATAAGTTGTATTGTGAAGAAAGATGTCTGTTAGTGATGTCTGTTAAATAGTGTAACTAGATGCAAACTATTGCCAACAGGTGTGAACACTGCAAATCTCTTTTTGACAAATCTTAAGCATTGTACATTGGGGCAGAACACCCTAACAATATACATTGTACCACACAACCTCACTGATGTTTTGAGCAAGAAAGTCTGACAAAGAATTGCATTTCCGATTCCATGCTTTACATTCAAATAATCCCTCACAGTGTGCATCCCTCTGCCAGCTGTATATAGGTACTGTCAGCTGTCCATCCACAGTGGGCACCATGGCTCCCTTCTCAGGCAGCACCAGTAGGTACAGTGGGTCTGTGGGTCCCTGCTGTGGGATGTGGAACAGGTGAACACCTCTGGCCTGGTAGGAGAAGTGGAGGGTCTGCACAGGTGTCTGCATCTGGAGAGAGAAGGGCAGGTGGGATAATTTGTAGTGATAATAGTTAATAGAGCACCCTTATGTCGAGAAGTTGTTTTTGCCTGATCTCCTGGAGGTCAGCAATCAGACCTGATCAACATACTGCATTGCCAGACTGGTAACAACAGATGTTAGACAGAGAGAGAGACAGACAAACTGCTTTTATCATAGGGGGATTTTGCTCACAAACTATGTCATTACACATGTTGGTACTCATTGGAATATAGAATACAGAGCTCAAAGTCTTTCAGATATTCACTTCTGTTGTACAGCCCAACTAAAAAACCTGCCAACCTTAGCTTTTATTTTTGTTGGTTGCAAGCAAGGGACCTAACATCTTTGAGTGATGAAGTTAAAAACAGACGCCCTGTCTTTTGCATTGTTAATATTAGGGCTGTGATGTAAGAATAGGTACAAAACATTGTACTTCTTTGTTATTCAATTTATCAATATACTACTGCTTGTCCAATATATATCTGTAACGTTACTACTATATGACATTGAAAATACCTGGCAGTGCATGATGTGTTTCAGTGTTACATTATGCTAGAAATGTAATTGTGGGATCCCTAAGTAAGTCTAAAAAAAAGAAAGAGAGAATCCCTGCCTGCCAATCCAAATGCTTCCAGAACCATCTTCAGAAATAGTCAAAATTTCTTTTCCTAGGAGTATACTGTAAAACATGGGTCTATCTTTAGAAAACTATAGGAAACTCACCAGGAAAAAGAAAGGCATGATGACATCATATATCCTCAAAGTGTTGTCAGACAAGACTGCACAGTACTGTCTCACTGCAGGGTCACCCTCACCATGACAGTTGGAAGCTGCACTGAAGTATCTGAGCTGCTTTACTGACTCTGAAAAAAATACAGTTGCATCTGTAAGCAGCGACACCTAGTTCGTTCGTTCGTTCGTTCGTTCGTTCGTTCGTTCGTTCGTTCGTTCGTTCGTTCGTTCGTTCGTTCGTTCGTCCCATAGCCTTTTAATCAGCCGTAGGCTGATTAATCAGCCGTAGGGGCAGCACAACATGTTATGCTGACTCAACAGGCTTTTAGTCCCCTGGCGGCGCCTATCTCCTCTCCGGGGCATGGTGAATGATGTAAATCACCGTGTGGCTGATACAACACAAAGGTTCGCCAGGCCTCCGTCCGGGTGATTTGTAGTGAATCACCAACTCCAGACAGAATGGTTTGCTCCATGGCACACCGCACCATCGCACGTGTGGGGGTTCTTTAACGTGTATGGGGTGTGACTCTCCCCATACACGGGACCTCCATTAAACGTCCTATCCGAGGGACGACCCATTTTCACCTGAGTAAAGTGAGGAAAGTTGTGTAAAGTGCCTTTCCCAAGGGCACAAGATCGGTGGCACGGTAGGCGGATTCGAACCCGCAACCTCTCTGTGCAACTCCGGACATGCTACCGCTGCGCCACGCGGTCACCATTAAGTGCTGCAGTAAAAGTGAACCAGTCAGAATCGCCCTGAGAAAGGTGACAGATGGTCCCCAAACTTTTGTGGTATAAAACACTTGACTTGGTTGTGTACAAAGAACTATGTTATTCAATTGAGAGTACCATCATCTTCAAACTGATTACATTGGATGGCTTGGTCATGCAGCCTTCCAGATAAAATGCAACATTATTCAGTTAGCTCTTTCCTTGGTGCTGAAATAAGAGTTATTGCACATTTTCTGCCTCTGTTGCCAACTTAGCATCTTATGCTACTTTACTCTTTACCATCACCAAGAATATGATTTCAGCAGTGTTTGTTTGTATGTTTGTATGGATATGTGTGAAGTGAATCATTTTATGCATATGCTGACTGTTCCCTGCATAGGACTTAAGTCACACCCAACCAAGTGTGTGGTTCACCTAGAGGTAAAAGTTCTGCCTTAGTAACTATGTGTCCTGTTGGGTGCATACCTTTCTCTCTGAGTAGCTCTATTCTCATGGCAATGTTGTTCTTCCACTGCACTGGCACCACCCGGATGTACTGGGCCGTGATTGGTCCATTCTGCTCGAACATGTTCACCTGTGGGGTGTCTCGGTCACTATTCCCATCAAACACCTGTCAAGGAAGAAACAACAAACAATAAACAACAAACAAATTATAAAATTTTGTTTCAGGGACTAGAACGTATTGGGTCGTATAATGATGCTAATCAATTGAAAATGAATTCCAACTTGGTATGGAATGCTCTAAATCTGATGACTTATATAATGGGTTGTTCACATTTCAAGG
This sequence comes from Branchiostoma floridae x Branchiostoma belcheri, assembly GCA_019207045.1. Taxonomy (NCBI): domain Eukaryota; kingdom Metazoa; phylum Chordata; class Leptocardii; order Amphioxiformes; family Branchiostomatidae; genus Branchiostoma; species Branchiostoma floridae x Branchiostoma belcheri. The sequence continues at coordinate 29,472,812 of CM033023.1, read as the reverse complement.
AATGCTGTTGAAGAGGTTCATCAGTCCCATATGTGTAAGTAAGTAGAATAATGATTCAATCAGTTACTTGTGTTTTTTGTGTTTTCAAGAGTCACTGATTATTCTATTAACAGATTTTAAGGTATTCAATGACACAGTCAAGTAGATTTGACTTTAACTTTCAATAGGAAAGTGTCATAATGCAAAAAAAGAAAGATACATAAAGGATTGCTTTATTAGAAAAGACACTGACACGTCATGCCTCACTTGATTGTATCATTTTATGTTAGCCATTCTCGTTAAGTCAGTAGAATTTTAAGATTTATTAATATGTATTTCTAAATGTTGTATAATCAAAGTCACTGTATTTTCTGTTGTAATCAACAGATTTCAAATGTGTAAATATTTGACAATGCACATATATTAAATAATCTATTACCACATCATTGCCTGACTTGTCCTTATATGTCGCGAATGTTGTCCCGTCATTACTGAACTGCATCTTAAAACGTGTTACATACTCAAGATGGCTGCCATCTGCGTTACGGAGGTGGTAGTTCCTTCCTTGAGTGATTATGCCTAAGGATAAAGTGGAACGGTTTCAATGTTCCTCTCAAGCCTAAAAATGCATACATCCAGTTTATCAAGGAGAACGACATTTCAAAATCACTATACATGTAATTCATTGAGCAGTTAAATCTTGAATGCTCAGTCCAACAACATGCAGATATTCCTGCTTATTCATATACGTTGCAACAGAAACCTGTAGTGTCCTACCCCCTGTGGTGTCTCTAGCCCTGGTAGTGTCCGTACCCCCTGTAATGTACATACTAGTAATCCTGCATGTAGTGTCAGTACCCCCTGTAGTGTCCATACCCCTGTTGTGTCTGTAGCCCAGGTAGTGTCCTGCAGTGTCGGTACTCCCTTATGTACATAGTGTCCATAGCCTAGGTACATGTAGTGTCCATACACCAGTAGTGTCCATAGCCTGTATCTTGAACACAAAATTGAAACAAGAAGTGACCATATTCTCACCTGTCAACTGCATCACCTGTCCTAGGTCCACCTGTAGCCACTGCCTCCTGTTATTTTCACCAGCGACCCAAGCACCTGAGAGAAACCATTCTGCCAGTTAGGCACAAGAACCGCTAAAGGGAACGACTCTTGGGCACACAATGCAACTATATTGAGGAGCTTTATTCCAACATGGCGATACAGTAGGAGTCGGTGGTCGGACTAACTATAGGACGGAACCAACGTAACATAGGGGTGTTAGTCTAACTAGTAAATACAACATAAACCAACATGGGTAGCGTTCAACAACTTATGGTTCTTACGTCACTCCTACAAGTGCTATCAACCAACTTGCTTAAAATATGTCACATGAATGGTTTAACACCAAGAAATAGTTCTTTTATGCAACTGTGACATCAAGATCAGTAGGAAAACATTTGTTGTGTGTCAAAAGTTTTCCATAAACCACATACTGATTTTAAAAGACTATGACCTGCAGTTCTGGTAGTCTCCTGCAGGTGGAGCCTAGCCTGATGTGCTTTGTGGAACCTGCTTTTTCTGGAAGAGGCCTTGATGCGAGAATTGGGGATCTCTCCTGTCGACACGCCCAGGAAGCGGTGGGGTGGTGTATCGCCACCTGTGGATGATAATATTTCCATGTACGACATAATAGATTATATTATAAGCCTAATAGAGCAAATTGTCCCCAAGCCTGTAGCTTCAATGCAAAACGCAAAACTGCAATTGACATTTCTCGACTTTCTACAAATTTTTCAGCAAGATGTCCCCGTGTGTGTTATATTTTACAACAAAGCTTTATTAGAATAATGCTAGCATGGCATAAACCTTGAAAATCGATTCTTTATTGATTAAGGAACTGTAGATACTAGATGTCTTAAGAAGAACTGAACTGAGACCTTGAAAAATGAGATTATCATGTGAAAGGGCACCAAGCCACCAACACACATCATTCACAAGCATAACAATAGCAAAACGTTGCTTCGGGTGCATACTGCTATCGAGAAAATTCTTTATACTGACTCAACATAAAACTGACCTCCACTGATGTCTAGCTCAGCTGTCCAGCTGAAGTGACCAGTGGTCATGTTCAACAGGTAGACCTCGGCCTTGCCATCTCCTGTTACCATGGTGATGAACTTCTGGCCACTGTACTCCAAATACTCCAGGTCAGTCACCCCAGGCGTGTAGAAGGATTGATCCACAACAATGTCATCAACTGCTATGTCTGCAGAAGGTACAACAGGGCTTAGAATATACTTGAATGTAAGTTCATCTGTGACGGTAGTTAACATAATGATACAAATTTTAAGACTTTATATCCGTACACAAAATAAAGCGCTTACCAACAAGCTGTTGATCAGTCCTCTGATCCTTCTCAAGTTGTAATGACCCAAAACCTAAGTTGCACTTCCGGAACGGAAGTGTGTCGTCAGTAAAGGGTCAAAGGTGCTTGACAGTCGGTATCGGCCCCCGTCTTGGTTGAGGGAAGGTTGATGGGCTCTGATGTAAATAGGAAGTGCGACTTAGGTTTTGGGTCATTACAACTTGAGAAGGATCAGAGGACTGATCGAAAGCTTGTTGGTAAGCGTTTTATTTTGTGTACGGATATAAAGTCTTAAAAATTGTATCATTAGGGCTTAGAATATTTTTCCTGCATACCTGTACAGTTGCAGGTAACATTGGAAATAACCTGCACCAGACAACTTTTACCTGCACCACTCTGAATTCAGGAAGTATGGATCATACTAAAACCTGTTCAGAAACCATTGCCATTAGTACTTTATACTCCACAATTGGTATGAGTCAATGCAGCTAGTAAAGTCCACATCATGAAACATATACATGTATACAATATAAACCCAGTATATAGACCACTAGGTTAGGTGCAAGTAAACATCTAAGTAATACCTGCATAGCTTTAATCTAACCTGCGCCAACCTGCATATGCAGGTGGTCATTTCAGCCCTGTACAGGCAGCTATAACAGGCCAGAAAATAGTCCATGTGCCAGGGGTATATTTTGATGTTCGTCACCTGTATTAGTTTGCTTGAACCTTTATTTATTCATGAGAAGCTCAAAATCAAATTGGCCTCCAGGCCATTATTCAATGATGTCAAGACAAAAGCAAGGGTCAGATAAAATACAACAGAGATACAGGTTTCATCAAGTCCTAATAAATCTATCAACATATATCAGCCTTGTTCACAGAATAGACCCATCTACTGTAGCTTCCGGAAGGTGACGTTGGAAAAACATGACTACAGCAGGGGTCGTAAATGGCAGATAACCTATGTCGCCCCCTGTCTCTGTTCAGCGATGGACGAGGGGGTGCGGATGTACACAATGAACATGTATTTCATTCCTAGGCCTCACCTCTATGACTGCCAGCTTCCGTAGGGAAGGAGAAGGAATGGTACAGGTTTGAAGCAGTGATGTCAGCACTCCTACTGGGCCTTTGCATGGGGACCAGCAGCTTTCCTAACAGCATACTCTCAGATCTTGCAAGTTCTAACTTGAAATTCCTCAGTTCCGTCTTGAGTAGATCCTGTAAGGTAAATTCACAAACCAAGACGTCTACATTGTACTAACTTAAGTATACAGACTTTCCACAATTAGAACTTCTCATATATCCGTTATGAATGAAATGAATGTCTAGGGCAGAATCTCAGGGCTATTCATACATCATCCTAGAGCACAGCAGCCTTGCCACAGAATGCGTTTTGAACAAAGGACACCAGAATCAATGCTGGGTTGTTTTACATGCAGATCGAGGGCTGACACTTCATTCCTTCAGGCTTATACTAGTACCTTGATAAGAGCTCTAGCCAGCTCGACATTTTTTTCCGTCAGCCAATTCCCATTGTCGCAAAAACACTATTCCAGGAGTTAGAGAGACTGAACTGAAACCTTGAAAAACGGGTTTTCATGAGATTATCGTGTGCGGCTTTTACGGCTGTGGACGGCGTCCCCAAGCAGCCTGTAGCTTCCACCAAGTAGCTTTTATCAGATTTTTTTGTCCGTCAAAGTTGACGGATTGGTTTTAAAATTTTTCCGTCACACGCAGCAAATTTCCATCAATTGACGGAAAAACAGACACTGGCTAAAGCCCTGACCATATCTAATGCTTCTTCATAAAAGTGGCCACCACCATCCAAAATGACAATTGTAATCATGTCCGAGCTGAGCCAACCCTGCTAAAACCCAGGTCTGACTCTAAGGATCCATGGAACTCGATCCAAATAGCCAAGCAGCGAGGGTACCGATGGTGCCACAGGGACATGTTTAGAGCAGGAAAAATACAATTTTCTACACATTTTCTACAAAACACACATGACAGGGAAGATATGAAAATCATAATGTCACCTAGCCTGGATGCTATCCTCCATAGTATTAGTACCCGGTAGCTACAGTAACTTTAAATCTCCATTTGCTGTCCAACACCACTAGCGATCAAAATACTAGTAATAGGGCTAGCAGTTAATAAAGCTTTTCACATTAGTCAGGACGCATGTGCAGCGACAGGAATTCTAGGTAACATTGTGTAATATTGTTATACAAATCAAAACAATGGTCAAGACAAGGACTGTTTACTTTTTGTGGGCCTTGCCCTTTGACATATTGCCTAGAATTCCTGTCGCCACACATGCATCCTGATTTATGTGAGAAGGCTTATAGAACACTTACCTCTGCTGTTGATATCGGGGTGGCATCATGACCAGACTGCGTGGCTGCTGCCTGCCAGCTCAACAGGAGAGTGCACAGGAGGATCTGCATTCAGGCTATATCCAGGCTAGAGTTTAAACTGAAACATAGTTATTGAATACATGGCCCATATGATAGGGTATCAGTGCATCACCAGAGCATCAAACAAGATGGGGCATCATTGAGCCTCTGTGACTTTCTATATCACGTGTTGAATAGCTGTAGATTTACAATAACCTACCTTGAAAACCTGAAAAAACTGGGAGTAGAACAACGAGAACCAAGTGTCCGGCTGTTGCTGCACTGCATGCACGTCTACATACAGCGCCACTAGACTTCTGCTGGGAACTTTTCACAGCTGGTTGGTTGTAACAGATCTGCTCATTAATTTATAAAAGAACTTCGCCAGTATGGCTGGTCCAGACGTATGGTAATCACGATACTTATGCATACTCGGTGGTTAATTGCATCATCGCCCTTTAAATTGTCTCCTGCTTGAAGAGAAATTTCCCGAACCAAATTTGAGCAGGAACAGAAAGTGTTTCGGCAGCCAGTGAAGACATAGCATATGGAGCCATGTCTCTGAATCTAATTCATCCATTATGCCCAGAGTAAATTACTAAAACTACGAGGAGCTTGCAACATGATTAGCATAAATCCAATCAATCCACAAAGATCGACGGTAAAAACTGCAGCATTTCAACATTCGAACTACGCGCGACATGTGGTCATTGGACGAGTTCAAGTCAGTTAACGGGGGTTTCACCTTAAATTATTTTGTTCTAAGATTCAATACAAATGAGTAATTATATTTAACATACCTGTAAACATATGCATGAGCACTATATCAAGATTTTTTTCCATTTACTACATTTTTGTTTTACTCTGAAATTTAACATTATTATGTTATATGAAACCCATATTTTGCTTTTGCAATGGTATAACCTCATTTGACCCTTACCCTTTCACCTGATAAGAAAGAAAGAAGGCCGAGACGAGTAAATACGTCATGTAAAGTTATAGATTTAATTGACTGTGCATACAATGGGTAAAGGATAGATCAAGGTTCGGTGACTCGAGTCAGGAGTCATGGGTCCACAGCAGCTCGAGGGCATCATCCACAAGTAAGGAAATAGAAACTTTAAATGGCCGAAATTTGGTTATTAGTATTACCTGTCAATAACAAATTATGCTTTTTGTTGTGTAAATGATAGTATCCTGTTACAGTGTATACGTATGACAGGATGATCCTGGATACTAGTTTAAGAATTTTTCTTGAACCATTGAAAACGTATTTATCTAACCATCTGCAGTAGTAATACATTCCTGTCAATAAAATTTTTTCTGTACTATTGACAAGATCGTCCTGTCAATAGTGAGAAGGGAATTATTATTTTATAAGAAATCCTTGTCACTATTGACAGGATGTATCTGTAAGCTTTATCAGTTATTGAATTTTCTTGCACTATTAGAATGTTCCTGTCAATAAGGATTTTCTTGGCACTATTGACAAAATGACCATGACACCTGTCAGCCCTTAAGCCATAACTCCTTATATAAACCTTAACCAGACTATCTTGTAAGATGGTGCAAAAAAAGTCAAATGCTAGTTCTGTGACCTCAGTCCACAGGGTTTTCAAAACAGTGTATTTAGGGATATCAAGTTGGATGGTGGTTTCAAATTACAATATTTGCAATTGACCCTATCACTATATATCATTATCAGCCCGTGTTTGTTCCTAGGGGCCACCCTAGCTACTTGAAGAATCATCTTACTTCAACTCATTTGATGATAACCTTGAAGGCTTTTGGCCAGGCATGCATCCATGCATCTTATATCAGACACCAAATTCTAAAAATAACAAGAAATTGGATGCACTTAGTAACTTTAAACAAGACGCCCTTAAGACGCGCTTACACTGGGGAGCAGATCCTCTGGCAAGCATGACATTCTGATTGACCACAGTTCAGTCTTCAACTGTGACCTGTCTGACAGTAATTTTCCCCCTCAGGCTACATAAACCTTAGAATGCACCATTTTAAAGAAAAATTCTCCAAGAGCCTGCGCCATGGAAAGTGGATGCCTCTGGACCCGCTACAGGGCTTGAAATACACTTTTCAGTAGGGCTGGGTATCGGTACAGCATACCGGTACAAAACCGTTTTTTCTTATTGGACCGGTCCAGAAAAACCGGACCTGAAAAAAATAGGTGGACCGGATGTTGGACCGATTAGAAAATTAACATATTTTTTTATCAGGCATTCACACGTTTTGGCGCTTGCAGGTGGAAGAAAATAAGAAGAGTGAAGTAGAGTAGAGTTTATAGTAATTTCTACCAAGGTTTACCGTCAATCGTACAGGTGCAGTTAGCGTTGTAGGATGTTAAAACGCCAGTGTAAGTCTAATACTCCACCCAACAGATTTCTTTGTAGTGAAATGGACCATTGGTATGAGTCATACCGAATCAGGTCCAGGTTCAGGTCCGGACCTGGACCTGATCCTTTGGACCTGAACCGGACCTGGACCTGAATTTTCTGTACTGGTACCCAGCCCTACTTTTCAGTCAACTGGCACTGGTGCAAGTTGAGCCAAAACTTACTTGCACCAAAAGAAACTTACTTGCACAACCTAAAAGAGTGGACTGTTAACCCTTTATCTCCTCTTCTGAAAGTTTGCAAATGTGCGTGAGTAAGTGGGAAAAACCATATGTTTGGATATTTGTTTTTCTGCATTTCAATTTTGGTTTTAAATTTCTTGGTGTGTGTAAGCTTTTTTAATGTCAGGTAATAGTGGATAACGGTAACTTGCACTGGTGCAAGTTTCAAGTCTAAACTAATGCACCACACCAATTTTACATGCACAAACTTGCATATGCATGTGGTATTTCGAGCCCTGCGCTACAATATAATATTCATGCCTGTAGTGTCTCACATTCCGTGCAGCAATTGTCAGTCAGTGACTGAGAATGACTGAGACCCCCTATCATAAAATTCTAGCTAAAACTTGATGAACTTTTACTTTCAGATCTGTCTATCCATCAGCTCCCTTTTCCAGAAAGTAGTAGAAGATGCAGCCGTAGCCTTAGGAGGATGGCAGGATCAGGATGGGTACTGGTGTTCCTCAAAAGGAGGCGTCTTGGGAAGCTCTTTCCAACAAGATGGAGCGCGGCAGTGTTCTTAGCCTACATGATCTTATTCATCAATCAAGGTAAGAGAAAAGATATTTAATTTGGGGGGGGGGGGGGGCTATTCTCCAAGCAAAGGTTAGGCTCCGACTGTTTTTTATGGGTTTTTTTAGTCGTTTTTTGGGGCTTTCTATTTTGTATTGTATCTTGTATTTTCAAAACCTTCAAGAGACAATACAAAATAGAAAGCCCGATAAAAAAAACTAAAAAAAATCTAAAAAAACAAAACAACAGCTGGAGCCTAACCTCTGCTTGGAAAGGCGGGGGGGGCTGGTTCGTGATTTTCAATGTCTCTGATGCTGGGAAAGGGACTTTGCCCGATCAGCGTTTTTACTCGCCCGCGACAATGGGACTAGTGGACTTGTCCAACCCTGCGTAGGACTCTTGGCAAGGGCCACGGATGTTTTGGCCCTGACAGGGAATGTGATAGATGACACCACACTTGTTTACTTTAGACGTTTTGCCCTTAGGCCCAACTTCTAGGATACTGTCTCAGGGTCTTAGTAGGTTTGAACCATGTTAATTCCGTGGGTGTTGAGGATTCTCCTGATTCAACTTGATAAGGGTCAGAGGACTGGTTGAAAGCTTGTTGGTAAGCGCTTTATTTTGTGTACGGATATAAAGTCTAAAATTATAACAATATATATATCAAGGATGTTGATATGTAATATCATTGTTTATTTATTGTATTGTGGCAGAAATTTCAAGGTCAATACAGTGTATATGGATCCAAATGAAGTCAAGTGAAATAAATTAGCCTATTATTAAGTCAAAAAGTATTTAAGCTAATGTGTCGGAAAAGTCAAAGAAGGAATAACAAGGCTCGAAATACGACCTGCATATGCAGGTTAGTGCAGGTAAAATGGAGCTGTGCAGGTATTACTGATGTCTACCTGCACCTAACCTGCACTGGTCCTTGTACTGGGTTTTATACATAAATGATGCAGGCGTACAGTATGTGGACTGTTCTTAGCTGCATTGGCTGTTACCACCTATAATTTATACATAGTATAAAGTATAAAAGAAAAAAATAGCAATGGTACCTGAACAATTTTAACTAGTACGATCCATGAGTCCTAAATTCAGAGTGGTGCAGGTAAAATTTGTCTGGCACAAGTTTTTTTCAATGTAACCCGCATCAGTGCAGTTTTGCAAAAAAAAGTATTTCGAGCCCTGTGATAAAGTAATAACATATACGTTGATGAAGGATGTGATTATTAGACATCCAGCTAATAAGATATGCCAAATAGCAGTAACTCTTGAGCAACTGGATTTGAAGATTTGGAAAATGGTGACATGTTTCAGCAATGTTTCAGCAAATTCCAGTACCTTTTGTCAGTGACACTTAGCAAGGACAAAGTTGAGTTAAGTAACTGGTTGTGAACCTTTCCATCCCAAATCGTATCTACTCAAATATGGCCATGCTAATTTGAATATATGGATGGCATCCTCTGTGAACCCCCACCCAAGCTGATGCAAATAAAGAGAATTCGAAAGTCTGTCAAAAAAGTTGCCTCCATTATCAAGTGATCAGGTCAGGTTCAACAAATGACTTGAGTGTACACAGAGAGTCTGGTGTGAATAACAATAGATTCTTCATTTTTGTTCTTTCCTTTGATTTTGAGATTGACTTTGGCATTCTACAACATTAGTGTCCTTTTTCTTATCATAATATTTCTTTAAACGTACAGCTGCATTTATGTGTTCCTTTTGCAGCAGCATTTTAAGATTAGTGGTGGAAAACTTTTTTTTTAAAGAAACAAAAATGTATGCGTGTGTGTATGTCATCCATGTAATTGAATTAACATGACCTCAGAGAATTGGCAAACTGTTATTGAACTGCCCCCTGCCCATATGTACACAAGTTTCATTCACTAATCCCACAGGCAGGTGCAGTCTTGTTAACCCCTGCCACTTCAAGTCCACTTCAGGTCTGTATCCTGGATTGAGAGATGACGAGGACACACCTCACAATACTGGAGTACTGGATCAATATTCATTTGCATATTAACTGTTTCAGCCTCATAGAAACATTTGATTTTTCTTCCTATTTTCCTTCTTCTGTTTCTGTTACGTGGTAAGAATAAGCAAAAAAAGGAGTGATGAAAGTATGTTTAGTCATATCCCAAAAAAAACAATGTAGTACGTCTTGGTTCCATTGTTTTGTGTACGGTTCCTCTTTTAGAGAAATTATTTGGGTGAGTGACTGTGTTTTCTTTAGGCTAAGGGAAAAAATGTTAAAAACCTGCTGACCCTATAGCCTTTTTGGGAGTTGGCAAGTGACATGAAAATGTTCAATATGACATGTGAGTGATGAAATTCAAAACAGCCTTTCTGTAGAAACAAGAATCGAAATACTTTGCACCCAATTTTTTGTGTGGATGCACCGGTGCACCCAAATATTTTCACAGGTTTATGCATGTAACATGAAAAATATAATTGTTGTTTAACTCTATTTTTTTATCACTTTAGGTGACCTCTATAAACATTTTATGATTAAAAGGAAAAGAAAAAATCTCTACCACTTGATGATAATTTTTTCAGGAATCAAAAATACATAATGTTTAATTCCTTTGGCCTTGTACTGAAATATTGATTTTTTTTTAAGCCTACTTGACATGCGGCGTAAATAGAGGAGTTGGTTTGCATCCTCTTTCCCACAGCTATAAGTTGTAATAATTGTCACCATGCAGTTGGGAAGTCTTGTTGGGGAGAGATTCTGCTTCCCTGATGTGAAGAGTTTGGTCATCTTCGTTTTATACTTTTCTGCATTTGTTCTCCATGGTGAGATACAGTTAAGTTTATCTATTTATTTGTATTTCACCAGGATATACATGTTTGCAGCTCTCCATGATCCTACAAAGCTCAAAATTCATTTTGAAGAATACTCTACCAAAAGATATTTTTTCTTGTTTTCATGTTTTTCTCATAGAGAGAAATATTTTCTTGTACAGTTGAATTAGGATAAGTCAAGAAAAATCACAAAACCTTCTGCAAAAACTACTACACAAACAGTTTTATTCTTGTTTTTCTTAAGGCCACAGCAAGTAAATTTTATGGATGACATCCTCTGCAGACTGCAAAAATAATGAGATAGGGCGAAAAAAAACAAGATGGGTAAAAAAACAAGATGGCAAATTTTCAAAATAGATGTTGTAACAAGACTTGAAGTGACAAAATATGGCATCGCAGTCAACAAGGCATTCATTCCTGTACTTAAGAAGTGCACCAGTGTAGCTAAAGTGACACTAGTGTGGTAGACTGGTATCATTAACCATGTTGGCAACTTCACTCATAGCTTCGGAATCCGTAGTTGTGCCACTTTTACAACTAACTATAAAGTTGCACCTCTGCAACTACAGTCAATGCTACAGAGTCTCTAGTGTCAATTCTACATTCAATGATTAGGTTACAACACAACCTTTACCCATTTTCGTCTATCCGGCCTTCTCTGAAGAAGAAAAAAATTCTTGTTTTTTTTTTTCTGAAATCAGGCGAAAATTAATGAGCGCGCGGATGTCATCCATAAAATTTACTTGCTGTGGCCTAAGTGAAGAAAATATTTATAGTGAGCATGCTCGCAGACAAGAACTTTATAGAAATTGAAGTAAAACTCTCTTTTCCAGTCTTTACACAAGATTTCTTACTTGTTACCTTCACCAAGAAGGTTATACTTTGGGTAGCGTTTGCCTGTTTGTAGAAGACCACCATAACTGGAGAATGCCTGGATGGATTGTATTGATATTTGGTTTGTGGGTAGATCTTGATGACAACTGAAAATGATTTGATTTGTGGTTCCCTAGTCACTTGTTATGGTGCTGCAGCGGAACTTCCAATTAAGTTTGATAACTCAAGTTCTGGACATGCTGTGGTAGATAGCTCTTGGGGTTGACACTATGTAATTTTGGTAAAGAGACCATCAATTGTACTATAATCATGCTGGTCACACCCTTCCTTGCATAATCAATGAGACAAGAAAACAATGAATTACAAAGCTCTAAGTATTTTTTAGAGGTATGAGGTCTCTGAACTCTTGTTTGTGCAGGAATCCTGGTGACTGCCAGTCGGAAGGCGGACAACACTTACCCCTACAACACCGTTACCGTGGTGATGATCACCGAGATCTTCAAGCTGATGGTGGCCACACTGATATATGTTAAAGAGTGAGTAATACAGTTTGTAATTTTCCAACTTGTCATAAAAGATAATAGATTATGGAGTACAATCTATTGTGTTATCAAAAACGCTCTCTCCCATTTATCAACCAACAAGACTATTACAAAATTCATATGCATGAAAATTGGGATCATAATGAGCTTTGAATGTGTGTGTGTGTGTGTGTGCATGTTTGCATGCATATGCATGTATGTGTATGTACACGTGTGTGTGTGTGTGTGTGTGTGTGTGTATCACAGTGTGTGTGTGTGTGTGTGTCACTGTGTGTGTGTGTGTGTGTATGTGTGTGTGCCTGCATGTGCCACTTTTGCCAGCTAACCTCATCATACCAGTCACCACACACATACCCTTCATTATATTTTGTAACTCTATGTCTTTCTTCTTTTGACAGCAACTCGTTTCAGGAAGTGCTAAGAGTCATTGCTAAGGACAAGAAAGGTAAGGGAAATATATAGCACTATTACTTTATAATGTTTCTATGCCTGTATAATAGATTACGAACCTCCTGAACTCCTACATTTACCATTAAGCATTGCCATAATCCCCCACCACCACCACCACCATGCAGACCCTCTAACATTGCTGTTCCTCCACAGTATTACTCCTGTACTTGGTGCCGGCATCGCTGTACTGTCTGTACAACAACCTCCAGTTTGTGAACCTGACCTCCTGAACTCCTACATTTACCTTTAAGCGTTGCCAGCATCCCCCCATGCAGACTCTCTAACATTGCTGTACCTTCACAGTATTACTGCTGTACTTGGTGCCGGCATCGCTGTACTGTCTGTACAACAACCTCCAGTTTTTGAACCTGGCCTCCTGAACTCCTACGTTTACCGTTAAGCATTGCCATACCCCCCATACCCTATGCAGACCCTCTAACATTGCTGTTCCTCCTCAGTGTTACTCCTGTACTTGGTGCCGGCATCGCTGTACTGTCTGTACAACAACCTCCAGTTTGTGAACCTGGCCTCCTGAACTCCTACGTTTACCGTTAAGCATTGCCATACCCCCCATACCCCATGCAGACCCTCTAACATTGCTGTTCCTCCTCAGTATTACTCCTGTACTTGGTGCCGGCATCGCTGTACTGTCTGTACAACAACCTCCAATTTGTGAACCTGGCCTCCTGAACTCCAACATTTACCGTTTAATACTAGTAAGCATTTCCATACCCCCCCCCCCCCATGCAGACCCTCTAACATTGCTGTACCTTCACAGTGTTACTCCTGTACTTGGTGCCGGCATCGCTGTACTGTCTGTACAACAACCTCCAGTTTGTAAACCTTGCCGTGTACGACCCCACCACCTACTACCTGCTGCTGCAGTTCAGGGTCGTCACCACCGGGATCGTCTTCCAGGTCAGTGGGAACATTCTGTTGATTCCCTCCAAGAAATGTCATGGAGGCTATAGTTTCACTAGCGTTTGTCTGTCTGTCTGTCAACAAGATAACTCAAGAATAGGCTGGATGGATTGGTTTCATACTTGGTGTGTCGGTGGGGTGTGATGAAAGCTGGAAATGATTAGATTTTGGGCCCCCTAGCGGCCTCCCTTGGTACTGCAGCGCAACCTCCAGTTTTGCTATCTCGTGCTCTGGTCACGAATTTTGAGTATCTTGTGCTAAGGAATATAAGTTTTTTTGTCAAAAACTTCTGAAGTGGATAACTCAAGAAGGGAACAACGAATTTTCATGATTTTTGGTATGTCTAGGTAGACAATGTTGTACAATGTATCTCTTGTTTTGTCATAAGTTTGTATTTATATTAGCCTAGTCCAACTTGGTTAAGCTTGATTTGATAGTTCATTTGCAAATACATTAATAATACATTAACAATACATTAACAAAAGTACAGAGATCTCATACCTCAATGTATATCTTGTTTATTTCTTGCAAATTGATTTTACAAATAAGGTACCGTTGTCATTCATATTAGATATGTTCATTCATCACTTCCTGTCACTCTACAGTGAACATGACAAGGATATGAAAAATATTATCTGCAAAAGCACACTCAGGCAAACAGACAGACCCAAAAAATATGACTCCTCCCCATGAATTAGTAGCCTCTTCCATTAACCCCATGACCTGGACTGTCTGCATGTCAGCTGTCAGAGAGTGTTGATAGATGTCTAATTTTACCAACAGACCTGTCATTCCATAACTTTATCCTGTCGCTCATGTGCCTAATATATATAGCATAGCATATAGAAATAACTGCTGAAATACAGACAAGGACACATTCAAACCAAAAATTATACCTCCATAGGGATGCGCAGAGGTGAAATAGTTCCAGATGAAGAAACCAAGGTAGCTTGTGCATCCAACCGCATCCAACCTAAGTAAAGTCAGTATGCATCACAAATTACTTTTCCATGCAGGTTCTGTTCAAGAAGACACTGAGTAGGATGCAGTGGCTGTCACTGCTGCTGCTGACTATTGGCTGCGTAGTTAAACAAATCAAGCACGACACCCACATGAGAGACGTGGTGTCGTTTGGTGGCCAGTCCCTCAGTCTTCACCTGAACGCCAACCTGTTACACATCCTTCTCCAGGTAACAACTCTCCCATTTCTTACTTGTATCTTGATGAGGCAAATTGTTGATTTGACTATACGGATGACATCCCCATGCATTAATTTTTGACCATTTCCACAAAAAAAAGGATTCAAACATACATGTACTGCAAATCATAAAATGCAGCTGCAAAATGAGTAAAAATATGCCATAGATTGTGTTTGGTTTACCACACTCTGTCTACTCAGACATTTGTTAAGCCAGTTATAAAATGTGTACCTGACTTTGGTTGGGGAGGGAAAAGGTAGTGGAAGGAGAGGGTTGGGCTCCACCTCCACCAATACCATGCCCTAGACACTGTCGGAATGGCCTCAATAAGGCTATGGGTCTACTTTTACCTTTTTTTCTCGAGTCATGTTGCAGTCATTTCAAGCCTATTCTATACTGGTTTATTTGTTCATATATGAATAGTTTGGTATGTGCCTAATACTCTACATTTGTCAGTCATGATAGTACCAAATGAAATGTTGAATTGTAGAGTTCTCCTTTTTCAGGTGTTCTGCTCGTGCTTTGCTGGTGTGTATACGGAGTTCCTGTTGAAGGGAGAGAAGACCAGTCACGTGCCGCTCATGATGCAGAATGTCTTCATGTACCTGGACTCTATCATCTGCAACATGTGTGTACTCGCCTACACTGGCGACCTGCTGTCCGCTTTCACCACAGAGAGCATCAACTCCATACTTCAACCAACAGTCATTCTCGTCACCCTCAACCAAACAGCCATAGGCATCATCACTAGTCTGTTTCTCAAGAGTCTCAACTCTATACTCAAAACTTTCGCCAGCGCACTAGAACTCATGTTTACAGCAGTCTTGTGCTGGTACATCTTTGGCATTCCAGTTGACGTCTTTACTTTCATTGCCATCGTCATTGTCTGTCTGGCCACCTTTCTCTATTCTCTGAACCCTGTTGTCAATCCAGCTCCAAGTACTAGACAAACAAAAGACTCTGACACGACACTTGCAAGCAAGCAGAATGGAGTTGGGGTGTAGTGTTTTTGTAGATGGGAATTGTTAGAAAAGCCATTATGCTTAGTCTGAAGCATTACTCTTAGAGTTTTAACCTTCATTTCCAGAGTCCTGACTATAGAGTCCGGAGAAAAAATGTTTTAGGGGGATGGGAGGTTTGGAATCTGAGAGACAAGAGAGAAAGCTCACACAAACTTTTGCCTGCACGTAAAGTTCTACGGTGTGTCTGCGTGCTCTTGAATCTGTCCGATTCCCTACGAGTTCGTACAGAGGCAGTAATTACAACTTACTGATCCCAAAATATTGCCCATGTTTTGGCATGTAGACAGCAGGTATTTGCAAGTACCGCGGGTTGTGCCCTTAGCTCTAGCTATATTTTCCATTGGGTTTCACATTGTGTATCCTTTAGTCATGCATTGGAATCACAATAGAAAAGTGTCCCAGTATGTGCCTACTGTGCTGAGTTTTGTGAGGCATGAGGGTAGGGAGTGAGGGTGAGGGTTTATAGATATCTGGTTGGGTTGGGAGAGATGGAGCCATGGAGTGTGAGGGGTGAGCAGTGGAGTTGGGGGGGGGGGGATGGAGTGTAGGGGAGGGAGCAATATTGGAGTGTGAGCAGGGAGCAATAGAGTGAGGGGGAGCAATGGAGTGTGAGTGGGGGCAAGGGATTCTGGGGAGCAATGGAGTGTGAGTGGGGAGCAGTGGAGTTGGGGTGAATGGAGTGTAGGGGAGGGAGCAACATTATGGAACCTACTGGGGAGGGGAGTTTGGGAGAGGTAGAGATGAAATCTGTGGGAGTGGTAGTTAGGACAGAATTCTTTCCTTCCATTATGAAGTTTTAAGAATGTTGAAGAGAAAGGACAGTGTTTACGTAAACATTCCCAAATGTTAAATATCAACGATTGTTGTCCACGATCCTAGATGATGAGAAGATTGGACATTGTAACCTAAGTATGGTAACAATATCTGTAATAGTACATTCCCCTGACACTGTGCGATGCATACTTTTTCAATGCAATATTGTAAGGTGTACTTGCATGTAAGAATGTGAGGAAATTTGTGTCAGGCCAGTTGATAAATGTTAAGTCTATGACAGCCAACCATCATGTGTCGGTCCCATAGAGTTCGGACATTGTTAATTTCAAACTTATGGAACAGATCATTTGACTTATAACTTCTCATTGAATTGTCTGTCTATCATGGTTGGAATGGTAATGTGCAATAAGTAATAATACTAAAGTACTTAGTTGACATTATGTAGTCTGTGTATTAACTTGTTGCATATGTCACTTGTACATTATGTCCTGTATTTGTCATGATTATGAATTCCTGATATTCAGGACTGTAAATAGAATTACTTTCAACATGGCACTTCCATTTTAGTCATTGTTGTAAAATAAAAATTTGCCAATTCAGCTCTTTGAATAATTTTTTTATTACTCCATTCCCTACTCACTACTTTTTTTAAGTCCCTGCAAATATTCCTTTTTAGTTTTTAGTTAAAATAAATTTTCCGCATAGCCCAGACCTGCTTTGAGAGGTTAGCATCTGTATGACCTCCCTTCGGTGTAACACACCAGCTAATCGCAGGCACACAGTGCAGCAACAGCTGCCTATATTACACTGAACGGACGCTCACACCTATAGCTTTTGGTATAGCTGTATTCTTTAAAACTATCAAGCATCTTTACCACCACCCCAGCCCACAGACAGAATCTTTGTACTTCTACCACTCTCTCAATGAGTTACCAACTTGTGTGATGGAAGTCACACTCTGACTACATGTAATTCCTTTGACTGAGAACATTAGCTAGTGTGATGAATATTGTAATCAAGGGAAGTTCCTTCATTTTTGTGGCATCTGTGGGGTATAGCTGGTAGAACTTTGCGCTCAAAATTACAGTGAGGTTCAAGGTTCGATACCCATGGCCCCAACATTGTGTCCTTGGGAAAGGCTTTATAAATTACACAACTTTTCTTGACGTTGGTATGATGCCCAATCTGTCAAAAGTGTGCAAAAAAACGTACACACAGATTTGTTATGCTAATGCCATCCTGTATGTGGTACCAAGAGTGACGTAATTTTGTTCTTCTTTTTCAACATATTTTTTGCGAGTGAATATAGTTCATAACAGATCAGATACAAAATGATTTATTTCAGCACAAACTTTATTTTTCAATGTACAATAAAAAATATTATAGGTTGCCACATACACTAAACCATACTGTTGAAGCATTTCCATCAAACAGAGAAAAAGCAACACTCAACCATTTGTGGTAACATCAACTCTTTTGGAAAGAAAAAAAAAATACGAAAAAACTTTGTACAGTGATCAAGATTTACATAAATTTGTATTACCATACAAGAAAATACAGTGTGTGTATTAAGTGCAATATTTTCAATTGAGATAAATGCACAAAAATGTAAACCTTGTTATATTTCATGTGGTTTTAAGGTCTGTAGAATGTGCAGAGCCCTTGCATACACCAAGTCAGACTTTTGCATTAGAATAGAATTACAGAAGTCAGAAAAGAGGCCTAACAAATGCTCCTTATGTAATGGCACTACAGTGTACAACTTATTGGTAGGTCCTGTTGGGTGTCCTCTAGTCCACCTGAGGATTGCTCTTGAAAAGATACTCGGCCTGAAAACAAAGGGAGGTGGCAATGAATACCGGTAATGGTGCGAGTGGTTCAGTTATATCCAAACTGATAACTTGGTTTCTAACGTACACCATTCATTGTAAACTTTTAGTTGTTTATAACCAGGTCACACACACTCAGGTCATTACAACATACCTTTCAGGTTGCAATAGACTTGAAACAATTGACTACTGTAAAAGTACACTAATCAAAAACAAAGACACTGGTATCTAAACCTATCATATCTGCCACGTATCTTTGTCCTCTCACGTAAATAGGTCTGGGCCCTTTTGAGTGTTTGGACGATTAGACTAGACAGCCATGATAGGTTTGGATACCAGTCTATACAACAGACAGGTCAGCTGCTCTTACCATGAAGTCTACAGGGTCGTCCGGGCGGACCTTGCAGGCCTCGATCAGGCCCTGTGTCAGGGTCGGCATGACATGTTTCATCAGGTAGTTCCTGAGGGGAGTGGACTGGGCCTCCAGCACCTCCTGCTCCTGACGACGCACTTCCTCCAGACGCTCAGCCTACAAAGGATGGTAGGACTTTTACTTCTCAACAATAGTATGGCAACTTTTGCAAAGATTCTACATTTGACGCAATAATTGTGTCAGTTTTAGCTGCATACAATTCATATAGAAGGTAAACAAAGATAGTTTTTCTAACCAAAATACTATATTTGGGACTTCTCAGTTAAACTAAGTTTTCTTTTCAATTTTGGGCTTGATCCCTATGTTGCCTGTGGGACACTCAGTGTCTGCTGGACTACTTTTGGGCACAGTTGGGCCCCGCATTTTCTAATCAACAAATCAACCCGGGACTAGGCAACAAATAGACCCCGTAACCTAATCATGAAAACAACAATTACGAGAGGTACCCACAAGGTATACAGCTGTCCATCAGGGCAAATTTGTGGTTTCAGAACCTGTCAGGGGCTAGGGGCTATATCTCCTATGGGCACCAGTGCAAATATGACCGTAGCATAACTGGTGATGCTGACAGAAGATTAGTTTTCTGAGAGGGATAAGTAAGACGTCTTACCCATTCCTCCTGCCGACGAGCCCTCTCTGCTGCCTCCTCCGCCTCTCTTCTCTCACGTTCCTCCTGCTCTTGGGCCTCCCTCTTCAGCCGCTCCTCTGTGGCCTTCCTCTCCATCTCCTCCAACTCCTCAGGTGTTGGGCCTGAAGATGAGTCATACAAATCAGTAATGCTACATCCAACAAATAGCATATAGGGATGTATCTGGCATTGGCATGGAATAATAGTATGTTTTTTTGTCCAGACCCTAAAGGTGCTGGGTTAGAATGTCCTGACACACCCCATTGATGTCATGCCCATGGAACAGGCACTTGAAATTCCATGACAAATACTGGAGTAACTTGCACTATTGGACATTTGGGTAAGTTCCAAACAAAACTTTCCTAGGCTTCTGTTTAATCCACAGTAATGTCAAGAAATATTCTCAAAATACAACCCTTTGGTCCATTGAAAAGTACAGTAAATAATGTTGAACAGGTTATGAAGAAGAGAACATCAAACACATAGACATTGAACTCCAAAGGCTTGGAGAGAACTAAAACAAGTCCAACCAACCATAGTTCCTGGGTTCCCCCATGGTCTTGATGAGCTTGTCCACAGTCTGCTTCATGTCATCAGACACATCCTTTGACACATCTGGGAAAAGAAGGCAAGACATCCGCTGTTTATTGTAACAGCTTGTAACATATATCACACAATGTGCTCTATGTAACACATATCACACAATGTGTACTTTACCTAAAATATCGTAGCAACACACATGTACATAGCCTGCTCTAAAACCTTCATCATTAAATGCACAAAGAGTTTGTGTGAAGATCTACTTGAGAATAGTTCATGGAAACTTCAGTGATAACGTGCAAACAGAGGCAATCTGTGTGTGACCATGGGATGAAATAACAACTCTTCTAGACAAAACAATGCATGGTCTGTGATGTAGATGAAGGTTAGACATCCAGGAAACTGATGAAAGATGGTGAATACTATTTCAAACGTCTGACCATTTTCAAAATCATAATTCCAGTTGCTTGAGTAACTGCTATTTGGCACATTGTTTCTCTTCCTGTTTAATGCTGTATGAGCATACATTTTATACCTTGATCTGCAAGATAATTAGTACCCGTACACTATCAGATTATAACTTTGTCAGAGCAAACTCTTGCCAATAGGGTAATAAGGTAAACTTGAGTCTCCACGAGTACCTATGTGGTCTGGATGAATCTCCAGTTCATCAAAGTAGTTCAGGATGGTCTCGTCTTCCCGGTTGATGTTGCGGAACTCGGTGAGGCGCCGGGTCAGGCCCTCCTCCGTGTTGTGCGTACCGGCCACCTGCCCCTCGGGGAGGTTCATCACGCGGACCTTCAGGAAATCGTCAGGCGCGTCCAGGGAGATAACGACCTCTGCAGATAACAACACAACATTACAATCTCTTGAAAAACAAAACTTATTTATACGGAACATTCAAACCATAGAAAAATTTCTACATACAAACACACACACACACACACAAATACATACATACATACATACAAACATACATATATACATATCATTTCAAATTTCAGTATCAAATGTTACAATAACCCCAATAACTTGTTGACAACTTTCTTCAGTTATACAATCAAACCTGCTCATTCAAGACATTCACCCTGGGGGCCAGATGAAACTGGTCATTTTGGACAGGTCGCATAATGCTTGTGTCTATAGGGAAATTTTCAGGACCAAGAAAAAGTGGCCGTTATGGCCAGGTGACCAGCTTGAAGAGGTGGCCACTTTGGCAGGTTTGACTGTATCAAAATGTCATCATACATGTCATGTGCAATGTGGACTGTCCTACCTGGCATGGTCCCCTTGTGGTAACTGGGAACCTTTCCTCCCTCATCCTCTCCTTCCTCTTCATCATCCACTAGGGATAAAAACACAGAGATTAGATGCAATACATATCATCATCACATGGAACAGACTAGCACTTTAAAGAAATCTTTTTATATTATTATAGGACTAATGAAAAGACTGAAAGGCATGATAAAAAGAGTAAATGCATAATGTTCTAGAACTAATAAACAAACTTGCATAATATTCTGGAACTGCAAACCAAATTACATGATGTACCCAGAACTACCAAACAGACTTGCAAAACGTACTTGAACTTCAAAACAGACTAACATAATCTGTATCTGTATCTATATAGCCGGTATAATCGTTCGGCGTAACACACCAGCTTCGCAGGCACGCGGCGCAGCAGCAATGTACTGAAACTAAGGAACAGACTTGCATAATGTACTGGAACTATAGAACAGCCTTGCATAATGTACTGGAACCATGGAACAGATTTGGATTATGTACTGGAACTACCAAACAATAAATGCACTGGAACTATGGAACAGACTTGCATAATGTTCTTGAACTACCAAACAATAAATGTACTAAAACTATGGAACAGACTTGCATAATGTACTGGAACTACCAAACAATAAATCTACTGGAACTAAGGAACAGATTAAGCATATAACACTAGAACTATGCAACAAACTTGCATAATATACTGGAATAACAGAACAGACTTGCATAATGCACTGGAACTACCAAACAGAATGCATAATGTACTAGAACTACAGAACAGACTTCAACACTGTACTGGAACTACCAAAAATAATTTATTAAAACTACAGACTTATAATATACTGAAACTTTGAAACTGACTTGCATAAAATTAAAAGAGCCCATTTTAGAACCCATTTCACAGGACTGTCTAAACCTCACTCATGCCAATCCATGACCAGTCAAACACCAGTTCTAAGATGTTCAGTGAATGTTTTACTTTTTTAAAGACTAAAGTCAAACAGGGAGTAATATATACCACGGAAAGTTACAGTTTGTCTACTTACAACCACCTTCTGTCATGACAGTGTGGAAGAGAACAATAGAAAGAAACTTCGTTAGAAAATGTCATTCACAACGATTGCATGACTAGTAACTTTGGTCTATAAATACAATGTAAAGCTTTCTGGAGGTGTGCATTCTATGGGAACACACATTTTGAAAAACTGCTGTAGTTTTGAAGCTGCACTAAACTATTGAATTTGGACTAGACTATTGAACTTGGAAGAATATTGAAAGTTCAATTAGTACATGACCTGTCCTTGGTGCCGAACACCATCCACACATGGGCAATCAGACCTGTCCCTGGTGCTGAACGCCACAAACACACTGGTAAACACACCTGTCCTTGGTGCTAAACACCATTCACACACAGGCAAACACACCTGTCCCTGATGCTGAACACCACCCACACACAGGTAAACACACCTGTCCTTGGTGCTAAACACCATTCACACACAGGTAAACACACCTGTCCTTGGTGCTAAACACCATTCACACACAGGTTAACATAGCTGTTGGTGCTGAACACCATCCAAATACAGGCAAAAGACTTGTCCATGGTGCTGAACACTATTCACACACATACAGTTAACGCTAGTTCACCTTTATCCGCGGAGTAACCTATATCTGTTGCTTTCAGAAATGGGTACTTAGGGGTATGAAGTCAACGGACGGTAGTTTCAAACTACAATATTTTGAACATATTACTAGTTGAACCCATCTTCGGTCCAGTTGGTATCACTTGAGGGGATCCGCCAGTCAATCCGCCATGCAAATTGATGGTTGTCGAATATAGTTCAGGGCCTAAAACTTCAAGATTTTTTTCCTGGTCAAATGGGTAGAAATCCTGGCAGTTTTGAGGTGGGTGTGACAGGGGAGGGTTTCTACTTTGTGATTAGGGCCAAAAAGTTGAGTTTGTGTGGTTTTTAGGGGGTATAAAGTTGGGACTTTTTTGTCCTAGCACATGGCCTCCTCAATGGGTTGTGGTGCCGTTTTGAGGTCATGGGTCAATCTTTCAGTTTCCCGGAAGTTTTCACCGTTAGATTCATGCCAAAATGTGGTTTGTCGGATAGCTGAGATGTCGGGCTTTCATATGAGGGTATGTTTGTGTGCCAGTAACGTCAGAAAGTTGAGTTATTAACAGTTGCTTTCTCCTCTTTTTTGTATAGGGAACCATTGTTTAGAGGCTGCAAATTGAATCACCTGCGGATACCCTGAAGGGGATCCGCCAGTCAATCCGCCATGCAAATTGATGGTTGTCGAATATAGTTCAGGGCCTAAAACTTCAAGATTTTTTTCCTGGTCAAATGGGTAGAAATCCCGGCAGTTTTGAGGTGGGTGTGACAGGGGAGGGTTTCTACTTTGTGATTAGGGCCAAAAAGCTGAGTTTGTGTGGTTTTTAGGGGGTATAAAGTTGGGACTTTTTTGTCCTAGCACATGGCCTCCTCACTGGGTTGTGGTGCGGTTTTGAGGTCATGGGTCAATCTTTCAGTTTCCCGGAAGTTTTCACCGTTAGATTCATGCCGAAATGTGGTTTGTCGGATAGCTGAGATGTCGGGCTTTCATATGAGGGTATGTTTGTGTGTCAGTAACGTCAGAAAGTTGAGTTATTAACAGTTGCTTTCTCCTCTTTTTTGTATAGGGAACCATTGTTTAGAGGCTGCAAATTGAATCACCTGCGGATACCCTTGATACCGTGTTGGTAAACACAACGAAAATAGGTTACCCTGCGGATAAAGGTGAACTAGTGTTAAACATTTATGCACATGTAAATACAGAGGTCTCTGCTACTAAACAACGTTTAAAAGCACGTAAACACGCCTGTCCTAGTGCTTAACACCGTCCAAACACAGGTAAACACACCTGTCCCTGGTGCTGAACACCATCCACACACAGGAAAATATGTTTATCCTTGGTTTGAACACCATCCACACACATGCAAATATACCTGTCCTTGGTGCTGAATACTAAATGTCCATCAGTTGAAAGTGAATGAAAAATGAACATGGTACTGCACACAGTTCACATTTACTGCAGCAAGTTTCTCTGATTGGTAAAAAAAAGTGTTTTTTTTTTGTGATTGTCGTTCCAAAGTAGCTTTGCAAATTCAAAGTATCAGTATAGCCAGTGACAAAGCATAGGAAGACCGGCTGTAACAAGCAGTCAGCGGTTTAACAGGTGTGTCTACACCTTAAACTTAGTTAAACGTTTCCATACCTGCAAAGAGTTCTTTGGCCTGCTCATATGTCTTGGGGAATCCGTCCAGGATGAAGCCCTGGTTCTGGCACGGCATGGAGCGCAGCTTCTCACGGTAAAACCGGATGATGTACTGGTCCTCGATACGGTCTGGCAAACAGAACAAAATACTTCAAACTTACTTGATTACACACATTAAGTTTCAGAATGATTAATTGCAAAAATCACAATCAGACAAGAAAACAAAACCAAGTAGAAAATGGCTTCCATACAGATCATAAAACATATCTGATAATTCATACATCTGTAGCAGTATGTGGCCATCGCAAAACCACTTAGTGATTCAATTGTGAAAAGATATTACCCCAGTTAACATCTAACAGAAGAGGACAGCAATGTAAATGTAAATGTAAATGCTAATGTTTTCTGTACCAGTGTATTCATGTATGCAGAAAATACATTTTCAGCAGTGAAATAGGAACTCCATTGTTTCAAGTCCCCACAGTTAGGGGGGTTGAGCACAGTAGTCACAGACTGCAGTAAACTATAATGGTTATCAGACCACTGTGCTCTTGTTGCCTTGTATTTGACAGAAGACTATACTCGCTCTACATACCATTGTTGTTCTCTCGTGACTCCTGGATAGCATCAAGCAATTCTTGCGCTTCTTGGGCCTTCCCATCATCCTCTTCCTCCTCCTCTCCCTCAGCCCTTGCAGATAGACGTTTCTACATGGATGGTAATCAGATGTTGGGTGATGCTATGAAGTTCTTGCACAATGGAAGTTTTTAGTAATAAACTGTCACTAACAAAAATGTTCAAGTTGTATAATGAAGGACAAAGACCCACCAAGTTCTCCACAGCCTCGTCAATGACATCCTTGATCTTGATGTGGTGCAGTTTGTAATGTTCACACAGCTTCTTGGCTATTGTTGTCTTTCCAACTGCAGGGGGGCCCATGATACATGCACGCATAGGCTGTGAACCAACAGATACATTTTTAAACATACCAATAGCTTACATAGCAGTAGGCTGTGAGAATGAGGTTTTGTGATCTAGATTAACATTCAGTAACTTACTATTTTATTTTTAATCACTTTGTATTTGCTTGGTCAATTATCAGACACTTCTGCAATCAGGACACATTCAACCTCGCACACTTTCCGTCTCACTGTCAGAAGTTGATCTTCGCCGGTCGTCAGTTCTCCTTATCAAGTAATCTAAAAATGTTTTGTCATCCCCTGACCTTTCCTTAGTGATCCTATCTACAAAAACAAAAGTAGAGCTGTCCTTGGTGCTGAAACCATCCAAACACATGCAGTAATTGCATTCAACTCTTTATCTTGTTCTCTCTTTCTATCTTTCTATCTCTCTCTCTCTCACTCACTCACTCACTCTTTTACTCACTCACTCACTCTTCCACTCACTCACTCACTCACTCACTCACTCTTTCACTCACTCACTCACTCACTCTTTCACTCACTCACTCACTCACTCACTCACTCTTCCACTCACTCACTCTTCCACTCACTCACTCACTCACTCTTTCACTCACTCACTCACTCACTCTTCCACTCACTCACTCACTCACTCACTCACTCACTCACTCACTCACTCACTCACTCACTCTTCCACTCACTCACTCACTCACTCACTCACTCTTCCACTCACTCACTCACTCTCTCTTCCACTCACTCACTCACTCACTCACTCACTCACTCACTCACTCACTCACTCACTCACTCTTCCACTCACTCACTCACTCACTCACTCTTCCACTCACTCACTCACTCACTCTTCCACTCACTCACTCACTCACTCACTCACTCTTCCACTCACTCACTCACTCACTCTCTCTTCCACTCACTCACTCACTCACTCACTCACTCTTCCACTCACTCACTCACTAACTCACTCACTCTTCCACTCACTCTTCCACTCGCTCACTCACTCACTCTCTCTTCCACTCACTCACTCACTCACCAGTAGCCCGCGGGACTGTTTGTACTCCCTGATGACAGTGTCAATGTTTTCACACATGCCGGTCTCTGCGATCCACATGATCCGCATGCTCTCCTTCACAAACATGGCCTCCATGCGCAGATTCACCAGAAGCTGGTCAAAATCTGCTTGCTATGAAAACCAAAGGATAAAACATATTGTTAAATACCAAAAACTGAAATTATTTTAACTGCCACTTGACATTTCTTGAACTAGTTAACATATAGATTCTCATTGAGATTAAATATACATAATACATATAAACCAGTAAAACACTCCAATCTGGAAAATCGAATTCAGTTTAAAGTTATGGCTCCCATACATGTACATGTAAATGTATCGTAATGAGTTGAAATTTAAGTGCTTTTTAAAAATACAATATGGCCATTTTTTCCATGTTTGTGAAACTTTAGCACTTTTTAGCAGAAGTTTTTTTTTAGCAACATTAGATTGCAGCTGAAGCCATCCACAAAAAGGACGTCCAAAGATGGCAAATATGAAAAATGCCCAATTTTGGCAGGATCTTTATTCAAAACCTAAGAAATATAGGGAAGACTACTTACAGCCAGGTCCTTACTCAGAAGAGCCTCCTCCTTGGTGACATGCTTCACCTTACCATCACCCAGGTGAGAGCTGATATGCTGCAAAAGGTTAGAAAAACTCATCAAGAACAAGGAAAGTAAACAACATTCAGGCAGACATCAATACCTCAGGTGGTAACCATCATTGAGTTACCAGTACACCTGAGTTATTCTATTGTCTGCGACACACATTGTCATGATGGAACAGCAAGCTGATACCATGTGATATCACAGATCTTCTGCAACTGCATAAGGGTGGTAGTTCAATTCCTTTGCAGGTAGGAGGGGGGGTTCCAAATAGTGGCTACATTGCCATTTCATAAAGGTAATAAAGTATTGGTAAATTTCTTCTGAGTCACTCATTTGGTGAGTCACCTCTTGAGGTTCATTTGTGCAATAATGCAACATACTTTAAGAACATTATGGAAAATTGACTGATCAACTTTGGTTTCTAAATGAAATTCAGACACTGTGTCCCTTGCTATTGGTCTGTTCACCATTGATTTATGAATGAGGCAAAAGACCTGTAATATACTAAATGGTGATCGCTCGCTGTCAACAACAGAAATCTTCCACCAAATTAATATTCAGATGTCCTTAAACCGCACACACTCATGCACTTAGGTGTACCACACACTTTCAGGAAGTCATAGTCTTCCTTGGAGAGTTTCTTGACCTTCCCGTTGCCCAGGTTAGATGCAATGGCCTGTGGAAACACAATGCCTGTGAGTGTCATGTCACCATAAAATATGGGTTTCGCTTGGCAACTTGCTTTGTTTACATCTCGTTTTAGTGGCTCTTGGAGGTCTTTATCAATTGTAAATGACTCAAAGATTTAGATAGAGAAAGACAGTTCACCTCTATCAGCGGGTAACCTATATCCATTGTTTATAAAAATGAGGCTTTTAGGGATGTCGAGTGGCAAGTCAACAGATGTGGTTTCAAACTGCAGTATTTCAAAAATATTGCAGTTTGGAACCACCTTGTTTTGACTTGATATCCCTAAATACACATTTCTAAAAATGATAGATATAGGTTACCCTGCTGATGAAAATGAACTGGCATTAACATTTTTTTTAAAGTTGAGACAAATTCTTAATTTTTTATGCAAAAAAAAAAGAGGAATTTTCCTCAAGAACTGCAGCAAATTTTGTCCTGAAGGACCCTCATGATTTTCATGAATTCATGTTTCAGTTCAATTATATACTTTTTTGCTACACCAAGAAAACAAAGCAAGCTCCAACACTGACAACTGCCTCTGAAGTTAGCACTCTGTCACCCCAGCTATGTGGAAAAGGAAGTAAGTAAGAACAGTTAATGTGTTAACAGACTGAAAGACTTCTCGTTGTTAGCTTTCAAGTAGAAAATCAGCATCAAACAGTACACACATGCACACATGCATCAGCCAGAAAGCACCAGTACAGCAACCCAAAATCCAGAAAAGCTGGAAAGCTGAGACAATGCGAATGTTAAAGGTTGAAGAGAAGAGCACCTGAAAAGAAAGGTCAGTTATTTCCTGGTGGGTTAATGAAAAAGGGCTCAAACTGTTAAAAGTAACAGTAAAACAGTCCAGCAAGATTGTATAGTTTCACAGCTACACATTAGTTGCCAGACTCAGTTGTAGTATTAAGATGGAAGGGTGTGACTAAAAAAGATTATCAACAATGTATCATTGATTACTGTGTTAGACTTTAAGAAATTTGCAATATCATAGGTTTGCAAAAATAAAAACAGGTATTTACACAAAATGAATTTTGTTTCATCATTATCATATCTTTATTGTTATGTATAAAATAAATAAAAAATTGTTATGCCACACTGAAAGTCTGATTAGATGGTAATCATTTTATGTATATCTGTGGAGGTATTTGCTTTGAGCAGCAATGGAGAGCTAAGATGCAGGGGGGACAATGTGACTTCAATTAATTCTATTATGGATCCATTATCAATCTTGAATGAAATTTCAATACTATTTTCAATATTGCATTTAAAAAAATTCAGATTGTTTCAATTAATATAGAGAATGTTTTGAAACAATCTCAAGATTTTTTGCTATTCTCAAGCAATCTGCAGATTGAAAAAAATCTTAAGATTGTTTGAAAAAATCTGGAGATTGAAATATCTGCAGTTTGTTTGAAAAAATCTGGAGATTATTTGAAAAATCTTTTGACTGTCCAGACAATCTTAAGATTTTGTGTGAAAATCTCTAGATTTTTTTTTACTTGTCTGGGTTTTTATGTAACTTCCACAGGGAATTTCCAATTTAAGTGCTAAAATAAACCACAACTGTACAGAAAGGCCACAAAAGGATTGAGAAAAAATCATATTCAACTGAACGTTTTGATAAAAGCAAACTTACCCGGACAATCTCTTCCAGGGTGTTCTGCGAGTCGTCCACAGCAACAATGTAGCGAGTCTTGGGGCGCTGGTCACAGATGTTTTGGAGGACCCTGTAAGACAGTATCACTAAACATCAATGTCTTTTCTAACCTCACATTGGCTGAAGACTCTCAGGAAGGAAAACATATGAAAATACACTCAGTATCTAAAAATAAACTATATTTCATGACATTAACATAAACAGTTAAAATTTATTACTTTCAATATCAATTGCGAGCAGTCAAAAGGAGGTGCTACTCTAAGGCCCCTCTTTTATGTGACAATGTGAATTGAATTATGAACTTTGGAAGAATATGAAGAAACACATACCCAGCCAAGTCCTTGATGTGAATGGTAGGCACAATGTTGGTACCAGTTCCAAACACCTGTAATGCTGGGGACTTGCCCTCCCATGCAGCCTGGATGTAAAATAAAACATAAAAAAAAAGGAATTCATGTCATGAGCATAGTTTGAGTATATTTCTTGATTTACACTCACTTTTATGTTTTGTTCCTACAAACGTAGCCTGGCCCTGGTTTGGGAATGTGATTTTGGCATAAGAGAGTCAATGCAACAAAGTCATATTTTTACATGAGGTGCATGGGACAATGGAGTTGGTCTATTACACCTCAGCTGTCTCCAGGACCCATCCTTCCATCCTGGAACATAAATTTGCTTGTTGGGACAAAGAAACATTTCTGAATCACCCGATTTGTCAAAAAAATAAGGAAATAATGAACAATGTATTCTTATTAAGCTTCAAAATGATAGATTTGACAACAGAAATGAACAACATTGGATTCCAAACAATACGTGGGATGGAAAATTTTTAAAGCTCGAGACAGCCCCGGTCTATCATTCATCGCTCACTCACTGATACTTACCTTAAAGAGAAAGTGGAAGATGCTCTCTCCCATCCCAAAGGCCAGTCCTGCTGCCACAACGTAGGTCACAAACTTTCCCTTGTTCTGTAATAGACAACAAACACTGTGAACCACCAGTATTAGAACATTGAGCACTACATGGGACTTGATAAATGATAAAGCTGATTGTATTTGAATCAGAAAATCATTCAATTAGAGAGAAAAAAATCTGCAACTGCAACACACAATTCCAAAGAAATCTGCAAGAGCATCCTAAATGTTAATGTCGCTTCTTCTTATCTGCAAGAGCTACCTACCAACCATTATATAGGAGCCTGTCCTTTCCTTTATTCCTTTATTAAGATACCCTTTAGCCCGTAGGGCTAGTCTTTCAGGGTTCGAACATATACACCACAAACATACATGTATATATATATACAAAACAGATAAAAACATTCACAATCATAAAAAAACTATCAACTTGAGAATACATGATGGTAGATTGCCTTTTTAAATCGTGAAATGTTGGGAAGCGATTTGATGTGTGACGGTAGTACATTCCATAGACTGATGGCACGGTAGAGCTTTTTTGAGTTTGTTTTGGGCTTAGGTAGTTTAAAACTGAAGGAATCGGATAATCTAGTTGAATATGACCTGTCTAGCGAAAAGTAATATGATTAAGTGTTATGTAAAGGCTGAAGGTTACGAGCGGCATGAAAGCCATGAAAGCCCCTGATCCTTCTGATTTAAGTTGGACGCATCCATATCCTTATGGGAGCAAATCTAGTTTTTATTTGCGATTTTACGATCAGTATACAAATTGTGATGTCATTGTGTGGGTAGAATGGACAGGGTCGATGAAGCTGTAAATATTATGGGGCTCCTTACTGACAAGTATTCTGAAAAACATTGTCAATGTGCTGATGGCGAATCTTTCTCTTACCATGGGCCAACCCAAGTTTGAATGCATTTGCTGAACAGGTGTTTCTAGTGGGCATTTAAGCAACAATCTACATGCTCTGTTCTGCACTACTTGGAGCTTTCGAGTATTTGACTCGGACATGTTTGCTAGAACTGGTAGACAGTACTGTGCTACTGATAATACAAGTGCGCATAAAGCACAAGTGTCCAGAACATGAGATATCATAACCAGAAGTTCAGTACCATAGACAGCCACCAGGGGGCCCAAAATTGAGACCTACCTAAATATGTATCAAGACAATCCATACAGGCATTCTAGATTTATCATGCTCACAGACTGACACACAGATATACACACACACAAAAATGCTGACAAAAAATAACATTCTTGGTTAAGGTACAAACGTTCTCCCTTACTGTTTTGCCATTTTTGATGACCAGTTTCTCGGCACTGATGTGGTTCTTGAAGTTAGGGTGGGGCTTCCTCCTCCTGTAGTCATCTTCTGTGAAGGGGATCTCAGGATCATCCTGATGGAAAACAGAAAATAAATAGATAAATAAACAAATAAATAAAAAGTTTTATCATGATCTGCCAAGACAAGTACAGCCAAAAGCTGAATTGTGTACTTTTACAAATAATACTTGAGCAAACTGTTTGCTACTTTCACAAATAACAGCCTACCATTTGTAAAACTTTTTAAGAACAAATAAGATGGAAGATAACCACTGTAGAATAGGCCTTAATTTTTCATTGTTTAGTTCCCCATGCACGAGTCACATTATAAGATACCTGCATTCTCCATTCCTTGATATGCAGAGATACAAAAAAGATGATAATCAAACAAAAGTTAGCATGCACAAGTGGTTTGGCTTGGAGCTACTTTCTGCGAAACATTGCGGATATATACAGCGGCTTATCTTAGCCTAGTGTTCCAATGTATGTACGTGCAGTTCAAACTTTTAATAATTATTCTAAAGAAGGGAGATAATCTCTTAAGGCTTGAGCACGTTTACTGGAAGTACCATAAAACACAATCAGTAGCATCAAAATATTTCATTCATTGGCAAAGGATGTAGTGTTTAATTCTGATGAAATTTCTTGAGGTCTAAAAGTACATTATAAACACTTACTATAGGCTACTTAAAGTTTTACAAAATAATACCTACAGTTACACATTGTTCTAAATGCACTTCAACATTGTGATACAGAAAAACCATGAAACATCATACATATAACATGTACAACATATCAATATGGAAACTTTGCAGGTCAAAGACACTGTTTTATGGAATAATGTACAGCTATATTATATGTACTTACAGGGTCCAGAGGTTTACTCTTGGCCCAGGTCATGACAGAGGACAGCAGGATGAACATCTTTGGGTTGTCAAAATGTTCCAGCTCGGCATGGAGAGCTAAAAGGAAGGGTTTGATAATTAAAAAGAAATCTTGGGAGTGACCTTCAACAAATATTTCCCCAAAGGGGGTTCCACATATTGTAGGAGGCTGAAAAAATCCACATAACATTGTATAAAGATACGTTATCACTGCTCAGGATGGGCCAACGTAGGCGTTAGAGTCAGTTGATAAATCAGGTGTCCAGGCCATTAGAATACAATCTTCGTCCTGATTTACGACAGGAAACATAAAGTGAAGAATTAAGCCATCTATCTCCATATTTTACTCAAGTGAGGAAGGAGAATTGCAACCCACATTGTATAGCAAAATCTAGAAACGTTTGACAGTATATGTGAGAAAGTGAGCAACCACAATACACCGGGCCCCGTGATACTTGCGGGTTTTCGTACGAAATTCAATGCGTTCTATTATCTACTGATGTGTGCGACGACATAGACAGTTTAGGAGCAAAATCCCCCATTCATGTAATTCAAGTCCTCTATTGCTAAAAGCAATATATCCCCCTACAACTTCCCTCCCTTTACCTGAGCATGCCCATGATGCCTCGTCAATCTGGTCAGGGTCCTCTGTGATGTCATAGATGATGATGTCACATTCCATCAGGTGGTCTGCCAGCTCCTCTTTGGCTGCATACTAGAGTACACAGAAAGAACGGGATATTGGATTAAGACACTTAGCTTCATGGACAGGTATCTGAATTTTCTGTTAGTTTTATCGCAAACATCCCCCCCCCCAAACCTTTAGAAGCATAGCCTGTCCAGCCTTGTTGTTCTTTTAGTCACTCTCAAAAGGTTTTTAAAAGCACAACAAGGCTGGACTCCAGGCTATCTTAAAGGTAAACAGATCCAAAGCTACAGAACCAGTCTGAGTCACTAAATGATGCTAGTTTATGTTTTCGGACAAAAAAAATTGATTTTATGTTCTGATTTTATGTTCTGATTTTTTTATATAGTGGTCTCCAATATACCTCCTTAATTCCTGGCAGATAAATTTTCTGCATGGTAAACAATTCTAACTCTATTTGTCTATCTTTTTCAGCTTGGCTTAATTACTTTTAACTTTTAAGACTTAAGATTCTGCTGCACTGTAGCTAGGCTATGATTCTGCTGTATTTTTGAAAAGACATTGTTAGGCTCCTTACCTGTACAACTTCTTTCACCCAGTCTGGCTTAGCGTTGGCTGGGTTCTGTAATGTGCCGATGATCGTGTACGTCCCCTCTTTGTTGGGAGGGATGTAGTCACTGCCCCTGTCCTCCTCACCCTCACTTCCTTCCTCTCCTTCCTCCAGCGATGATCCAACCACACAGTCTGACAGAAACTGAAACAGTGTAATATCATATTTGTTGGATGTTGAATATTATTCCCATACTGACTGCGGTAAGAGGAACAAAACTTTGCACACATAATGGTAATTTTATATCGAATAGGTATGCAAAGTTTCATTACTCTTTGTTGAAGGGAAGTTAAAAAATCTTTATTTATACAAATAGTAAACACACCAAATATTCAGGATCCACTTTCAATCTATGCAAAGTCTTTTTAGCAAATGCCTACGAATACCCATTCTGCACAAGTCCTCATTGCCAACATGTCAATTTTGGGACTAGGAATGTTCATGCAAGATTTTACAAATGTCCACCGATGATCATCGATCCGAATTCTGAAGTGACATCGATCGAAGTTGACAATTTCCCACAGTCACAGACTTATCAGCGAATATCCTATCATATAATTTGTACATATAGTGCGATATGATTATGATTCAAACATCACCTAAACTCTGGTTAGGGTGTTTATAGAATGCCTCGGTTTTTTATTAGTTTTACAGTGTGGTCAGTGTGGCATTAGCCCTTTCCCATGTGAAATATTACCACTGAGAATCTCTAAACAGACCAGAGTTTTGTGATACCCCCCTCCCCATATACACACACAACACCCTCGTTGAACGTTATCTAGAGTATTTTCGACAGCTTGTTATGTTTACATTGTCACTTATACCTACACCTTTAGATTGTCCTACCTTTGAAATGTTCTTCCCGGAGTATGCGTCAACATGGTTGACGAAAATCCGCTTGGTTTGCGGTCTATCGTCTATTGCGTCCGCCATCTTGCCGTGTTGTGGAGTGTGGGCCCTTGTTGCTTGGCAACATCGATCCCAGGGCAGTGTTCGACAGAGCGGCCAGTGAACGAGAGCGTTCAAGCAGATGTTGAGAGGGAGGATATTGGGGTTTTCTGCATAGCTGTTCCGTATTTCGGATTACGGGGGTCGTCCAGACCTGTAGGGTCATCCTGGGTCGAGAGCATACTGGTAACCAGTTTTACCGTGGATTTGCCAGGATCTCTTCGGGGCAGATGAAGCTTTCCGCCGCCGGGGTAACCGTTTTTCGCACCCAGCGCGGCAGACACCCCCATCTCCGAGCAGATATATCGGTGGCAAGGCAGTACAGGGGCCAACCTGCATCCAGCAGGCCTTTAGGGTACTGGGTGGCCCTTTGGATATTGCCTTGCCACAGATAGATTTGCTTGAAGATTACCGACTGTCCCAAAGAAGTTGGTCAAAGAAAACCCGGCCTATAAACGACGACAGACTCAGAGACTCAAAATCAGATTTAATTCCAGTTTGTTCTCAAGTGCGGAATTTTTTATTGATAATAATCCACGACGTCAGAAATGGTTTAGATTATTGGACTGACAGGGCGCCTCTTCTGGTGTTCGATATATAAATACAAAATACATTTACGCAAGTAACGTTAACGGTACATACTTGATTCGCTAACAAATACAAATGTATACAGAAACAAGTGGCATCAAGAACCTCAATGGCAACTGAGAGCGATGAAAGTTTTGCAGGGACTTATTTTATCTATTTATGTCTTTATTTTTTTGAGGCGCCATGAAAGATTGTGGAATATTCCACCATTCGTAGCCTACTCAAGTTTTTACTAACTTGGCTTGGCGCTCCAACGACCAGGTCAAGAAACAAGAACAGATCTAGCCTCCCTCGTAGACTTCTGGCAACACGGACTTCTCCTATTTTTCCATGAGCAGCGATTTGCTAGCCTGGAGTCCAGCTTCGTCCAAAGCTTTAGTACGCTCCAAAGGTCGCTAGACATAACACCCGCTTTCAGGATTACATCATCGTCCGAATCGGCTCCGTGATGTTGATTTTGTTTAATAGTATTTTGCGGCCTGATGAATGTGTTCAGCTTTTTCCTACGATTTTCAGTTGAAACGCAGAGCAAAGACGACAACAAAACTACAAACCAACTCTATCCGATTTATCTTGTTGGAGACTAAGTCAGCACAAGGACATAACGTTACTCGTACTCCTGTATATAGTCCTTGGCCAAACGTTATACAGCATCTGTGCCTGTCCGTTTTTATTGCGCAATCAGTAACCGACCACGCCCTTCAATGACTTCATGCTTTTAACTGCGAACAATGTATGACCCTATGTATGCTCCTGGCCTCAGTTCACTTCTAGCTGCGCTGGATTTTATCTTATGGGGGAGCGTTGTTTCGTGACTTTCAACATTGGCTAAGGTTTACTGTAATTAATGCCGGGAGATGTGGATGTGGAAATTCCAGTAACGTTACCAGTTACATATTAAACATGCGGCTGTACATAACGTTCATTCTCCAAGCAGAGGTTGAGTCGGGGAGATAAGTAGTAGTCGGGAAATTTGCTGAGGTGCGCTCCTCTTACTGGCTCTGCGACTCAACCTCTACTTGGAGAATAAACGTTATTACCAACGTTGCAAAAAGAAGTTTTACATGATATCAACAGGTACTTTTTATTTGACAAATTGACACGTGCCTTCTGCTGGGGCACTTAAAACGAAACAATAACACGTTATAACTAACGTTAACTGAATATGTTCCTCTTTTTCGGTTTGGGGGAAATGATTCGTAGGATCTAGGAGGAGGCGACGAGTAAAAAAAAATTGTGCTATATTAAAAGACTATCTATAACGTTATATCGCAAAGCATAGGTAAAACTCTGAGCCGCGTACATCTGCTTGAAGGTTACTAGTACTCCTTGCTTTTGAAGCCTGTTTCCCACTCTCGATCTCCAAGCAGAGATTAGGGTCCGACTGTTTTTTTACGTCTTTTAAAGGCGTTTTTATCGGATTTTCAGCTAGCTGTCGTTATTTTGTTTGTCTGTGGCCTGGCAAACAGAAAACGTGACAAAATAGAAAGCGGAAAACGCCCAAAAGACGTCAAAACCAGCCGGAGCCTAACCTCTGCTTGGAAAGTACCTGCTTCCCCCTGATTATTTTAGTGGCATGACCTAGTAGAATAAATTATGCTAATATAACATGTGATGCCACGTCGGAGGAGTGACGTCATACATGAGCAATACTCGTACCCCCCCTATAGGCCCCAATTGCAATCTGTACGAGGGAGTAGCAGCCATATTGAAAAGCGTTTCCGTTTGATTCCTCTTTCTGTTAGCTGCGTACAGGTGGATTTCTTCCTTCCAAGGACCCCAGACCAGATATTTTCTTCATCGTAGGATCCTCCTGGCAATGTCAACCATGAATCCGGAATAGTAAGTCGCAACCTCTTCTTTTTAAGATCATTTTAGGTGCCGGCCGGACACGTCAGACGGTCTACACTTTGGGGGACACCGTACTGGAAAAATTATCTGTATAGGTTGAGTTAGGACCATTTCTACCCTTTCTACAGTCCTTTCGAGACAGAATGATAGCAGTTTTAGTATGTTTACGCCACCACGATGTATTAGAGGTGTATTGTTCATTGGCACAAATGGAAGAGGGTGTTTTTTTAGACGTGAAAATTAGGACAAGCGAGAGGCAGTGTGTCCTGTCATGGAGAGTTGACCCAACAGTGCGAGAAAAAATGAATCAATGAAAGTTTGCCGGAAAGATTGAAGCTTTGCCTGAGAGCTGTGTCGACTCAAGAAAGATAGGAGGGTCTTACGTGTTAGAGAGGTGTTCGGAGTTTGGAGTTAGAGAAGGAACGGAAGTGAAGAAGCCGGCGTTTTTTTGTCCACTTCCTTTCACACGACGTCACGAGGGGACAAGTCATATAGACAACACGCAAGAGGGAGGGGTGTTGTCAGATGGCGACCTTTGTCATCAGAAAATGGCAGCATAAGCACCTCATTTTCTTCTCTAACGCTATGTAATATTCATCTCACCACCTCATGATATTCCCACTTATGAAAATATGGCTCTGACATGATAATATGGAAATATGATTCATGAAATTGTTATCTTTGATACTGGATTATGTAAATGCTGAAATCATGACTTGACACAAAAGAACTGCCCATTGTAATGTTTACTGATTGTTGTCCAGTGAGTGAACTTCTGACAGTTGAAATCTCAGAGAAATATAAGCCGTCAGTTTCAAGAAGAAAGTAAGAATAAAATTTGTATACCATTTGAGACTGCCCCCCCCCCCCCATGTTCTTATTTTTTTATGATCCTATGTTGTTTCAAGTGGCCATAGAGCCCCCTCCCATTTGTTTTAATGTCTTGTTTCTATGTTTTAGGGTCTGCATGGGGGGTCCCGACATTGCTTTTCATTTATTGAATTCATAAGAGGCCCCTACATATTATGCTAAAAATTACTTCAGAAAGACAGCTTTGCCAACAAATTGTGGGAAGTCAAAATAGTCTGTCTGTGCCTTGCAGAAAAGAGTATGTAGACCCCCTGACTCTTAGCTTCATACAAATCCTACTTCCCCTTTTGTTCCTGGTAGCACATACCCTGACTCTATATGACAAGTGTGATGGACGATCTGTTGTATCCCCAAAAACATGGGTTCTGACATAACATCGACCCTTCCAAAAGACTACAATCCCCACCCACTAGTACAAGTAACATGCAAATTGGGTTCTATCTACACAGATCACGACACAGCACCCTCAAATTGGTTCAACATTAAGATATTCATTCCCTTGCAAATCCTGAATGCCCTTAAGTTGTGAGTGTAAGATATTGCTTTTACTAGCTGTAGGATCTACAGAAATGAGAACTCAAGTGATGGGCATTTTAAACCATGAACTTTTTAGGACAAAATTAGTTGCACATCCAGAAATATGTGCATATCGAAAGAAAAGTTGTGCTAGCTTGTTTTCATACATGGAATCAGTCCATAACCACATCATGTAACAATGCATGGAAATGGTTAAAAAAAAAAATGGTTAAATGGACCTGGATCTAGTTTTAGGAAGACAGGTTTACTTGGACCCACTGCCATTCTTGATATGGGCAAGTAAACATGATGATACACCCTGATTGTGCAATGGTTTGTTACAGTTACACAGCTTTTACTGCCCAACTTTGAGTGTAAAACAGGAGTGTTAGACACAATTATGAGAAGTAAGAGGCATTGGTGTAAAAAGGCAAACTGCGAATAAGACCATCAAATGTATCCCAGTGCTCTTGAAAGAGTTACAAAACCTTTCCAAACTGATGTTGATGACTAAATCACAGTGAGGAATAAGATATCGAGGCAAAGTTGACCCATCCTTGTAATTTAGCATCCATGTAGGTTTTCTGCTACTACTACATACTCTACAAGGAGTCAGTGATTATTTTCAAGCGGAAGTACACACCGTATGTTTTTTTTTATTTTTTAGATGCCGGGTTGATTTATAATCTTTTCATTTTAGATGATGGACACTTGTTTCCATAGTAGACAGAGGTTTCCAAATTTGTGTAACATGCCTTTCGCAAGGGCAATGCTTTATCTGGTTATACTTTTAGACCTACTTCTGCTGACAAATGTGTTATATACAAACTTGTGGAATATTCACCATTCTGACCTGTCCTTGTTGTATTGCAGTGATTACTTGTTCAAATTGCTCCTGATCGGCGACTCTGGTGTAGGAAAGTCCTGTCTGCTCCTGCGATTTGCTGTAAGTATTGGTTCACAACATTGAACAACATTTCCTCTTCACATACACAATCATTCCTTACAAATCTTAGACCAAATTCAAGCTGAAATACCACAATGCTACTCTTATTCAATACATGTTACTTATAGAATCAGCAATATCGTGCGCCACACAGAAATAGAATGCTAACTCAGAAATAGAATCATATTAATTATCATTTATGATGCTATCAATGATTCCAAAGTAATTCTTTAACCTTGCTACTCAAAGGTATGTATAGGAATTAAGGGGCATCTTAGAACTGTGGAAAGTAAAGCCTGTTCTTGTGTAGTTGAAGGGATAATTGTTCAGAGACAACAGACATCTGACATACAAACAAAGCCTTATGGTGTCCAATGTGTGTGACTCCTATTGTCATGTCCAAACACAGCTGGTGCCATGTATGCATG
This sequence comes from Branchiostoma floridae x Branchiostoma belcheri, assembly GCA_019207045.1. Lineage (NCBI taxonomy): Eukaryota > Metazoa > Chordata > Leptocardii > Amphioxiformes > Branchiostomatidae > Branchiostoma > Branchiostoma floridae x Branchiostoma belcheri. The sequence continues at coordinate 29,432,942 of CM033023.1, read as the reverse complement.
TTATTTATGTCATACCTGGGCCGACATTGTTCCATATTTTACAGTTCCAGACTGCTCCATATTTCACGATATTGTTGCACAAGCTTCTATGATTCGAACCCACTTTGCATATGCCGCTGTTGAAAATTTAAATACTGGATTGGAATTGATGTTACAATTTTCCGTTTGAGCACACCAAATTTTGGCAACTTCTGGCGCATTTCGCATTGAAATGTGTCGTTTTGGGGGGGGCAGGAGAGGTATGACATAAATAGGATACATCATGGTGTATTCCTCATCACCCTCGATACCAGCCATCCCGCTGGTCAGATCACCCTTTTGCCGTCGGGCGATCCTACCTGTTGTGGGACTGGTACCTTGGACAATATGGAATACACCGTGTTATTTTCTATGTGTATTACTGGAAGCGTGTATGTGGCATGGCCAAAGTATACTCAACAAACTGCTAGAATCCTTCTAAGTAACATACCTTTTTACTTTGTGTTCCAGGATGACACGTACACAGAAAGCTACATCAGCACAATTGGTGTGGACTTCAAGATCAGAACCATAGAACTAGACGGCAAGACCATCAAGCTTCAGATAGTAAGTCAAGGCCCCGGTGCCAGCAGATGTCTTAAGAAGACTTTATTGTACTGCAGAGTTCATTGTTTATTGTTTTATTAACTCCTTTAGCTGTCTCAGAGATCACTGCAGTAGCAAAACACAGTGGACAAAATGACCATGGTGCACCACAACTATCTGAAATATTGGTGACATCCACATAAATTTCATTAAACAACTGATTTCTTCATGTACCTTTATTTTTTTTCAAGACACGCTTATAATATAACTATTATGTTCACATGCTCTGAAACCTCCAACATAATATGGCAATATGTTCTGGCCTTGAAGGCAGAGAAGATTTTCATTGGCTTGAAACTGGTTCAATTGGTCTAAGATGAAAAACTTTGTCTTTTGAAACCTTATTTATTCTTATAGTTGCTGTTATTTCATGTCTATGTTTTCGTTAGTGTTTGTGTTGTGTGTGTGTGGATGGACAGCATATCTTGAGAAGGTCTGGATGGATTGTATTGATATTTGATATGTAGATAGTTCTTGATAAAACCACGAAATGATCAGATTTGAGGTCCCTTATTTCTTTATTACAGTGCTGTATCAGAACATCCATTTTTTATCTCGAGTTTTAGACATGCTATGGTTGTTGATTTTTGAGTGGTAGATAGCTCTCTTATTTCCTGTACTAACAGCTGTTTTTTTTCGCTTACAGTGGGACACAGCAGGCCAGGAGCGGTTCCGCACCATCACATCTAGTTACTATAGGGGAGCGCACGGAATTATCATTGTGTACGATGTCACAGACCAGGTAGGTCATGGGTCATCAACTTTCAATATATTTTCTGCAAGATTCTTGTTTACAACCAAGTGTTGTATTCAACCAATGTTTCGGGGACTGTCAGCCACCTCACCTTCTTCAGGGCAATTCTGACTGGTTCATGTTGCAAATGCACTAAAGTTGACGCTATCTGTGCATATATTTCAATACTTAATGTTTGGGATAGTTTCTTTAAGCAGTGACTCCTCTGCTGCAGTACAATGTGAACCAGTCAGAATTGCCCTGAGAAAGGTGACATACAGTGCCCAAAACTTGATGCCAGCTAACTACTAAATATGGCCAGAAAGGAGAAGGATTTTAAAATGATTCTAGATTACACACAGTGCTAATTAAATCAGTAAGTGAAAAAATGGCTATTTGTTGCAGGAGTGAATTTAGTTATCTTCATCTCTGAGAAAAAAGTTTGTTTTATGAACATCCATTTCTCCTAATCGCAAAATTGAATGACTTCTAACTTATATGCAATTGTGGAAGTACAAAAATTACATAACTGTCCATCTCGCATAACAGAGAACCTATATTAGTGAATGTTTGAAAAAGTGAGAAATAGATTGCAATAACCCTATCAGATGTCCTAAAGTAGTTATCAATTGTTAGATTGTCTTTTTCTTCTTTTGATGTTCCACATTCAGCCTAGTCAGAACTATGTCCTCACCACACTTCCCTTGTTCCCAACAGGAATCTTTCAACAATGTAAAACAGTGGCTTCAGGAGATAGATCGCTACGCGTGTGAAAATGTCAACAAATTACTCGTTGGCAACAAGAGCGACCTCACCACAAAGAAGGTGGTTGACTACACGACAGCCAAGGTAAAGTCTGATACAAACTCTACTAGGTAAAAATCGTATTCTCCACAAGTCTGAATGCCACCAGCTACATGTGTGATTACAAGGAAGTAGGGCTGTGTACCTAAATGCCTATACCCGTACCAGTAAAATTATTTAGATACAGGTCCGGACCTAAACATCTGTGTACCTGAACCTGTACCTAAACAAACCTTTTAAGACTACAGATAAGTAAATTCCAAATCAACAATGACAAATGCGAAATAAAAACTTGCAAAGAAATTGAGATTCACATAAACATTTCCCCCCATTCAAAGATGACAATTTATCACTACATATATCATATCATATGTAAGTTACAGGTTCGGACCTTTACCTTAGCTTGTGCCTGTACCTGAAATGTGTTAAGATACACAGCTCTACATGGAAATTTTTCTTACTAAAAGTGTCCCATTACCTTTTTGCAGGAATTCGCAGACCAGCTCCATATCCCTTTCCTCGAAACTAGCGCCAAGAACGCCACGAACGTGGAACAGGCTTTCATGACGATGGCAGCAGAGATTAAGAACCGCATGGGGCCGGGGGCCGTAACCAACGAGACAAAACAGAACGTGAAAATCCAGAGCACCCCAGTCAAGCAGAGCGGAGGCGGTTGCTGCTAAAGATCCGACAGGTCTCACCCTTCTCTGTACCCCAGGTGGGGTAACGTTATCGATTCTTGACTTGGACTTGCAATCACCAAGACTGAAATGAAAAAAACCAAGCTACCCTACAGTGGAATGACTGGCCATTCCAGTTTCCATACAAAAATTATACCAGTTATATGACAAGAAATAATTAGTCATTATTCACCAAAGTGATGAGTTTTTGATTCTGTATTTCTTTTTTCCTTTTACTTTTTTGCCATGCATTTTTTGGGTGGGTGGGGGTTTGTGGTTTTTGGAAGAAATGATCATGTACATTGCAAAAACCACGTATGTACAGTCAACATCAGATGTGTAGAAATTTTGCAGTGGAGAGGATTTTTTTCCCAGGAAAAAAGATACATAGTAGCAGAGAATGTTGGGCATGCAGCATAAATTATATGGATACATGAGGAAAGATATTAGCGATATCGATGTGTAACGTTAAGCAGTTCATTGTACCAATCATCAGTAGTACAGTAATGAGACCATGTTACGTTCTTTTTACTAATGTGTAGATTGCAATGAGACAATAGTAGTTGGTGTAGAACATTGCCAGACACTGTCACGATCACGTCTCTCAATGGGAGGGGGTGCAGAGTTTTCGCGATGTCGGAAAAAAGGAAGTTCTACAGAATAGTAAAAAAATTGCTATGTTTGACTTGCTTGATTTTACTATACACATACTCAGATATTGTAAGAGTGCTGTAGGTCAAACATGCCGACAGACAGATTGACCATAGTCTGTTTACGAGTCTAAACAAATACAAATTTTACCACGTTTTCCTCTGCACCTCTTCCCATTGAGAGATTGCCCATACAATAGGTGTTCCCAATTGTGACGTAGCGCACTTGTTACCTTCAATCCTAGTTAAATCACACACACACACTGTTGTTCCAGCCTCCTTTGTGATATGATTTTCATTTTTGTCCAGATCCGTTCAGTCATTGCTTGCTAGACAGTACTACACCAGTCCTCCTTTATTTCCCGTCGATGGTTTGTGCCTTAGGTATGTATGTGTAGTATGCTGGTCTCTATCTATGTGTGTGACTTCTGCCAGGTCAGGGTCTGCACCAAGCTCTGCTATGTTGTCCTGTACAGTAGAGAGTCTATGTAAGGGAGAAGAAAGAGCATGTACTATGTTCTGGTTCCAGTTCTAAGTAGTAAGATACCCTTTTGTCACAGTTCAGGTATTTGATTGCACAAATAAAAGATGCGTTGTTACATGCACAAAGAGAAGTAGTGTAGAAGAGGCCAGCAAGATCGCAGCGTAGATACCTTGCCAGGACGTCTTCATATCTTGCTGTATATTTGGAATGTCCGGAATACCCCAACACACGAATTTAAACCAGTGTTGAGACATAAACTCAACACTTTTACTGTTTTACTTTTGTTTGCATAAGCCTGCCATGTTAGCATGTCCAGTTGTAGCTGATATATATCGGATTCTATTATGTTTGTAAGTGGAAAATTTACATGTTTCAGTCATGTGTATAGCAATGAGAATGTACTTGTAGGGAACTGTAAGCATTTATTAATACATAGTTGACCTTATAGAAGATCTTATGATACCTACCTTTTCCTCATCACATGATGTTTTTTGTACTGTACAAAATGGCTACCAGATTTTTCTTCCACGCCAAGGTAAAAAAATGATAGCTCGTCTGGTAACACATCACTACGCTTTGCTACACTTTGTGTCGTCTTGAATAAGCCGATCACACTATATAAAGTTATGGACCATACCTTATATAGAATTTTGGTCTGGACTATCTCCTGAATGGGGGTATACAGGGGAAAGAGGCTGCTGTGTTACAACTCTATCACAACACATGTTGACAGATTTTGGAGACGTTTATAAATATTTGGTTCTGTTTAGAAGACTCTGACAAGCAATGACTGAAACCCTAGTGAGTGTAAATCAATGTAATTACTATATAATATGTGAGGACCATTTTTTGCTTGTATTTGCTTTACTACAACTCTATTAACTGGTAGATTTTGCTGTATCTGTTTATTATGACAATAAAGATTATGCTTAAATACCTGATATCGTGTATGTGACTCTGAGAATAAGGCCATATTCATTTGATTACGTCCAAGAATGTGTGAATTGTTAATGCAAGAATGTGTGAATTGCTATCTTTCCAGCCCACTGGTCCATTTACAAATTGTTACAAAAAATGGTACAAAATGATAAATAATGGTAGAATGTGTTATTATTATTTAGAAACCATTAGAAGTATCCAATACCACATCATGAATATTTCCAAAGGTTTATAGAACCAGGATAATATTCATACAGTTGAAAAGCGTTAGAACTATTTCTGAAGTATCAAATGTCCTATACACATAATGACAAAGCTTTAAAATCAATTCTAAACAATAACAACAAACATCCGCATGGTGACTGAGAATGGACTCTGTCCAAAAAAGGAAATGTTTGGACTCCTGTAACCCCCCCCCCCCAAGAAAAATTATTAAGTTTTGCTCAACATGTTTTGAGTGAGGTGCAGCAGATGTGTTTTCCAAAATTTTTGACGAAATTCGTGTGCCATTTTTAGCGCCCATAAGCTAATTCACGGGCAAATACTTGATTTTTGGCACAGTTATAGCTTGAACCTCAGTATAACGTTACATCATGTCTAGAGAGAAGCTTGATATACTTAGTTGCATTCCACTCCCGTAGACTTTTCATGTATGAACTCTCGGATGCCTACATATATATAGACGAGCCAATACCAGCCCGAGCCATAGAGGTCCTTAAGCCCCCTTTACAAATCAAGAATTTAGCTCGGCCGAGTTGTAATTGTCAGCGAGCTCTAAATTACGAGGAGGTATGACCCTGATGCCGACGAAGAAACTCTGCCATTTGTTCGTAGGCATCAGGGTCATACCTCCTCGTAATTTAGAGCTCGCTGACAACTCAGCCGAGCTTAATTCTTGATTTGTAAAGGGGGCTTTAAGACGTAGTTGTATTCCGCTGCCGTGGACTTTTCAAGGGTGAACTCCAGGACCTAGCTATAGTCTCCAAGCAGACCCAACGGTGCCTTAGAAATAGTAAGCTGGTCAGGGACTTAGTATAGCTCCGGTGCCCGTTTGACTCCCTTAGCCGGCTATCTCCCTTTGGCCGGCTATTCTCCTTTGCCAGCTTTGATACTATCTCTAAGGCACCGCTGGGTCTGCTTGGAGACTATCCAGGACCGCGGACTCGATGCCTGTAGACACGCAAATACCACCCCGAGTCATGGAGATCCTTAGGATTTGTTGCATCCCACTGCCGTGAGCTTTTCATTGGTAAATTCCATGACCGCCGACTTTATGTCCATGACCGCCGGCAGTATGCCACTGCATGCCATGAACTTTTCATGTGTGAACTTCAGGACCGCGGACTTGATGTCTGTAGACGTAACAATACCAGCCCGAGATATAGAGGTCCTTCAGAATTGGTTGTATCCGCACATACAACAAATCACCATGAATTGGACAATATAGATATACAATATGATAAATCATAAACTGGGATCGCGATATGCACCGAATCATCTCACCTCACCAGTCCCGTAGCCTCATCTCACTCGACTCATCTAGTCATTTCTTACGTTTGATATTTGTACCATAGATACGTCCGTTGACGCCTTTTGGTGGATATTGTTAAACAAACTTCACACTAGGATACAGGAGAATTCTTTTTACACAACCAGTAAGTACCTGCTGGTTGTGTAAAAAGAATTCTCCTATGTTCTACCAACCTGATGAAACTTTTCGGAAACTTCACACTGTATAGAGTTTCCCCGAAACTGGGTTGTGATATTTCTTGGTTAGGCTCAGAACGCATTGATAACCCCTCGCAAGTTTTCTCAATGATTCCCTTGACTCGATCGCAAATGATCGACTTGAAGCCTATCTACACCATACATGAAAATAGGGGAAATACACATTATAACACCTGAAAATACTCAACAAAATTAAGAAAAGGGCAAGACATCATAACTTGTGGGGTGCATTTCGTTGGTAATGACTAAATTTCAGATGTTCCCTTCCTAATCTAATCACCTTTCCCGAAACAGTTGTCCTGACATAACCTGTTGAACTGTCGCACCTGCTTCATTTGATTGGCATTTTATTATCCCACAGTTCCCCGCGGTAAGAACACCTGGGTAAGCTGGCTGGCAGGGGAACGTCGCACGAGAGCTCTCGCCCGGCCCCTGACCAGACTTAGCGCCCCCTCAAGTCTGTCTTTTCTTGTACAACTGGTCTGTTAGGAAGAGATATTGACCATGAAGCCTTCCTACTACTGTCAAGTCCTCGTTGGTTTGCTGTGCTGGTCGCTTGTGTCGGTTTTTGCCACCCGCCAATCTCAACAGGTAAGGTACTGCGTCAATCACATGGCCCGGGTAAATTCTTGTCAAATTTAGTGTTTCAATACATCTAGTAAACTGCAGTTTTAAGCAGTATGCTTGCGTCTCCTACTATGTCAGTCAATAGGGCGGTTATCCGATATGGATTGAAGAATGCAGACCAAATAATATCATTCAGCAGATGTTACGGAAATTTTCATATTCAATGACAGCTAGTGGTTCGGAAGAATATCTAAAGGTATTAAACTTTTGAGTGGCGTGTGGTTCCACACAAGCCTTTTTTACGAAAATGAATTAATGCTATGGAATTGTTTTGTCTTTCGACAGGTCAACAATCGTGGGTTGACAAAACAAGACGGCTACCTTGCCACAGGTAAGTTCTTTTACATTGCCGAGTGCGCATGTATAGCTATAGGAATTGAGGACAATATACCAAAATTGATATACCTTTATATACCTTTACCTTTATACCACATCCAGGATAGAAGGCTTCAGCCTGTAGTGTCCTGATCTTCTTTCTTCATGTGGCATACTTTCGACACTCCCAGTGTTTGTCTAGTCTCGCACATATATGTCCACACATGCTGTGTTTATGTGTCAGGGTCCTTCACTTTAGACGTGCTAATCACAATGATCATACTGCGCACGCGTAGTTCAAACCCTCCGCTATTCCTTGTTTTTATGACAACTTGGTGCTTCAAACACAACCCCAACTGTGCCTTTGCGGACTTTTGGTTTAAACAGTAAATCATCATATCGCATAGAGTTGAATACGAACGGACAATTGCAAAAGGCTGCTAAAAATTAGTAAAATATTATTTCTGAGTTTGCCTCATGACGTTGTTGTTGATTTCACAATTTTGGTAATAGGTACTAGTATTGTCATCAAGTCGATCCATCGACAATAGCATCAAAGGCTCCTTTAATTCAAAATGCCGTTCTTCTTCATCGAAAGGAAAGCCAGTCTCTCTGTTTCCTTCCAAGTTTAGAAGCAAAGTTTCTCTCCCCCTTCACTACAGGTGTACACGAGCGGCTGAGACGTGGTATCTTCTCGGGAGACTTTTGGAGCAAGATTTTCGGAGGGAAAAGCAGTGCGGTGCCGGACAAGGCCTCTCCCCTGTACAACGACTCCTCTAATGTAATCCACATTTTTTCTCAGAAGTTCTCAAATTTCCATTTCGCGATCATGTGCTATACTAGCATTGCAGCATCTGTGAATAGTTTCACCAGGTTAGTAGGTTACCTGGATTTAAGTTCGCGGTAGCGAAAAAATGTAGTGTTCGCGGTGGTCTTAAGTTCGCGGTAGCACCATCTTCTGTAGTCACATACTAGTACTGTAATGGAAGAATATTTGCGGTAGGTTTGAGTTCACGGTGAATTGGCAACGCGAAAACCGTGAACATTTAACCACCGCGAACATTTAACCACTGCGAACATTTCTGCATTTACAGTAACAACAACAATCATTGTACACAATCAAATGGTTTATTCAACCGATGTCTTAGTGACGGTCTGTCATTTTCCTCAGGATAATTTTGATTGGTTCACATTGCACTGCAGCATAGGTGTCGCTGCTTACAGGTGCGGTCCCAAACGTAAAGTATTTTGTTGTACACATGCTCCTTTACGCTCAGGGCCCCATTGTTACCTCCATGAAAAAATGGAGGTATAGTTTTGAGTGTGTCTGTCTGTGTGTCTGTGTGTGTGTCTGTGTGTCCGCATATTTGTGGTCAGCATAACTTGAGAACCTCTTGATGGACTACGATGATATTTGGTATGTGGGTAGGGGTTGGCAAGACGAAGGTCAAGGTCAATTTTGGGCCCCCTGGTGTATGACCTTGGTAGTGCAGCGCAACTTCCGGTTTTGCTATCTCTGTGTTCTGAACATGCTATGGTCAAGATTTTTAAGTATTAGATAGCTCATATGCTCAGGAAAAAATGACATAAGTTTGGGCCCCCTAGCGTCTAGTTTTGGGATAGCAGGGGCATTTTTGTCAAAAACTTCTGACGAGGATAACTCAAGAAGGGAACAACGGATTTTCATGATTTTTGGTTTGTAGGTACCTTAGACAATGTTGTACAAGATAAAATACTAACTATGCAAAATAGGAGTACATTTGCACAATTAATGAGAACATTCTATCATAGCAGTTTTTTCAATGTATCTCTTGTCCGGTACGTGATATGGTCGTGACATTTAAGTGGTAGATAGCTTTTAGTGTGATGACAAAGTGGGGCAAGTTTCAATCCCCTAACATTCAATTGTGGAACTGCAGGGGCGTTTTTGTCAAGACATTCCAAAGAGGATAACTGCAGAAAGGATTGACGGATTGCCTACATTTTAGGTATGCAGGTAGCTTAGGCAAAGATGTTCATAATGACATCCATGTTATGCAAATGAGGAGTTAATTTGCATAATTAATGAGGAAATTGTATAATTCCATTGTTTTCAATAACTGGACTTCAATAAATGTAACACATGTTACTATGATAGGTGGAATATAAGCAGATACCAAATATGATAATGAGGAACTTATTTGCATAATTTATGTAAAAATTGCAAAACCGCTTTATGATTAATAATGGGAATTTTATAATTGTGACATGTGTACGTTTGTCAATGATGAACAACACCATGCATAAATTATGTTAATGTCTTAGTCAATTGCATGAAATTTACAAAAGCTCTAAATTTTCATGGAGGTATGAGGTCGCCGAACTCTAGTTAACACTGGATTTACTATCTGTGCAGATGTGTAACGTTTGGAAAGGTGACAGGCGGCCACGTACCAAAATGTAGCCTCCATAACAGGCTCTCTATGGGCTTTTTTGGCACTTTTTGTACTGGGTCGCTGATTGCTGGCCTCTTGATCTTGATCTTGATTGAGTACTGGACAACGCCCCTCAGCTGGGGCAAAGCGTCCAGGGAGAGTGCCGCGCCTTAATGTCCCCTGAGGTGTCGGAGAACTGCCTCCTTGAACTTTGGAGCGTCTGTGATCTCCGTGACCTCGTATGGTAGAGAGTTCCAATCTCTCACGGTTTGTGGGAAGAAGGAATGTCTGTAGCAGTCTTTGTGAAAAGGTAGAGCCTTGTAAGAATTTGGGTTTGAGTGTCGCGATTGGCGCGGTACAGGCTTTAGATGAGTTTCGACCGGTAGGGCTACTTTGTGGTGTCTTGCTTTCTGTAAAATTGTTAATCTATTTGCTGTCCTTCTGTTGCGTAAAGTATCCCACCCCAAATCAGAGACAAGTTTAGTGACACTGTCATAACTACGATACGAATTTGTGACAAATCTGGCCGCTCTTTTTTGAACGGACTCTAACTTAGCAATGTGCTCTTTGTGGTATGGATCCCAGGCAGCGCTGGAATACTCTAAATGTGGTCTAACAAGGGATGTATATGCATTTGTTTTGACTAATTTGAGGCAGTTATAAAGATTGCGTCTCACAAAGCCTAACGTCTTGTTAGCCTTGGAAGCAATGTACTGTATGTGTTGTGACCAAGAGAGCTGGTTATTGAGCGTGACTCCTAAGTATTTGTGGTTGTTAGTCTCGGCTAGAACATGACTTCCTAGTTTGTAGTCGTAGAGTTTAGGTTTACGTTTGTGGGTATAACGCAGAACAAAACATTTGTCCGGGTGTAATTTCATCTGCCATGTGTTTTGCCATGTATCTAATGTATTGATGTCCTCTTGTAAGAGGACATCAATACATAGCCGCCCATTTTAGCGGCTATGAGAGAGGCCAGCAATCAGCGACCCAGTACAAAAAGTGAGAAAAAAGCCCATAGAGAGCCTGCTATGGAGGCTACCAAAATGTTGGCTGAATAAAATACCTGGTTGTGTACATAAAATCTTGTCACTTAAAAACACCTGGAGCATTGCAACGGTATTAATGTACATCCTACATTGCTAACAGATATCATGATGTCGATAAGAATGCTCTCTTTTGAATTCCAGCACTGTTTTCCTTCAACAAATGTTTTTCTGCATCATCAGGAAGGTGATTGGGATAATTTCTGGGATGCGCCAAACTTCCAGGCAGCTGTTCCAGACCACAAAGCCGAAGAGAGCTTTCTTGGAGAGATTGCCGCCGCTTTGGAGAGTGATGATACGTCTAGCGACCTACAATCTACAGTTGATGTTATTAGTACAGCAGCAGATGATGGTGACGCTGGCAATGGCGGATCTGAAGAGGCGGCTAAAGAACCTGAGCTAGATGTGTCAAATCTTAAGCTGCAGGTGGAGCAAGTATTCCAGCTTCCTCAAGACTTTGAGATCAGTTTAACACCCCCAATTCATCCCTCACAGAAACAACAAATCACTTACAACATGACAGAACCGTTTGGGACATTCAGTTCACCTGGATACCCCCGCCCTTATAAAGTAGACGTCTTCAACTACACAACAACTTGGAACATCAATGTCGCCAAGGGCAGCGGTATCAAGTTGAAGTTCTTCAACTTTGCAGTCGGGTCCAGGGACGAACGTGCAAGTGACAAAACTTGCAAACGTTCTCTGGACTTTGTTGTGGTGAACTCTGCCCCCAATCGGAGATGGGTGCTGTGTGACAAGGATTCGAGGTTAATCACCATCAGCGGTCACACGGCCATGGTCAAACTGATGTCTCGTATCGAACAGCCCTTCTCTGACGGCATGGGCTTTTTCGCAGCGTACCAAGAGGTACCGACCACGGCCTCATTCGACAGGGAAGATGAGCGAGAACAGGTGTCAAGTACATCTCGAATGACCACGTTAGACACTCCTTTTGACGGTAGGAACCTGGGGGATAACAAAATGTTGATTACTGATGATGTATCCTCCGCCCCGCCTATGAATGCTTCATCTGCAGTCCCTACTACAGATCCTAACCACGATACTTTATCTGTAGTTCGTACTACAGGCCTAACCCCAGCTGTTACATCTGCAGTTCCTACTACAGGCCCAACCCAGAATGGTTCATCTGCAGCTCCTACTACAGGTCCATCACAAAATGGTTCATCTGCAGTTCCTACTACAGGCCCATCCCAGAATGGTTCATCTGCAGTTCTTACTACAGGCCCATCCCAGAATGGTTCATCTGCAGTTCTTACTACAGGCCCATCCCAGAATGGTTCATCTTCAGCTCCTACTACTGGTCCATCCCTGATCATGAATGGTTCATCTGCAGTTCCTTCTACAGGCCCATCCCAGAATGGTTCATCTGCAGTTCCTACAGTCCCATTCCAGAATGCTTCATCTGCAGTTCCTACTACAGGCCCATCCCAGAATGGGTCATCTGCAGTTCCTACTACAGGCCCATCCCAGAATGGTTCATCTGCAGTTCTTACTACAGGCCCATCCCAGAATGGGTCATCTGTATTTAATACTACAGCCCCATCCCAGAATGGGTCATCTGCAGTTCTTACTACAGGCCCATCCCAGAATGGGTCATCTGTATATAATACTACAGCCCCATCCCAGAACGGTTCATCTGCATGTCCTACTACAGGCCTATCCCAGAATGGTTCATCTGCAGTTTCTACTATGGGTCAATCCCAGAATGGGTCATCTACACATCCTACAACAGACCCATCCCAGAATGGTTCGTCTGCATGTCCTACCACAGGCCCATCCCAGAATGGTTCATCAACCCTTGCTGAAACCAACATACAAATATCTCCAGGCGTGAACTCTTCTGTGGGTAGCGGATTCCCCGGAGAACCAAAAGTCCTGGATTCAAATGATGTTGATGGCAGAGTGGTCTCTTCTACCCCGTTGACAAGGGTTACAGGAAAACATACCAGTTTGTCTCCAGCAACAGTGGCGCCAGTGGACCTCATACCTAAGGGACAGAAAACTGAGTATGCACCAGGGGGTGAGTCTACTAACTTGCTCTTTGTAGAAGTTGCCTTGGGTATGAGTGTTAAGAAAAGGTGAATAACCCACCCTGATGTATATGGTGTCATAAGGCCTGGCTATAACCACCAAAAAATCCACCGAGTGAGCGAAGCAACTACAGGCCCAACATAAAGGCCTCCTTGTAGCAAATGACCAGGCCGTATAGCACCATATATGCCCAAAAGCAGTTACTCAAGCAACTGGATATAATTTTGGAAATGGTCAGATGTCTTTCGTCAGTGATGCTCCATATACACCATGGAATAAGGTCATTGATGTACTTTCATATAGCCTATTACAAACCTAGAAATTGATTACAAGCCCGGCTCGGGACACTTTTATGGCATTATTACATCATAACCAATATGAAATGGAGGATTCTGATTGGTTGATGCAGTCTAGCTATATGGAAACCTTGGTTATTGTTCTTATAACCCTTGTAGTACCTAGTGCAATATAGTTTTCTTGTTGTTTCTGTAGCAAAGTGGACAATACATCATAAGTTCATCTATGTCAGTAAATAACCCTATGGAGATTTTAAACAAAAGGTGGAAACTGAACTAATGTACAACCAGTCAGCTTGTCAGAATCATAGTTGAAAATCAATTCTACGATGAATTCTAACTAATTGTTCCATTTACCTTCCATTCCCAACAGGTTTCCGTTTGTACACCATGAAGTTTGATCTGAATCTGTCGGACCCCGGTGCTGTTTACAGCGATGGAAAGGTGCGAGACAACATGTTAGGGTCAATCTTGGCTGTGGTAAGTCTTCTCTAATTGAAAAACACAGAGGTCATATAATCATAAAAACGCAATGAGTATTGTATTGTTGCATATCTACCTTATTATTAGCACAGCAATTTCCATTACTTGCTGAAGGATAAAACTTTGGCAAGAGGATTCACTCTTTACTTCTGGATACTTTAAAAATTTTAATAAACGTTTTGAAAGGAGTCCACCTTTCTTCATCAGTGAAATGAAAATGAAGTTGTGCAATTTCTCGGAACAAATTCTTTGTCCAGTATTTCCTTGCAAAGCTGTGGTATTTTCTTATGTTTTGAGACTAAACTTACATCATCTTGTCATTTAAGATGAAGAAAGGCCTGAAGAACAGTTCTTTTGGAGGAGATTATAGTGGCATACATGGATTGAGGCTTATCAGGTAAGAGGACTGAGGAAAAGCTACCTTTATCATATTCTTGTGTCTCATTGCTATGGTAAGGAAAGTTTTGTTTGCTGTCAATTTTTTTTTCATTTGTACGAATTTTGGAATTTGCAGTGGATGTCATCTAGACAATCAAATTAATATTATGGCCTTATGGGATAAGGTAGCAGGGATAAGGTACATTGTACTCAATAAATGCACTATTTCTAGTTTGAAGACTAAACAGGTACAGACTTAAATGTCAGTGAAAATGGAAATGCACGGTACAATAGAAATAATCATGATCGAAAATGTACTTTTGAAAAATGTCTTACAGCAAAGGCAACAGACTTGCCACATTGGAGACAGCCATTGAGATGATGCCTTCTTCAACTGTGAGCATGAAGGTCATTGAGGGCATCATAGGGAGTGCCATGCAGACCAGCCAGTGGAACACTACAGCAGCCAGCGCTTTTAACTTCCAGGCTGCATCCATGAGATCTTCTGGTAAGAAATATGTCACGTCAAGAAAGTAATACTGTAAATGCATTTAATTTCGTGGGGATTCAATTTCCCGTTAGCGGGAAAATGGAGTTTTCGCGGTGGTTTTAAATTCGCGGTAGCGCCATAGACTGCAGTCTAAAAGTATAACGGAAAATTGTTCGCGGTGGTTTAAAGTTCACGGTTAAGTGGCCACCGCAAAAACCGTGAGAATAAAACCACCGCGAACATTTCTGCATTTACAGTAGGTTTTTGATTGATTGATTGATCTTTAGGGTAGTCCCTTCAGTTAACGTAGTAACTGATTTCCAAGGGAGCCCTATATACATGTTCGCACATGTTTGCACAACGACGGGTTATACCGCCCCTTACGGGGTGACACATCCGTCCGGGTGAATGATGTAGATCACCATGTGGCTGATACGAGACAGAGGTCGCCAGGCCTCCATCCGGGTGATTTGAAGTGAATCACCAACTTCCGACAGAAGGATTTGCACCAACGCACACCGCACCATCGCACGTGTGGGGGTTCTTTAACGTGCATGGGGTATGGCTCTCCCCATACACGGGACCTCCATTTAACGTCCTATCCGAGGGACGACTCATTTTTCACTTGAGTAAAGTGAGGAAAGTCGTGTAAAGTGCCTTTCCCAAGGGCACAAGACTGGCAACACGGCAGGCGGATTCGAACCGGTGACCCTCTCGGTCACGGGCCAAATACACTACCACTGTGCTACGCGGCCCCACACGGTTAAGTCCGAAAGTCTTTTTAAAGCCGAAGGGCGATGTACCTGTATGGTATTGGAAGGCAAAGTCCAACGCTCTCCTTAAGCCTCACCAAACAAAGTCAGGTACTGATTTTCACCTGGCTTCAGTGAGGAAAAACCCAAAGCAAAAATGTCCCAATGACCCACTATACCATTTCTTTGAACACAGAAATCTATCCACAGTAGGGGTAGGTACCTGTACAGAAAATTCAGGTCCAGGTACGGTCCAGTTCCAGAGGATCAGGTCCAGGTCCGAACCTGATTATCTGTGAAAACTTGCCTTTGGGCAGTAATCAAACAATGGTCCATTTTTCTACAAAGGATTCTGTTCGGTGGAGTATCCATCGACGTTTTAAAATCCTGTTCGTAAACAACACTAACTGCCTCTGTTTTAGACGAAAACCCACCCCTAGTCCACAGTATTAAACAGTACCGACTTTGTGTCCATCCTAGATCTGGATGAATGTGCCCTGGGATGGCACACTTGTCCCCAACATGCAGACTGTATCAACACAGACGGGTCCTACGCCTGCCACTGTAAGGAGGGCTACGTAGCGAGCGGCAATGCCATGCAGCGGGTTTGCGTGGAGAAAGGTAATTTGAATTTAGTGCTTGACAATTTTTGCAATGCATTTTGTAAGGGCAAAGCTAATCTACATACATATATCTGCTATTGATAGATGTACCCAGGCTTTTAGCCAGGTAGGCGTACATTGTACGCCCTGTTAGAAAAATAACTCAAATTGTACGCCCTTACACTGGGGAGCAGATCCTCTGACAAGCATGAAATTCTGATTGACCAGGGATGCTATAGGTCACATGTGGCTTGTCTGACAGTAAATTTGCTTCATTCCCCCAAATTTGCACCTCAAAATGTGGGAAATGGTGTTTCAGAGAGTTATGTTACTTACAAATTTCAAAATTTTCTGAGTGAGGTTGTCCCCAGACCCCCTACAATACTCATGCCTGCAGCGCTTGCCAAACGGGAAGAAAATTGGACACCCTATGATAAAATCCTAGCTAAAAGCCTGGATGTACCTCTCCCTCTCTCTCTCTTAGAGCTAACAGCCAATCAGAAATCTCGCATAAAATCTCAAATGGAATATGCAAATGCCGATCGTTCCAATGGTAACGAATACCAGACGTTTTGGCAGGAAGCGTACCTTTGGGGAGCGACCAAAGCACAACACGTCTGGCTTCCAGACTAAATTCAAACCATGTACGTGTATAAGGGAAGCTGCTACTATTGATAATGGGCACCTTAAATGGTTTTGTTACAGGTGACACTACACCAGGTGACAGTGACAGTGATATGTGGAAGAAAGTGACCTTGATTGTATCGCCCATTGCCGTCGCCCTGCTGCTGTGCATAGTGTTCATCGTGATCTGTGTTACCAGACGGCGGCACCACCGCTACAAGGAAGATTACAGCATGACAGGCAGGGCCACTCCGGGCAGCTACAACCGCCATGACAGTCAGGCGCGGTCCAGGAAAGAATGGCGGGACTCCCAGCACGATGGGGACTCGACAGGGTTTACACGGGTGTAGATTGTCACACACACATGTAACAGTTACACACACACACAGACACACACACGCACACACAGGCACGAGCACACACACGCACACACACACACACACACACACACAGACAGCTGTTTATCTTTGGCTACAGCGTAAGCAGTTGTTTACAGTAAGTGATATATGTGAAGAAAACAGTTTACAGTATGTGGTGACAGTTAACAGTACATTGTATGTGATGAGGACAGTTTACAGTGATATATGTGATGACATTAGGCAAGAAAAGTGTTATTAAATGTATTCTCATCTGAAAATGTTATCCTATGTAAAAAAAAATGTGGCCTTTGTAATGAGTACTAATTAAAAGCTATCGTGAACAAAAAATATGATTAAATATCTTTGTACTTTGTAAAAAAAAAAAGCAGACATTAGAACAGAAGTGTTGAGAGAAATCTGAATTCGATGAGTATAATATAACGTTACAAAGAGATCATTGTGGATATGAATGGTCATTTAACAATTACATAATTAGATTTCTATAAAATGGTCAGATTTTTGCTATACAGGAAAAAGATGCACAAAAATTACAGATAACCATTGTGTCAAGAAAATAAAAGTTCATGTTTTCAACTGGATTGTTTGCCATCACTCTTTGCAGCAGTCAGTTTTTCAGCCTTTTTGGCCTTCTCTAGATCTTCTAAGCAGAGCAAAACCTCCTTTTTGGACAGGCCATCATGGTTCTTCTTAGCAAGAGCTAGAGCTTCTTGTAACGTCTTCTTGGCTTCTTTAAACTCTTTCTTGTGCATTAAAGTAGTTCCCATGTTGCACAAGATAGCAGGTAGGTCCTCTGTGGAGCTTTTTTCCGCCACCTCTTTGGCCTCCTGAAAGCAGCCAATGGCTTCTTCGTACAGGCCCTGTTCCACATACAAGGTCCCTAGGTCGTTGAGTAGAACCCCCGTCTGAGGATGGTCGTTCCCCTGGACAGTTCTACAGATCATCAGGGCCTTGCTCATCAGTGTCCTGGCATGGAACAGTTGTTTTTGCAGAGCAGCAAATGCTGCATAGTGGTGTAGACACATACCTGTACAAACACATAGCCATGCTGTGTTAGATTATGGATGATACTGTGTTAGAAACAGCAAGATGGTTACACCAAACCTACTTTTTTTTTAATATGGCTATGTTGATTTGATTACATGGATGACATCCACTGGGAACTCGAAAACTGATGCATGGCTGCAAATGAAAGAAAAAAATTTGGCTCATCCCAAAAAGTTGCCTTCATTATGAAATCTAAGTGGTCAGGAACAATGAACAAATGACTGAAAAGAGTATGGTAAACTGAATAATAGATTCATTTTTGTTCTTTCACAGGTTCTTTGACTTTGGAATTTACTTTGGCATTCTATCTCATTAGTATTTGTCTTCCAATATTTTTTTTCAATATATGGTTCAAGTTACAGTTATTTTGTATGAGTTACAGTATGATCAGGGAAACTGATAAAAATTTAAGTTCTTGTAGATGTCATCCATATAATCAAATTAACATGGTCTATATAGATCCTATTAAGTACTAGTAGGCAAATGTGTGGATAGGCAGATACTAGCAGGGATGTCCCTGTAGCTCAACTGATACTCAACTAGGATGTGCTGTTACCTAGCAACAGGACAGTGTCCTCATCTGTAGTCTTGTTGGCGATCTTCTCCTCCAGTGTCTTCACACACCACTGGTACCCCTGCTGCGCCAGGTCAGTACGCCCCTGACTGGCGTAGATCCCGGCTATCTTCATGGAGATCTCCAGAACTGCATTATCATCCTGGTCAGTCCCGGAGGACACCAGAACTTTCAGGGTTTCCTTGAACAACCTTGTAATGGAATTTGAAGAAAGAATGTGACGTGTTTTGGTCACGTTTTGTAAAGAACATCAGCCTAAACAACTTGTCAAAGTTAAGTAGGGCTACCTAGAAATTTCAACATGACAGAAAGAGCAAGGTGTTGCAAAGAAATAAAGAATTCCCAATGGAATGCATGCATGTAATTCTTTTAAATAGCTGTGAAATCAATTTGTCAATCACGGTGATATGCTATCGGCTCCGCCCTTGTGGCGTCGCCAAAAATAAAAGAAAGAGAGGAAAGGTTGAAAACCTTTCAGCTTTACTCCAGTGTTCCTGACTGAGTGCCAGTTCGCCCAGCATGTCGTACACATAGGCGGTGGCGTAGTCGATCTGTCGCGCTTGAGACAGTTTCAGGGCCTGGTGAAGGATGATCTCCGCTTCCGCGCCTTTATCCTGCTCTATCAAAAGTTTGGCACGTTTCACCATCAACGTGATGTCGTCGTCCTTCGGACCTTCTTCTCCGTCTTTTACGGACGAGAATAGACCAAAGACCCCGGCGGCAGCTACCGTCGTACCGCCGACTAAAGATCCAAGTCCTGGCGGCAAACGGGATGTCGCCGCCGTCAATAATAAAACACAACTTCGCTGAGAATAACATCTGTTGCACTGCCTTATAACTGATCTGAAATCATTTGCCGCACATCTCCTGTAGAAGAGATTGGTAGCCGGCTTGCAAGCAGACAGCAAAATTTGGACCATCGAAGCCATGTTGGTTTGACCTCTGACCTTTCACTGTATTACTACTCCGTCCAAAAATCGTAGGGCCCAAAAAAAGTTCCCTTCGTTTGATAATCCTCAACTGATGAATTATATACACGAAATACAAGCACGATAATTTGTTATTGACGAAATCAGTTAGGTTATGTTACCGGTATGATGTCGGCATTCGAGTGAATTCCAAATATAGGTCGGACGTGTAACGTTACATTGTGTTGTGTGAGTGATGCGGTCAGGCAAATACATTGGTACGAGATACTACAAGCAGAAGTTAGGCTGGATGAAGCTTGTTTAAGACATTTTTAGGCGTTTTTGTAGTGACTGCTATTTTTTAATGTTTTCATTGTATCACCAATGTAAACTTTGCGCTAAAGTGATAATAAGGAAAGCCCGATAAAACGCCAAAAAGTCGTCAAAAGCTAGCTAGCACCAAGGAGCTTTTATCAGGCATCAAGGACGTCAACTAACCTCTGCTTGGAGAGTTGCAAATACGTCGGTACGAGATCCTACACCAAAATTACTGTACTTCCGGTTGGAAGTGCGGATGTGCGGCATATTCTGGTGTTTTGGTGGCCGATTACTTCCCTTCTGTAGTTTTTCAAAGAAGTCAAGAAAGGGAGACTTCGCCACAAGATTTACCCCCAAGAATCTGTTGGTTTTTGTGTCAATCGGATCGACACGACATAATTTTTACAAAGACGGCCATTTTGTGAAAAAAAAGTAGAAGTTCCCGTTGTCAAGAATTTGACGTGCCATCCGCTCTTTGCGGCGTGGATGTCTCAGTACAACTCCGGCTCTGACTCGGAACACTGCAACGAGAGGACCAGCCTGATGGAGGTACAGGTGGACGTGCGATCAGGGGTGGGGGAGGCCGTCACCACACAGAGGGTGTCCAGGAGCAGTGGCCGCCGAAGTCAGCAAATCCAGGTAACGTTTACTGTATTTTATTTGATTATCCTGGTTATTATCCAGTGAAATCAGGCGAATTTTAAAAGATAATCTTCATAAATAAAACCGTAAACTGCCCATCTGGCAGCATATTTATATCTTATATTCTATTAAAGTTATAACCATTGGATAAATACTGTAAATACATTTAAGTTCGCGGAGACTTAATTTCGCGGTAGCGGGAAAATGGACTTTTTGCGGTGGATTTAATTTCGCGGTAGTAACATGCACTGTAGTCTCTTACTGTTGTAACAGTGGTGTTCAAGGACTGCTAAACCGAAGACGCCTAACGGCTTAAGCCTTTTGGCCGAACGGTTTGCACGTTCGATTTGTGATCCGGCTACCCGGGTTCGGCGCGGGTTCGAATCCCGGGAGTCGGGATGTTGTTTCTTTCTGTTCTTACTCGCCCCTCTGGTTGTTTCACTGGTTCCCACGCCAGCCCTGTGAGTAACACTAACAGGCTAGTATGTGCCACACAGGGATGTCGATCTCGGAGATTCGAGGACGAATCTTAAAAAAGAAAAGGGGGAGTAGTGTAACAGTGGTGTTCAAGGACTGCTAAACCGAAGATGCCTAACGGCTTAAGCCTTTTGGCCGAACGGTTTGCACGTTCGATTTGTGATCCGGCTACCCGGGTTCGGCGCGGGTTCGAATCCTGGGAGCCGAGGGATGTTGTTTCTTTCTGTTCTTACTCGCCCCTCTGGTTGTTTCACTGTTAAGGAAAATTTTTCGCGGTGGTTTTAAATTCGCGGTGAAGCGGCCGCTGCAAAAACCGCGAACATTAAACCACCGCGAAAGTTTCTGCATTTACAGTAAATAAATAAATAAATAAACCATTGAATGCCAAGTAGTAGTCAACCTAGCTTGCCAAGGCAGAAAACATTTGGTCTCTCCAAGCAGATGGGGAAGCCAGGAAACGTTTCCATCACAATATCTGCTTTGGAGATTGGGCTAAGGGTACCCAATAGCACAATACCAACTTAAAATTTACTAAAAATGATATGACTGAATATTTAAAGAATCTCAGCCAATTCAAGATGTCTGGTGCATAAGGAATGATAATTTTCTTTAGTGTTACCCCAAACAATTATGTCCCTGTAGCTCAATTGGTTAAGATCATGATTCCAATCGGTTGGGAACTGGGGAAGGGCATCTCGGTTGGAGCTACATTTGTCATTTTAAAGGACTTAGATGGGGGTCAGACTCAGACCGTCTGATGTTGGACAACAGCCTCATTACTCAGATGGGTACCTACTGGAGTGGTTGTAATGATACAAAGCTCAAATGGTGACAAATTAGTGTAACTGGTCCTAATCCTGACATAAGTTCCATGTAAATGTAGAGTCATATTTTCTAAGGTGTCCTTGATCTTGAACCTTTGCAAAATCCAACAGGAAAACGTACCAGATGGAGCAGACAGAAGAGAGGCAGGGGATGGGGGAGAGGATCATGGGATCAGACACAGGGAGGATGAGGAGGAGGAGGACACAGAGATGACCCTGAAGTACGGAGCCAAGCACGTCATCATGCTGTTCGCTCCCGTCTCCCTCTGCATGGCTGTTGTCGTGGCGACCATCAGTTCCATCACTTTCTACACGGAAAAGAACGGCTACTTGTGAGTCTTACCTTTGCTTTTTTAGAAGCATGGTGTATTGCTAATGGTCGGTCCTAAGATTCTTAAAATAGAAAGTCTGTTATTACCTTCGCCAAGAAGGTCATATTTTGGTTAGAAAATTTTCGGGTGTCCCAATATGTAGGTCAATCTCATATAACTCTACCAGCTGTGGATGGAATGTTACGATATTTGGTATTTGAGTTGCAATTGCGTATACCAACGTTTTGTACGAAAATGGTACTTCTGGCACTTTCTGTCGTGAGTGCAGCGGGGTGAGTGTGTGTATTTGCGTACAAGATAACTTTTGACGCTGTGGATTGTTTTGCATTATATTTGGTAATTATTTAGGGGTTTGGAAAACAACGGTCAAGTTCGATTATGGGCGTCCTGGCGACAAGTTGCGGTACTGCAGCGGAGCGTCGAAGTTGGCGTTAAAGTTATCCCGAAGTGGCAGGTTAAGGATTTTCGGCTAGTGGATACCTCTTTGGGTAGGGAGTAAGTCGTGTAAGTTTGGGCCCCCTGGCGGCTTGTTATGAACTGCAGTGGGCGATTTTGTTGTTATCTTTGGAAGAGAATAAATCAAGCAGGGGTTGGTGGATTTGCATTATTTTTGGTATGTACATACCGTAGGTAATGATTAAAATCCTGAAATGTATTGTATGCAAATCAGGCCTAATTTACATGATAATTAGAAGAATGTGTAAATGCTCAAATCGACCTCTTTTCTGGACAGTCAGTGCTAAGTGTCTAAGGACATCTGTGCCCCAGACTTGTGTAGTTCATGACATATTTGTTTCAGCAAAACATTAGATGTTATTTTTGCTGACACATTGTTTATTAGTTTTCATTTTGCAAGTGCCATGTTCTTTGTTTGTGCACTGTGGGAAGGGGTTTCTCCATTTTAATGTGAAGGGGTGTTTTCCCCCTCATTTTGGTGATGCTTTATGTGGCAGGGAAAAGTGGAAGCTTGGTGGTTTGTGGCCTTTTCATTACCTTCGCCAAGAAGATTAAACTTTTGGTTAAGCCATTATAGTGTTAGGTGAGTCTTTATGTAGGTCAACAGTATAGCTGGAGAACTGATTGATGGATCTTCATGGTACTTGGTATTGAGTAGCGGTTGCAGAAACAAAGGTTGAGTTTGAAAATGGTTCGCCCGGTATTTTCCGTCAGTACTGCAGCGGGCTCAGTGTGTGTGTGTGCGGAGAACATAACTTGAGAAGCTATAAAACCATCAAGTCGTTGATAAAGGCATTCTCCATAACAACACTTGATTGTTTGGCGAAGGTATGTGTTTCGTGGAACTCTAGTTTGTATATTCTTTGATGGAAGACTGTTGATTGGCCATCAAGGTCTAATCTCCATTCTCCAAGCAGATCCTAGAGTAGCATAAGATAGTATCAAAATTGGCAGAGGAGTGAAGCTAGCCTAGGTGTGTGAATCCGTCCGTTTGACTCCCTTTGCCTGGCTTTACTCCTCTGCCAGCTTTGATACTATCTTATGGCACCATGGGATCTGCTTGGAGATTTAGCAAAGTCCACCTCAAAAGCAAGACTTTCATAGGCTTGTTCATCATTCAGAATGTAGATGCACAGTAACACAGATGGTGGATAATGTATCATTAGATAGGTGAAGGCCCTAGATGAGACATATACAAAGCATGTCTTGACCTTGTTATGCAAATGGCGATAACGGTGGAGGCAAAAAATGTTACCTTTGAACAAAGATGATGAATGCAAAACATAAACATGTAGCTGGTAAAAGATAGCTTGATATCCTAATGTTGTCAATGAATGGTGGAAGATCTTATGACCTATTCTATTGTTTCCAGAATCTACACACCTTTCCATGAGGAAGGCGCGTCGACAGCCAGCAAAGTCGGTGACTCCCTGGCCAACGCTGCCATCATGGTGGGAGTCATCCTAGTCATGACTGTCTTCCTGGTCATCCTGTACAAGTACAGGTGTTACAAGGTGAGTTCCTACATCTACAGGTGTTAGTTAGTGTCATAGACCACAGATGTAGTGATCAAGAAAGCCACTACTAGTAGATAGTTCACCAATAGTTCAACTGCAAGTACAAGAGTTACAAGGTCAGTTCCTACACATGGATCACAGATACTGTATAGTGATCAAGGAAGACAAAACTTCACTGTTGTTTCTTAAGTTTGATGTTGTGTAGCTTCTATCAAAAATGTCCATGTGCAGGGTAACCTGTAGCCAGTTGCTAGTGTCAGCAAGAAGGGATGTCTCAGTAGCTCTAGTGGTAGCTGCCTCACAGTTTACTCCTGGTTCCCTTTACATGTAGTTGATAACACTAACAGGGAGATCCCAGTTCAAGTCCTGGCATGGGCATCTTGGTTGGGGCTGCACCTGTCCTTTGGAAGGGACGTACAATTCAAGGAGGTGCACCAGGGCTCTAGCCAGAAATTTGTGTCCGTCAGCCAATTCTCATCGATGGAAAAATTCTGCCCAAACCCTTTTTTCCATCATTGCGAATGTTTTTTAGATTGCAGGTATTACACAACTTATAATTCGTCTTTCTAGAACTTAGAAGTTAAGTAAAAAAGATTCAGGCTAGGTGTTACATACAATAACCTAGCTACATGTACATGTATGCAGCAGCATGTAAAGGCCCGGCTTGCTCGTACAGTGCTGTGCAGAAAGATATCAAGCTAATAAAGGCACATTTATCCTTTCAGTTTATCCATGGCTGGCTGATCCTGTCCTCACTGATGTTGCTCTTCCTGTTTGCATACATATATCTGGGGTAAGGATAGTTTTATTGTTTTTTATTGTACAACAAGTTCTGGACCTGTACCTAAACAATTTTACAGGTGTAGGGGCTTTAGGTATACAGCCCTAGTCAGACTCAACATGACAATTCTACACACTTGCTGTTCACAGTCCAGCCATAAGAATACAGTGCTTTGGAATGTGTATTGCAAAGCTTTGTTGGATACAATCTTTACCTTTATGAGAATGGCTAAGGTTATACTTTGGGCCAGTGCGTCTGTTCGTCCTTCCATCTGCGAACAGTATAACTTGAGAAGCCTTAGATGGATCTTGATGATATTTTATCTGGTACCTTGCCCTTACATAGTGAGGTTCTCCAGGCATACAACATCCCCTTTGACTACATCACCCTGGCCATCGTGATGTGTATTTTGGAATACAGTACTGTAAATGCAGAAACTCTTTCGGTGGTTAAATGTTCGCGGTTTTCTCAGTAGCCGCTTCACCGCGAATTTAAAAACACTGCGAATATTTTTCCATGGTAGTAAGAGACTACAGTGCATGGCGCTACCACGAAATTAAAGCCATCGCGGAAAGTCTGTTTTTCCGCTACCGTGAAATTAAATCTCCCGACTGAGAATGCAAAGTTAAATGCATTTACACAGTAGTGTTTTTGAATATGAGTATTGTAAAGCTTTATAGAATGCTCTAACAACCTTCTCTGGTACCTTGCCCTTACTATAGTGAGGTTCTCCAGGCCTACAACATCCCCTGTGACTACATCACCCTGGCCATCGTGATGTGGAACTTCGGAGCTGTGGGGATGGTGTGTATCCACTGGAAGGGCCCCCTGCTGCTCCAGCAGGCTTACCTCATCGTCATCTCCGCTCTCATGGCGCTGGTCTTCATCAAGTACCTGCCTGACTGGACTACCTGGTTCATTCTGGGGGCCATCTCACTATATGGTATGACTTATAGATAGTGTTTAAAGATGTTTACTATTTTGTAAGTTTGGGCAATTCTAATTTACACATTCAAGGTTATCTCCAGTGAAGTTGAAGGGGCCTCTATTCCATGATTTTTTTCCCTTATGCTGTGATCTGAATCCCCAATGCTGTGATTTGGATCCCAAATGCTGTGATTTGTATCCCCAATGCTGTGATTTGTATCCCCTATGCTGTGATTTGTATCCCCTATGCTGTGATTTGTATCCCCTATGCTGTGATTTGGACCCAATTTGCTGTGACTTGGCTCCATATTGTGTGTTTCAACCAGCATAGGCGGCTTTCTATTGCATTCTTACAAAGGTGAAAACAAATATTTACATTTGTTTCATATAATTTGACCCTCAAAATGCAGAAAATGATATATCTAGAGTTATAGGTTTAAGAATTTTCAGGAGGAGGATTCGCCCAAACCCTCCTTAATGACTCAAGTCTGTGTCACTTGCCACATGACTTTGCCACACTAAGAAAAATATTATCTAAGGGATCACGAAAACTTGGCCACAATGGTTGTCCTTGTACAGAGGTGTGCTGAATGTACTTTTCCATGATGTTCCACAGACCTTGTTGCAGTGCTGTGCCCCAAAGGTCCCCTGAAGGTCCTGGTGGAGACGGCCCAGGAGAGGAACGAGCCCATCTTTCCCGCGCTCATCTACTCCTGTACGTACATGTCATGATTGTCGTCAAACTTGCCTCAAATAGAATCGTTTTTCAGTTGTTACATGAAGTGAATTTATTGTTGAATTGTATTACTGTAAATGCAGAAATGTACGCGGTGGATTAATTTTCGCGGTGACCACTTCACCGCGAACTTAAATCCACCGCGAACATTTTTCTATAATGGTATTAGACTGCAGTCTACGGTGTTACCGCGAAATTAAATCCCCGCAAACTTAAATGCATTTACAGTACATACATACATACATACATATTCATACTCATTAACAAGTTGAAGCATTCACCTAGTTCTGCTTCCATTATCTTTCATCAGTTCAATGAGGTCCTTATCATATAGTCCAGTTTCTGCTTCAACAATCATCCATTTCGCAATCCAATCTAAGGATTCAGTTTGCGGACTATCCGACGTTTACTGGTGTTTTAAAATCTTTTATTTTCTTCAATAAAGTTCTTTTTATTATTTATTATTTATTATTGTATTAAGTATAAAAATGTTGACTGTAACAGTGTAAGCTTGTTCTTTTGCTACATGTGAATGTGAGCATTTGGATAACAATGTGCAATGTACAGGTTACTTTGCTTGACAGTTTATCAGGATTTTTCCTTGTTTGACCAATTCAGAAAAATTGGACCAGAAAAAAATCAGTTGCCTGGATTTTGGACTGATTGGAAAATGAACGAATTATACCTCCAGGCATTCACATGTTTTGGGGCTTACTGGTCTAAGAAAATAACAAGAGCGAAGTAAAGGAGAGTTGGTAGTCACTTTGTACCACGTTTCTAAAGTCGAATTTGGTCGAAGTTAATGTTGGTTACATTACTGGTAATATAGGATTTTAAAACACCAGTAGACGTCGGATAGTCCGCAAACTGAATCCTTAGTAGCAAAATGGACGATTGTTTTAGTGTGTCACCCATTCACATGTTTTCACAGATGATTAGGTTCAGGTCCAGGGTTTTCCCCAGTATTTTGTAGTATAGTGGAGGGGCCGGCAAAAATAACCTGAACAAACGCGCTGCGCCTTCATGAAAATGAGTTCATTTTGCATGACAGAGGGTGTCAAATACTACAATGTATTATAGTGATTCCTTTGAAGGGGCAAAACGACTATTGTTTTGATCATCGCCCATTCACAAGTTTTTGCAGACAATGCCGACTAGAAAAGTGATGCCACTTGACACAAAAATCTGTGAATTTTCATTAATTCTAGCAAAAGTAACCAAGAAAATAGGGAAGAAAGACACTAAATTTCAATAGTAGTATAGTGGAGCTGGGCTAGGAGTATAGTAGAGGGCCTCCGTTATTCCGTCCTCTGGGGAGAACTCTGAGGTCCGTACCTAGACCTGAACTTTCTGTACCGTTACCCAACCCAACAGACTACACATCGACTGTGTATGTAACCCTCCTTGTCTTTCCTCCCAGCTACAATGATGTGGTTTGTTGGCATGGCGGATTCCGACCCAGAGGCCAAGAAGAAGAAGAAAAAGAAGAAGAAGAGGCGTGGCGACGGCGACGCCCAGGGCGCAGGTGGTTTTAGACTCCTCGATAATGAAGCTGGGAGCACAGGGGACGATGCTGACGCTTTTGACTCAGGCACGCTCGTATACACATATATCATATACACTCCACCCTGAAATAGTTCTCTCCACTTCTACAGTCTGAATGATTTGCTACCATTGGATAAAACTCTGATCTTTAGCTTTCGATCTTTCAGTTTTTATCGTTATTTTCATCTTTTTAGGTCAAGAAGTTTTATCCAGTTGTAGTGAATTATTAGTGAACAAATGGTGATGATTTGCATCTAATCAGCATAGTTCCCTTTTGATCCTTGCCAATCCTGTGTGTATTATAGAGAAAAGCTGGTGTCATTAAAGGCATCACAGACTACATCTGTCTTTTCCACATCAGGCCATGTTAATTTGATTATACGGATGACATCCTCTGGGAACCCCAAAACTGATGAGCGAGCGTTGGAATAAAAAAAAAGTTTGGCCAAAAAAGATGTTGCCATCAATATGAAATCTAAGTAGTCAGGAAGGTTGAACAAATGAATAAATATGAGTATGGTATACCAATATCAAACAATAGTTCCGTTTTGTCTTTCTCATCTTCTTCTTTGACCTTGGAATTGATGTTTGCATTCTATGACCTTTCTGATATTTTTTCTTGCAATTTGCAGCATATATTTGCAGCTGCTTTATACGATTTACAGCATGGTTGAAAACTTTTGGGGTAGAATGGCCAAAAATTGATGCTGGCACGGATGTCATCCATATATTCAAATCAACATGGCCTTAGTACTAAAGTACTTAGCAAGGGCAATGGTGATGGTATTTTGTCACAGGTTCAGCACCTGCCTTTCACATGTATCTATGGGATGACACAGGGTTGTAACCAGCCTGAAATCATTTTCCGTCCCCTCGATTTTGAATGGCTTTGGTGCCCATTCCTAGGGGGACCGGGTTCCGGGGGCATGCTCGCAAGGAAAATTTTGAAATCTAGACCCTCTGAAACACTATTTCCAGCATTTTGAGAGTTAAACTTTGCTCACAGGGGACACCATGGGCAAAATTTCTTCTGTCCTCAGCTTCAAAATTCTGTCAACGGACAGAAGGAAAGGTGCTGGCTACAACCCTGGTTTGACATGAATGGAAGAGGGGGAAGATACAGTGCAAAAACACTACGTTTCCCTTCCATAAAGTAAACATAGAAAGAAATTTCACTGTCTCTTATGTGTTACATTACCCCAGCCCCAGCAGGTGCTGTAGGTGGTGAGGAGGAGGGAGGGTTCGGACCAGACTGGAACGAGTCCCGCGGATTCCAGCCCACGCGCCGGCCGAACAGGGGCGGGAACGCATCCGACGCCTCCGTAAACAGCGAGGACGCTCGGCAAGCTGCGCAGAATCTGTCCAACGGGAGATTGTCACCCAGTGGGAATCAACAACAACAACAACAACAGATGGAAGAAGACGAAGATGAGGAAGAAAGTAAGTCATAGACTTGGATCCATCCTCTCCTACAAGAGTTCAGCAACCGCATACCTCTTTGAAAAAGTTAAATTATGCAAATGACTTACACAGTTACATCATCTATGCCTAAAGATACATCAACTTGTCAAGTATGAAATTCCTATCATTTACCACGCAGATGAATTGTAGCAATCTTATGCAAAGGAGGTCCATATTTGCATAATTTGAATTTGTAAATGTTCCACCTGACATACATGTATTGAGGTCCTATTCAGAAAATACTTAAAATAATAGAATTTCCACTTTAAGGAAGCAAGTAAGAAGCAGAATCTTTTTTTGAATGTAGGATGCCATATGGAATGGTTTCTTTCGATGATGTTAACAGCTTTTAATAACCGTCCATCTTCTTGCGTTTGTTCGAAGGGGGTGTAAAACTGGGACTGGGAGACTTCATCTTCTACAGTGTTCTTGTTGGGAAGGCTTCCTCCAATGGGGACTGGAACACAACCCTAGCCTGCTTTGTGGCCATTCTTATCGTAAGTCACCTTTTCATGCATGACTGCATCACATCGAATATCTGACCAGTGTCTCAAATCAGTCTCTTCTGTCTCTTGTCTTTTTCATATCTAAATGCTGTGTGGTCTCATTCATGTCTGAGTTTCGGCTTTCCATTTATTTCTATATAAAAATGTGTACTTTGTATGGATTTGTTACATATGAAAGTATAGGAAAAATAGAGATATACTTCATTTAATGTTGAGCAAATGTACCCTTCCTTGTATTTTAGAAAATGGCCAACAAGCGCATGACACCTAGTCTCATTTTATGGCAATTAAAAGATACACAAAGTCCCACCCCGCAAGAGTCACTGTCATTCTACTAGCGTTTGACCAAACCACTCCAAATCCAGGACTGTATAGCTAACAGTTGGCAAAGTTCAGGTTTAACTATCCAATATGGCATAAAAGACTAATGCTTGTTTCATGGGTGAGGGAAAATATACAATAGGTTTGGGCAGCTAAGTACAATGCCGGGTAGTCATGTACTTTTAGGTTCATTTTATCTCTACCAAAATAAATGTGTACAAGAATGGATGGATAGATGAAGATTTATCATGTTCTTTCTGCTGTTGTTTAGGGCCTGTGTCTGACTCTGCTGTTGTTAGCCATCTTCAAGAAGGCCCTGCCAGCTCTCCCCATCTCCATCACTTTTGGACTCATCTTCAACTTCGCCACAGCCAACCTGGTCACACCCTTCACAGATGCACTGGCCAGTCAGCAAGTCTATGTGTAGGGTGTTAGTACAATCACCTGCAGTAAATAATGTATGCCTAAAAGCAGTTATTCAAGCAACTGGACATGATTTTGGAAATGGTCAGATATTTCAAGTAGAGTCCAGTACAGTTCAGGCTACAAAATATGCAACACGTTACGCAGAATGTATTACAAAATGTTGCAGAACGCACTGCGTAATTTTTGGAACATGGAGCCAAATTTCGCCGTACTGTATTATATTGTACTTAATATCTTTCATCAGTGATACAGAGTAGATCTGTTGAAGAGTAAGTTTTGTCATAGTTAGGGTACCTGCTTTTCAACAAGTTACCTCAGTGTCACTGACGAAAGACAGTGGATGCTGTTTGAAATGCTTTGAGTAACTATTTTGGGGCATTATTTTGACATAAATAATGTATGTATTGTAGTTTTGAGCACTGTAGGATTTAAAATCTGTTCAGGCATTTGTAATATATCCTGTGCAATCATATCAACAGGTTGACAGATACACCAGTCATTATTGCAATGTTGTATGTACATGTACATGCTTCTGTTGTTGAGATTTTTTGGCGGGAGGGGGGGTACAACATTCACCAAAGTAAAAGTTGATGATCTGTGCTTTTTAGTCTTACCCTCGCATGAAGGGATCATTAGAAGATTAAATGGGTTGTGATTAAGTGTACATACATTTACTACACCTTCAAGGTATATATGTAAATGTGAAATGTGCCACAATTCATATTAATATTCAATGTCATCAGGACATGCATAGAATAAGGTTTTATGAAAATCTTGAATAGATCATATTCTATCATAGATGATTCAAAATGTCTTAAAAGTATCTGTTGCTTGTCTAAGGTCTTGTTTGTAATGGGTATGAAGTATACTAATCTATCATTTTTCATTATGATGTGTATTTTCAACTTCAAGCCACTGTTGTAAATTTAGCTTTTACTAGAACTTGAATTTGAGTAGTATTGTACAATGTTGATATATGATTGTGCTGATATACTCTTTGTAAATGTGCAGTTTGATTTGATGGTATCAGAGGCAACTGAATACAGCACGCCAAGGTAGAAAATATGTATGGAATATGATGAAGACTGGATATTTCTCGTAAAACCTCTTTTCTTGATTTTCCTTGGAAAAGAAAGCATAAGATTACAACATTCCAAGCTGTGATATATTTCCTGAAAAGGACTGTTTCAAAGAAGTACAGACACCTAGTCTGTATTGTACATGTCTTCACAAGCAATAAATATCTGCACAGTTCGTTGACATGTTGTATTTTGTTTTGTTTTTTCTGCTTCTGACTTTGAAATGATTAGGTCATACATTTAACTCAGATCTTGGCAATGTGATAATTGAAATATACTGTGGAAAAATGATTCACAATGGTACGTAGATGGCAATTTCTGTACAACAAACATTTGTAATTGCATTTACCTTTCCAATACGTGGCAAAAAAAAATTACCACTTTCCAGTTTAGCTCACTGAAAAGGTATTCTTCCAATAGTTGTAACAGAGAAGACAGATGCTATGTACAGTATTTACACATCCATTGTACTGGGAAATTCCCCCTGGCTCTTTCTGACAAGCACAATAAACACATGGCTTAACGTCCCATCCTATGAACTCTGCTTCTTAGTTCAGAGGCAGGGCCGCTTACCACTGGACCACACATGCTACATCAAAGGCCCATACTATTTGTAAAGATGATTTTCTGAGTATTTGACAATGTGTGCAAATGTTCTGCCATTGTACATGTATGTCCCTTATAATCACAATACATATACAGAAAGTGAAGATTCTGTCTGTCAAGTTTTACTGGTGATATGATCATCTTTAACACTGAAGTCAGAAAGCACACCACTCAATCTTCTTTCTTTCAATTTTTTTGTAATTCACGCTAAACCCTTCTTTGTGTACGTTTTGTAATTTCTGTGGGAACAAGTTTATTTACAGGATTCCCCATCACTAAAACCAACACATAGCTTAAGGTACTTTAGTATTCAAAGTAAAAGTAAAGAGATGGAATGTTTCATCATGAAGTGAAAGTTCAGGATATTTCAGGTGACCTTGGGCATCCGAACAAGGTCAAGTTTCTCCAAGATGCACAACCACGGGAGCATCGTCATCTTGCTCGGCGTCAAAGTCCCAGCGGAAGGTCTTGGTCAGGTGATCCTTGAACTGGCACCCGCGCTTCTTCAGCTGACGACTCGCGGCTTCACAATTGGCCAAGTTGTAGAAGAAGACCTATTGATGGCAAAAAGAATTTTTGGTAAATATCCTAAAACAGTAAAAGCTTTAACTAAAGCCATTTAATTGCACACCCCATTTGCCAGCGAATTTCGTGCAATTATCTGGGTGGTGCAACAATGCAAAGTTATCCAGCTGGACCCTGCCGGTTGGGGATTCCGTACAATTCACAGAAGTGTGCGGTTATCTGTTGTGCAATTAACTGGATTCTAATCTAATGTAATCTAATAGTACAAACCATTTTGAGAAACATGATGGTAAGCCTTTTTTAAAGACAAATGATACAAATACTGGAAGATCTGCTGCAGTACCAAGGTCACACACCAGGGGACCCCCAAAATTGACCTTGACCTAAATATCATTACCATCCCTCCAGAGTTTATACTGACCACAAATGTCCAGATACACACACACACACATACAGGCCAAAAACAACACCTTAATTTTTCCTGGAGGTAAAAAGTACCTGCCGTACCTGCAGTGTAGTTGTGAGAAAGTTGTGGCTGGACACAATGTCCACAAAGAAGTCCTCAGGAATCTCCCTGAGTTGGAAGTGCATGGTGCTGATGAAGGCGCTGTACAGGCCCTCGTGTCTGCCCAGGGCCTCGTCACACAGGCACAGCAGGTGGACCAGCTTCTTCCAGTGCTCAAACGCATCAAACACCTGGCCTACCTGTAAAACAGGTGGAACCAAAACATCATGATCTTGGGGTTAAAATTGTTGGCCTGAATATGGGTTTTAGGGTGCCTTTACTTTAGACAAACTCATTTTCCCAGACAATGAACACTGTATAGAATACAATGCATTGAAATGTGTGTTTTGGGGCCAGGGTATGACATACACAAGATACAAGTCATACAACACAGTGTATTCCAAATCACCCGAGGTATCAGCCTGTCCTTGAACACAGAATTGTAACATCAATTATTCTAAAGGCTAAATCTGGTATTTGAATCTTTGACAGTGGTTCATTCAGTTTAAGGGAAGTGCACTGGAAGCTGGTGCAATATTGTAAAATATGGACTGGTCCAGAATGCCCATATCTATATCTATATGTATATATTGATCATGGAATTGAAATTTTCCTGCCAAATGTAATAAAATATATGTCAAAGTGAAACGGCATCAGGTATCAGGTGTACTATATGTTGAGGCTAACAGAAGGGGTTCCTACATTCAATGCACCAACACAAATACTCACCATGAAGCAAACAAAGGCAAACTGTAACTCCCCCAGTAGATCCATGTGGTTCCCTGCATAGTGTGTACTGAGAAGTTCCTCCAGCATGAAGCTCTTGTCCATACTGTACTTGGTGATGTCAGCGGGAGTCGCGCCCTCTGGGTATGCTCTCGTGGGCAGCGTCACGAACCTGATCTCTGTTCCCGCGACCGCGACCATCTTGGGCAGTCGTCCTTCCGCCTCTTTCATCGATGTGGGCAATTCGCCGACCGTGTAGCTGACTTTTTCATCACCGTCTCTCACAAGTTCGGTTGCGGAGGATATCCTTCCGGACGCGGGCTCAAGCCTGTTCATGAGACTCTCCGTGATGTGATTGGTCAGGGACTTCCACTTCTTGTAGTTGTCGTAAGGGTACGGCCCGAGGAATCTGTCAAGCTCCTTTAAGCTGGATTCAAAGTTGGCGAGTTCTTCTCCTTCTATTACATCTTCACTGATGGCTTCTAGCCGTTTGTCCCACCTCCTGTGAAGAAAGGAACATTTCGGGTAAATATCAGCTATGTAAGTTTAAGCTGTAAGAGGCTACAAGCATTCGTCCAAAGTGCTCTACTGAGTCCAGTAATAATCTGCTTGCTGTCATTGGTATTTTCAACGTCATATGTCAATAACATCATCATCATCATCATCATCAAATTCATCAGCTGACGTGCAATTTGCCAGGTGTATCATTATGCAGTTCGTCAAGTGGAAGTACCAGTGGGTTTGGCGGGTCTGATTAGAATATTTTCATCACAGAGATGTTTAATGGAAAAGTACAAATTAAATGGAGGCCCCATGTTTGAGGAGAGCCACAGCTTAAGCTTGAGCCCTTTAAGTTTAAAGAACCCTCAACATTTCAAAGAGAATAGTGGAGTCGATCAAAACCATTCTGGCTAAACGGGGTGAGGAATTTCCGAACAACGTTTTCCTATTGAGTCAGTTGAGCTTGCCTAAGCTTGATGTTTCTGACTTAGGGAGAAGAGATGCTGCCACAGTATAGTGAGCGATAGTTTGAACATTACCCAGAAGTGGTCGATGTGGTCTTGCCCTGAGCAAATTCATTCAGAAGATGTAGCTCCATACTTACCTCACAAGGACTTCTTTACTGTGGAAGTAGTGAAAGAAGCCCAGTTTAGGAGCTGCCTCCTTGTGTTTCTTGTTGACAGAGTTGTAGGAGACAAAATGAACCCCTTCTGGAATCATCTTCACTCCCTTGAACTTTTCACCAACCTGTTGGAGAGAAAGGAACAAAATTTGTCACATGTATTTAGAAAGTATTAGTGAAGTTTTATTCTAAATACGAATTACCAAATACTTACAAGTTCGGATTGCATTCCACAGCAATAGTGCGCAAGTAAATCAATGTGTTATTAATTTTTATCATACATGTTTACAAGAACACACCTGTTTAAGCAATATTTTAACATCATGCACAGTTCTTATCAGTGCAGTTGAGAATAGGGGGCACCCATTGTATCTCTACACTGTGATTTGGACCTTACAGTGTGTTTCAACCAGTGTAGTGATGTTCAAACTGTCACTATAGATCTACTTAGAGCAGATGGCAAGGGATGTCCCAGTAGCTCAACTCCAGTTCAATCCTGGGTAGGGCATCTAAGTTGGGGCTGCACCCATCTTTTGGAGGGGATGCAAAATTAGGGTCCCGTGTTTGAGGAGGTTTGGTTTGGTTATACAGATCTCCATTAGTGACTGATATGTCACTATTCTTCCTGGAGTCCGTGTGATTTGTAGAGAATCACCAATTCTAGACAGAAGGATTTTGCACCATCTCACACCACACCATCGCACGTGTGGGGGTTCTTTAACGTGCCCGGGGTATGGCTCTCCCCAGACACAGGGCCTCCATTTTACATCCCGAGGGACAACCCTAGCTGAAGCTAAGTACTCATTTTCACCTGAGTAAAGTAAGGAAACTCCTGTAAAGTGCCTTTCCCAACTTGACCCAAGGGCACAAGATTGGTAGCAAGGCAGTCGGATTCGAACCCGAGACCTCTCGGTCCCGAGCCGAACACACTGCCACTGCGCTACGCGGTCCCACACTTGTGCCTTGAGCATGTTAAAGTGCTAGCAACCCCTCTATGTAAATACATCCATTGCTACTGTAACACTTACAGCAAGGACACTTAAGGCGCTACAAGGGTATGAACGAATGATGGGCAGACTTGGAATGCAGTGCTTCGTATCGCACTGCACAGCAACAGCATGTTTGGCTCAGGACCGATAGGTCTCAAGTTCGAATCCTGCTGTGCCACCGATCTTGTGCCCTTGGGAAAGCCACTTTACATGGCTTTCCTCACTTTACTCAGGCAAAAATAAGTCCTTGCTTTGGTTGGGGCCCGATCTTGGCTACTAGTAGTAGGATGTTAACGGGAGGTGCCCCAACACGGTACGCTTTTTCTTGCGCTCAAACTCATGGCGCTCCATCGCTAGTTGCCTGAGAGTGGTCAAAGTTTGATGACTGAATTTTTTACACATAGATTTGAACAACATACTTGAATAAGAAATGCATTCATGTGGTTCATGAACCTTTCGCGCTGCGTGTTACAAGCGGCAAACACTGTGAAACAATTTCGTGTATGTAACCTTCCAATTTTGTGCTACGCTGGACAGTGTGCCTAACTCGGTACGCTTTTTTACATTTTGCTCTCTTCAGAAGTAAGTGGTAAATTTAAGTACACAGAAAAAAATTAATAGTATGATATTTTAGATTACTTTTAACAGTAAAATCGTGACTGTATGTACTTTCTGTCTCATATGAGGAAGGCTATACCTAGAACAATCCAGCTGATGTTTTTACGGGCAATGGGCTGAATGCACTGATTGTGAACTGCCCGACTAAAAAAACCATTACGAAAAAACGACACCGCCAACATCAACAAAACTCTGTGTGATTATATTAAAATATCATATACATCTCTCTATCAAGTCTTATTTTCATAGACAGCACGAATCATTTGTTACAGTCAAATAAATCTTTGGATCGTTCTCTTGTCTGCCACCTTCACGGCCACACTCCCTTGGGAGTACATTGGTGGCAATGTTTATGTCGCTTCCTTTTGGTTGCTTTTCTACTCAACAAACATTTGAAGACCCATATCCATAGTGTTTTATGGAGCTTTATTTATGTGTATCATGGCAGTTGTGTGACTGCTTGGACGAGTTCGTATAGTTAGCGACACGAGCCGCCGATACGCCAGAGGCCGGTGACCGCAGTGATTCAGCACTGTCAACATTACTGTTAGAATTCTGTTTTTAAAAAACATGAAGTAAATATGTTAAAGTATACTTGGAATGCAAATTAAAGCTGTGTGCATGGACTTGGTTTATTTACCTTTATAATCAGCATAGTCAGTGGCAACAAACACGGTGTACTTATGGATAATAAGATCAGCAAAAAATCCGTACCGTCTTAGGATGGGAACCGTCTTAGGGCGGCCCCCGTTAAATTGAAG
Source organism: Branchiostoma floridae x Branchiostoma belcheri (assembly GCA_019207045.1). NCBI lineage: Eukaryota > Metazoa > Chordata > Leptocardii > Amphioxiformes > Branchiostomatidae > Branchiostoma > Branchiostoma floridae x Branchiostoma belcheri. Next base: position 29,395,117 of record CM033023.1, on the reverse strand, counting down.
TCCTGTGTTTGAGGACACCATTCGAAACAGAGTATGGGCTTGCCCCGGTGTGCGATGGTGCAAACCATACAGCCGGTATGAAGGCTTCTGTACAGAGTCTTTAACATGTGAAAGAAGTGTAACAAACCTGCCATGAGTTGTAGTCTATGCCAAACTCTGTTCCAACAGGTACATCCAGGAGTATGAAGAAAGCTCCATCTTCAAACAGCTGGAGAGCAGTTTCCTGGTTCATCTCCATCTGCATGAAGAAAATAAAAAGTCTATAATTAGAACTGACCAACTGACTCATAATTGTATCTGGCCAAATTGGTAAATTATTGCTTTCATCAAAGCTCCTTGATTGGTGGTTTCCAAAATGTTATTCTGAGTCCCCCTCCCCATGTCAACACATGTCTACTTGTAGTACTGACTTCTTCTAGTGTTATCAGCCACACTATTCATAAAAATTCAAGCAACATACATACATACATACCTTACTTCTTCTGCAATATGATATCAAGAACCATAAGTGTCCTTCTTGTGAATATACTCTTTGTAAAAACGTCCAAAGCAACCTCCTTGTCCAAGGCTTTTCTATTTGGAAAGGTTGACCCTACGTTGACCCAACGTTGGGTGATACCAAATTTTACAGGGTCCACAGACCTAATATTACCTCTAAAATCATATAATAGTGAAAATTGTACACATTTTCGATCACTTTAATTGAATTAAAATTTTATTAGTAGACTGTTTAGTAATATATTGTACTTCTATGAAAAAAAATAAGGAGATATTCAGTTTTTTAAAACCATTTCTCCCCTAAATGTGTAATGGCATAGACTAGTCCGAGGCAACATGGCGTCGGATGTCCGAGTTAGTGTGGAAGCCTTGCAGGAAAACCAAGTTCAGGAGGTTTCTCTCGATGGACAGGAGACATATGTACAGTGAGTATACTCTGTTAGGTGTTCAAGAAGTAAATGAGCTATTTTTTGTCATAATTGGATTGTTAGTTTATTGGAAAAAGCAACGATGTAATATGCCTCACTGATGTTGCCTGGATCAAGGACGTTACATCAACTGGATAGGCTTTGTTGTCTCGTAAAATAATGAAAATACGGTTTATTCATTTGCGATGATACCAAGCTTAAGAATTTTAGCATAGAAGAATTGTTGTTGCACTTACGTCATTGTATGATTACCTGTGACCCGCCCTGAGGTGTATACTGTGCCATAATTTGTCCACCGAACGAACGACCGAGTGTGGCGAGGTCGTTTATGAAGTGATCCTTTTTCCTGTGTATCGCGTCTGTATTCGTTCTGGTGCCTAGTCGAACGAAGAAAACTTTTCAACACCTAGAAAACTTTTTAACACCTTGCTGAAATTCCATATGTTATGGCGTCATAATAATAATATCGGGTGTATTTGCAGCCAGTGCCACAGGCGGGTACCCAATGTGTAGGGTAATGAGGCTGTTTAACGTGTTCGAGGCACCATAACTAATATAAAATGGAGCGTTCTGATTGGTTGGCGTTGTCTTGCTATATGATAATTACATTTTGATAACTGAAGATGAGTTTGCCATGATGACCATCTCTGTTTCAGACCACTGTCTATGTCGGAGAATCTGGCCAAGTTGGCCCACAGGATCGACTTCTCCCAGGAGGACTCAGATGGAGAGGTCCAGCTGGAGCCAGGAGAGGAGGAGGAGGAAGAGGAGGAGGAGAGGAAGAAACAAGAAGCTCACTGGCCATGGGAGTCTATCAGGGATAAGCTCAGGTGTGTCAGTGTTCTAGCTACTGGCCATGGGAGTCTATCAGGGATAAGCTTAGGTGTGTCAGTGTTCTAGCTACTGGCCATGGGAGTCTATCAGGGATAAGCTCAGGTGTGTCAGTGTTCTAGCTACTGGCCATGGGAGTCTATCAGGGATAAGCTCAGGTGTGTCAGTGTTCTAGCTACTGGCCATGGGAGTCTATCAGGGATAAGCTCACGTGTGTCAGTGTTCTAGCTACTGGCCATGGGAGTCTATCAGGGATAAGCTCAGGTACATGTCAGTGTTCTAGCTACTGGCCATGGGAGTCTATCAGGGATAAACTCAGGTGTGTCAGTGTTCTAGCTACTGGCCATGGGAGTCTATCAGGGATAAGCTCAGGTGTGTCAGTGTTCTAGCTACTGGCCATGGGAGTCTATCAGGGATAAGCTCAGGTCTGTTGGAAATATCTTTTGCCATACCAATGTAATGGACCAATCCTGAAGCCCCGACCCCTGTCCAATCATGGTTCTATTTCAATCACCTCTGTCAGAAACAACGCTAATAGGATGAAACAAACTGTTGCTCTGTTTGGTGGATACGTGTACTAGCAGTACTGACTGACTTTTATTAGCCTTTTAGCCCTGAAATCCTCTCAAAACAGGATGAAAATATTGTGTTGCCTTCCTTGTTGAGGTTTCAAAATAGAATGGGGGGGGGGGGGCTTTTTATTCTATATGGCTGTTGACAGGATTGGTCCGACTGGGACAGAAAAAAATTAAAACTTTCAAATCTGAAGACAGCCCTACAACTAGTACAAGGAAGTGAAGTAGTGTTTTTGGTTTGTCTCTCTATGTGTTCTTATGTCTTCGTCATCGATGTGCCTTTGTATGTTTGTTTCCGTGACTCCCAGTATGCACGATGCAGCATTACCAATACCACACATGTACATACTCAGTAGTGCTGCTGTTTTGGTTGTGGGACTGGATGTGTCAAATTTATGGATCACAAAGCAAACTATGGGTAAAGAGTTGAAGTCTGCCATCAATGATTGCCTCTTTGACTAATTCCTGACATTGTTCCTTCCACAGGACATCCCTAGTGGAGACCAATGTACTTCTAGATGTCCTGAAAATAGCCAAGGACAAGAAGTACATGGTGTTAGACCCAGTGTCACAGGAGCCTCAGCCTTCCAAACCAGTCCTGCAGTATGTGGCCAAGAAAGAGGTAGAATTTGATACTTACCGGTAACTTTTACTCTCTGTAAGCTCAGTTCAATCTGCTATGTATTGTCATAATATAACATTAAGATCTTAAACATAAAAGGGGGTAATACAATTCAAAAGTTGACAAATATACAATTTTTCTAAAAACATATACCGGCCCCAAAGACATGGTCTCACTTGTTTTACCATTCAAAACTAAGTACAATTTTACCAGTTCTCTTCATAAAGTTACAGGTGAACAACATGTGTAGCTCTTACATTCTTTAAAAGACTACTCTATTAGCTGTGTAAGAATGCCTCCTATCAATTGCAAAAGGAACTGCAAGAGCAATAACCCTTGATTCCCACCATTTCCCAGAGCCTATCAGGGGCTGCGGATATCCTACAGAAAGGGGCGGATCGTCTGGCCAAGTCTCAGGCAGAGTTCAGCAGTGGCAGCCGTGGACAGGGGGACTTCCACAGGGAGCTCCTAAAACTCAGGCAGTACTGGAGGCTGCGCAGGGCAGGCAATAACATTCTTGGGGACCTCAGCTTCAAATCTGGTTAGTAGTACATTATAGTAGTATAGTATACTTAATGGTGGTGTTCTGTCAATTTGTTTATTCATAACACCCTCCAGTTTAATTCTGGAGCTCCAGTTTTATTCTGGAGTTCCAGTTTTATTCTGGAGTGACCTCCCATATCTGTCACCTTCCACCAAGATGGGCTGATATTGTAAGCTGTAAGTAGTTCCCACAATTTATGCATACATGTAACTTTGACCGGTGAGGTGAGATGTAACTTTGAACAACGGTTTAAAGGTCTGCTACGCAGTTTTTTGCGCTTCGAACTGAAAACAAAAAATCCATTTTCCGCCCATTTCTTTATATAGTTAGTTGAATCAAGCCTACCACGTTACGGAACACTATTCAAGGTATGTCGGGAGTCGATATTTTCGCCGTGCGAGCGCGTTTGAAAACCTGTGAATCTGCACACCCGCGCTGGGTTTCAGCCATTTTGTTTCTTCCGAACGAACCGTTGATGATTGATTCTTGTTCGAATTCTCACCGGTGCCTAACTAGGGAGGTCAGAAAGTTACAGCGCGCGTAGGACGAAATGTTTGTAGGCTAATTCTATACGTTGCAAATGTGAAATAATGACACAAAAAGTGTCAAAAAGTGTCAAAAAGTAGTAGTAAATCAGAGATTTCTTAGTTCTAGAATATTTCAAATTTGAGCGCAAAAAACTGTGTAGCAGACCTTTAAAGTTTCCAGAGTTATGTTAGTTCAGAGAGTGTTAGTGCAATGCCCAGAAGTGGTCAATGTGGCATTGAAATTAGCTAACTCATTTAGATTTTATTAAATGCTGTCTGTCCTTGTAGCTGGTTCCCACTACTGGCACTCCGGAGTGTTTGAAGTTGTGAAGACAACAGAGGAAGGGATGGCACCAGGGAGCAGTCCGCTGGAAGTTCGCATCCCGAGTGATCTGGAGGGCAACGCCTACATACAGGTGGTCATAGAGGACCAGCTAGGTCAGTGCAAATGGAGTTACTACATCAGGCCTAGGGCTCAAAATACTTTTTTTCTACATACCTGAACAGGTGCAGGTAACATTGGAAATTACATGCACTTGACAAATTTTACCTGCACCACTCTGAATTTAGGAAGTATTGATCCTATAATCTGTTCAGAAACCATTGCTATTATTTCTTTTTATTATTTTATACTTCATAAGTGGTGACAGTCAGTGCAACTAGTAAAAATCCACAATACACCTACATCATACTACATGTACATATAAAACCAGTACATGGACCAGTGAAGGTGCACTAAACTGCAAATGCAGGTGGTATTTTGAGCCCTGTACATTATATAAGAAAAGTTGCCTTTACATCTGTAACAGATGCTTAGGGGTGGCACCCATCTCCATTTCTGTAGCCCTTGGGCCACACATTTGGGCAAGCCACTATAGCAGGTGGCTAGTTCACTGGTAGTGATGTGTTTCAATCCCATGCTCTTCCTCATTAGTGCCGAGTGCTAAGCATAGAAAGTAGCATGTACCAATTTTTAAGTCTTTTTTTATGACTCAGCCAGAGATCGATCTCACAAGTATTGTTGGAGGGACATTGTTTTAGAATCATTATTATGGAAATTTTTTATGGGTCAACAATTTAAGGCAAACAACTGAGGATTATAAACTCTCCCAGACCTCCCACGCAAAGATCATTCAGTTCAGAAGTAAAATAACTCTATATGGGAGGATATCTTCTTAATTACACAAACAACTGAGTTCTGTTTAAATTGGCATCTCAAACTTTGATGAATTTGAGGAAAAGACATTTTTTCATAGACCTCAGGCATGTATTTGCAATACTTTGTATTTCTTACTCTTCTGTCATAAGCAATAGGGAAAGTTGGTATTTTGGGGTATGAAAAAACAGCCATCTTCACACCTTTTTTAATAAAAATGACTAATCTTTACAGAAATAGACAAAGTTTAGTATACATGTAAATGATGTAATTGAACCGATTGTAAAAAACAGTTCGTGTTTGTAACATTTCTTTTTCCTCTCCTTTACATATATTTGCAGAAACCATTATTGCAGTGAAGGCAGCCTTGTTGCCCAACAGTCGCAGGGAAGCTGCCCCCGGTGAGCCACCGTGGAACGTCAAACTGGAGGCCGCACAGAACGTCTTATTCTGCAAGGAGCTGTTCGCACAGGTCTGAGATCTATCTTTCTCTATCTTTCGAATTCCCTTGGTTGGAAGAGTTTTGTTGTTAGGGTACCATCCATTGTAACATGTGTGTAGTAATCAGGGCTCTAGCCAGTGTCCGTTTTTCTGTCAATTGACGGAAATTTGCTGCGTGGGATGGAAAAATTTTAAAACCAATCCGTCAACTTTGACGGACAAAAATCTGATACAAGCTCCTTGGTGGAAGCTACAGGCTGCCTGGGGACGCCGTCCACACTGTTTGTTTTGCTATTGTTATGATTGTTGACAATGTGTGTCGGCATCCTTTTGCATACGATAATCTCATTAAAACCCGTTTTTCAAGGTCTCAGTTCAGTCTCTCTAACTCCTGGAATAGCGTTTTCGCGACAATGGGAATTGGCTGACGGAATAAAATTTCGAGCTGGCTAGAGCCCTGGTAGTAATAGTATGTGGCCTCATGTTGGCATAATGCTCTACCTTATCGTATAAAAGACCTAGCCTGTAAAATGCCCAACGAAGAGGTCATGGTGGTCGACAACAAACTTAAGGTTTTTGTCTCAAATTCAAAGTAATCGCATCTTTTTTTTATGGTTCTCCTGTCGGTTCGACAGATGAGCAGGCAGACAGGCATTTGCCTGACCTGCACATGACTTTTTATGGTGAAGGAGGGGTGTGCAATTCCTTCTCCACCCTCTCGTCTACTGGATCACTAAGTCTCACAGGGACAGAACTGTATGACACGTCGTGTGAGACGGCTTCAGCAGATGCAGTTTTATTGTTTTTTTGTTCGGAGTATCCGTCTCGTAGTATCGCGTCAATCGCGTTTACACCTGGCAACACAAGATTATTAAGTAGATAGCTACACACACAGACGATTGGTGCTCACAATTTACATGGCTTTTGATTGGCCTTTTTGCATAATTTGCAATTTGCAAGTTACAAAATGTAAACACATTTATCACTCCTTTTGCACAAGAAATAAACACCTGCGTATAATGCATGGGAAATGAAGGAAAGTTATTCATGGTCTCTGCTGTATGGATGCATTTCTGGAATGTTTCTACTGTTCATCAGACTGCAACGTCTGAAAATGTGCAATGATTTATAGTGATTGTCATATCATTTTGAAAACACAGGTGCGTAATTCACCCCAGGTGGATTTCTGCAAAATGTCAGCTTATGTTTTTGTTTGATACATTAGTTCAAAACATGAAATTCTATGCATACATTAGGGCATTTATGTAACTAAATGTCAAATTACATGGCACATCTACGGTTTACTAATACAGCACAAGAAAGTGACCACTAATTCAAAACAGAGAATCAAAACTTACATTTAGCATCAAAACAAAATGTATAAACAAATACAGGTATAAACTTCTTACCCAGAATGTCCATGCAGTCTTGACAACTTATCCGGAATTGTCACTAAGTAAGGGAATTGCAGTGTTTGCTGCTTTCTAGTCGATGTCAGATCTTCTTTGTCTTGCCAAACTCAATTGTTCCACCCTCACCTCATGTGTACTTTTGTCGGAAAGCATCACATAGACATTAACGTTTTTCGGACATTGAGGTAACTGATTCTAAAACCTCTCCATCGTTCTGTCCTGTTTCGATTTGCAGTTTTATATCATTTTCTGTGGCAGGAAATGTCACACGGGTGTGGTCAGAGTCATCTCCAGTGTTTTCTGTACCAGGGAGTGTCACACAGGTGTGGTCAGAGTCATCTCCAGTGTTTTCTGTACCAGGGAGAGTCACACAGGTGTGGTCAGAGTCATCTCCAGTGTTTTCTGTACCAGGGAGTGTCACACAGGAGTGGTCAGAGTCATCTCCAGTGTTTTCTGTACCAGGGAGTGTCACACAGGAGTGGTCAGAGTCATCTCCAGTGTTTTCTGTACCAGGGAGTGTCACACAGGTGTGGTCAGAGTCATCTCCAGTGTTTTCCGTACCAGGGAGAGTCACATAGGAGTGGTCAGAGTCATCTCCAGTGTTTTCTGTACCAGGGAGCGTCACACAGGTGTGGTCAGAGTCATCTCCAGTGTTTTCTGTACCAGGGAGTGTCACACAGGAGTGGTCAGAGTCATCTCCAGTGTTTTCTGTACCAGGGAGCGTCACACAGGTGTGGTCAGAGTCATCTCCAGTGTTTTCTGTACCAGGGAGAGTCACACAGGTGTGGTCAGAGTCATCTCCAGTGTTTTCTGTACCAGGGAGAGTCACACAGGTGTGGTCAGAGTCATCTCCAGTGTTTTCTGTACCAGGGAGCGTCACACAGGTGTGGTCAGAGTCATCTCCAGTGTTTTCTGTACCAGGGAGTGTCACGCAGGTGTGGTCAGAGTCATCTCCAGTGTTTTCTGTACCAGGGAGCGTCACACAGGTGTGGTCAGAGTCATCTCCAGTGTTTTCTGTACCAGGGAGCGTCACACAGGTGTGGTCAGAGTCATCTCCAGTGTTTTCTGTACCAGGGAGAGTCACATAGGAGTGGTCAGAGTCATCTCCAGTGTTTTCTGTACCAGGGAGCGTCACACAGGTGTGGTCAGAGTCATCTCCAGTGTTTTCTGTACCAGGGAGAGTCACACAGGTGTGGTCAGAGTCATCTCCAGTGTTTTCTGTACCAGGGAGAGTCACACAGGTGTGGTCAGAGTCATCTCCAGTGTTTTCTGTACCAGGGAGAGTCACACAGGTGTGGTCAGAGTCATCTCCAGTGTTTTCTGTACCAGGGAGAGTCACACAGGTGTGGTCAGAGTCATCTCCAGTGTTTTCTGTACCAGGGAGAGTCACATAGGAGTGGTCAGAGTCATCTCCAGTGTTTTCTGTACCAGGGAGAGTCACATAGGAGTGGTCAGAGTCATCTCCAGTGTTTTCTGTACCAGGGAGAGTCACATAGGAGTGGTCAGAGTCATCTCCAGTGTTTTCTGTACCAGGGAGCGTCACACAGGTGTGGTCAGAGTCATCTCCAGTGTTTTCTGTACCAGGGAGAGTCACACAGGTGTGGTCAGAGTCATCTCCAGTGTTTTCTGTACCAGGGAGTGTCACGCAGGTGTGGTCAGAGTCATCTCCAGTGTTTTCTGTACCAGGGAGCGTCACACAGGTGTGGTCAGAGTCATCTCCAGTGTTTTCTGTACCAGGGAGAGTCACATAGGAGTGGTCAGAGTCATCTCCAGTGTTTTCTGTACCAGGGAGAGTCACATAGGAGTGGTCAGAGTCATCTCCAGTGTTTTCTGTACCAGGGAGCGTCACACAGGTGTGGTCAGAGTCATCTCCAGTATTTTCTGTACCAGGGAGTGTCACACAGGAGTGGTCAGAGTCATCTCCAGTGTTTTTTATACCAGGGAGAGTCACACAGGTGTGGTCAGAGTCATCTCCAGTGTTTTCTGTACCAGGGAGTGTCACATAGGTGTGGTCAGAGTCATCTCCAGTGTTTTTTGTACCAGGGAGCGTCACACAGGTGTGGTCAGAGTCATCTCCAGTGTTTTCTGTACCAGGGAGTGTCACATAGGTGTGTTCAGAGTCATCTCCAGTGTTTTCTGTACCAGGGAGTGTCACATATTCATTCTCTTCAGTATCACTTAGAGAAGTGGAGACAGGATTTTTGTCTCCAGCTTTGCTCCCCACTTCTCCATGTCCTGTCTCTCGTCTTACTGATCTGTCCCCGGGTAACGACATGTAGTCGTGATCTGTGTCACTGTCGCTATCAGTTCTTATGGCAGTGTCTGAAGCGTCGGCATTCTTGTCATTGTCATAGTGCCCAGCTGTCTGTTCCTTGTCATGGGCTGCACCACTGGCCGAGGTCGCTGTAGCATTCCTGTTGGGGTTTGGTCTCTCGCCTCTTCTTTGGTTGTCGTAGTGTCTACTCGCTTGTGCCTCAGTATGAAGAGCAACAAGGCTTGAAACTGCCCTGTTGTTTGTCACTGCTCTTGTTTTGGCCAACCCCCCCTTGTTTTGATTACGTCTGGTGCTGTTGGCTCTAGCGGCGGACAATGCCTGCCCTTGTCTCCATCTTGTATCAGTACTAGTACTGGCTCGCTTTCTTTGAGCTGTTTTTTGTGAGTGCTTACTCACAGTATTGTCATCAGGGAACTGGTCATCATTCTCATAGTGATGACCACCGGTGGCTCCTTCAGTGTCCGAAAACTGGTCATCGTTCTCATAGTGACCACCTTTGGCTCCGCCAGTGTCCGAAAACTGGTCATCGTTTTCGTAGTGACCACCGATGGCTCCACCAGTGTCCGAAAACTGGTCATCATTCTCGTAGTGACCATCTTTGGGTCCACCAGTGTCCGAAAACTGGTCATCATTCTCATAGTGACCACCTTTGGCTCCTTCAGTGTCTGAAAACTGGTCATCGTTCTCATAGTGACCACCTTTGGGTCCACCAGTGTCTGAAAACTGGTCATCGTTTTCGTAGTGACCACCTGTGGCTCTTTCAGTGTCCGAAAACTGGTCATCATTCTCGTATTGTCTGTCTCTGGTCTCATTCGTGTCAGAAAACTGGTCATCGTTTTTGTAGTGACCGCCTTGGTTATCATCCATGTTGGATGACAGGTCATCATTACCATAGTGTCCATCTCCAGTGTCCCTTTGATGTACGTTGGCCCTGTCCGCCTGACGTGCTTTATACCGGCTCACACAAGCAGCGATCATGCCGAGGATAATGGTACATCCACAGAAAGATCCCAGGCCTACAAAGATTGCTTGAGCAGGAGACAGTTCAAAGCCCGGATGATCTGCAGCCTTCCTTCTGACATCTTTATCCCCTGCTGGCGGTATGACGGCCCTGACTGTTGTCAGTAGCTCCAAGCTGTATGTCGTATTAAATCTATTTGTGTTACTACTGACGGCCATTACGGCGGATACGCTTGCATTGTCGATATGGTCAGTGGTACTACTGACGGTCAGTACAGCCGACATGCTTGCATTGTCTGTGTGGTCAGCCGTCACCTGACATGTGTACGTGCCCTCTGTGTTGTTACCAACGACGGGGATGTTCAACACGGAGTAGCACATTCTCCTTGTTTCCCATGTAATGATGGGCGAGCCTTTGCAAGACAAGTTGCTCCTTCGGGTGTAGTTCTTAGAGTACTCGTACCTAGGTGGTCTGTAGTCTCCACTTGGTGTGATCCACGTGAACGCCAGACCTTCCTGGCAGTCTGTCTGACAGGTGAAAGAAACGTTACCTGTTGCGGTCCCATTGTTTAAGGTAAGGGACACGCCAGGTGAGGTACACCTGAGATCCTGCCAATCAACATGCCTGATTCCCTTTGGAGTAGAACCGACTGTACACCCCATATGCCACCCCAGGCGTTTGTTTTGGAGAATCCATTTCTTTATTTCTCTCAGTTTGCAGTCGCACGGCTGCTGATCATCAGGCAAACTTAACACCGATATGTGGCGAAGTTCATCAACATCTATTATCGATGTGATAGGGTTACCAGTCAGGTATAGTTGAAGTATTACCGTCGACCTCAGCCCTTCTGAAATGCTAGAAATGCAGTTCCTATTTAGTTTCAGTTTTCGAAGTCGGACAATCCCGGCAAACGCTTTTCTGTCGATTTGTCGGATCTCGTTGTCATCCAAGTTTAAATTGGCGAGCTGGACGAGTCCCTTAAAAGCCTCTCGCTCCAGTTGCCTAATCTTGTTCCGATGAAGGTCCAGTAATGTCACAGACGGCAAATGTGCAAATGCTCCTGGTTGTAACGCCACCACTCCACTTTCCACGATCCTGAGACTCTCCAAAATCTCATGCCGGGGAAAATCCCCCACCTTGATGGTCTTGATATTCTGTTGGATTATCGACAGCAAATTCAGATTTGGTGGCAATGGCGCTGGGATGTTGTGGATATTGCAGCGCATATAACAAGTGAACGTTGCTTTGCGGGAATCGAGATCACCATCACAACAATCTAGGTTTGACCGAGCGGTTGTGCAACTTGTAGTATTCCACGTACCCACGAATAGCACCAAAGTGAACAAACTTTTAACGTTACACCTTGAAGTCGTCATTTTGGAGTTGTTTCAGTTTCTCGGGCTATACAATGTAACTAAGAAACTGAAATGTACATTGTCAAAAAATAGTCAAAGGCTGTCTTGCCTTTCCATTGTCCATTTGCCGAGGTTCATGTTTGTGCAGTCAATTGATTTTCTCTATGTCAGAGATGGTGTAATCAGAGGATATGGTTGAAAATCCACAATTTCGAACCAGCGATCTAAAATACCACCACCATCCTCCAGCAATTTTCCCACATCTTAGAAATCCACCTGCAGCTACGCAGTCAAGAAATATGCGGCCTTGCCTTTTTCATTAAATTTTACAGTAACGGTCTGCTGTACATCAGAGTGGGCAAAGTCTGTTACCCTGACAGACTTTGTTGTTTCAAGTCTGTGAAGTGGTATACCAATAACGTCCTTGGGCATACTATATAAAGATTTCAAAGACTGACCACCAGTGTCTGCAGCTTTGGCCTGGCCCTTTAGAGTTCCGCCACAGTCCTCCAGAACGCTTTTGTGTCCAGTTCTCTTGAAGTCAGAAATCTTTGTGATTGAGAGTACCTTTTCTGTGTTTTGAATATATTCCCTATTCATTATCATAATGATGGCTGAGAACATGAATAAAGCAATTCTACCAAGAACGTTATATAAATATACTGTATATGCATTTAAAGTCACAGGGATTTAATTCCGCGGTAGCGGGAAAATTGACTTTTCATGGTGGTTATAAGTTCGCGGTAGTGCCATAGACTGTAGTCTCATACTATAATGGAAAAATGTTCGCTGTGGTTTTAAGTGCTTAGTGACGTGGCCATGGCGAAAACTGTGACCATAAAACAACCGCGAACATTCCTGCATTTACATAACGTCCTTGGTTCTACGTCATCTAATTTCTATAGAACAGACAAATCAGCGGTTCAAGCTTTAAGGAATTAAATCTTTTGCGGCGTTCTAAACCTTTCATCTACAAAAGAATTCAGATAGGCATGTAGTCCTTCAACTCTGACCCAAGTATTTATGGTTAATCCATAACAAGTGTATACATCATGTATTTCAACACAGTTTATAAATGTCTAAAATAAATGTCAAAAGTTGTCAAAGCTATAAAATACATGCAGGCTAGTGCTGTTAATTGGTTCTACTTTTTATTATACTTGTAAAGAGTAAGTCAAGAAAATCGGGATCAAAAGTTGTTAACAACATCCCTGGTCAGGTTACCGGTAGTTGTCTCAACAGAAAGCTCAATTTACTTTTTTAGTAAGCAGATTTGTTGTCGGAATAGTCAATGCTGCATATCAAGAGTGACAAAATATAATGGACAGTGCTGATAGACCTACAATATACAAATATTAAACACCAAAAGGGGTAGTAAATAACTCTTATATCATTCATGCATCATTAATGTATATACATTAGTATTGAAGATAAAAGCGTATCTTTGATTCTGAAGCATAATGAATAAATTCCACTGGCGCAATCTGTTTGATCCTTTACAGTGTTATTTTTTGATAGAATGCACAATCATGATACAAATGGGTGTACAACATGGAGCGATTCCATGGTGGATGATAAATAACATTGCTCATGGTTTAACCATTTTTATACTTCACCCATACCACCACAGGTATGTGTTGAAACATATTGTATTTCCAGGCATTTCTTCTCTTTGCTATGCTAAATTTTCAAATCGATTCATCTTTGTCATTTTGGGGCAAATGACCTGAAATTTGGCAGAAGTAAAGTGGACCAATACCCCTGTGTTTTTTTTTTTCATTGTTTTCATATATCGCTTTAGACTGATCTACAAACTAACTTTCTTCCAACACAAAGGTACACACGGATCAGATTTTCAACAACCACTGTCGCCTTCTTCAGAAATAAATGAAAAAATAAGCATGTGTCCGAGGTGACTGTTCTGTCCACCTGTAGTCCCCTTGCTGATTCACTAGTAGTTTACAGTTTCCTACTAGCTGTCCAGAAAGGCGCCTGTGTTTCCATTACTGTAGCAGAAAGTGACTATGCACTGTTGCAAAATGCATGAGATCGCGTGGCGCAGTGGCAGCGTGTTTGCCTCGGGACCGAGAGGTCTCGAGAGGTCTTGAGTTCGAAGCCGGCTGTGTGTCACCAATGTTTAGTACTTGTGCCCTTGGGTTAACTCATAAGGTGAAAATGAGTACTTAGCTTCGGCTAGGGCCGTCCCTCGAATAGGACATAAAATGGAGGTCCCGTATCTGGGGAGAGCCATACCGAGTGGCGCCAAATGGCAGCACGCTCCAGACACTTGCGACAGTCGTTTTGAGGTCACCTGGGTGGCGCCGAATGGCAGCTCGCTCCAGACCCTTGCGATTTAGCCCTGCCTATTGTAAGCTCCTCGCAATTTGGGCCCTGGCTGCCAAGAGAGAGTAATCAGCCCACCAAATAACCAATAGAATATCAATATCACCACAGACACTCCATTGTTGTCCGAGCACGAAATTAAATCACATTAAGTTAGATGTGCTGTCTTGCAGTATATACATTGTATGTTTACATGTGAGTGTTGGCTTACAATGTTTTATAATGTTTTGTGCTGATGTTTTTCTAGCTGGCTCGGGAAGCTGTGCAGATGAAGTCCACTATCCCCCACCTTGTAGTGGGGAACCAGATCACTTCACAGGTTGGTGTTGTCTCTGTTATTAAAATACATTTCCAATGTAGAACACAAATTAACATGAAAAATAAGGAAATAAGCCCATCTGAAATGCACAGATTTTATTATACGACTCCATGTATGATCATGAGAAATTTTCTGAGACATTCATGCCAGGCCTAACCCTGGATTTAACCCGTATAACTCTAAGTCCCCTACGCCTTCACGTGGATTTGGATTGTTCTTACTATTAGTACTAAGTACATTTAGCTAGCACAACCCCTCATCCAGATCTGAAAAATACTGGTATTAACAAATTCTGAAGTGTAATTTTGAGGGGTGATTGTGATGTGACTCATTCTTTTTTTTTAGTATTATGATTATTATTTGACTGCATCACCATGTATGTGTTGGATTGTTTATGTCTTCAGTATTTACCAATTGTAACTATGTTTGCACAGATCTTTCCTGGAGTACAGCTGAGCATTGCTCTGTGCCACAACACTGTGGAGGAGGACTCAAAGGTTAGTTCCATAGATCAGAACTTTGCCTGGATTCTTATATATCCAAGGTAACAGTTACATAAGCAATTTTATGTCATACCTGTGACGCGAAAACGTTCGATACGGGTGTTCCGGACCGGGCCATAACTTCCGTATCGCACAGGTTCAAAAGGCGTATCACACAGGCTTCCTTCGAGTAAATCGACCCATTTTGAACGGGCCGAATACGGCACGGTTGGCAATTCGAATACCTGATTCGGTCCCAGCCCTCCCGCGGGTCGGATCGCCCTCCGGCCTTTGGCCGTCGAGCGATCCGACCCGCAGTCGGGCTGATACCTCGGGTGATACGGAATACACCGTGTTGTATTCTATATTTATCTTGTTGCTCGCAGGATGTCAAACCATTGCCCCCTGCCTACATGGTACTATAAAGCAATGACTGTTATTGATGATTTGGTGTTATGCCTTTTTTTTTACCTCCAAGAGGAATAGTTTTTATTCTGCATGGATCATGCGTGTGTGCCTGGGTGTTTGGTAGAATATTTCATGAACCTCTGGATGGATTGCAAATTTGCAATGATATTTAAAAGGTGGGTGGGTGTTGTTGACCCGTGTGTATGTGTGTGTGTTTGTGTGTGTGCATGAGTTGGTACTGCAGCAGACTGTGTGTGTGTGCATGCATGCATGCTTATGACAGAATATAGTGCATCTGACAGAATATACAAAATGTAGTATGGACCTTTGGGTAGAAAGTGGTGATGTTTGGTACATGGGTAGGTGTTGTTGACCTGACGGTCCTTCTTGATATTGGGCCTCCTGGAGGCCAACCGTCATACTGCAGAAGACTGCATGCGTGTGTATGCATGTCCGGCAGAATATCTTGGTTTGTATTGTATTTAAATGAGATGATCTCCCGCAAAGATGTGTGTGTGTTTGTGTGTGTGTGTGTGTGTGTGTGTGTGCGCGCATGTGTGTGCGCGTGTGTGAGTGCGCGTGTGTGAGTGCATGTCTGGTGGAACATACTTATTCAGAACCTCCGGTTTGTATTGTACTAGGATGATACGACCTCCCCCCAGAGATGTCAACACAACCACGTGTTGGAACACGCCCTGCACCAGATGCTACGGGAGGTCCACCGGAGTAACCTGAACCCCGCCCCGCCCCACCCGGTGACCGCGCCCTTCAGCAGCAGTAAGAAGCGGCGGGTGGCGGGTCCGCAGGGCCTGGACAGGAAACAGTGTACCCAGCTGCAGGAGACAGAGGGGCTGCTGGAGAGGCTGGAGAAACAGGCCAAGCACACCCTCCTCAGGGCCAGGTTAGTTTTCTTTATTCCCTCCAATGATTGTGAAAGACCATTTTTATCCCATACTATGCACTAAGGTGGGTACCGGTACAGAAAATTCAGGTCCAGGTCCGGTTCAGGTCCAGAGGATCCGGTCCAGATCCGTACCTGAACCTGTAGCTGATTCATTATGTGAAAACTTGTGAATGGACGATACTCAAAACAATGGTCCATTTTGCTACAGAAAAATCTGTTTTGTGGAGTATTCGACTCCCACTGGTGTTTTAAAAATCCTACAAGGTCAGCTACCTCTGTACAATTGACTGTAAAAGTTGGAAAAAATGACTATGGAGTCTACTCTGCTTTGCTTTTGTTATTTGCCAAGACCGGTAACCCCGAAAACGTGTGAATGCCTGGTCATATAATCAGTTCATTTTCCAATTGGTCCAACATCCGGTCCACCAAATATTTTCAGGTCCGATTTTTCTGGACCGGTCCAATGAGAAAAAAAAGGTTTTGTCATGCATCCTTGTATTAAGTAGAACTGTTGTTATGTATCAGTAAATGCCATGCTTTGTACCTTGTACAATTGTTATGCAACAAAGTTATATCATATTCATTCATTGCATACAAGATGGACCAAAATAATACCCAATTGTAGGGATTTGTAACCTCAGTTCAATGGTTGAAACTAAGGGGAAACACTGGAGAAACACACCCAGCAGAAATGGATATATCTCCTGTGTGTATCCTCCTTTTTTCACTAATCAGGGGGTTCCAAATGTATGCTTTGGAGGATACCATATTGCCAAATGGAGACTGTGATGCCAATGTGTTTCTTTTGTGTTTCATGGCAATCAATCACTCCTTTGTAATCATTGTATACTGAATAATTTCAGAATATTGGACATGATTGACAAGCTGGCCCAGGAGGTTAACGATCCCTGTCTGCAGGCCCATGTCAGTAGTATCGGCACCAGTACGGAGTCTTCTGTTCGCATCATCATCACATCACCAGGCTACGAGCAGATCTGCAAGTGAGTACAGTACAGTATGCATACAGTATTTTTTTAGGGGCCATTTTGATTTGATTATATGGATGACACCCTCTGGAAAGCCCAAAACTGAAAAAGAAAAGTTGCCTTCATTATGAAATCTAAGTAGTCAGGATGATTGAACAAAGGACTGAATAATAAATTCTTCATTTTTGTTCTTTCACACCTTCCTTGAATTCAATTTTGTCATTCTACGTCATTTGTATCCATTTTCCTAGGTTTATTTTGCCATATATTTACCGCAAATATTTTCTCATTTTGCAGCTGCTTTCCAGCTGCAGTGTGGTCAAAAATGGACGAAAATTGATGTGCGCACAGATACATATGGTCAAATCACCATGGCCTAATTATGATATTTTTTAGCATGAATGTTTGAGTTGATAGCATGTCATGGCTATAATTGTTTTCATTTACATATAAGATAATTTTATATTTGTGCAATTGTGATCTCTTAATGTTTTCACTGTATGTGGTTTGTTGCTTGCAATGGCTGCTTGGTTACTCAATCCAAACATCATATACATGTATTTTGTCCAACAGAACCATGCTGCATGTCAACATAGGCGTGGAAGATGTCAAGGTCGTATCCAAGGATGGCAAGGTCATCACCTTGTCCTATGATGAGCATGAACTGAGGGACCTGCTACTTCACCAGGTGATTTTCTCTTTCAAGTTTTTGAACAATAAATCCATGTTGATTTGATTATGGAGGACATCAGTTTTCGTCCATCTCCAAAAGAAAAGTTTGCGATCATACTTGAAATCATACAATTTGAAAGCAGCTGTAAATGACCTAATACATGTACATGTAAGTTGCAAAAAATATGGAAAATGGACAGATGTTGTAGACCTCCAAAGGCAATTCCAATGTCAAATAAGATGTCACAAAACAAAAATTAAGAATCCATTGTTCTGTACACCATACTTTGTGTGTTGAGTCATCTGTTTAAATTTCCTGGCCACGTGTATTTCCAAAACTATCAGGTATTTTGGGTCATACTGTGCATATCCCTGAATAAGTGCCTGAATGATGTGCATATTGTGTGTACAACTGCTTATGAAAATTGTTAAAGGAAAATTGTCAAGGAATGTCATATGCATATATATATATACAGTAAGTGTGAAATACACCACCTAAAAACTGGACACAATGGCTTTTGAAAATTTAAGCTGTTTTCATGCTGTTATTACATGTTTGTTTTTTCTTAGGCTTGTCAGCACCAAGTCAACACAGTCCAGTCCCTGAGTAAGATGATGGGATGGCAGATTCTGCACCTGAGTAACCATGTAGGGACAGGGCCTGTGGAGAAACTGGGGAACGCCTCGGGCATCATGATGGCTTCTCCCAAGGGAGATAGGTAAGACTTACATACACTTAGATAAGTAAAACTGTGCTTCAATTCAATAGCCTGGGTACCTTCTGGGTACTAGTACATGTAATTTGGGGAATTGTATATTCAAGTCTTTTGGTGGTGACATTAGTTCATGAGTAAATTAAGAAATTGGCTCTAGAGCGCTTGTTCAATGACATCAGGCCCTCCCGCAAGCGAATGGAGGGCGTTTTGACTGTTCTATGTAGGGACCAATCAGTTCCCTTGTCCAAAATTTGGATGATTCCAGACATTATGTACCTGCAAAACAGTGCAAGTTGTCCTATGCATGAGAACAAATAAATAACATTTTACCTACATATCCTGCCAGTAGTTGCAGAACTAATTTTATTAGGAGTTAAGGAATCCTCTGTTAGATGTGTATTGTTGACTGTACAATGTTTTTCTGTCCTATTTTTAGGGTGATCTCAGTTCGAAACAGCCCGTCATTGGGACCGCTGGTCTCGGTACAGCTGACGCGGCAGAAGGGGTGCGAGACATGGAGGAGTGATGTCATCAAGGACACCAAGTGGGACCAGGTGGGGGGCAGCTTCAAACCAGTGCAGTGGGACAAGGCCAAGGGCAGGAACTTTGTCAACAAGATCGAGCTACTGATGGGGTGTTTAACATGATTTTCGTGTGGCTGTGGAGAGCTCACACTCTTCGTATAGTGTAACAAGTCATTAATGTACGTGTATGTTAGGCCAAATTTATTACATGTTTTTCATATCTTGGTTGGTGGACCTGACACTTAATTTTTATTTGAAAGTATAAAAAGATCATGACTGTGTCCATGCAGGATATGAATCACCCCAAAAATGTTCATTTTTTCCCACCAACCAACCAAAGTCCTCTGCTTTCTATTTGTTTAATACAATTTTCCATCTATCAATGTATTGGAAGTTCGAAATCTGTCCCTCATATTATCATAGGACGTTGAATAGAGGTCCTGTGTTAGAGGACAGCCACACCTCGAGCATGTTAGAGAAACCACCACACTTGCCAAAAAGAATATGGGTCCTTTCTAGTGTGAGAGGTTCAAAAGCAACTTTCCTATGGCCACATCAGAAAAATCTGTATTTTGCCAACTAGCTACTTGCTTCATTAATTTCCTTGAAAATTTGAGAAACAAGAAACTAGATTTGTGTAAACTACGAACAAAAAATCATTCAAAGGGCAGAAATACTTCCAAGTTTATTACATGTGGTAAAATTTGTTCTCGTAAATCAACTACAAAGTGCTTTGTAAAAACCACATGAGCAGCTAATATTACACCTTGTGGTCTTTAAAGTGTACCAAACAGGTCTGTTCGAAGTGCAACAGACTCTTATCAGTCATGGTGTTGCCAGTCATATACATGTATTTACTATAAGTAAGTAACGTAAGCGAGTATTTCACTGGGCCTGCAACTGTACGTGACTGTTTGCAAAAACCATTCGCGATTAAAAGGCAAAAACTGAAATATTTCAAACTAGTCACCAATATACGCTATCACTGCAAGCCTCGTTTTGATGAATCTTGATCATCGTACGTTAGCTTGTAATTCAGTAGCAATACTGCATTTTCCAATAAAGTTATCTAGTTTTAGGCCGAAACTGAGGATGTGACATTCTGGGTGCTGCCATTTTGTCTATAGTGAACATGTATTTAACCCGTGTGTTGCACATCAGTGTGACCGCAAGGGGAAATTTTGCAAAGTTACCGCAATAATTTGTCGCCAATAGGTGCGGGCCAGTGATATACCTACTTCAACATACCCTGTCATACATGCATAATGTTGTATTATGCGTGTTTGTCCTATATTTACTATTGTGGTATTAACTACTTAGAATGTCATGGTTTTGTACAATGTCAGTTTGAAACTGTGTATACAGTATGTATTCACATTAAAAAGTAGAAACCACAGATGCTGGTATTGGAGTTGGTGATTGTTCTTCATGCTATTTAAAACAAGCTCTTTTTATAACAAATTAGAATAATAGTTCTTTCTTTGTGAAACCCTGTTTAACAGCAAATTCTATGCAATACCCTATACAAATATATTTAGTATACCTCAAGTCTTCCCACACTCACCAGTATATAGGACAGTGCCCATCTTTACCTCCATGAAATGTCATGGAATGGAGGTTATATTTTCTGTTGTGTGTCTCTGTGTAGATGATTACTCAAGAACGGCTGGATGGATTGGTTTCATACTTGTTGTGTTGGTGGGGTGGGATGAAAGCTCGAATCGATGAGATTTTGGGAGCCGTATCTGTCGTTATAATCGATGAATAATATCAGAAATCACCCCTATATTTGAGATATATTGGTACAGGCATCGTGCTTTATGTGTTTGTTAATGGGCTTAGCTCCAAGCAGATGGTGAGGTTTAATATGATAATTAGTTTTATTCATGTCTGCTTAGGATATCATGGAGATGTGAAGCGTAAGTATAATTGTAAGAAGTTGAGGTACATTTAACGATAATGCTTAACAGGTATGAATGTCTCACATACTGTACTGCTGATTTGAGTGACATGGTGATTAAAATGCCATTAGGTCCTCTCATCTGGGTTGGGTGTCAGAAGTTTTATGGGCGATACAGATGTTTCTGATTTTGTTACGATAAGGGACAGTTGTTAGTTGTCTCTTTCGTAGCCAATGGTACTTGTTTTTTAGCAGACGGGGTTGGCGCCAAGTATTCAACTTACAGTTGGTGTAGGGCTGTTAGAGGAAAGTGTGCATCTCGTTTTTGTACCGTGTGAACAGCTGATGTTATGACATATTGGTGGAAAACCAAATCACCATCTGACTAAAGTTGGCCACATCCCTTCTTCTTTCTGAGTTTCCCAACTTCCTCCCACCACACAGCTCTGAGGCACATAGTCGAACCTCAATAATGCTGACAACCTTAGACATTTTAAATGCTAAACATCAAGCTTAAGGAACACCACACTACCATATGCCGTCGACCTCTTAAACGCACATTACACAATTGTCACATTTTGATAATTACTAATCAGATGGACATCCTCTGTGTCATTAAATAAATACACCACTACTTTCCCATAACATTTATATTATATAACCATTACTCTCAAATACAACCGACTATAAACTTTATGTATGGCATACATACCATCCACAAAAAAGCAATAAATATTTCATGGAGGTATGAGGTCCCCGAACTCTAGTTGTTTCTATGTTCCCTTGGGCCAGTGCCCACACTGCTGTATAAGCACTACAGAGGGGACTAGTCCACTGATCGCGGTGTGTGTACAACCTAATAAGTGCTACTGATAAGTGCTGAGTGCTAAGCAGAGAAAGTAATACCCAATACGTAATATATATATACAACATGTACTTCACGGTGGCTTTAAAATCACGGTGAAGAAGTGACATTGAAAAACGCGAACATAAAATTACTTGGAATATTTCCCATTGTACAGTATGCTAGTTCATAATTACCACAGTCATCACATAAGGAAGGACTACCAGGCACAAGACCGATCCTGACTGTCTATCACAATTAGCAATTCAGCCAATGATAGCATGGCAATTAGTGGTTTGACCAATGGGAGCTTAACTAAAAATTTCCTCAACTATTTGCATTTCTACGTTTTGAGGGAAGTGGGCTATAGGATCGGTCTGTACCCTTTTACACCTTCTTGTTGACGTCATTTTTCCTGTTAGATTTGGAGAAGTCCTCATACGTGTAGGGCACTACGGGTTTACACACGAGCTGCACCTGGTCACCCAAGTGTTGGATGAGAGGTAACTTGTACAGCACGTTGTCCAACATGTCTGGACTGGACGCCTTCAAGAACATCATCACCTAAGAAAAAGGACCAAGAGAATTTAAGACATCTTTATTTAAAACCACTTGACTACACATGCCTGCCACGGTGGCTGTTCATCAATTGTAAACTTATTAGGTTGCTATTTTGTTTGGTTCGAAAGAATTTTCACTTGTAATGGATTCCATGCTATTGACGACGCTACACCTGTCCCCGCGCGCGCCCATGACAGGTGGTCAAATAACTCGATTATGGATGATAACCAATCAGAGGAGTTCTATAAATAAGGACATATGCAAATGAGGACAGGGTGCCAGCTGCATTTTGGTGAAACCAGGGCCTTCCTGTCTCCTGGCTCCCAAACAACGAAGTGGGACGGAAAATAATCTACAATTGCTCTGGCCTAACCCTTACATTCCTCTATCAGAGTGACCAAAATAATTACGGCAATATAAACGACGATGCATCGGCGAAAATCTGCTCAGCTACAAAGTTACACAAACAAGCATCACCACATACTGACCCTTCTTTCGGCTAGGACTTTGAAGAGTTGTGCATTCCCGCTCCCGACGGTTTGCAGCACCAGCATAGCTTCTTTTCTCCACACATCAAACAACTGCTGTTGTTTAAGGCCTGCGATGACAAAAAGATACAGACATCGAAATCGATTCCACTGCAAGTTTCACTGCGGTACCGTAACGAGCCGCTAAGGGGGCAAACATCTAATTACTAGTATTTGCAGGTCTCATCAACACATACCAAATATGAATACAATCCATCCAGGCGTTTCACTGATACAAACTGAAAACATGCCCTTGGCGAAGGTAAATGAACACAGAATGCACGTCTTGCAAACTATTCTGGAGGTTACACCGTGACACATTATTACTTATTGCCACCTTTTGGTGCAATGGTTTCGTCCGTTACTAGCCGTTACTGGTTGGGTCGACGTGTCACTTGACCATTCGAAACCAGACAGTCCGTTAAGCTAACCCAAATAAAGGCGTTTCTGTCTGGACTGTGGACCAACAGTAACGTAACGGAAACAGAATCACTGCTGGTTGTAGCTCCGTCTCACAAAAGAAGGTATGTCGATAGTCACATTTAAGGCATAACAAAAATCTCCAAGCTAATATTTCGGTCCCAGAATTCGTTACTAACGACTGTCTCACGGACATAGATCATGGCCTCCGTATTTGGTTGGCCACCTGTTCCGATGACCGAAACCACAGGCACGACAGGGTATATTTGATTACGCTTCTAAGTAGTCACTTCAACAAGAAGGGCAAAATGTAGTATAAAACTACCCCTGATTCCGAATCCGTGCCATTTACAAACCTACAAGATTTTATTGTCCGTTTTAAAACAGCAATGTCATCGCATAGTTCAGCGCGGCTTTAGACTTGGCGCAGTGTAGGCCTTTGGTGTACATTACGTCGCACACAACAAAAAAGTTATTTGATCAGCCGCCATGCCATGCCGAGATAGTTCTATGCAGTTTTCTTTCCCTTCCGCGAGAAAAAGAAGTCCGTTCCATGACTCCGGTCGTCAACAAAGAAAACGTTTAGCTGGAGTATACAATTTGGAAAACTTATAGCTGTAATATATAATCTTAGGATATTTTCTATCCATATAGACTTTGGACTCGATGGTTTATCGCTTTCCTGATACAAATACGACCCAAAATAAGGTGGCTTTCATTTGATAATAACGAAAGTTTTAATTGCGTTATATACGTTAAAAGTCAATGCAGCAGATATGGCTGAACTGAAAAGAATTTACCCTTTCATACAGCTATTACTGCAGGTGTAATGGGGGAAGGTCTGCGTGGACAAGATGACGCCCTCTGGCGGAAGCTGAAGGACCTGCCGACTCTGTTCGAGCTTGACATACCGCGAATGTCGGAGACGAGCTTTAGCAAGGTCATCACGAAACTACGGACGGAGAAACGCCAGGTTCCCGAGGAGTTCGACGAAGACGTGAGGTCAGAAAATCTGCTGGCATTCCTGCTGTTGTACATTGATAAGATCGAGGAGGCCAAACCACACATCGATTCCGTTCTCAAGAAAACCGAAGACGATCCGAATCTAGTCGCTCTCGGTAATATATGCGGCTACTACCTAAAGCAGTATAATGTATCAGAAGCTAAGAATCACTTGGGGACAATCAAGATGATTTTAGAGAAAAATGACCAGGTTGCAAAAGACAAAAAGACGATAGCAATAGGGGAACAAGGGTACTGTCTGTCCAGACTTGGACCAAGGTGTCACCTCATGGCTGTGGACAAATTTCGCGAAGCTCTCGGTCGTGGATCTCCGGACTACCAGCTAGAAATCAGATGGAACTATGGGCTAGCCTTGTGCCTCACTCGCTACCTTGACAAGCACAACTTTACCGGGGACCCAGAGTTCAAACCGACTGAGGTTTACGAAGAAGCACAACGATGCTTGGCGCTGGTAACTGGAAGTGACATACAAGCTTTCTGTGGAAAAGGATGGGTGACATTAGGCGAGGTCCACAGCAAGTATAATGTGATAGATTGCAAGTACTTTGAGGGAAACGAAAAACCCAGAGGTCTGAACAACCAACAGATAGATGAGTGTTTTGAGAAGGGTTTAGCCGTTGCTCCAGATGATCATTTCGTACTAGAGAGGGTGGGACGTCACCACAGACACAGGAAAAGAATTGATAAGGCGATAGAATGTCTGGAAAGAGCGAACGAAGTGCGCCCGTCTGCTTTTTCATGGCACCACCTTGGAAAAGCCTACAAATCAAAGGCGGTCACAGAAGCTCAATGTGTGCAAAGCGACCCCAACAGGTCATACGATGTTGATAGAGTGCAAAGAGATATCGGTCTGGTGACCCTAGATTCTGACGACCAATCTGAGATGGATGTAACCCCAACACATCCTCGTCATGACCCATTCTTACAGAAGGCAAAGCATTGCCATGTAAAGGCGTATGAGTTGTGCGAAGGCCTGGCCGTCGAAATCTCTGTAGACTTAGCTGAGATCCTTATGCAGATGGGGCAGCACGTAGAAGCCTTGCAATACTTTCGAAAAGCCATCGTCAAAGACAGCGCGTCTCGGTTTCTAGAGGCTGCCACTTGCTACCAGAAATGGGGGGAATGTTTCCTTCAATTGGGAC
Organism: Branchiostoma floridae x Branchiostoma belcheri; assembly: GCA_019207045.1. Classification (NCBI taxonomy): domain Eukaryota; kingdom Metazoa; phylum Chordata; class Leptocardii; order Amphioxiformes; family Branchiostomatidae; genus Branchiostoma; species Branchiostoma floridae x Branchiostoma belcheri. Next base: position 29,369,721 of record CM033023.1, on the reverse strand, counting down.
AAGAAGAGAACGGGAAAAACATGCTCCGAAAAGCTGTGGAAAACGCCGCTAAAGTGAACGTGGAGAAGGAGGGAGCTTTCGCCACATTGGTCTCCCTTATGCGGAGAGACACCAGCGGCCTACAAGCCGACCATGCAAATAAACTTGCTCAGCTGTACGAATTGGTGAAGCGTTACAGAGAGGCGTTGGACTTTAGAAAAACAGCCCTCCAGTTGAAATCCAACGACCCAACAACCCTTCGTGGTTTGGTGGACAATCTCCGAGCACAGGGAGACTATGCACAAGCTAGGATGTACTTGTCAATGCTACGCGGTCTTACAGACGTTGAGATCCCAATGGATGTAGTCATTGAAGTCAACCTTGGAGCCGCAGAAGTTCAAACCCGACAGGACCATAACCTTGGTCGTGACATCTTCCTAGAAACGTTTGACTTTATATTCCCCACCGAAACCCACACAAACATCATGTATAACGTGTTTGTTTACAGTGATGAAGAGAATAGAGAAAGAGCAGAAGCATTGACGATTCTGTGTGAAGAGCAGTACGACTTGTCGTGCCGCTGTGTACACCGTGACATCCCCTGTACTGGGTCGTCTGTAGTCGAGATGGTTGCAGATTTGATCAACAAAAGCACTTGTGTCATTTTCGTTGTCTCAAAAGCAAGTTTACAGAAGAGTATGGTGACACACATGATAGGACTGACGGTGCAATTGGTCAACACACGAGGATTTGGAAACTTGGTGACTGTGAAAGTCGATGATTGTATTCTTCCACCAATCATATCGGTGTGCCCTAGTATCAAAATGCAAGACTGTTTCACTCCGCCAGGAGGCGTCAATACTAACTTGTTCAGGAAAATGATCACGATAGAAACCTGCCAACACTAGCTTTTAGTTCTTTCCAAGTTGCCTAACTGTTTTCATCCATATGTAAGGCACAGAAAATTGAGTTTGCATTGGTTTGAATGTTAAGTTCAAGATTGCGCAAAAAAATAAACGAATGTAAAATACAGAGATATAAGGTTACGTATATAGAGAGATTTCATTAGGACTTAGATCGTGTGATCTGCACCATTGTAATATCCTGACCATTACTTCCTCCAAAATGACCTCAATAAATTTGTCTACGAAACCATTTAAGCCTCTCATAAATGATCATAAATAGACCAAGGTTCAAGCAAACCGTACAATATTTTCTCCTCGATCTACTATCAATCTTGTATTAAACTCGACTTCTACGACCTCATACCTGCATTCCCAGGTCTCATCGATACCAACAGATAATCCATTCAGGCGTGCTGTTACCGTTACACACACATACACAAGTATACATACAAACACACACACAAACACACACATGCATATACACTAACTAAACACACAGACTACACACACCCATACACATACATACACTGATACACTACACACACACATACACAGATACACTGCACTACACACACACATACACTACAGGCACACAGATACACACAGAGAGATACACGCACACATACGTACATACACAATCTCATACACGTCTAGGTGTAGTCAATAAAATGGCAATTCATATTTACCGCTATATCCTATATACATGTCTATCCAGTAGATGAAACCCTCTGTGGGGGATGAGGACCATTCGTGAGTCTTTGGCCCCGGGTACTCCACTCCCAGCACCTCGCTAGCAAAGGCCTCGTATTGCCGCAGTGGCCGACACTTGACTTGAACCTGACGGCCCAGGGACGGCACGGGGTTGGCCGTCAGAGCAGTGTCTAGATCGGTAGGGGTGCTGGACTGGATAACTGTAACATGAGATTAGTAGAAAATAGAGTGATCCTGGCTGTCCATCACAATTAGTAATTCAACCAATGATAGCATAGCAATTAGTTGATCGACCAATAGGAGCTTGACTGCCTAGATTGGTAAATGTCCTGGACTGGATAACTGTAGCGTAAGATTGGGAGACTGGTCTTGACTGTCCATCACAATTAGCAACTAGAGTTCCACGACCCCATACCTTCGCCAAATGATTCTACCCTTTACAACTACTGTATTAATTCTGTTTGTCATTAATTATACAAATAAGGTCCTCATTTGCATAAATTATACTAGTTGATCATCTCCTTCACCAAACAACAGGCGTACACAATCTATGTTAAGAAATAAGGCTTAATCGCATTTTCTGATAATTTATGCAAATGAGGACCTCATTTACATAATTTATGTTCAACGATGTTCACCATTACATAACTTTCAAATGCTACAAGTATGAAGTTCCTGTCAGTTACCACAATGACATTATAGCATTTTCTCATTAATTATGTAAATTAGGACTTTATTTTGCATAATATATAACTATACATATCCTACTTTTTCTCATTTACAAATGTCACATGTTGTAATGGTCCTATAATTGAACTGAGCGTGTTTAGACGATTTTTTTATTAATTATGCAAATTAGATTCCAATGTGTATAATTGATATGTAATTATATGAAGCATCACGTCAGCTATCTACATACCAAAAATCATGACAATCCGTCAATCCCTTCTTGAGTTATTCCCTTTCAAAGTCTAACACTAAACCTGTCCTGCAGTTCCAAAGCAAGTCGCTAGGGTACCCAAATACCCAAATATACCACTTACTCTCGGTCCCACGAGCTATCTACCACCCAAAAATCATGACCACAGCATGTCCAGAACTTGAGATATCAAAACCGGAAGTTCCGCTGCAGTACCGTAACAAGTCCCTAGGGGGCCCAAAATCTAATCGTTTTCAGGTAGTATCAAGATCTACCCACATACCAAATATCAATACAATCCATCTAGGCGTTCTCCAGTTATGCCGGTGGTCTACACACATACATACGAGACATACACACGCTACCCAAAATATAACCTTCTTGGCGAAGGTAATTAATGTTAAACCTATGATTGCACCTCAATTAGTTGTTCGACCAATGGGAGCTTTGCTGTTTAGATTGGTAGGGGTAATTGGGAGACAATAGAGTGATAAATCATAATTAGAGATTCAACCAATGAAAGTATGGCGATTAGCAGGTCGACCAATTGAGCTTGGCTAAATGTCAAATAGTCGCATTTCTACGCTTTGACGGAGGTGGGCGGAGCTATGGAATTGGCTAATTACTTTAAGGAAACGACGTCACAAAGCACGTGTCAGCTTCATAATCTCACCGTTATGATTGTGGTTATGATATTTGCATCGGTAGAGTCCATTCCTCTGTAAAAAGTGTATTGCTACGAAAGATTACCCAACCAAGTTAACATGTCCACAAAATATCAGTGGCAATTTTGGCACCAATCTTTGTAACGACTTGGTAATGGCAGCACTATATTTACACTAAACAGCTATCTGTTTACTATGCAAACACAACTGGGGGAATGATGTAACCTTAATACTCACCCACGATAATCTTGGGTTCTGCTAACACCTGTGTGTGTACAGAAAAACATTGATGTCCTTGCCGTAAAATTCCTGTCCATAATTTGTCAAGCAATCGTATTAGTTACATAATGGATCACCGGGTATCAATTGACAGTCAAGTACCACACCCTCCTTCGCAACACAAGTTACAGACATAATGGCCTGGTTTAAAAAAACAAAAGTCGAAAACTTTCTATCAATGTAAGAAAATCTCTGAAGTGATTTTAGTACAACGATACAGCGTATGGTGGTTACATGATATCAGACTGTACATTCTTTAACGTTACATCTTGAAAGATAAAAGTTTACTTTGTTGTCGTGTTTGCATAGACAGGTTACACTGAGCGGTAAAACATTTACTCGTACGGACTCGATTGGACAGCCAAACAACAAAACATTGAGCGCACATGTGCGCAGCTATTACATAACCAACACTTTACATACACTAAAAGATACTATAAAGAACAGGTGGTAATAACAGATGAGTCCCTTTGCTAGTAAAAGATGCTTACCTTAAACACAAACAGAACCTTCCCCTGGTCCGTTTGTAACATAGCTTTAGTCAACGCATGGACTGTTCCCTTGAGGAGATCGGTAAGAGGTGTTTGCTCGGATCCTGCGAAGGAATACTCCAACCAGTACAGCGAAGGAGACGCCATGACACCGTCCTAGTACGTTCAGAGACTAGACTACTGACAGCGCTCTCCCACTTACGCTACAACAAGGGGGGTTGTAAGAAAAGACGTCTCTTCGGGTTTAGTTTCACCCCTATCAGTAATTGTCCGGCAAACATCCCGTCGGCTTGGTAGGAACACGGAGTATCACTTTCCCCTCCCTTTGTCCGTCGTCTCTCTTCGCAACTAAATGCATTGTGCAGATTGTATACATCTGGTAACACGGGGTACGGCCAGACAACGACTACAGTTCCTCATTTATGGTCACCATTTAAGACGTACATACAGATATATTTCCAAATTTTTAATGCAGCAGATGTATTTTACATGTATTCCCAGTTCACACTTAAAATACATATGTGAGTATTGCCATTATTTTTGGCTTAGGCCATGTTGATTTGATTGTATGGATGACATCCGCGCACGCAATTTCCGGCCGTTTCCAAACGAAAAGTTTTCAACCAAATCGTAGAAAGGTACACAGCAATTGCAAAAGGAGCAAAGATACGCTGTATAATAGTAAAAACACTGGAAAACGTCTAATAATGTCATAGGATGGCAAAGTCAATACCAAGGAAATAAAAGAAAATGTGAAAGAACAAAAAGGATATGTTGTTCCGTATACCGTAATTTGTTTTCAGTCATTTATTCAACCTGACCACTTAGATGTCCTAATGATTTTTTTGGCAAACTTTTTTTTATTCGCACGCTCGCATCAGTTTTGGGGTTCCTATAAGATACCATCCACATATAATTAAATCAACATGGCCTTAGAGGCCAAAGAAGTAGTTCTCTTCGGTTATATAACCAGGTTTAACAACAACAGTGAAACAAAGTAAAAATTTCTTTCCCGCAAACTTTACCTAAACCAAAAAATGTCAATTCGCAACAGATACGGACTTGAATATGCACACAATTATGAATGGGGACTGAGATACTACTTTATGTACACGGCACTGAACTTTAATCCAACACATTCCAACAAATTCTAAACTGAACCATGAATAAACAAGCGGGCTTTAGCGCATTCTGGAAACTGTTAAGTGCATTGTTTACTATGTTTCCCCGGCCATTGCTACACATGCATTGGTCTGCCACTTTCTGTTGTGTCGCGAGAAAATAACATTTCAAAGACAGTGTAACTGATAGCAAGTCCTTTGGGATTCTATTCCCAGCGGAACTTTAATCCAACACAATAATATAACAAGGCTGTTTATCTATGGATTTCATATTTACAACGACAAATTTGTATCAATCGGCAGGCACTTACTCAAGGTTAAATTGGCAAATCGGCATGTCGGTAAACTGCTGATAGCAGCGATCAAAACACGGCCCGAAAATACATCAACCAGCGGCAAATCCGTCCTGCTGTTCCACTACACAGTTATGACGTTCTATCAAACTTTTCATCCGTTGTTTGGTCAGCAAATGGTGGCAAAATACGTTGTTTGTGAATGGTTCCCAAAAAATATCCCCGCAAAACACAGTACAAACTCCCTACAGCACGTCCCCCATGTGGGGCTGTAATGGTATCGCCAGTGAGATCCGTCCTACTGGCCATTGGATGTGATCACTTTCAAAAATAGGGGTGAAGGGGCGTGCTGAAATATGATTCAAAATGGCGCGTGTTCGGATTTCCACTGAATTTGTGTAACAAAGCCTGGCCCTGTACTTTAAAGAGGGATACTTCAAGGCATGTTGGTTGTGTTGGATGGACAGTTTATTGATATTTCACTATATTTACTGTGATGATGATTGTGTAATGTGAGGACGAAGAGTAGGGTTGCTTGAAATTACAATCGCTGCCCTCTTCCCACGGCTTGATTAACAGCATGAAAACATACCAGAAGATTGATTAACTTTTCGCTGCAACATGCGATCTTTGTGAGCTCAAACTTACAAGGTTTTAAGTCGTATACCTTACTGGTCTTGCAAAGCACTCAAAAGAATTTGCAAACCGGAGCTAGTTTTTGACTGACAGATGGGTTCTGAAAAGTGTTGGATTAAAGTTGCGTTGGATTAAAGTTCAGTGCCGTTAGTAAATGCAAAATTGTCATAAATCATCGATCGGGTTATACACACATACTTTCACAGCCACTCCGACCTAGCACAACTGGCTGAAAATATAACCTTCTTTGCGAAGGTAAATGTGGTCATGATGTGATCATGTGATACTTACATGAACATCACAGTCTACAATGTCCATATTTCAAATGATAAATCAAATGATATTCACACCAGTCATCACTCATCTTATATGCTCGAGCTCTTCATTCACAATTACATCACAAAAATATAACGTTAGGTATCCAGTGTATGGAATGTCGAATGATACGTTGGGTGCCTACGCCAGTGGGAATCATGATTCTACTATTATTGCAAAGGCATTTCTGTTTATTGTAGAAACTCAAGGCATTTTCATGTATGTATAAATACCTGTAATTGTGTTGGCTGTATGTACAGATGGAAATGCATACTAAGACATGTGAACACGCAAGTTCGCAGGATTAGTATTACCATAGCCAAGGTAAATGTATGGATATGTGTAAGTGATAAAGCTTTCAAACATATCAAAAGAGGGTTTTGGTTTCATGTAGTATTTCTTGATATCATGAATAGGTGTGTTTTCCCGTGTGTGCATGGTGTTCAGCACTAAGGACAGGTGTGGCTACTACTAGTAGTTTTTAAATGGTGTTGAGCACCAGGGGTGACCGTCTCGGCAACAGGAACGGGATTTTACTTTTGTTACATATCCAGATAATCTCATCAGGCAAGACCCAGCATGCTTTATGGGGCCTTGGACCGAATCACTCTCAGCCAAATCACATGACCTACTTTTGTATCACTACACCAGTCACATGTACAGAGCTAGAAGTTTGTAGATTAAATCTTAGTCCGCTCATCAAGTGTCTCCTGGCCTTCAATCGTAGTCAACAGAGCACTACAAGGAGTCAGGGAACACAACACAACATGGTGGCAGCGGTAAACCAGAAATCCTGAGCTGTGCAGAGGGAGGAAGTCCCCAGAAGGCAGCATAAACCAGGAAATAACCCGCTCAACCAAGAACAAAGGATTCAAGATGGCGGCGGCCCAACAAACCATGCTGACGAACTTGATCCCAGAAATGGACTGGAATGCAGATGACCCTGTCAAAACGTTTAGAAAATTCAAACAAAGGATCGAACTGGCATTCAAGACCTTCCTGAAAGACGCCACCGACGAAGAAAAGGTGAGCTACATACTTTTATTAGCAGGAGACGATGGACTTGAGATCAGAAATAGCTGGGAACTATCTCCAGAACAGGAAAAAGATCCAAACAAAATCCTAGAGAAGTTCGAGAAACACTTAGAACCTAAGACAAATCACAGGATTTTCAGATATGAGTTCCAAAGCATGAGGCAAGGGCCCGAAGAATCCATCAGTGATTATATGGCAAGGCTAAAAAACGTGGCAGACAAATGCAACTTCAAAGACAAGACAGAGAAAGACGGGAGACTGCTAGATCAGATGATCTGGGGATGTGCATACAAAAAGGTACAGAAGACCCTCATAGGGAAGCATGAACTGACCCTTGCGGCAGCCGTAAAGGAAGCCGTACAGCATGAGTCTACAGAGAAGTGCATGACAACGTTGACAATCTCAACTCAAGCTAAAGAAGCAAAAGTCGATGCCATTTCTAACAGAAAGCATACTCCAAGCTCAAAACAAAAGGCAAGCTACAGGCCTCCACAGAAACAGAGTTCAAACATCTGTAGAAATTGTGGTACCGAGCATGAGTTTAATGACAGGAAGAAGTGCCCAGCACATGGTTCCACTTGTAATGGTTGTGGAAAGCCAAACCACTGGAGGAAAATGTGCAGGTCAAAGGGCAAATCCAAGCCACAAGAATACAGGGGTTACAGAAAGGCTAATCCGAAGCATGTACACTACCAGCAAGAAGAGCAGTACTCCTCAGGAGAAGAAACACTGTCGGTAGGTGCCATATATGTCCATGAAGTGGAACATGAGAATAATGTACACAGTAATGAAGCGTACACAACTTTCCAACTCAAGAAGAAGATAGGAAAGAAGACAACAAACATCAACCTGCGATTGAAGATAGATACAGGGGCTCAAAGCAATGTCATGCCGGTAGAACATTATCAGCAGATATTCCCGGAAAACATGACAAAAGCTGGGGAAGTCAAAGCAGGAATCCTCACACCAAGCAGCACTGTATTATCAGCCTATGGTGGAGACAAAATCCCACACCTGGGGAAGACAACCATCTCTGGAAAACACAAAGGCCGAGAGGTCAAGTGTACTTTCTTTGTGACCAAATCCAAGGGACCAAGCATCCTCGGATTGGCAGCGTGCCAGCAGCTAGGCATCATCACAATCCATGAGATACAAGCTACCCCAGAGGATGGCAAGATCAAAGAGACGGTGCCGATCAAGGACCGCCCTGCCATCCACAACAAGGAACATCTAATAAAGATGTACCCGGAATGTTTTGATGACACGGTAGGGTGCTTTGAAGAGGAGTACCACATCACTGTTGACCCAGACGTAGAACCAGTGATACATCCACCTCGCAGAGTGCCGCTAGAGCTGCGAGAGAAGCTGAAGAAACAGCTGGAAGAGATGACGAAGAAAGGAGTCATCAGCGAGGTCACACAGCCAACAGACTGGGTAAACTCCATAGTAATAAAGGAGAAACCCAATGGCAAACTGCGGATCTGCCTCGATCCCAGAGACCTGAACTTGGCACTCAAGAGGAACCACTACCCTACTCCCACTCTAGAAGAGATAACACCCTCTCTGGCAGGAGCTAAGGTGTTTAGTAAGCTGGACGCCAGCAACGGGTATTGGAATATCAAAATAGACGAAGAATCTTCGCTGCTCACGACCTTCAACACGCCCTACGGCAGGTTCAAGTTCAACCGCCTCCCGTTCGGGCTGAAGGTCTCGCAGGACGTTTTCCAAAGGAAGATAGACGAAACGTACAAAGGGTGCAAAGGAGCAATCGGAATTGCTGACGACATCCAAGTGTACGGGAAGACAGACGACGACCACGACCTCCATCTGCACGAAGCGATGGAGAAGACCAGGCAAGCTGGCATCAAGCTAAACGCATCCAAGTGCATAATCAAAGAAAGTGAGTGTAAGTTCTTCGGAATGATCTACACAGCCGAGGGAGTCAAGCCAGACCCCGAGAAAGTGAAGGCGATACATGACATCAAAGAACCTGAGGATGAGAAGGAACTAAGAAGTCTCTTAGGGCTCATTCAATACATGAGTGCTTTCATCCCCAAGCTCGCGGACAGAACGACAAACATCCGTGAACTGCTGAAGGAAGATGTTGAATACAAGTGGAGTGCATCACACACTGAAGACCTGAACAAGATAAAGCAGCTCATCAGTGACAAGACAACACTGCAATACTATGACAGGGAGAAACCCGTCATACTACAAGTAGATGCCTCAATCAAAGGAGTAGGTGCAGCACTAATACAAGATGGAAAACCCATCGCATTCGCCTCGAAAGCCCTCTCACCGGCTGAAACAAGATACGCCAACATCGAGAGAGAGCTCTTGGCAGTAGTCTATGGATGTGAGAAATTCCACACCTACTTGTACGGAAGAAGTTTCGAAGTCGAGTCGGACCACCGACCCTTGGAACAAATCAACAAGAAGAACCTCACAAAGGCACCAAACAGGCTGCAACGCCTGTTACTGAGACTGCAAAGCTATGACATGAGCATCCGGTACAAACCAGGGAAAGAGATGCTACTAGCAGACGCACTCTCCAGGCTGTCACAGCACGACAAGCAAGAGATGGACGGTCTCAAAGTCCAGATCCATCACCTCGTAAAAGTGACAAGTGTGAAACTGGAGCAGATCAAAGAGGAGACTAGCAAAGATGAAGAGCTCCAACTACTCGCCCAGACAGTAACACAGGGATGGCCTGAGAAAAGAAAAGAGACACAAGCAATCATACACGAATACTGGACCATCCGAGACGACATCTCGGTAGAGGATGGAGTCCTCCTGGCTGGGTCCAGGATGATTATACCCAAGTCCATGAGAGCAGAGGTCCTAGAGATGATTCATCAAGGACACCTGGGTATCGAGAAATGCATACTCAGAGCAAAATCTGCAGTCTACTGGCCGGGCATGTACAAACAAATCGAGAAAGCAGTTGCAGCATGCCCCACATGCCAAAAGCACAAGAACTCGCAACAGAAAGAAGAGATGATGCCAACAGAGATACCAAGCAGACCATGGCAAACAGTAGGCATGGATCTGTTTACCACCAATGACCAATGGTTTCTACTCCTGGTAGACTACTACTCCAAATTCCCATTTGTGAAGAGTCTCGCCAACCTGAAGGCATCAACAGTAACATCCAGCATACGAGGCATATTCGCCGAACAAGGGATCCCAGCAGAAGTCATATGCGACAATGGGACACAATTCACATCCCAAGAGTTCCGGCAGCTGGCCAACGAGTACGGATTCAACATTACAACATCATCACCGCACTACCCAAAGGGGCATGGATTTATTGAAAGACATGTACAGACGGTGAAGAAAACGCTGATCAAATGCAAAGAATCAAGATCAGACCCAAACCTAGCCATGATAGCCATCCGCACCACACCGATCAAGCCAGATATGAAATCGCCAGCGGAGCTATTAAACGGACGGAAGTACAAGGACATCTTGCCAACCAAAGTACCTCCACCACTTGACCAGGAAGAAACAAGGGCCAAGCTGGAAAAGGCACAGCAAGCAGCGAAACAGCACTACGACACCCAGGCAAAGAGTCTGCCTGAGCTGGCCAAGGGCCAGAGCATCCACGTACAGGATCCTATCCGAAAAACGTGGAGCCCCGGCAAAGTCATCAACAAAGCTACAACACCGAGATCATATGTTGTAGAGACCGACACCGGGAGACAGCTGAGAAGAAACAGAGTACACATACGACCAACTCCAGAAGTGAAAGCACCTGCAGCCACAACTCCAGAAACAACACCTGCAGCGTCAGCAACGCAGACTACACATGAGTCGACCCTGCAACCACCAACTATTGCAGCACCGCACGCGACGACACCGAGTACGACAAAGCCGACATCCGCGACAACGCCGAGTACGACAAAGTCAACGAGAACGAGGTCGAACATCCAACCACCAGTGCGTTACCGCTGACGAGAGAAAGAACTGTTCTCAGATAGAAAAGAACTGAGAAAGAGATTAGACTAGAACTGTTCTTAGAAGTTAGATGCAAAATATAACTGCTAAAAAACCATTGTTATTGTTAAAGTACTAACCAAAAGTTGAAACAAACATAAGAACAAGTGCAAAACAAGAGCTGGACAAGAACTCTAGAAAAAACCAGCCAGAGACTATTCTACTTAAAGAAAGAGGGATGTTACATATCCAGATAATCTCATCAGGCAAGACCCAGCATGCTTTATGGGGCCTTGGACCGAATCACTCTCAGCCAAATCACATGACCTACTTTTGTATCACTACACCAGTCACATGTACAGAGCTAGAAGTTTGTAGATTAAATCTTAGTCCGCTCATCAAGTGTCTCCTGGCCTTCAATCGTAGTCAACAGAGCACTACAAGGAGTCAGGGAACACAACACAACAACTTTGTATGCAGTTTTCACGATACAATGTATATCAAACTATTTCCCGTATGAATATACTGCTATGGACGCCATAGAAGTTATATATCATTTTATCAACGTTAATCTAATTGAATATGTTCTTTGAATCTACCCCTAATAATAGAAAGTACTACCCTGTACCCACTGTCAAGGGCAATCAACGCCGGTTACGAAAGCCCAGAGCGACATGTTTCAGAGGCAGTGCAAATGCAATTCGGCAGTACACAAAATGAAACTCTAACCAGATGTTCTCTCCTTAGGCCATACATCTTATGGGCACCCAAAATTTGCCCTTTTTTGCATCTTCTTTGTACAATTTACAGTATGAAAACGGACAAAAGTTTATTTGTGACATGATATGTCATCCATAACGTTATAATCGGATCAGGTCGGTATAAGGCATTCATATTTTTTTCATTTTGCATATCTTTGTACCATTAACAGTATAAATGAAGATTTCTTTGGGCCAAACTTTTTTATTCGCACGCTCGCATCAGTTTTGGGGTTCCGAATTGATATCATCCATATAATCAAATCAACAGGACCCATAACGATCTAAACAAATATAAACAAATATCCGAGTCATCCGCTTAGAGTAAAAAGGACTTTTCCGACAAATCTTGTGTGACTGACGGTGTTTTTTTTATTAATATTGTTTATTTGCACAAAGAAATGATAATGTACAGATAAATATCTAAAAGAAAGACATAGTGAAGAAGCCTTCATGGCTTCTGCAAAGCTCCCCTCCTTCAAACTTATCATCATAATACTAATAAGGTAAATATAGAGTTTTGTGTAACTCATTGATTGAATCAGTGTTGTTTGTCATATATTTGGTTCTGTTTATCTTAATGTACACAATTAAAATAGACATTGCAAAAATTAAAAGGGACAGGTTTTAATGAATTATTCGGACTGCTCCAGATCGAGGGTCCCTTGTACATGAATGTAAACTGTCGTTTATTTCATTGGTTTGATTTATGTTGTGGCTGTGCATTTCGCAGGATAACTGAAAAGAGTTATGGTAATTACCAGGAAGATTTGGACATATGTGTATTATCTTATATAATAAAGGGATAGTGTGTTGTCTGTTGATGTCATATATTGTCAGTATCTTTAACTTTCTAAACGGTGTGTTGGCGGGAAATGTGAAAGAAACTTTTGACGCTATTCTAACATATAGTTTCTGATCTAGAGATGGTTTCAGTGAGGCACAGTACGTACAGGCCCATACAATATTCAAATGATACATTGTCAAATAGGTATGACTACTGTTTATGTATATACTACATGTCTCTTATTGGTTTTGCAGGTATGGTGATAATTCACACAATTTATATCAGGTAATGATCTTCTTAATCCAAATAACTTGTCAATAGTTATTTGTTTTCCAAAGTATGAGAGTGTTATCAATGAAGGATATTGTCATCCCTCGGACCAGTTAAGCGCCTGCTTAGGAGCATAAACTCCCAATTGTGCGAATTTAGTTGGCTAGCCCTCGGAATACTTCAGGATGAGTTTCTGTGCTTCCCTACAATTCTTGTGATTTGGACTTTATTTCATGGTAATCCAGTTATGTCAACTTCGCAAAAAAGAACATTGACTTTTTCTCTTCATACATAGGCTTCATTTGACAATGCCCAGATGACCAGTGTTATCCCTATGGAGCGGCTTCTCTTGCCTTCATGGCCTGGAGCTGCACCCAGTAGCTATTTGCCTTCTTCTCATCGCCCAGTCTACTACAAGAAATTGCTAGGTTGTTAAGTAGCGCTGTGATGTCCGGATGGGTCGAGCTGTCCCCAAAGATAGTTTTTCTCATCGTCAGTGCCTCTTCAAAGTACAAGATTGCTTTCTTGTGATCACCGATTGTAGCCCAACATGCTCCCAGGTTGTGAAGCGAAATGGCGATTTCTGGGTGCGGTGTGTTGTCTTCATAGATACCTTTCCTCATCGTTAGTGACTGTTCGCAGTACTCAACAGCTTTCTCATGATTGCCGTGACTAAGCCAAAAAGTTCCCAGGTTGAGAAGGGTCCGGGCAACGTCTGGGTGTTTTTCTCCGTGGATAGTTTTCAGCATCTTTAATGACCGTTCAAGGTAGCTAATTGCTTTCCTCAGATCGCCGAGTGCCCTCCATGCTGAACCCAGGTTGGTAAGTACCATGGCGATTTCAGGATGTGCCATATTGCCTCCATAGACAGTTGTCATCATAGCTAAAGATTTCTCCCAATATTTGATTGCTTCATTGTGATTATGCAATTCAAACCAACACATTGCCAGATTGTTCAGTGCCCCAGGAATGTCCCGATTTGGTTTGTTATTACCAATCAGAGATTCTGTCATTGTTAGGAACTGTTCGAAGTACCCAATTGCTTTTTTATAAAGTCCGAGTTTACGCCAACATTGTCCCAGGCTATTAAGACACGCGGCTGTCTCATCATCTTCCACGTTGTCTCCATAGACAGTTTTCGTCATGTCCAGCGCCTGTTCGAGATAGCTGATTGCTGTCTTGCAGTCCCCAAGTTTACTCTTAGCTAAACCTAGGTTATGTAATGACTTCACAGTATCAGGATGTTTATGGCCCCCATGCGTAGTTCTCTTTATCTTAAGTGACTGTTGGTGGCACTTAATTGCCTTCTGAAGATCCCCCCGTTCTTTGTAAGACAATCCCAGGTCGTTAAGTAATTGGGAACGTTTTTCCAAGTCGCTACCGGCATCTGTTACTGCTGCCTCCAGATGGTGAATAGATTTATCAAAAAGGCAGAGGCTTCCAGCTATTTGGCCCATGCATTCATTCAAGGCGTCAAAAATGGCTGTTTCAAACACCCTTTTTGGTTGGCCTCGAAACTTTCTACCAAGGATCATGTCTGGCATGCACATCCTTAAAGGTTTAGCCCTGCAGTAGTATCTAAAAAGAATCTTTACGTCTGGAATGTGGAATGCTGACTTGAGGTCAGTGTTATCTAGTTTGGCAAGAGGAGACAGACTGTCCTTTTGTCCTCCGTTGGCCATGTAGGTTCTCAGTCGGAGCTCTGCGGAGATGCTGGTCAGCACTGTGAGATGTTTTGCGTCCTCTTCATGGATCCATCCCGCTTCCATCATTTCATCAATCACATCCCAGGTACTGGCTGACAACGCGATGTTACAATACAGGGCAAGTAGATCTATGGCTATGCCAGGAAAGCGATAAATGTCTTTTTTGACATTTAGCAGTTGCCCAGTGGGCTCAAAGGCAGGAATTTGCCCAATCTTCCCTATGTCTTTCCAAGTTATCTCTAGCAGTGGCCCCCCAGGTTCAAAGGTACAGGTCTTGCCCATGCTTTCCAAAATGTGTTGCATTCCAAAGACAACCAGGCGTTTGGCCTTAACATCGGAGAGGAGATCATCTTTGATTACTGTCTGCAGTATCTCCATATACTCATTCACCAGTTCTTCATTCCCCGCTAGGAACACGAACCACATGAGGATGTCTGACAGGTGGTACCCTTCTGCCAGGGAAATCTCGGTCTGCTGAAACTTCGTCATCTCTGCGGGAGTCTGGATAAGGCTGATGGGAGGTTTGTTCTTTGTCTCGTCTCTTCCAAATGGAGTTTTACTGGCCCATGGCATGAAACCATCGAAGGCAAACCCATGAGGTGTGACAGAGTCGAAGAACCAGCAGTTATTCGCTGGGTCTTCTGATTGGAAATCGTTTAGTGACTGAATGGCCATGGCTGGGAGGATGGTCTCACCGAGGTTGATGACTTTCAGGTGTAGATAGTGTGTGAGGTTGATGAAGTACCGCCTTGTGTCGTCATTGTCCTTCCCTTCTTCAATCAGAATGGCGAACTCCAGGTCAGAGTAAGGTGTGACCACTTCTGTTGCCTGTGAGCCTAACCCTATGAACGCGTATTTACATGGGGGAGGGCCTATTGTACTGATACATTCATTAATAAGGGCCTGGATAAACATTTGTCTATCCTTTGCGATGAACTTGCACAAAGCTTTGACTGCTTCAGCTCGTTCAGCCTCGACTGGTAGCATCTTTGGATCATCCTCGGCATATTGGTATGGATTATGTTGCTGGTCAATGGCTTCTAGTTGTGACATCGCACTGGTGCGCATGTCCTCTAATCGCTTCTGATGACGTAATGCCGAATCAGACGGACTCGGCTCACTGTCCACATTTGCTATGTGAACGAGAAATAATTTCTCTAAGTCCTGTAGACGTTTCATTACCTTGTGTCTATTTTCGTTCGTTCTGGCTAGAGCTGCGTTGTACAGGGCTGCTGCTTGTGTGAATTTCCTACCTCCTTTTGTTCTTTTACCTGTTTTTAGGTACACGTCACCCAGTCTACAGAGACAGTCAGCTTCTCTGCTTCGATCAGGATTGTTTCTATCTGTATGGGCAATTCAAGAAGAAAAAATAAGGGAGATCTTGTTGAAGAACAGGTTCTGTATCATACCTATGCAATTTAGTATGTAAAGACTACGGTAATGGAGGATCTTGGATTGCGATTTAGACGAAGAAAAAAAAACGCACCATGAATCAGTTTCAGTGCAGACACAATCTTCTGTTCTGCCAAGTCCAGGTTCCCGTCAGTCAGTGCGCGGTCTCCTGAGGTCAGGTGCTTCTCGTACGTCCTACAATGGAGGTGATTTTACCGGCGTTTTAACACATTAATTTGTATTCATCTAGTTAACAACATAATGACCAAGGGCGTTACCAATCCTCATCTTGAGCTGGTGACAATAGTGGAAAGGGTCACAGTGCGACAGAGTCACCAGCTTAATATATCGCCATAACAATAAAGCTTATGGTGGCTAGATTAACTCATCATATGTTAATGCAAACATGAAAATATACTCAAAATGGCATAGATTTAAAAGATGACACAGTTAATCTGTATTTTTAACCCTTTGCCTCAAATATTCGAAATTCGCACCAAATTCAATGAAATCATAGTCCGAAGGAACACGTAGCGTTCTTTTAATGTTTAAACGCCCGGTCTCGACTGCTTATCAACTTGCCAATTAAAGCTTTTAACTTAAAACCTTGGAATGTCTAGGCACCAGTATGCGATATTTGGCACTGCAGTGTTTTCCGACATTTTTTAGGTATCAACTGAAGTATATGTACACATCTGTCAACAACTTACAGCACTAAATCCACAAACCTATAGTCTGGAGCGGCGCGACGCGATGTCTGGCTAACGATAGATCCTGCACCGGCTGACCTATTGGAAGGTAGGGTGGTTTTAGTAGCTGTATAAACAAGTTGATATTGGTTTGTTGTAAACATATTCATCTTAACCTAATTAAGCTTATGATGAAGTGCTTTGTACCAAATCAATAAAACGTTAGTTTTATAGCAATAAACCATTTAGACATATCAACAGCAAATCAAACACTCTTACATGAACTTTTGACTCCCTGTATCAACCATGACGTCAGAGCTACTTGACGAGCCCGGTAAGTCCCGTGATAGGTGTTCACTCTGGGATCGTTGTCCTCTAGGCTTTGGACCCTTGAATATTTTCAATCAAAAGGAACATATATAAATCAATCTTTGTTAGTTTGTGTCAGTTTGTGTGTAAGATTGTGATATAATCTCTCGCTGGTGTTGAACTCGTAGGACAATCGGCCTTAATAAATAATAGAAATAGGGTACTGGAAATATGGCTGAATGTAAAGAAGCTTATAGGCAGTCCACGAACGAAAATTTCTTTAAGGCCAAATTAACATTGTGGATGACATCCACTCCAAAATTAATGTGAGGCCATGCAAAATAGATGACAAATAGGATGTCGAATGTCTCATTGATTATGCAAATAAGGTCCCACAGTTCTGAAACGGCCGCTAGGCGACAAATCCAACACAACATGCTCGCCTTCACAAGGGCTGCCTATATAAGCTACCACTCAATGATTTTCATAAAAATAACATGTCCATAACATAAAAACCAGGCGTTCCGTTGCAGTACCATAACAAGTAGCCAGGTGGCCCAAAATCTCGATATGTTGAGGTCTTATCAGCACCCATCAACATGCCAAGTATGGAGACAATCCATCAACTTGAAGGTATTCTCGAATTATATGCACGAACGCTGTCGAAAACATAACCTTTTTGGCAAAGGTAACAAGTCACATGATGCAAACACGGATGCATGAATGTAGGCGAGGGTCCTACGGGAGGACATAGTGTAACGACGCCTTAAATCTATCCTTTTTACGTCAACTATTGTCTCAAATGTCATTCTAGATGTGTGGAAACATGGCTCGATCTATTTTTAGGTTAATTCAGTTAAGTGCTTACTGGCTCTGAACCTAGTTTCCTGTAATTCACAGTTTACAAGTTGTGATAACATACCGTATCATAGTCTAATGTGCATTACATGTAAATGGGGAATATTACCTTATTTGCAATCTTTTTCATGTCTTGTCTGATTCTTGCCGTGTACAGTATGCGGTGAATGAGTGCCACTCTGCCCTGTACCCTCTCACACCGTGCCAGTGCAGTGTTGTACAGAGCAGTAGCCTTGGTCAAACATGTCGTGTCTCTAGTTTCTGTTCCTCTTTTCAGGTACACGTCACCGAGGCTTTTGATTGCTTCCGTTTCTAAAATATTGTCCTCGTTCACAATACCTTCTATCATTAACTTGGTGTAGTCAATCAGTCGGCAAACCTTGTCGCAGCCGATAGTTAATCTTCGGTCTAGGTTTGCGAACATTTCTGCCACTCGGACAAGCGAAGAAACGGAACTAACGGACTCCCTTGCTGGTTGTAGTTTCTCTGCATACGATATACGATATTCGAGACTTTCCTTGATTTCCTTGTCCTCACACCGGTGCAGTGCAGTCCTGTACAACACCCTAGCCCTGTCGAACTTCGCCACATCCTTGAGTTTCTTACCATGCTCCAAATTCAGATCTCCCAGACTTTTCAGTACCTCCACTTCCAACAACGTGTCCATGTTCGCCATGGCGTCCAGCAAAGCACGGATGTAGTCTATTTCTGTACGCGTTTGTTCAAGTGTCTTGGCCTTTGCATCGACTTCACGAAGTTCCTTGCAAATTCGTAACATTGCTGAACCTGGCTCCTTGACAAATTCAGCGAAGATCTTCATTTGTGAAAACACAGAAATGAGAGACAATTCAGGTGACGTGGCAGACATCTTTCCACCGAGGAAACGGTTCAATGATTAAAAGAAGGACGTTGACCTTTGTGATTACCGACTGAATATGGCAGCGTGCCTAACAGTTTCACGTGCGCAGTGAGAAAATTTCTTATTTCATGTTGTCCAATTAATATTGTGTCTCAATTATGCAAACAAGCGGCAATTAGCATACTCTAGCTTAAATGATTGTCTTCTCTACCAAAATCAGATACTACGTTACAGGCTTTTAATTTGACGTCATCTGTGCCATGTTTGGTAACAGTGTGTCTGTAAAACACACCTAGATGCTGTTGCTTAATACAATTTCCCGCCAATATGAACAAGAGGATCAAAACCATAATCACTATGACGTCAATGAAAAGCCTGTATATTGTAAGTCCTTTCCATTATCAGGAGTCCATGTAAGTACATGAATAATGCAAGCAACTACCACATTTAAATGATTCATGCATGGTGAGGTACATATCTTTACACATGAAAAAAAAAATTGCATCATTTTCCACTAATGAATTATGGCACTTTTTCATTATATATGCAAATTTGCTCAACGGCAATTGATAAAAAACGTAACGTTACATTCTGCTGCGCTACTCATGCCACACACGGGGGTGGGGGGGGGGGGGGGGGGGCAAATCGATCTTGATCTTTGTAATTTGTGGTCAGCATAACTTAAGAAGCTCTCGATGGATTGTACTGATATCTGATATGTAGATAGGAGTTGGGAATAAGAAATTCAAGGTCAATTCTGTGCCCCCACGTTTCTGACCTTGGTGCTGCAGCAGAACTTTTGTATATTTTTCCTGAACATGCTACGGTCCTGATTTTGATCTAGCTAATAAAAACACCAATATCAGAGATAGGTGTGTTTATCTGTGTGTGCATGGTGTCCAGCACCAAGTACATGTTTATCTAATCGTGTGTGAATAGTATTCAGCAAAAGAGATAGTTTTGTTTGACTTTACGTGAATGGAGGGGGACAGGTGCATTTACCTGTGTGGATGGTGTTCGGCACCAGGAACAGATATGTTTACTCGCGTGTATAGTGACAGGTGTGTTCATCCATACACTGTCATACACAGGTTCCCCATCCACACTCAGATAAACACACCTTACCTGACTCTTAACACCCCCACGTATACGTAGCGCAAAATTGGCATTGATTTTCTGGACTTCGAGAGGTATAATCATCATAACCCGTAGAAGTGGAGAACATATTCAGGTGTTGAACACTATTCCCAAACAGGGAGGCATACCTATCCCTGGTACTGAATAGCATTTCAAACTGGTAATCACACCTGTCCTTGGTGCTGAACACTGTGCACACACTGTAAACAAACCTGTCTCTGGTGCTAAAAAGACCCCCAGCAGCTTGCTCTAGAATAGCAGGGCAATTTATAAAAATCGGTATATTTGGATATGAAATATATTTTTATGTCATTTTGGTCGAGAAGACCATAATTTCAGATAGATTGTGCTTATTACATTATTTCTTAATAATTAGTAGAATTTTAATAATTGAGACAACAGGAAATAAGAATTTTTCGGTTAGTAGATTTTTATTTCATTTTCGACAGACATTCTCCAACTGCACATGGGAACCTGTTACACGCGCTCACATATTTGGTTGGCAAACATAAAGGGTCAAAGTCTTCCATTCAATGCAGAAATGTCCCCCATTAAAAAGTGTCACCCATACAGAAATATCCCCCTGAAAAGCCCCCCTTGAAAAAATCCCCCATGCAGAAATGTCCCCCACGAAAAAGTGTCCCCTTGCAGAAATGCCCCCTTGAAAAATGTCCGATCGATCAATGATTGAACTTTGCGCTCGTTTTCTCGGTGGAAAAATGTCTGCTTCGCCACGTCACCTGAATTTTCTCTCAAGTTTTTATAAATGAAGATCCTCACTAAATCTGCCACGAATCCAGGTTCCAAAATGTTAAGAATCTGCAAAGAACTTCGCGAAGTCGACGCCAAGGCCAAGAAACATGGACCACTGCGTGCAGAAGTAGATTACATCCGAGCCCTGCTGGACGCCATGAGAAATATGGACACGTTGTTGGAAGTGGAGGTACTGAAAAGTCTGTCCGACGCTAACTTGGAACAGTATGGTAAACTGAAGAACGTGCTGAAGATCAACAGGGCTAAGGCGTTGTACAGGACTGCACTGCACCGGTGCGAGGACAAGGAAATCAAGGAAAGTCTCGAATATCGTCTCTCGTATGTAGAGAAACTACGACCTTCGAGCAAGGAGGTTAGAATAGAAAATTTCAACCCCCCTGCTTCGAGGAAGTCTGTTAGCCAAGTGTCTTCGCTTGTCCGAGTGGCAGAAAAGCTCTCAAACCTAGACCGAAGGTTAACTGTTGGCTTCGACAAGAGTTCTCTTCTGATTGAATATACCAAGTTAAGGGGGCACACACCAGTTTATTTGGGGGTTCAAATGGAGGCGGCACACCCTCAAGTCTAGCGACCATCTCTTCCAGGAAATTATCCTGAAGGAAAATAACTGTATATGGGGTGAGAGGATATACCTTCAGCTACAAGACCAACTGAGTTTCGATCCTTCAACTTCTCTAATTTTGAAAAATTATAGGGAAAAAACATTATTTTCATGTCAAAAATGATGCACAAAATCGGGCATTTTCGCATTGGATAAAACAGATGAAGAAGATTTTTCCGGCAAGCACGACTGATACTGCCAGAAAGAGGAAAATCTAAAGACTAATCCAGCCAATTATAAAGAAAATTCTAGTACTACAGTTTTTTTAATCATCCACGGCGCGCGGCATTGCAACTTTGCTTGACACAGCACTTCAGAGGTAAATCTAGGTCACGGGCCTCTTTACATTCAGGCGTAGGGATATCGCGGAAGCAACGCGCGGACCAAAACACAATTTGCACCAAAAACACACCATTTCCTACGCTTTTCAGCCATGTAACCGTTTAATGTCATTTCGCAGGAAATAATGAGAAATGTCAACTCAAACATGGGCCCTCGGAAGCCTTTCGTCACTTTTTGGTCGTGGACTACCACGGACCCCGGTCGCGGAAGAACTGGGGTGTGCACCGTTAATGATAGAAGGTATTGTGAACGAGGACAATATTCTAGAAACTGAAGCGATCAAAAGCCTTGGTGACATGTACCTGAAAAGAGGAACAGAAAATAAAGACACGACATGTCTGACCAAGGCCACTGCTCTGTACAACACTGCACTGGCACGGTGTGAGAGGGTACAAGGCAGAGTGGCACTCATTCACCGCTTACTGTACACGGCAAGAATCAGACAAGACATGAGAAAGACTGCAAATAAGGTAATATTTCTCATTTAAATGTACTGCAGATTAGACTGTGATACGGTATGTTGCCCCGGCTTGTAAGATGTAAAATATAGTATATGTACAGGAATCTAGGTTCAGAGAGAGTAAAAAATTAACCTAATTGAGCGAACCATATCTACATGCATGTACATCTAGAATGACACAAATTTGAGACAATGGGTGACGTAAAAAGGATACATTTTAGGTGCCGTAACACTATGTCCTCCCGTAGTATCGTCGCCTACATACATGCATCCAGGTATACAGCATGTGACTTGCTACCTTTGCCAAGAAGATAAAGTTTTCGACAGCGTTCGTGCATATGTGATGTGACCACAATAAGTCGAGAACACCTTCATGGATTGTCTCCATACTTTGTATGTTGGTAGGTGTTGATAAGACATCAACATGGTTAGATTTTGGGCGACCAGGCGGCTTGTTTTGGTACTGCAGTGGAGCACCCGGTTTTTATGTTATAACGTTAGACATGCTCTGTTCATGATGATTTTTTTAGTGGTAGATAGCTCTTGTGAAGGAGAGTAAGTTGTGTAGCCTTTGGCCACTAGCGGCCGTTTTCGAACTGCGGGGCCTTATTTGCATAATCAATGAGAAATTCGACAACCTATTTGTCATCTATTTTTGCTTGTATGACATCCACAAAGTCAGTATGGCTTTAAACATATTCTCATTCGTGGGACTGCATATAAGCCTCCATACTTTCAGCCATATTTCCATTACCCTATTTGATTTTATATCCACCTTGAACTCCGTATGAACTCCTCAAACATATTTCTAATGAAGGCCGATTCGTCCTACTAGTTCAACACCAGCGAGACTTTATCTTCTTATTACTAAAACTGACACAAACTGACAAATATTGATTTTCATATGTTCCTTTCAATTGGAAATATTCAAGGGTCCAAAGTACAGAAGACAACAATCCCAGAGTCACCACCTATCACGGGACTTGCCGGGCACGTCATGTAGCTCTGACGTCATGGCTGATACAGGGGGTCAAAAGTTCATGTAAGCATAGGAGTGTTTGCTTTACTGTTGATTATTTGATATGTCTGAGTGTTTTTTACTAAAAAATTGGATGCTCATAACTATATGTTCGATATTGATTTGGTACAAAGCACTTCATTATAAGCTTCGGTTAAGATTAATATATTTGTAACAAAACAAAATCAAGTTGTTTATACTACTAACACCACCTACCATCCCAAAGGTCGGCCGGTGCAGCATATATCGCAAGCCAGACATCCCGTCGCGCCGCTCCAGACTATAGGTTTGTGGATTTAGTGCTGTTAGTTGTTGACAGAAGATGTGTACTTACTTCAGTTGATACCTAACAAATGTGGCAGAGCACTGTAGTGTGAACTATTGCATACCACATGGTACCTAGGCAAGTTTAGAACGTCAAAATATAAACAGAACTCTACGTGTTCCTTCGGACCATTGATTCAGTAAACTTGATGGAAATATCGGACATATGGGACAAAGGATAAAAAGCAGATTAGCTGTGACATCATTTAGATTTATGCCAATTTGAGTATATTTCCATTTTATGTTTAAATTAACACACGATAAGTTAATCTAGCCACCATAATTTGTTGTTATGGCGAGATATTTAGCTGGTGACTCAATCGTACTGTAGCCCTTTCCAGTATGGTCCAGCTCTATTGGTAACGCTTTTGGTCATTATGTTGTTAGATGGACCAACACCAATTTCAAAATAAAATCACCTCCATTATAGGACGTACGAGAAGCACCTGACCACAGGAGACCGCGCATTGACTGACGGGAACCTTGACTTGGCAGAACAGGAGTTTGCGTCTGCACTAAAAGTGATTCATGGTGCGTTTTGTTTATCTAATCGCATTCCAAGATCCTCCTCGAATGCTTGTGACTAAGCCTTATAATTGAATGCAACAAAGCTTATGCTCATGAATTTTAAACAAACCTTTTATGAACTGGATGAAAATGCGATGTTACAAACAGCCAGTAGATCTATGGCTATGCCACGAAAGCAAAAAATTTTGATTGGTTGACAAACACATTACTCATCAATCTTTATTTTGCCCAAACAGATAAAAACGAACCCGATCGACGCAGAGAAGCTGACTGTCTCTGTAGACTGGGTGACGTGTACCTTCAAACAGGTAAAAGAACAAAAGAAGGTAGGAAATTCACACAAGCGGCAGCTCTGTACAACGCAGCTCTAGCCAGAACAGACAAAAATACATACAAAGTAAAGAAACGTGTACATGACGTAGAGAAATCGTTTCTCTGCTACACAGCAAATGTGGGCAGTGAACCTAGTCCGTCTGATTCGGCCATAAGTCATCAGAAGCAATTAGAGGACATGCGCACCAGTGCGAAGACACAACTAGAGGCCATTGACCAGCAACACAACCCATATCAATATGACGACGATGACCCAAAGATGATACCAGTCGAGGCAGAAAGATCTGAAGCAATGAAAGCTTTGTGCAAGTCCATCGCAAAAGGTAGACAAATATTTATCCAGGCCCTTATTGATGAATGCATCAGTACAATAGGCCCTCCCCCATGTAAGTACGCGTTCATAGGGTTAGGCTCACAGGCTACCGAACTGGTCACACCTTACTCTGATCTGGAGTTCGCCATTCTGATTGAAGAAGGGAAGGACAATGACGACACACGGCGGTACTTCCTCAACCTCACACACTACCTACACCTCAAAGTCATCAACCTCGGAGAGACCATCCTACCAGCCATGGCCATCCCTTCACTCAACGATTTTCATTCAGAAGACCCAGACAAAGACTGGTTCTTCGACTCTGTCACGCCTCATGGGTTTGCCTTCGATGGCTTCATGCCATGGGCCAGTAAAACTCCATTTGGAAGAGACCAGACCAAGAGCAAAGCTCCCATCAGCCTGATCCAGACACCTTCAGAAATGGCGAAGTTTCAGCAGCTGGAAATATCCCTGGCAGAAGGGTACAACCTGTCAGACATCCTCATGTGGTTCGTTTTCCTAGCGGGGGACGAAGAGCTGGTGAAAGAGTATATGGAGATACTGAAGACAGTCATCAAAGATGGTCTCCTCTCCCATATTCAGACCCGACGTCTGTTGGTCTTTGCAATGCAACCCCTTTTGGAAAGCATGGGCAAGACCTGTGCTTTTGAACCCACGGGACCATTGTTGAATATCACTCAGAAAGACCTAGAAAAGATTGGACAGATTCCTGACTTTTGGCCCACTGGGCAACTGTTAGATGTCAAGAAAGACATTTATCGCTTCCCTGGCATAGTCATAGATCTACTGGCTCTGTTTTGTAACATCACATTGTCAGCCAGTACTTGGGATGTGATTGATGAAATGAAGGAAGCGGGATGGATCCATAAAGAAGACGCCAAACATCTCACAGTACTGACCAGCATCTCGGCAGAGCTCCGGCTGAGAACCTACATGGCCAACGGAGGACAAAAGGACAGCCTATCTCCACTTCCCGAAATAGAGTATCAAACAAAGATGCTTGAGGTATCTGATACTTCCCTGAAGTCAGCATTCCACATTCCAGACAAAAAGGTTCTTTTTAGGTACTACTGCAGGGCTATGCCTTTGAGGATGTGTATGCTAGACATCATCCAGGAGCAAGATAGAAAGTTGCCAGCCCAACCAAGAAGGGTGTTTGAAACGGCCATTTTTGATGCCTCGAATGAATGTATGGGCCGAATAGCCGGAAGCCTCTGCCTTTTCAATAAATCTATTCACCATTTGGAGGCAGCGCTCAAGGATGCAGGTATGCGTAGCGACATGAAAAAACTTTCCAAGTTACTTAGCGAATTGGGATCATGTTGGCGTACAATGGGCGATCACAAAACAGCAATTAGGTACCACGAAAAGTTCTTAACGATAACAGAATCTCTCATTGGAAATACCAAACCGCATACGTATATTGCTGGGGCACTTAACAACTTAGGAATTTGTTGGCATGGATTAGGTGATTACAGGAAAACAATCGAATATTGGCAAAAGTCTTTAGCTATGATGAAAACTATCTATGGAGACAACGCTGCACATCCTGACATCGCTATGTTACTTACCAACTTGGGGTTAGCATGGCAGGACTGCGGTGATCAGGAGAAAGCAATTAGCTCCCTTGAACAGTCTTTAACGATGTTGAAAACTATCCACGGAGAAACACATCCAGACATTGCGCGGACGCTTCTCAACCTGGGAACATCTTGGCTTCGTAATGATAACCACGAGAGAGCTAAGGAGTACTGCGAACGGTCACTAACGATGAGGAAAGCTATCTATGGAGACAACACGGCACATCCTGACATCGCCATATCACTTCACAACCTGGGAGTATGTTGGAAAACAATTGGTGATCAAAGGAAAGCAATCATGTACTTTGAAGACGCGCTAACGATGAGAAAAACTAACTTTGGAGACAGGACGCCACATCCAGATATCGCCAAGGCACTATACAACCTGGGATTATGTTGGGATAAAATTGGTGACAAAAAGAAAGCAATATCTTACTTTGAACAATCACTAACGATGAGAAAAGCTATCTATAGAGAAAGCACGCCACATCCAGACACCGCCATGTCACTTCACAGCCTAGGATCATGTTGGTTAGGAATTGGTAATCAACAGAAAGCAATAATTTACCTTGAACAGTCACTAACGATCAGAAAAGCTTTCTATGGAGACAACACACCGCACCCAGACATCGCCACGTCACTTTACAACATAGGAGTATGTTGGTCTGCAATTGGTGATCAAAAGAAAGCAATATCTTACTATGATCAGTCACTAACAATGAGGAAAGCTTTCTACGGAGACAACTCACCGCATCCAGACATCGCCACGTCGCTTGAAAACCTGGGAGTATGTTGGGCTAGAACTGGTAAAGAAAAGAAAGCAATCGTATACTTTCAAAAGGCGTTAACGATGAGAAAAACTATCTTTGGAGAGAACACGCCACATCCAGACATTGCCATGTCGCTTCACAGCCTGGGAGAATGTTGGTCTGCAATGGGTGACCAAGAGAAAGCAATCGTATACTTCAGAAAGACGCAAACGATGAGAAAAACTATCTTTGGAGAGAACACGCCACATCCAGACATCGCCATGTCACTTCACAGCCTGGGAAAATGTTGGTCTGCAATGGGTGACCAAGAGAAAGCAATCGTATACTTCAAAAAGACGCTAGCGATGAGACAAACTATCTTTGGAGAGAACACGCCACATCCAGACATCGCCAAGTCACTTGACTCTCTGGGAGTATGTTGGTCTGCAGTTGGTAATAAGAAGAAAGCAATCGTTTGCTTTGAAAAGGCGCTAACGATGAGGAAAACTAGCCTTGGAGAGAACACACCGCACCCAGATATCGCCAAGTCACTATTTTGCATGGGAGTATGTTGGGATATGATAGGTGATCAAAAGAAAGCGATATCTTACTTGGAACAGTCCCTAACGATGAGGAAAGCTTTCTATGGACACAACACACCGCATCCAGACATCACCACCTCGCTTCACAGCCTAGGAGATTGCTGGTCTGCAATCGGTGATCAAGAGAGAGCAATCGTTTACTATGAAAAGGCGCTAACGATGAGAAAAGCTATCTTTGGAGAGAAATCGGCGCATCCGGACATCAGCGCGCTACTTAACGACCTCGCAATATGTTGGGATATACTGGGTTATGTGGAGAAAGCAAATAGCTACAGTGTACAAGCCCTGATAATGGAGGCAAGGGAAGCCGCTCAATAAGGATAGTACCGCACATCTGGGCTCTTGTAGCACTGGTTGCAGATTGCCAGTCAAGATGGTTGACGAAGCCGACCTTACATCAATAAAAGCTTAACACCTTCTGCTTTAACTTAAAATTTAACGTATTTGGTGTTATTTTCTTATTATTTTATATTCGTAAATAAGTAGAATCCTATTATCCTATATTGTTTAATTCGTAGAACTTTAAGATCTATTCTGTATATTTCTTTTTTAGTTTATAGTGGACCATGCAAAAGTCACTGTACTTTTTGTCGTGTCAATAAAGCTTGCACTTGTTATTTGGATAAAGAAGATCATTCACATTATCTATGCAAATTAGCACCTCATTTGGTGGTAAGAGCCAGGTCAGGTGTGTTTATTTGAGTGTGGATGGGGAACCTGTGTACGGATGAACACACCTGTCACTATACACGCGAGTAAACATATCTATTCCTGGTGCCGAACACCATTCACACAGGTAAATACACCTGTGCCTAGTGATGAACACCATTCACATACAAACACACTTGTCTCTGGTGCTGAATACTATTTACACACAGCTGAATACACCTGCCCTTAGTGCTGAACACCACACACACACACAGATAAACACCGCTATCTCTGATATTCAGAGATAGAACATGCATTTCGAAGGTAAAACATTTCAGATTGGTGTTTTGATTAGCTATACGTAAGTATCAAAATCAGGATCGTAGCATGTTCAGTAAAAATATACAAAAACCTAGTTTCTTCTGCAGTTCCAAGGTCAGACACCTTGGGGCCCAAAATTGACCTTGAAATTCTTATCCCCCTCCTTCTCCAACCCCTATCTACTTATCAGATATCATTACAATCCATCCGGATATATATCCAGAGCTTTTCAGTTATGCTGACCACAAATACCGAAGATCAAGGTCACTTTACGCCCCCCACCCACCCCGTTTATAACATAAGGACCGTAGCAAAATGTAACTTTACGTTTTTTGGATCAATTGCCCATGACAAAATTAGCATATCTAATGCAAAAGTGCCATAAATCATTAGCGGTAAATGATGCAAATTTTACTTATATGAAAGTTTGTAAAAAAAATATGTGTACCTCACCAGGCATAAATTATGTAAACGTGTTTGTTGTTTGTATTACTAGTATTCATGTGTTAACATGGAATCCTGACAACGGAAAGGACTTACAATATAAAGACTTTTCATGGACATCATCATAGTGATTATGATTTGAAGCCCCTTGTCCTTATTGGCGGGAAATTAGATGAAGGGCATCTTGGTGTGTTTACAGCATGGCGCAGATGACGTCACATTGAAAGCCTGTAACGTAGTGTGTACTTTTGGTAGAGAAGTCAATCATTTGAGCTAAGTTATGCTATTTTTTTGCATCATTGAGACATAATATGGGACAACATGAAATAAGAAAGTTTCTCACTGCGCACGGGAAACTGTTACGCACGCTGCCATATTCAGTCGTCAATCACAAAGGTCAACGTCCTTCGTGTGATCATTGAACTGTGTCCGTTTTCTCGCTGGAAAGACATCCGCTTTGCCGTGCACGCCACCTGTAGTCCTGTACTATCTCTTATTTCAATGTCTTAATGAATGAAGATCCTCACTGAATTTGTCAAGAATCCAGGTTCAGGAATGTTACGAATTTGCAAGGAACTTCGTGAAATCGACGCCAGGGCCAAAACAGTTGGACTCGTGCGTACAGAAAATGACTACACCCATGCCCTGTTGGACGCCATGGGGAACATGGACATACTGTTGGAAGTGGAGGTACTGAAAAGTCTGGGAGACGCGAACTTGGAGTATGGTAAGAAACTCAATGATGTGGCGAAGTTCGACAGTGCTAAGGTGTTGTACAGGACTGCACTGCACATGTGTGAGGACAGGGAAATCAAGGAAAGTCTCGAATATCGTCTCACGTATGCAGAGAAACTTCAACCAGTGAGGGAGTCTGTTAGCTACGTTTCTTCACTTGTCAGAGTGGCAGAAATGTTCACAAACCTAGACAAGGTCGGCTACGAGAAGGAAAATCTACTGATCGAATACACGAAGTTAATGATAGAAGGTATTGTGAACGAGGACAATATTCTAGAAACTGAAGCGATTAAAAGCCTTGGTGACGTGTACCTGAAAAGAGGAACAGAAACTAAAGACACGACATGTTTGATCAAGGCCACTGCTCTTTACATCACTGCACTGGCACGGTGTGAGAGGGTACAGGGCACAGTGACACTCATTCACCGCTTACTGTACACGGCAAGGATCAGAGAGGACATGCGAAAGACCGCAAATAAGGTAAATTTTCCCATTTACATGTTCTGCAGATTAGACTATGATACGGTATGTTTTCTCGACTTGTAAAATGTAAAGTATAGTATATGTATAGGAAACTAGGTTCAGAGCCGGTAAAAAATTAACCTAATAGACCGAACCATATTTACATGCATGTACATCTAGAATATGACATTTTAGACAATGGGTGACGTAAAAAGGATAGATTTTAGGTGCCGTAACACTACGTCTTCCCGTAGTAGCGTCGCCTATAGCTACATTCATGCATCCATGTATACATCTTACATGTTACCTTTGCCAAGAAGGTTAGGTTTTCGACAGCGTTCGAATTCGTGCATATGTGATGTGACCACAATAAGTCGACAAACCTTGATGAATTGTCTCCATACTTTGTGTGTTGGTGGGTGTTGATAAGACCTCAACATGATTAGATTTTGGGCCAGTCGGATTGTAATGGAACTGTAGCGGAACATCCGGTTTTTATATTATGGACATGCTTTGCTCATGATGATTTTTTGTGGCAGATAGAATAAGAGTACGTTGTGTATGTTTTAGGTCCTAGGGGCCGTTTTAGAACTGCGTGACCTTATTTGCATAATCAATGAGAAAGCCAACATCCTATTTCCTATCATTTTGCAAAGCCTCATATTAATTTTGAGGTGGATGTCAACGGATAATGAATATGTAAGTTGCAATTTCCACAAAGAAAGCCAATTCTGCAGAATTCTGGGGATTTTATCAGAATTCTGGGAACCTGAGCCAGAATTCCCCAAGTCAGACTTCTAAAGGCCTCATGATCGTGAAAACATCTAATCATACATCCTTTGATATATCACTTACAAAAATTAATTAATCTGGACAATCTATTTTGAAATTATCAAGGTTTTCCGGAATTAAAATGTTTGACCGGAATTAAACTGATGTCTGTTATGTTCCATTTGATCGGAAATATTCAAGGGTCCAAAGTACAGAGGACAACAATCCCAGAGTTACCACCTATCACGGGACTTGCCGGGCATGTCATGTAGCTCTGACGTCATGACTGATAGAGGGAGTCAAAAGTTCATGTAAGCATTGAAGTGTTTGCTTTACTGTTTACATGTCTAAGTGGTCTATACGAAAAATTGTATTCTCATAACTATAAGATATTGATTTGGTACAAGGCACTTCATTATAAGCTTCGGTTAAGATAAAGAAGCTTAAAACAAATTAAAAACTAATTCAAATTGTTTATGCTGCCAAAACCACCCTACCTTCCCATAGGTCAGCCGGTGCTGCTTACATCGCAAGCCAGACACTCCGTCGCGCCGCTCCAGGCTATAGGTTTGTGGATTTAGTGCTGTAAGTTGTTGACAGTAAGATATTATCCACTATCATGCATTACATATATACTGGCAACTAGGCAAAACTTTATGATGCACTTATTTGATCAATTCGATAAGCAGTCGAGACTATGCATTTAAACATTAACAGAACGTTACATGTCCCTCATGACTTAATCATTTTATTAAAATTCGGACATTTGGGCCAAAGGATAAAACAGATAAGCTGTGACATCATTTAGATTTATGTCATTTTGAGTATGATTCTGTTTAATCTTTCGTGTATGATCGTTGCATTAACACATGATACCGATGATTTTTTGTTGACCTTGCCGCTATAGTTTGAAGCTTCGTTGTCGGCGTGATATTTAGCTTGTGACTTTGACGTACTCTGGCCCTTTTCAGTATGGTCTCCAGCTCTAGATGTAAAATAAATGTATCAAAACTAAAGTAAAGTCACCTCCATTGTAGGACGTACGAGAAGCACCTGAGTACAGGAGACCACGCATTGACAGACGGGAACCTGGACTTAGCAGAACGGAAGTTTCGGTCTGCACTAAAACTGATCCATGGTGCGTTTGTTTTAAATCTAATCGCATTCCAAGATCCTCTGTGTAGAAGTAGCAGTAGTAGTAGTAGTATTAGTAGTAGTATCCAGTATTTGAGTATTTGATTATGCTGCTGCTGGGGTCAGGCGGCAGTTGGCTTGTATTCACACCGCGCTTCCAAGCAGCTCTGTCTAGAGGGTTATAATATTTAACGCACTCTTTCCAAGATTTCCTTGGTATACTAACCCTCTGTTAGCTGAAATACTGCAATTTGGAGATGGTGTTGATGCACCGAGTGACTTGTTCAATGCCACAAACTTAAACTCATGATCATATACACAAAATCGGATTGTCTATGTAGGTTAGACATCCAGGTATGAACAAGATACGTCAAAAAGTAGTTATTCAAGCAACTGGATATGGTTTTGGTAACGGCCAGACGTTTCAACAACTATCCAGTAGGTTTTGTCTGTGACACTGACCGTTTCCAAAACCATATCCAGTTGCTTGAGTAATACTTTTTGAAGATCGGATTGGTTTTTTAGCAAAACATTTTTATCAATATTTAAACTTGAATGTTTTTCTTTCTTGATTTTGCTCATACAGATAGAGACGAACCGGATCAAAGCAGAGAAGCTGACTGTCTTTGTAAGCTGGGTGACGTGTACATTCAAACAGGTAAAAGAACAAATGAAGGTAGGAACTTCACACAGGCAGCAGCCCTGTACAACGCAGCTCTAGTCAGATTGGCTAGAACGGACGAAAATAGACCCAAAGTAATGAAACGTTTACATGACGTAGAGAAATCATTTCTCTGCTACACAGCAAATGTTCAAAGTGAACCGAATCCATCTGCATTACGTCATCAGAAACGATTAGAGGACATGCGCATCAGTGCGAAGTCACAACTACAAGCCATTGACCAGCAACATAATCCATACCAATATGACGAGGACGACCCAAAGATGCTACCAGTCGAGGCTGAACGAGCTAAGGCAGTCAAGGCTTTGTGCAAGTTCATCGCAAAGGATAGACAAATGTTTATCAAGGCCCTTATTTATGAATGTATCAGTACAATAGGCCCTCCCCCTTGTAAGTACGCGTTCATAGGGTTAGGCTCGCAGGCTACAGAACTGGTCACACCTTACTCTGACCTGGAGTTCGCCATTCTGATTGAAGAAGGGAAGGACAATGACGACACAAGGCGGTACTTTATCAACCTCACACACTACCTACACCTGAAAGTCATCAACCTCGGAGAGACCATCATCCCAGCCATGGCTATCCCGTCACTTAACGACTTCCAATCTGAAGACCCAAACAAAGACTGGTTCTTCGACTCTATCACGCCCCATGGGTTTGCCTTCGATGGCTTCATGCCATGGGCCAGTAAAACTCCGTTTGGAAGAGACCAGACTAAGAGCAAACCTCCTGTCAGCCTTATCCAGACTCCTGCAGAGATGGCGAAGTTTCAGCAGACCGAGATATCCCTGGCAGAAGGATACCACCTGTCAGACATCCTCAGGCGGTTCGTAATCCTAGCGGGCCACGAAGACCTGGTGAAAGAGTATATGGAGATACTGAAGACAGTCGTCAAAGATGATCTCCTCTCCAATGTTCAGGCCAAACGCCTGGTTGTATTTGGAATGCAGCACATGTTGGAAAGCATGGGCAAGACCTGTATCTTTGAACCTGGGGGGCCACTGTTAGAGCTAACTCGGAAAGACATAGAGAAGATTGGGCAGACTCCTGCCTTTGAGCCCACTGGGCAACTGCTAAATGTCAAGAAAGACATTTATCGCTTCCCTGGCACAGCCATAGATCTACTGGCCCTGTATTGTAACATCGCATTGTCAGCCAGTACCTGGGATGTGATTGATGAAATGAAGGAAGCGGGATGGATCCATGAAGAGGACGCCAAACATCTCACAGTGCTGACCAGCATCTCGGCAGAGCTTCGTCTAAGAACCTACATGGCCAACGGAGGACAAAAGGACAGTCTGTCTCCTCTCGCCAAAATAGATAACACTGACCTGAAGTCAGCATTCCACATTCCAGACGTAAAGGTTCTTTTTAGATACTACTGCAGGTCTATGCCTTTGAGGATGTGTATGCCAGACATGATCCTAGGTAGAAAGTTTCGAGGCCAACCAAAAAGGGTGTTTGAAACGGCCATTTCTGATGCCTCGAATGAATGTATGGGCCAAATAGCTGCAAACTTCTGCCTTTTCGACAAATCTATTCATCACTTGAAGGCAGCGCTAGAAGATGTCGGTGTGCGAAGTGACATAGAAAAACGTTCCCGGTTACTCGACGAACTGGGCGCGTCTTACAGAGAGCGGGGAGATTTTGAGAGGGCAATTAGCTACCACCAGCAATCACTCACGATGGACAGAGACCATAGACATCCTCATATTATCAAGTCCTCACACAACCTAGGCTTAGCATTAAGTAAACATGGCGACTACAAGGCAGCAATCAGCTATCTCGAACAGGCACTGGACATGAAGAAAACTGTTTCTGGAGACAATGTGGAAGATGACAGCACCGCTGCATGTCTTAATAGTCTGGGATCATGTTGGCGTAAACTCGGCGATCATAAAAAAGCAATTGGCTACTACGAACAGTTCCTAAAGATGACAGAATCTCTAGTTGGAAATGACAAACCACATCTGGACATTGCAGGGGCACTCAACAACTTGGGGATATGTTGGCATGCTCATACTAATGATTTGCGAGATGACAACAGAGCAATCAAATACTGGGAGAGCTCTCTGGCGATGATGAAAGTTATCTATGGAGACAACACAGCACATCCTAAAATCGCTATGTTACTTACCAACCTGGGTTCAGCATGGGGGGAAATCGACAAGGAGGAGAAAGCAATTAGCTACCTTGAACGGTCATTGGCGATGTTGAAAACTATCCACGGAGAAAAACATCCAGAAATTGCCCGCACACTTCTCAACCTGGGAACATCTTGGCTTAGTCACGGCAATCATGAGAAAGCTGTTGAGTACTGCGAACAGTCACTAGCGATGAGGAAAGCTATCCATGGACACAACACACCCAACCTAGATATTGCCATGTCACTTCACAACCTGGGATGGTGTTGGGCTACAATTGGTGATCAAAAGAGAGCAATCGTATACTTTGAAAATGCGCTAACAATGAGAAAAACTAAATTTGGAGAGAACACGCCACACCCAGATATCGCCAAGTCACTACACAGCCTGGGGTTATGCTGGGACACAATTGGTGATCCAAAGACAGCAATATTTTACCTTCAACAGTCAGTAACGATGAGAAAAGCTATCTATGGATACAACACACCGCAACCAGAAATCGCCATATCACTTCACAACCTAGGAGTATGTTGGTATAAAAAAGGTGATCCAAAGAAAGCAATATCTTACATTGAACAGTCACTAACAATGAGGAAAGCTTTCTATGGAGACAACAAACCGCACCCAGAAATCGCCATGTCACTTCACAACCTGGGAGAATGTTGGGATGGGATTGGTTATCACAAGGAAGCAATCGTTTGCTTTAAAAAGGCGCTAAAGATGAGAAAATCTATCTTTGGAGAGAACACACCGCATCCGGACATCGCCCTGTCTCTTCACAACCTAGGAGCATGTTGGGCTACAATCGGTGATCAAAAGAAAGCAATCATTTACTTTGAAGAGGCGCTATCGATGAGAAAAACTCATTCGAACATAAGCGTGCTACTCAACAACCTCGCAATATGTTGGCATAAACTGGGTGATGAGGAGAAAGCAAATAGCTACTGGGTACAGGCCAAGAAGGCAAGGGAAGCCGCTCCATAGGGATAACACTGCTCATCTGGGCATTGTCAAATGGCTTGAATAGAAAATTGCAATAATGTCAAGATCACAAGAATCGTAAGGAAGCAGAAAAGACGATCCCAAAGTATTCCGAAGGATAGCAATCTAAACCATACGACTCAAAGTATATTAGGTATGGTAAACATAGGCAAAAGCTCTAGAGCTTGTTGGTATTAGCATGGGGTTAAGTTGCAAATTGTCAGTCAAGATGGTTGACGACCTTACACCAGCAGGAGCTTGTCAATGAGTTAACACCTTCTGCTTTAACTTAAAGGTTGTATTGATGTTGTTTTCTTATTGCTACCATTCAACATCATTGGCCTGGCCAACAGAGTAACACAACAGAAGTCGATTCTGTTTGAGACTTTGAAGGAGAAATCAAGATGGGTCCAGGGATACTCATGACTTTTGGCGATAAACGCTTATTATGAAACTCAGCAGTTAAGTTGCATAATCGCGGAAGAAATCTTATAAATCTGCTGAGTTCCATGGTAGTGCTTTAAACAAGGGTCAAATGTACCCTCAATAGTTATCAATTATGCAAATAAAGACATTTGCACGGGTAATGGGAAAATAGTATTATGTATAATACCATAGCATTAAGTAATGTTGAACATAATTAGACATATTGAAGTAAATCTGTGAGTAACTTGCAAGATTAATGAGGAAATGCTACAGCACGTTGCATCGCTTTGAAATTCATACTTCGGACAACTGGTGTTATTTGGATCATTCACATTATTTATGCACCTTATTTTCATAATCAAGAAGAGACCTTTAGTATACAAGGGTCATACCATCAGTCACCAAGAATGGTCAGAAAATGTTCTCTTCATCATAAGGGGACGACTTTATTTCTTTCAATTGTAACTAAATAAAAGTCAGAAGGGAAACCAGACACAAAGACCACTCTCAACCAAATCTGCAAGTCACACAGCAATATATTGCTAAACCATACATCAGTCTATAGGACTGGGGATTTCTTGTGAAGGGTACATCTTCTTAAAATGTATATAAGGTTATTTACAACATCTACATAAAGTCAAAGAGTTATAAGTTCAGTTGTTACCAACGTGTACAGTCAAATTTGTCTATAGCGACCACTCAAGGGACTGGACAAATGTGGCCACTATAGACAGGTGGCCACTGTAGAGAAAATGCTGATCAATTGACCATATGCAATAATACACGATTTCAGTACCCACTGATCTTTCTCACCAAGTAACGTTGTCTCAATCGTCTTAAAATTCAACTGACCCTGCCAAAGTCAAATCTACCGAAAATGATTGATATTGACATGCGCAATGTTGGTAAATTCGCCAAAATGACCCTGTCGGGAACTCCAAATACTTGCATGTATGGCCGCATTATTCAGTGTTTCTATATTTACGGCACTGGAAGTCATGTGGCCATGGCCGCGTTGGACAGGTGGCCGCAATAGACCATTTCTTAATGCTTAGGTCAATGGGAAAAATTCAAGGGACCAACAAAAAGTGACCGCAATGGCCAGGTGGTCACTATGCAAAGGTGGCCACTAATACAGGTTTGACTGTATATGGTACACTGCACAAAAGCACTTCAAGCAAGAATCATTTACATGTACATGTATCTTCACATACATATTAGTTATAAAACATCTTTTATCTCTCTATACAGATAACTTGATAAACAAACACAAAAATGTTAAACTTGCAAATTCAATTGTCCATAAGATTTACAAACTTTAGAGAATCCAAACATACTGAACACCAAAAAGTTGAACACAAAAGTCAGATGACATTTAATTCAATATAGACACAGGGAGTTTAAAGCTTATGCCTTATAGATTGAAGCAAATCCACATCTTGAATATATATATCTAATCCTGACATATAAAGAAGCTGAATCATTTTACTTTGGTCCATTGTACACAATTCGGAACAGAATATTTTACTCTTTGAGCACACCAAATATTTACAGTCATGTGCACTGTTCTATTCTATGATCAGTTCAGGAAATAATGTAATCTTGATGATTATAACATTATGCATCTACTACTCCAGAACAGTATGTTGATAATGATAATAACAGTATGCTGCTTAAGGAAAGTTTCATATAGAAGCACTGTCTTGTTATTGCAAAGAGTTCTTTTCTGAATTGGCCTACATACATGTAGGTACATATTAACAAATTCATGTAGAACAACAGTCATCTAATATGTACAAGTTGCCATACATTGTACCTGTTGTTGTAACTTTTGTGTGATTAAGTTCTTCTTCTGGCTATGTCAATCACATGATTTGGCACTAACTCTGAACATCCTAACAGAAGGAATAAACAGCTTTTGAAATTCCATTACATGTTGGACTACAAAATGCAATAATCATACATGAACACAGGAAATCGGTATCGTAACTCCTGATTGATGTACAGTGTAGTACATGTATTACCCATACATCTCTGCATTAATGTTAAAATTTAGAATTAGAAGCACTGCCCAAAAGTGTTTGGATGTACATAGAAGCAAGACCACCATTAAAGAGATTCCTACTTCCTTTACAAATCCATGGTATTTCTGGCTAATTCTTTGGTCAGAGTTTTTTAGCTACGGCCATGAAAATTTAACATCTTGGTTCTCGAATAAGGCTGCTCCATTTTTTTAAAATTTGAATCGGTATCTAATCAGATTATTATAGTAAGACATAAAAAAAAATCTGAGAAGTTGTTGAGTTGCATTGCTGAACAAAGGAGAATAGTACTGGACTTCCACAGAGGCTGTTTCCTGATGGTCTTGCAGGTGTTACAGCTGCTGTCATCAGATGCAGTGTTAGTGTTAGACCACCACCTGAGCTTCACTCACAGGCATGTTGATGTTCCCAGTGATGATGGGCATACTCTTCCCTTTCCTCAGTACAAACACCTGCACAATGGGACAATGTCATAGGAGAACTTTATAAGAGTTGTACATTTGTATATCCTTGCAAAAGTGGTCTGTAATGCTGGATTAGTGCTGCATGGATGCTGGATGAGCATAGTGGTATTTTATCACTACTGCTACTTCAGTGAAGGCTTTGCTGCCAGATGACAGTTCATAATGATTATGAGATTACTGTGGCAGTTGTCACCAATGCTACACTAGTACAGCAGCAGTATCAAAAGCATTAGGGATGCATTATACACCATTTTGCCATTTTTTCTATCTCACATAGAATACAAAAAGGTTTATTCTGCATTACCAGAGGTACCCGCCCAATCCGGGCTTCCTTGGGCCCAGAATGTCACATCCTCAGTTTAAGTAACAAAATTAGATACACCTACAAGATAACTTTATTGGAAATCGTGGCGTTGACCGTGACCGCACTGTCCGCGTCCGGCAGAGATGCGTGCAGTTTATTAGCCGTCCACGGCAGGCAGGGAATTCGCACCTCCTTGTTAATCGCCCTAATCGTTTTTTAATATTACTTTGTACCGCCGAATCCATGCAGGCTCTAAAATGGCCGGCTATCAGAGAGGCCAGCAATCAGCGACCTAGTACAAAAAGAAATGGCCAGCAAAAGTGCAAAAAAGGCCATAGAGAGCCTGCTATGGAGGCTAACTAGTTTGAGACTTTTTGTCACATTTTGCCAACTGTGATTTTTTTTTACATTAATTTACAAAAAATAGCCATTTCAGGCAATCAATTTGCCACTGATGGCAACTGTTAAGAAATGTTTTTTGCAAAGACCTATGTCCCAGAGAAGTATCCACTTACTGTAGTGTCCATGTAACTGTTAAATGAGGTCATGAACTCACCTTAATGGTGTCAGCAATAGCCTTGTCACTGATGCACTCCACCAGGGTCTGGAAAGCATAGTTTAGGCCAGGAACCAGCAGGGGAACCTGGGAAAACAGAAGTTAGACATTTACCTATGAGGATTTCTATAGTTAAGCGACTGACAGAATTTATAGAAGCATACAATTGATAGAATATGTGAAAATATGTCCTTTTTGTCTGTAACAGTAGTCTTGCACAAAACTTTTTCATAACTACTCTCCACCGACAACATATTGGATTCATATCAGCGCTGTATAAAGCAAAATCAATGCATGACGATCTTTACCGATGTGACTATCAACTTTGAATAGACCGATCCGATAGCCCTGCCCACCTCTGTCAAAACATAGACAAGTGTTTGAGACATGACATCAATCTGTATTGGTCAATCCAATAAATGCCATTCTCTCATTGGTAGAACAGCTAGTTGTGATGGACAGACAGGATCAGTCTATTTTGCTATGAACAAGTTAGATGGTCCCTCATCAAGACCACCATGCAGTGATGCTGCTGCCCTCACCTTGATGGAGGATCGCTGGAGCTGGTACAGCTTCTCATCATACTGGAAGGTGATGAGGAGGTTGATGGAGGGCGTGGCTGATGATGTGTTCTGTAGGTTTACTGTCAGCTTAAAGGATGGACCTATCCCATTCACCTGGAAATGAAGAAAAAAAGTAACATACAGAGGTTAGATATGTAGAGAATTATGCAGAAGATACAGTAACTGTAAAATAAAAGTTTGTGATTTAATTTGGAAGGAGAAACAAGGAGTGCTTTCTGTGGTTTTATGAGTTCATGATAGCGCTAACACAGAAGCTGCTAAACGAGCAAATATATCCCGGAATATAAGATATTGGAAAACCCATAACATAGTCAATTCAAATACTAAGTATATGTTGGAATATTGGTGTACTTATGTTGTAGTCAATTCAACCGTATGCCGGAATATTGGAAAATAGATAATCATGTCATAATGGATTCAAAGAAGATAACATGACAGAACAAAAATGAAGGATCTATTGTTTGATATACACATACTGTGTGTTTAGTCATTTTGTTCAACCTTCCTGACCACTTAGGTTTCATAATCAAGGCTACTTTGATGCTCGCATCAGTTTGTGGGTTCCCAGGCATATAATCGCATCAACAAGGCCTTATAGAGGCACTCACCGTTGCGGACAGTTTGAGCGGTTCCAAGGGATCAGCTGACATGGGAGTCATGCTGGTCTCCAGAGCCTTCACGTAGGACCGGGCAGCATCCAGTCTCAACCGGTACAGGTCCCGCTGGAACATACGGTGCATGGCTGGAGAAACACAAAGGACAGAAATATGATTTTCATGTGTCATACCTGGATGTTTGATACAGGTATTCCGGACCGGTTGATGGGGTCCTACTGTGATCACACAGGCTTCTATAGAATAACTTAAACATGCATAGCCTGCACCATTGTCAAAAATTTGAACACCAGACTCGGACATTGGAATTGCTGTTTTTGTTTTGTACAAGGACATAAAATTGTCTTACTTCTGGCCCATTCTGCATTCAAATGTGGGGTATGACAGAATTAAAATACACAATTTATTCTACATAACCAATCGGTCTCAGCCCTCCGGGTCAGATCACCTTCTGGTCTTCAGACGATCCTACTGACAGACATGTAGTTGGGCTGGTACCTCAGGTGACACAAAACACAGTGTGTTGTATTCTATATTTTTCATTCACTTGCTCACTCACTCATTCATTCAATCATTTAGTACTCATTCAATCAATAATCACAAATACTTGCTATACTGTATACAGTAAAAGTAACCTAAACATCTTTCAACATAATAAAGTGAAAAATTTAATGTAAACCATCTTCGAAAACTTAGATGAACTGTCAGTAATCTTGACAGTAAATGAATAAAACTACCATGATGATGTTACTTACTGACAGCATTCTCCCTCTCCCTCATAGTCTGGTCCACAAATAACTTGGTTTTCTTGGGTATGTTCAGTTTCTGGTTCTGTGCAGCGGGCGGACCTGGTCGGGAATCCTTCTCCTCAAACACGGAGTTCCGCTTTAAGATTTTCACAATCAAACCGCCACCTGGAGCAAAAAGAGTGATGATTGTACAAACAGGTTGATACTGAATTTGTTACAACTAAAAATTGAGGCCAGGGTTTCTAGGCATGGCACCGCGATCATATTGCTACATTGTAACAGTGAATTTGACTGCCCCTTTCCTTAGAATAGAAGGAAGCAAAAAAAGTTGAATACAATCTAAAAGTTGAAACCTTCCAAACACATACATCTCAGTTAATGATGAGTATACACAGACATACAATGTCATGCAAGATACATTGAACACTGTATTGCACCCAAATAACAGATAACAATCACTTGAAAATTATCATGCTATAGGTTTGTTACTTTACAAATTGTTGTGCAAATGAACTGAGAAGAAAACTTGCACATGTCCAGCGTAAACATTGTAATACTCTTCAGTCTGGTAGGCAGAATGACACACACAATCGTACCTTTTGTGGTCATCACCAGTGCTCCATCTTCCCTACCAAACCGGCCAAACTTCATCCCCGTCACAATGTCCTGGTGGAAAGTAAGTAACAAGAAAGTCATTTTCAAGTTAGACACATTGGGCACAGCTACTATAAACTATACAGATTCTCCTTTTGATGTCAACTTTACAGGGTACGAAATACAAACAAAAAGAAGCCCTTCTTGAGTTATTCTTTGTCAAACTCTGAAACAAAATTAGCCGACAGACACCCCCCCCAACGCTAGGCGACAAATTCTGCACACCATACTCTCACTGACTCACTCATACTACCACTCAAAAATCATGACCATATCCAAAACATATCCAAAACATGAGATATCAAAATGGAAGTTATGCTGCAGTACCAAAACACGCTGTTAGGACGCCTTTGATTCCAAAGGACTTCAAGGTCTTATAAAGACCTGCCCACATACTACATATCAAAACA
Organism: Branchiostoma floridae x Branchiostoma belcheri; assembly: GCA_019207045.1. NCBI lineage: Eukaryota > Metazoa > Chordata > Leptocardii > Amphioxiformes > Branchiostomatidae > Branchiostoma > Branchiostoma floridae x Branchiostoma belcheri. Next base: position 29,326,904 of record CM033023.1, on the reverse strand, counting down.
ATCCATCCAGACGTTCTCTAATTATCTTGCGGACAGACATCTCTGTCACAAACAAACAGTAGTCACTACAAAACCATGGAGGTAACAAAAACATGACAATACTGTAAATGCATCTAAGTTCGCAGGGATTTACTTTCACAGTAGCAGGAAAATGGAGTGTTTGCGGTGGTTTTGAGTTCACAGTAGCGCCATAGACTGTAGTCTCATACTATAATGGAAAAATGTTTAAGTTTGCAGTGAAGTGGCCACCGCGAAAACCCTGAATATAAAACCACTGCGAACATTTCTGCATTTACAGTAGTACCTCTGTTTTGATGGTGTTGACCAGGTACTTCTCGTTGTACACGTGGACCTCACAGTTGTCCAGCGCCACCATGATGGCCTTGAAGCCCCGACTCTTGTAGTCCATCAGTTCCATGGTCATCACATTGGCTGGGAGGGTCAGTACCCACAGTCGCTTTCCCTGAACAGGGACATGATCTATTTGAATTTGAATTTTCTCATGCAAATTCCTTCCAGCATTTTGTATCATAGAATTGCAATACTGTTACAGCTTCAAAAAAATTGATGTAATATCATAATATCACATGATATTGTAATTATGGAAATATCTTGAACCCTATTCCAATATCATGAATAAGTACATGAGAAAACTATTCCACAAGTTATGTAGAATACTATTGCTAGTTTACACAACCCGAACATTCAGTGTTAAAACCTTAGTGGTGTAACACTGGAGGGTCTGGTCCATACAACCAACATTCCTACCTTAGTGGTGTAACACTGGAGGGTCTGGTCCATACAACCAACATTCCTACCTTAGTGGTGTAACACTGGAGGGTCTGGTCCATACAACCCACCACCACATTTTTGCCCATCCGTTGAAGGCCTACAGGCTGGGAGCTCAGCTCAATGCTGTACTTGGGTGCTTTCGATCCCCTAGATAAACAAACAAACAAACAAACATTTAATTCCTCTATTGCACGCTTGATTATTTTCAATCATACATGTACATTCAAATAGTTAAGAGACAATGAAGTTTGCAGCAACTTGAGTCAATGAGAGAAAACAAAGTTTAACATTGAAGTCTTGAAACTCGCCTGTGGCAAAATTTCAACACAGACAACAGTAAACGAACTTTACGGGTGTATAACATTACACATATCACACAATAGTTGTAAACTACATGAAATTTATGGGCAAATATGATCAAATTTTGTGAGCGTTAAACGCACATCTTCCAACAAATGCAACAGCAACAAACAACAATGATAATAATTGTAAAGGCCCGTTCAAGCGTGCGTGTATTCAGGTCCATATGAGTTATGTACGGACATTATTTTGGCTTAGATAAAGTTTTAGGCCAAAGAAGTAGGACAAAAATAAGGTTATTTTTTAGCTGGGCTGTACAACGGTGATACATAGAAGATACATTTGACATAACTTTTTCCCGCAAACATAACCTTAGCCAAAAATATACCATATGCAACCAGCTGCAGCATACGGAAAATATAAAGTTTAACGCACATGTGTGAATGGGGGTTAAACAAGATGCCATGCCCTGCAATGACCATCATTAAAAACTATAATCGTGAGGACTTACTTCTTCAGTGAGTATATGTTTCCATTTCGACAGGAAACCACAATGCGGAACTCCACATCATACAATCCTGTGACATCCAGGAATACAGGTACACTAGGCAGCACCATCTGAAAAAAAAACATAAGCAGGAAATCATTCATGAATCATTAAGAAATACTGATTGCATTGCAACAACAAATTTACCCTGACTCATCTACACCCTAGGCCTGACTACCCCCATCTTTCTACCTATGCAAATATGATGTAAATTAACAAGTTTCATCTTTAATATACCATTAGGTTTGTCTTCATTTAAGTTACCTACTGGTAGAAAACATAATGCAAATTCATTCATCTGCTTGACTTATCCTGTTTTAAAGTCTGCAACTGAAATGTCCCCTGCAGTTCTACAAAGAAAGCTGCTAGAGGGCCCAAATCTATGTCACTTCTGACAACAAGGATCTGCCAACCCAAAATCGTGTGCATATACTAGCAGCTTATCCAGAACATGAGATAATTGAAACCAGAAATTCTGCTGCAGCACCATACAAAGCAGCCAGGGAGCCCAAAATCTAATCATTTCAACGTCTCATCAACACCTACCTACATACAAAGTTTCAAGACAATCCATCCATACTTGAGTTATTGTGCTAACTGTCGGACAATTCAAACACATGAACGCTGCCAAAAACATAACCTTCTCTACAAAGATGACTAAAATGTATATAATAGCAACAAGCATTCATGCTCCCATGACCAAGAGGACACTCCAACCCTCACCTTAGTAAGAACAGTGAAGGCCTCTGGGTCCAGTATGTAGATATCTTTACTCTCTGTACCGATGACCAGGCAGCTGATGGCATCTTCTTCTGAGTGGCTCTTTTTCAATGTTGTCATGCATGTGATCACAGTCTAACAGGAAAGTAAAAAAAAGTCAGTTAGAAGTGCAGGAGAAGGGCCACAAAAGTTCAAACTCACAAGTTTGGACAGATTTTAAGAAATTCAATGGCCCTACAGGGAAAGTGCATAAAAGATCTTCTGGCCCAATCCAACTTTTCACTGGTCCAAAATTTAATTGATAAATTTAATGTACTTCCATACATAGCATGAAAGTTCATCTGTATTGGTAGAATACATTATAGAAAAAAATTCCTAACACTTTACTTCCAACACTGAATTAATTTCCATACATTTTATTTCCAGCAAGGAAATCCTTTTATTTTTCAGTTAAGCAAGTAGGTATAGAACTCTTCCTGCTTGTTAAATCTATACTTTGTGTGAATGTCATGTACTTAGTTTGGTCTTTACTAAAATTATATCTTGATTTACGGACGTCTGGCAAGCTTCTATGGCTGGGCATTTGGGTAGATCACTGTATGCACAATTTGGTCAGCATAGAGAACCGATATCTACCCACATCTACCCATGGGAAAATCACACCCATGATGGGAAAATTACACTTGCCAGATCGGCACTTTTACCTGCCCTAAGCAATTGGACCCATGGACTTATTTGTTTTAGCCCAACTTTTGCAGTTCAGTGCTAATAAAGACAGTTAACACCACCCTCCTCTCACACGAGCATGCTGCACTGGTACATGTATCACCAACCTGTCTCTTGAGAGGACTGTGCTTGTGTAGGTTGGCAAATGTAGGCATGTCTTCTGGGTCTAACATTAGGAACCTACAAACAAAGGATGCAGACACAATGTCACCACTATATAGAAACATTCAAAGGAAGCACATATATGCAACCCTGAATAGTTTCATCATGCTGGTAAGTCGATGAATAACAAATTCTTTGTACAAAACTATATGGTAAGTGTTTCACATCTTAAGTTAATATTTAACATACTTCCATAAGTTAGGTACTGCATTGTAAACTGAATATTGTATCAATTACTGCTTGCTTCCTAGTCCTCTTTTCTATTTTCCTTTTTTTCCTGGAAAAGCCTTTAAGGTAGAAATTAAGACATACCTTAAGGACCTGACAGTCAAGGTGCCCTCACTCCCATCGGCCCTGTATATTTCAAAATAATCCATATCATTGGTAAACATAGTAGGTGTAATTATTCCAGACTGAAAACACCAACATCAACACAGGAATGAAATAGAATCTAAAAAAACAAACATTTTCAATGTGTCATACACTATTAGTATGTGTGTTAAATGCCTTTCTTTTTTCCTTGTTTTGTTTTCAAAAGATCACCATTTCAGGTGACCAATTGGCAACATGTTGGCGACTGTGAGTGAATGTCTTTCACAAACAGTTGCCACCAGGCAAGGCCCAGCGATACACCTGCTTTAAGGTAAGATCAGACAGCATACCTGAGACTTTCCAACATCTCCTTCAGCACCTGGACATCAATCTTATCCTACATCATGGAAAAAAAAAAATTCTACATGTAGGTTTAACATCACAGAGTTGTTAAGAAGTTGCAACAGGTGTTAAGAAAAAGGGGCATAACTCAAAATTTGAGGCACAACTGTTACATAGTTCATTCTTCTATCAATGTTCACCAAAAGCGCAAATCAAACAGTGATTATTTCTTTGTATGTTATATTGTTTTTAGTATCTGTAATGTTAGGTGGGAGGGAGGGAAAAACAATGAACAACTAAGCTATGACCAGAGATATGCGGGTCAGCTTCAGGACTCTTTCCTGCTAGGCTTCAAGTAAGATACCTACTTCTATCTGTACTTGAATAGCTGGTATGCAAGTGCCCTTTGGCGTAACACACCAGCTTTGCAGGCATGCGGCAAAGCAGCTGCTGGTTAGATTACACTGGACGACCTGTCACACTTATCCCTTGTACCTCTAGCTACAAGCATTCTTTAAAGCTATCTAGTGAGGATAACCCTACGTTACTCGGTGGTAACAAATTCCACTCTACGATAAAAGATAATGAAGATTTTTTAACACATCAATCCTAGACTAGTATCCCTGCTACTTGACCGCATGGCTATTTCCTGTTAAAAACACAAAGGGATTTTTCTCTAATCTATTTAGTTTAACACATACACGGGTACACATGTATGGTACAAAATGAGTATAACGTTATCCATAATGTAGAAAAAAAAATCAGTTTAAACAGTGTTTTCAGTTTAAATATTTCCTTACTTCTTTGGCCTGATTCCAGAGGTCCTGCTCCACTGGGTTGACATCCAGTGGTGGCAGTGTGAACTTGAAGTAGGGGCGCAGGTTCTTGTAGACGTAGATGTAGGGGCCAGAGGCAACAGCCACAGCTACAAAGTAACACAACAACCAACCTGTTATGCTTCATCTAACCTCACAATGCCCAAGAGAGCAATCAAAAGAATTCTTCTTTGCGGTTTAATCCACATCAAAGTGTCTGCTTTCTCAGCTGCATTCTCTGTTTTCCTCCTAGAGAATATACATTTATGTAGCATACATGTATTATACCATCCAGACTAACCAGACTGACCAGAACACTTTGGACAATGCTTCTAACATTGTACAGCTTATACATGTACAAATGTGTACTTACAAAGTTGATAATTTGTAAAAATGGATCGTTATGATTCTAAATAAGAGCCCTTATGCATCATCAAAAATAAAAATCTCAGGACTTTAAAAAAAAAAAAATCTCCAGATTGCTTGAAAAAATTTCCAGATTGTTTGAAACAGTTTCAAGATTAGTTTTTTTTCATTACAAACACCAAAAACTTATTTCAAACTTGTATAATACACTTGTCAATAAATATGCAAGACAACTGGTTGGCTGGTGTCCTGACCTGGTGTCCGAGGGTCATGTGTGTCCATGAAGAAGGTACAGACAGCTGTCGGTAGGTCAATAATGGTGTTCTCAGTCATCAGTGTGGTTCCTTGGATATGAGAAATTCATTCATTATTAGTAACAAAGGAATACAATACAATAATAAGGAAAATAAAGCAAAATGCATAATTTGAAGACAACTCACAGAATACATTACACTGAAAAGCACCCCCAAAAAATAAACTTGGCTCCTTGCAGTTACCTACAGTAGTTTTGTTGTCAGTAATCAAAACACAAACGTTAATCTTAATATACATTATGACACACTCTAGGAACTCAAAAATCCATATCTATAATCTCTTTCACAAAAGGTTTATTCAATGCAACGCTTTGATCACGTCGACGGATGATGATGATGAACATCTAAAAGGGGGAAACTCTTTTTTTCCGCTTTTTTCCTGTTAAAACAGGCCAATACAACTTCAATAATAGTAATATAGTCAAGATTAACTTTGAGTCCATACTTAAAAGGAATCTGCCCACCTTTGTAGACCTTTAACTTCATGTCATATTTTCCAGTCCCCAGGTTTGCAATGATAAGCTGTGAGGGAACAAGATTTGGAACAAGAACTCAGTCACGTTTGGGACCACATTCTGAAGAAGTCCTTTTGAAGAAGTAACTGACAATGTAAAACTTCTTTATTTATTGTCACTAAATAATATTCATTTTTGTATACATGACAACTGTCATTATTGTATACAATAACACATTACGTTTGGGATTGCATGCAAGACAGTTCTGTACATTCAGGACCATATTGTTAGCAGCGCCACCTAGCTGCAGTGTGAAATAGTACCAGTCAGAATTGCCCTGAGCAAGGAGGTTTTGGAATGAGTTTTATTCATTCATTCTGCTTTGTAATGTTACGTCGAGCTGTCATATAAAGAAACAAATTGAATGCAGTTGAAGCAAACAATAAAAAAACAATTTGACATACTTTGTTGTCCCCATCTCCATGTAAATCTGCCAAAGCTGAAAAGCAGAACAACCATAAGTGTTACTTGAGGTGGCAAATTAGGACTAATAATAATAATTCACCTTGTATTATTACAGCCATTAGGTACCCATCTGAGTAATGAGGTTAATCTAACCCCATTTTACATTCCTTCCAAAAGATGCAACTCCAACCACTACAGTTCCATTATTAGTATTCAAAGTGGGATCTCCGAGTTACTAATTATAACTACTCTCATGTCCCTAATAAACGTACCGGGACGTTTATTTTTTCCCCAGGATAATTCCACCCGGTACGTTCTTATTTGGGACGGTACGTTTATCATTTTTTTGAAAATTGGGGCTTTGCTAACCAGGGACAACCGCATAATAAAAAGTTTGGGGTTTTCTGTCCATATGTCCGCGGTAGTTTTGCTCAAAATTCACTATTTTCGGCTGAAGCAGCTCGGATTTCCCCTCCACTGTGACCCAAACATCCTAGCGATTATGTAAAATATCGGTCGATTTCGCTATGAATGTATAAAGTAAATGTTATTATTGGGAAAATAAGCCGCCACACTGACGTTTTGAAGCACAATTTTTTATATAAACAACTTTTACAGTCTCTATTTACATTGTAAATGAACACACTGATCACATAATTCTAGCATGTACACCGTATATTTCCGACCATGCGCTATCGGCAGCGACAACGGGGCGGACGAATAATTCCTTCACATAAGAAACAACAATTAGAACCTTCTTTCCCTTGTAATGTGAGTTTTGGGGCCGCAAATTCTCCAAAAACAGCAGAAATCCGTCAGTAAAACAGCTTTAAACTTGAAGAAAAAGACCGAAACTGATCCAACATGGCTGCCAGGAATAACATGCACTGACAGTAAAGCTAGCACCCTGTTGCAAAGCAGATTCGAATCACTAAAATGAGGCCGTAAACGGGTGAAAATGATTTTATTTCGGTGTAATGATGGGCTCAAAATGTCATATATATTTTCAGAGTGTTGAATTTCAGAAATAATCATAAAATTTTCTAATTTTAGCGGTTTCTAGTGTCAAAATATAATCTGTAACATATTTAGTATTTGTGGCCTGAATGCTGGGCTACTTCACAGACGAGCTCTCACAAAAACTTTGTGAACAGTTTGTGTCCATTTTGGGAGTGTTGATGTGTGTTTTAAATGGTGGTTATGTCTATTATATGGTTGAGTACTTGGAGCTATGTTTATAATGATTTTATTGATATGCCAGTAATTTTAAGTAATGTACAAAAATATTTATTGATTACTTGCTTCAAGTTCTGAGTAGAAAATTCATGTATCATGTAAATTTTCACTTGTTGAATTTGAAAGCACTGTTGGCCCCCGGTTAGGAGTCTGTATACCTTTCATTAGAAAATGGAGAAAATATTATAATTTGAACAAGATATCTATAGTTGTTCAATATTCATTATTCATACAGCTATATTTAACTGATTTGGTGATCAGGTATAAGTAAATGAAAATAACCTACCTGCTTATTATCTTCTTTCCCTTGAACAGAAGTAGCATGGACACAGTCTACATGTCAATTTGGTCATTTTCCGGGGGGTATGTTTATTCCGGGGGGTATGTTTATTAGATTTTGAAGATTTGTCCGGGGGGTATGTTTATTCCGGAAGGTATGTTTATTAGGGACATGAGAGTAATTGGAACCAGCAGTTCAAATGTGAAGCCACTACCAACTGAGCTACAGGGACATCCATGACAATATAATGGTCTACAGCAATTCAGAATCTACACTATCTAGGCAGCTGTCTCCAAAGGGTAGTTATTGTAAAACATTATTAATTACAGAAAGAAACTATTGGATCCAAATATGTATAGGTCCTAGCAGGGCTCTAGCAAGCTCGAAATTTTTTTTCCGTCAGCCAATTCCCATTGTCGCGAAAACCGCGAAAATTAAGTTAGAAAGACGGAAATGAGACCTTGAAAAACGGGTTTTTAATGAGATTATCGTATGCGAAAGGGCGCCGACACACATTGTCAACAATCATAACAATAGGAAGACAAACAGAGTGTGGCTTTTACGGCCGTGGACAGCGTCCCAAGCCGCCTGTAGCTTCCACCAAGAATTTTTGTCCGTCAAGGTTGATGGATTGATTTAAAAAATTTTCTGTCACATGCAGCAAATTTCCGTCAATTGACGGAAAAACGGACGCTGGCTAGAGCCCTGGGTCCTAGATGTAATGAAGGAAACATGCCATCTTCGTACGTACAGGACTACAGGTACATGTATATTTTGTACAAACATCTACATTCAATATACAATTGCTTATGATGGTTGCTTGGAATCTATTTTACTTTACCGCCATTGGGGACATGCTTACTAATCTAATAATTGCCTGCTACTGGCTGTAGAAATATTTGTCTTTATTTTGAATTTTCCTAAATCATCCACAGAAGAATTACAGAAAATCCAACCACCCACGTACTACCTGCAGTGTTATCAAATGCATGCATAACGTATGGCTACATATGTCTATATTATAACAAAACTTTATTATTACAGTAGGAAATCAGTCAAAATCATCAATTCAAACTTTGAATACTTAATAAGTAGTATTAGAACAATAGAACTTGCTTACCGATACATGAGGAGAATGTGTAGAGTGTTGAGTAAGGGTCGTAGTGTGCATGAAGCCACTTGGCATTGCCTTCATGACTGGAAAACAAAAACAGTATTAATGTACAGGGATAAACAAGTCCATTAGCCCGATTGTGACGGCCAAGTAAAAGTGCTGTTCGGGCAAGCAGAAGTGCTTCCTTCCCCACTTGCCCAACGGGCAAGTAAAAATTTCCAGTTGTGACCCGCTCAAATTACCACTGAGTGTGACAGCACATGGGGCTGAATGCCTGCCTACATTGACCATGTCATTTTTAAGTCAGTAGAGATATGGATTTTGTCTTTGCTGTTGTTGTCCTCGTTTAACGTCTATTATTTTGCTAGACATGGTCTCTTAACAAAAGTGAAAATTTATGAAAGTGAAAACACATAGAAAAATGTAATTTAAATTTCGGGCAAGTGAAAATTTGGTTCAGGCAAGTAAATTTTTAATGTATAGAACAAGTGGATTTTTGAAAACTTGTCTAACCTTGATGTATACAAAACATCTACCAATCCATATAACGCGACATGTAGAATTCACCTTTGTGCACGGTGTAACCAATATTTAAGGATATTAAGTTGAAAGACTGTGGTTTCAAACTGCAATATTTTGAAAATATTGCAACTTGAAACCACCGTCCATTTACTTGATTTCCCTCAATGATATATCGCTGCATTGTAAAGTGAATCAGTCCCTATTGCCCAGAAGAAGACAACAATCATCAAAATATTGGCTTTTGTAAAACGTGTAGGGGAAAAAGAACTTTGATGTTTGGTTCCTTCCCGTGCTGCCAATCATTGTAATTGACAGGACTACAAGTAGTGATTATTCACACCCAGGTTTCGAATATTTGGTTTCGTTTGGCGAGACCAATTACATGCAGCGAGATTACAGTACTATCTATATATGGCGAGTCGTCTGATTGGAAAAGAACAACAAGACAACATAGGACCAAGGACATTACATCATCCTTGGACGACACAGACATCCTTGAAGTAATTATGGTATTTGCAGTCTGGGCTAAGACGTTTGATAGCATCTTTAGCTTTGCCAGGAATAATTTCCTAAAAAAGACTCTTAGTGATACATATTACAATACAGTTGAACAAAGTAAACTGAAATGCGTGAGGACACCGACTAAGTGTCTTTCAATGTCAAACTTGAATGTTGTGCATAAGAGATACATTAATTCTATCTTTCATTAGATAGGCTGATCAAGACCATAGCACATCCAGTTCAAAAGATCCAAAAAAGGAATTTCTGCTGCAGTACCAAGGTCACACACCAGGTACCCCAAAACTGACCTTGACCTTCGTCTTCCCAACACCTACCCACAAACCAAATATCATTGTAATCCATCCAGAGGTTCTTGAGTTATGCTCACTACAAAAATCCAGACACACACACAAATAGACACAACTATATCTCCATTTTTCATGGAGATAATAAAAATTCTAACTGGAACCTATATGACTCCACTGCCCACTACCCAAAAAAGTCTAGGGTAGGCAGATTTTTTTAGTGTAGTTAGGGAAACAGGAAACAAAACATTCGTTTTCATAGGCCTTGTCATGTAAGCCTTGGTCAGATTGGTATATATGTCGACAAGAGGCTTACTCATCAGCAATCTTATAACTATGACCACGGGATTATCCACAGGGATCTGGAGATGTCACCATGTACATGTACACCCCAGGGTAGGGTGGAATTACCATTTACCTCTCATATTTGTCATCAGGGAAAAGTGCCCTTGAAATTGATAATGTTCATGCCTATACCTCAAGGAAGATTAGACATCCAAGTAATAAGATACACCAATTAGCAATTACCAATCAAGCAACTTGATAAGATTTTGTATCATATATGAAAACATGGTAACCAACACACAGAAATTGTAATATTACCACACTATTCATGCATCATTGACAGTCACAGCATGTGGTAAGGTGGAAAATCCATCTTTTAGCAGACTTTGCACACAAAAATATACTTAATGTGGAAAGAGCTTAGTCTATCTTTATTGACAAACAACATGTATGTTTATTTTCCAAAGATGCATTATTTAGCTATAGTTTAACGCAAAGATTCTAAAAAATAGGGTCAGCAAAAATAGCATATATCATAACATGCAAGTCATGACATTTTCCCAGAGACAAATGATTACATCATGTCTACATTCACATACACTATATATATGTACACATGTAAATGTACATGCAATGGCACTCCAAGGTTACATGTTTCCCTATGCAAGGGATTCCTATTGGCAGCTACAAGTCTTGAATATTGAGCTCAATTTGGTCACCCATCTTCAGAGTCAGAGGCCCACATAGAGGGCTTGCTATATATATACAGAGCTCTCTGGGACCCTTCCCTGTCCCCCAGCAATGAAATTTGTTGTCGGGACAGATTAAAATTTCTCCCTATCCATCCCAAAAATGTGAACTTCATGACAAAAACATTTCGAAAATGAACTTCAAATTTGTAATAATGAAAATCAAAAACATGAGCTCACAGACAGCAAAATCTTAAGCTGGAGATCGACAGTCATAGCTTATTATGTTATAATGAGAAAATCTCAAAAACTCTCAAAATTTGGCACGAGATGTGCTAACAATCAGTTAATAACTTTGTCACCTTGCTGGTTTTGACTGGTTCCTTGGCTGGCGGCGTTCGCGCTTCGCTTCAACCAACGCGATGGGAGATGGTTGGCAAATGTTACCGACGTCCTCGTCAAATAAATCCATGGTGCATCACTCCCCGGTGTGCGACGCATGTTATACTTAATTGTTTTCTCAATGCGGTATGTTTGTGGTCTACCTGAAAATCATTCTGCACACAATCTGCCATGGTTCATACCAACTGGACAGTGGAGGGGTGTTTTTTAGCTACTCTTCTTATATTTTCCTTAAATCATCTTAAACGTTCAAAAGATCATGAAATCCCAGGAAAAAGATTAAAACATTGTTAATTTGCTATTTTTCATTTTTTGTGCTCATTACTGAGCTTTTGTGTAGACTGTATAGAATTTTGCATGTATATGTTTTAAATTGCATGTAAAATTTACATGTACACCAACATGAAATTTTGTAAATGAAACAAGAAAGCAAATTTGCAAAACTAATCAGGATATTTTCATAAATCACCTGCATTCCATGATAGGACTTTCAAACATGTGGCATGTGTAACTGACAAAAGAATGGAACATTGATAGCTACTGACCATGCAAAGGAAGATCTCATTTGCATACTAGTAATGAATAAGTACTTTGATACCATGAATTTCATACTTGCCACACTGAAGGGTGGATGAATAACTTAAATCGTACAAATCAGGGCCTTATTTGCAGGCTTAATGAGAAAATACAGTTACCATATAAAGTCCTTAGTTAACGATTTTAACCTCCTTGAGCTTGGTTAACTCAAGTCAAGGAGCTTTTCATCAACCTTGGTTTATAAATGTAATAGCTGTCACCTGAAAAATTCATCTCACCTCGAAGTTGCTTTCTCCAGGACGCCTTTGGGTGATCCCTGTCCTTTCTGTTCCATGTCTGCTGTGCTAGACATCGCGTAGATCAGGACATCCCACCTTCTGATCCCTCACAGACGTGCAAAACCCTGATACAAACTGTCTTCTAAAACTCACAAAACACTGACTCTCAGCTTCCCGGGTTTCACATAGAAACATGCAATATGGACGAAACCAATTAACAAAATAGAGGTAACCTAAGTACAGCGTAGTTTTCGAACAAACGAACACAATCAAAGCTACAATAAGTGCAACAATAAGTAATACGCACATACTTCTATAATATTTTAATAAAATTGTTCTAAGATAAGATATAGCTTGTAAGTATACCATAAACATTGAGTTGTAAATTGAATGTTTGCAAAATTTCCCTGTAAAATATTGTGATATTCTTTGCGCTTGCGTGCCGCACTCAACCATCATGGCCGCCAATCTGGACCGAAAAGTTTCTGCTGAGCTCTAATTTTGATGTTTTCAAACCTTTTATGATGTTTTCGCTGCGCCGCTTGAGTTCCACGCGAAGCCTACATAACAAGCAATATCTTGAAAAGTTACTGGACTCGGCCGATAACTCGGTCCGCAAAATATGGGTTAGTCCGGGGCATATCTTCGTCAGCTGGCAGGGCGGACATTGTCTGACGTCGTTTGACACAGTTCCCGTTCAGAGACATAGTTTCGATCCACAGGAGGCAAGAAAGACCGACGTTTGTAGCGAAGCCGGGTGTTTGGATCTCCAGAGACAAGAGACTGAAGTGATTTCACTTTGCTTCAAGAAGAAGAACCCCACAGAACTTTACATTGCCTTCGCAAACGGAGAGGTTGAAGTATGGGCGTATCTCACACAAGAGGGGTCCAAAACTCCAAACTGGACTTCCCGTGGTGGTTTCGGACTTTGGAACGGAAACCACAACGGCAAGCGTGTGTGCTCACTTTTTCTTCACGAGGAGCAGAACTGTTTGTACTGGTGCGAAAAAAGGGCTACAGATGTGTCGTCGTCACCGAACCTAAATTCGGACAACAACGGTACTCGCTATGTTCACTGCGTGTCGAAGAAAGGACTCCCACTTAGTCATGAGACAGTCAGCAGTTACACGGTGGGGTCAACGTTCACCTTTCTGGAACACTGCCCCCCTTGTCAGCTCTACCCCACGCAGGACGGTGTGGTGGTGTGGCCAGAGCAACCCTGTCCTGCGGGTCTGTACTTCACGTGGCACCAAACGAAGAACACGTTACGGACATGTAGTCTGGACAAGGGTTGTGTAACTGCTCACACGAAGGTGGTGTCCAATGGAGTATCATTTGCCGATGCAGTGAAATTATCAGTGTCTGCGTGGGCACAGAATAACCAGCTCAGAAACAATGGTGTAGTTGCCATAGTCAGAGATTCCTTCCAAGATCAGCTGCTCCTTTTCTTAGAGAATGGTGATGTGAAGTCCTTGTCTAAGAGAGGTTCTCTGCAACACAAGTGTCATATTGCACAGTGGACAGATGTGTTTAACTCCATAGTGCCCGGTGATTGCGAGTGGTTTGTTTATACCTTTGTGATTGGTTGTGTCCTACCCGATGGAAAGGTGTTCTTGTTTCATGCTGAAACAGGAACTCAAGTTCAAGAAATCCAGCATTTCTGTGATCCAGATTCCGAAGGTGGTACGTCCCTGTGGGTTGGCAGAGGACAGCTGCCCAGTGTTGGGTTTTGGAGTGCCAGGCATGGCATATGGGAGCTCTGCTTATCAGTGACTGACACTCCTGGTACAAGGGCCGTGCTTAACACTGGGGAACATGTACGGTTGATGACAGGACTGACCCAAACAAGCAGCGCAGCACGGCTGACTCTAGAAGAAGCAGTCAAGTACTACAAAGACAGAACCATTCACGGCGAGAACATCGACGTGGAAAGTCTGATGAAGAACACCATGCTGCAAAGCCCAGCGCTTCTTGTCGCTCTCCTTCACAGTCACTCCAGACAGGCGTCAGAACAAATAGAGAGGGAACACTTGGAACAGCTCATGACTTTGTACCACAGTAGCGGCCCGATGACTCGGATGCAAGAGTCGCTCCATCCACTGCTGAGTCAGTTCTGGGACTTAGAGACCAAGTGGAGGAGTTTGATAAAAGCTCGTGGAAGAACAGAACAAGAGATACAAGAAAGAACAATACAGACTGAAGTGAGGATGTTGCAGAAATCAGAAGACAACATTTCTCCAACCAATATGGCTCAGCTGGAACTACTTGCACTCAAGTTTCCAACAGAATTTGTAAGAACACTTCTCAATGACCTACAGGTCACTCACCTGTCTGAAACTAGTCACCTCATGACCGACCAAACAACTTTGTGGCCAACAGTGCTGAGTACAGAGAGGACGTCTCACAACATGCCAGTATTTGAACTCATCTGTAGATTGCTGTATAAAGAACAGCCTTCACAGCTTCTAGCCTTTGTCAAGAAGGCCTCCTATGTCAAAGATGATATCAAAGGCCCCTCTGCTCTCAGCAGAAGCAGTAGCTTGTATGACAGGGCCCTTTACTGTCTACATGTGCCAGAGAACTCTTGTACAAACACGGACATGGTACTGGCTTACTGTGACTTACTCGCCAACACTTCAAACAAGGATGCGGCTTTGGAGGCGCTTAGACTACTTCTCAGGTTTAACAGACTAGAGGAGGCCATCAGTCTTGTGTCAAAGAACTCGGATCAGAGCAAGCAACACTTTGCCCTCTTCCACACCCTGTTGGTCAACATCGCAGAAAGCGGGACGCTCCAATGTGCGGACCGGTCTGTATGGGACCTGGTACCTAAGAAACTTGGTGCTGATCAACTGCTAAGTCTACTACGAGAGCATTTACCGAAGAGAAGAGGAAGGAATGGGAAGGGTACGAGATCGCAGGTCCTGTGCACATCACCAAGTGACACTTCGCTCTCTGTACTGAAGGGAGTTCTGTTGAGAACCATTTTGGAACATGAGGATGCAAAGGAAAAACTTTATGGGGAAGACTGACCAACTTTTAACATTCATACATTCTCAGTATTTGTTTTAATGGCTGTTTTATTTTCCCATTGTGTGAGGGCTGGACATGCACTATGGCTGTTGAGATTAGATGGCAGTCGTCCAAGTTATGCAGGCTTACATTTCTCTCGTGGTTGGTCTGATGGGATCTGTCCTTTGTAATGCGATCATTTTGACAATTTTCTAGGCCAGTGCTCATTCATTCTCTGTATCATGTGGTCATGCCAGCAAAGTCGTAACACTGTGGAAAATACAAACTAATCTTGGGTTGATGCTATTTTTAATTCAATCCATACAACTGGACAACTTTTGAGAAATAGCACACATTTCAGATGTCATCCGACATCTTTCTTCAGAGAAGGAAAATACAGATACAGATTGCAAGTACATTGTACATTGTATGTTTTCAAGCAATAATTACATGTTTATCTGTGATAGTGTATAGAAGACTGATTTTTCTCTTACCAGTATTACATAGAATGTATGAATTTTTTCTGTTTTAATTTATGATGCAACTTTCAGATGAAGCGTCATTAATGCAATATACACTTGGACCTGTGCCTTACCAAGTTTAGATTACATTAAGATAAATAATATTGTACAAAATTGATTAAAATCAAATTTAAGCTATTATTTGTGTGTTTTTCTTTTGGCTGTACAGCCATGTAGGACTAGTTCTTTCGAAACTTTGTTCAGAGTACATGACTACATGTAACAGTTACTGTAAAGAAGAATATGCATGCTGATAGCAAATAGTAAATACAGCATCAACAATTTCGCTCTGATACAAATATTTCTGATGTAAAAGCATAGTTTTTGCGTAAAAGGGGAATCAACCCCGGGGAGTTCCTATATATGATTATCTTAGGAAGTAAAAATACACACTACTTCACAGTATACAATAAAGTTACCACTAGTTCACCGGAAAGCATTTAGTACCAGTACTCTTCTAAGCTCCCCAAGTATCCTTCAATCCATCCTCCTACGCACTGTCTCCAACGGCTAGCTGACTCAGCCTATGGGGCCCTGCTATCTCATGGCCTACCCGCAATTACTTCCAGTTCCTCGTCGCCCTGCTTATAAATACACATGTATTAATGAGCTTACCCTTATATGGGCAGTAAGCCATTGGGGATCGGGCATAGGAAAATGGTGCTATGTAAGACGTAACGTGATTGGCTGATAGCTTCCCAGCGGCCTTTGCGAAACAGCTTTCGACAACAAAAAGCCCAAGAAAAGCCTATTCTCTGATTGGTTGACAGCTGGTTTGTGGCGAAAATCATAATAACCGCTGGTAGGCATCTAGATAGCAGGGCCCCATAGGCTAATGCCTTCAATCAGCTTATGGCTGAATAGGATGTGCCTGGAAAGGTCTGAAAATATGGGGCAAAAATAAAAACTCTGTGTTATGTGTTCTTTGATATCAGCAGTTGGCCCAGTTGGCGTGCATGCGTATTGCCTCTAATTTTTGCTGA
Source organism: Branchiostoma floridae x Branchiostoma belcheri (assembly GCA_019207045.1). Classification (NCBI taxonomy): domain Eukaryota; kingdom Metazoa; phylum Chordata; class Leptocardii; order Amphioxiformes; family Branchiostomatidae; genus Branchiostoma; species Branchiostoma floridae x Branchiostoma belcheri. The sequence continues at coordinate 29,309,923 of CM033023.1, read as the reverse complement.
AAATATTAATGATTAAGGGACTGTAACTGTTATAGGGAATGCATTGGTAGGGCCTGCTTGGGGTTAGTGAGTAGCAACTGTTCAAAGAATGCACATCATATCATGTATATCTGTTTATTCCCATCCTGTGCAAACTACCTTAGCCACTTCAATGCACAGTCTGATCCCAAAAAGCATTTTTGCCAAACCTTGACTTAACTACCAACACCAAAGCCTGCTGTTCATTGGTGGTTGGTAAACTGGCGATTTGTGAATTGATGGCCAAATGATTTATAAGTGTTAACAGAATTTAGAAAGCCATGATTTGCAGATTGACATGTGACAGTACTTGGTAGATTGCGACAGTACTTGGTAGATTCAAGGAGGTTAAAAAAAGGACCTCCCTGGTAGATTCCAATATGGCTGACCAATGACGTCACATACCAACATGGCGGTGCCCATTGACACAATGCAAAACAGAATAGTTTATTTTTTTCCGTTAAGTAGATTTATACAAACCAATGAGGTTACAAAGCCAGTTTACACATCACTGAACCGGTGAAACTATTCCAGGATAAATACTGTAGAAAATTCTCGCCCTGTCCTGAGGAATGGTATCGTTTGGGTTCACCAGGGGTCACTGTTCTCCCGAATGGCGGCTGTATGATCTGAGGGCTTGGCCTGGCTGTTGAGACTCGCCAGAAGGAATGGGGGCCGCTATGGACCCCTCCTTCCCCGCCTAGGACGTCACGAGTACTAGCAAGCAAGACCTTGACGCATAGCGTCTGCCATTTTGGGGTAAACAAAGACGTAGCCCGCCGAATTTTTTTTCGGAAGCAGCTCGTATCCCAACCACAAAAGGATGCCATCTGCGACGGCGGCCGGCGGCCTGTCCTATCTTCTTCTCCTCGGCCAGTCCATGTTTAGCGCGGACGCCTTGGCGAAGAACGTAAACTCGGGCAAGCTGGATGTACTAGATGTGTTCCTGGTTTTGTTCGGGGTGTTTTTATCGACGATTTTAGTCGCCACTTATGTATGGACGTCTGTGAGGCGGCGATGGCGGGGGGAAACCAGGCAGGCGGTTGGGCGGGTCGGTCCGGAGCAGGAGGCCGGGGTTCGAGTCCCAGCCCCGCCGGACGGCAGAGTGTACGAGCCGTGTGAGTGGGTGAACACCACGCTAACCTGGCTTCGAACCCAGCAGCACCAGACTCCAGAACTCGTGAAATCCTGGCTGAAAGCCCTCAACGAACAAGCCAGAAGAAATGGGGTAAGTGCTAAATGCAAACATTCTAGTAATTTTGTTTTTATTACCGGAGGCATTTTGACTGTCGTTTGATTTACATTTACAGCTATGATTTTTATAATTTTATGTGAATGGTTGATGTTCCCTGTGGTTTCATATAATCGTTTCAGTGTCATGCGAAATGACAAACATGCCGATCAAGTCAGAACTAAAATGGCCGCCTTGATTCCAACGTGTTATGTTGTTATTATAATAATATCGATGCAACAACAACAAATCATAACGGAACATCAGATTAGATACATGATATTTCTAAATCATTTGTGTTATTGATTTTGATGTTATACCACACATTCTCCCTAAAACCACAGGAAAAACACTTTCACAGTTTTTGCAACGATCACTTTTATTTTCAACGGTCTATTTTTGGTTCCACTGTCTCAGTATTACTGGTGTCAGTTTCCATCATGGTGATTCTATCTTCAAGCAGATGTTAGGGGTGGAAAATCTTCATGTTTTCTGACTGCCTGGCCAATCTGACAACCATACACAAAACACATTCTGCGGGTAGTACATGTAAGGAAGGATATTTCTTTTACAAATTTGGTGTATCTGCCCCTCCCTTTGCCCCTGGCAGGGTTAGACCAGTTCTTCAAAATTCACTTGACCCAAAGGGCAAATACATAAACACTTGACGTATAGGGCAAGTATATTAAACTCTACTGCACCAAATTTTGAATGACCTTTTTGAATAACTTATATGAATTTTGAATTTGTCAGGAAATCCTTTTATTTTCAGTAACAATTTTAAAACCAATTTGAAGAATTCTAACTACAAGGTGTAAAATTCTGTCAGCATGCTAGATTTAACTACAATTTATTTTTATTCATCTTTATTTGTGCAAAGGAAATCCTTTTATTTTCAGTAACAAATTGAGAAGCACTGTAAAGAATGTAACAATACAAGGCATACCGGGTACAACTCTTCCAGCTTCCTTTAAATTTACACAGGTACTTATAAACCTACATCTACCAATTTGGAAAGATGGCACCCATAGAAAAATTGCACAGACCTGATTGGGCAAGTCCAGCATGACATATGCTCACCCCATGGCAGTTGGCACCTTCAGTTACTGTAAATGCATTTAAGTTCGCTGGGATTTAATTTCGCGGTAGCCGGAAAAAGGACTTTTCGCTGTGGTTTTAATTTCGCGGTAGCACCATGCACTGTAGGACTTTAATGCCCTGGAAAAATGTTTGCAGTGGTTTTAAATTCGCGGTGAAGTGGCCACCGCGAAAACCGCGAACATAAATCCACCGCGAACATTTCTGCATTTACAGTACTTTAGCTCTAGATATCTGGGCAATCAGGCCAATGGGCTTGTCTAACCCCTCCTGGGTGACCGTCAGTGTCTCAAGTTGTCAATCAGAAAACATTCCCATCTTCCACCCAACAGCTGCTTGGAAATTAGCCCAGCCTCTTATTCTTACAAATCATACAATGGACCGTTACATGCTTTCAGTCAAAATTAGCAATCGGACCTGTGTACAAGAGTGGAATTTGTTCACAATTTTGTCCATCATATTTCCGTGGTGCTACAAGCCAGAGTGGATGTAGTAATGCACCCTAGACATGAAAACCTTAGGCCTTTACCATCTTAGAAAATGTTCCATGTAAGTTGTAACCTACAATTGTAAGACTTTGCTCTCAAAATTAATGGAAATTTTTTAAAGAACTAAACCTGCATATGATTGACCTACATGTGCATACAACAACTTATCAGCACATTTGCATCATCATTTCGTATTCCTGGTGTTTATGAACTGTGTGTGAAAAAACAAGGTCCGCTGAGGAAAAAACACCATCTCAAACTAGACCGCACTGTTTGTAAACAACAACATGCTGGCCACCTGCAGGCCCCCTAGGGCTATGGTGGAATAATCAATTAGGCACACTTCAGCAGGCAAGATAAGAGCACCATCAAGATCTTTAAAAACACTTATCTCTTGTCACTTAATTTATTTACTATTTATTTATCAATCTTGTAAGGTGGCCCCTTCGGTTGTGATTATGGACAAAATCAACTTTTTAGGGTATCAAATAGCTGATGTTTCATCAGGCTTAGGAAAAAAAATGTTGTGTTTCCTGTTTCCCTACCTACCATAGAAAAACCTGTCAACCCTAGCCTTTTTTTTGGGTGGGCAGTGGAGTCACATGGTTAGAATTTTTATTCAGCCTGCTTCCTATTGAAATGAAAACACTGCTTGTCCTATGTAATGAAGGATAAATGTATGATTATGTATCTATTATGCACAAAATTAAAGTTTGACATTGAAAGACAAGTGTCCTCATGCATTTCAGTTTACTTTGTTCAACTGTATTGTAACATGTCTCACTAGTTTTGGCCAGCCTAAGAAAATTACAAGAAAAAAAAAAGATAATTCCTACCTACCGACCCTATTTTTTTCAGGACTGAAACAGGAAACACAACATTTTTTTTCCAGGCCTTACCTTCAAAACTGAAAGAAATCTTAGAATAAGTTACATAAGTTGGGCTTTAAATTTAACATTATTGTATTTCAGGTGCCCAGATTGAGTCATGCTTTTATCTACGACGTTACATAACGTCTCAGCTTTTATCTATTTCTTCCATCAAAGGCGGGAATGGGGGACCTTTAGAATAAGCACTATAGTGATAATGACATGTAATTCCCAGGGATTTGATTTCGCAGTGGGGGGAAAATGGAGTGTTCGTGGCAGTTAATGTTCCCCAGTGCTTCAGTCACATACTGGAAACCTTGGCACCCTTACAGACAGACAGTTGAAACCAAAATTCACTTAGTACTGTAAATGCATTTAAGTTCGTGGCGAACATTTGTACTTTGTAGTAGTAAAAGTGTTGGCAGTGATTTTAAGTTCGCCATAGCACCATTGACTGCAGTCTCATAGATCTACTATGAATAATGAAAAATGATTGCGATGGTTTTAAGTTCGCAGTGAAGTGGTCACCGCAAAAAACGCGAACATTTCTGCATTTACAGAATGCCGCCCCACACTTTTTATCGACTCAGCAAGGGTGCTTTAAATGGACAGAACAGTCACTTTTACTACTTAACCAGTGTTGGGTTGATTGAAATTCATTGATTTTGAAAAGACATGCAGATCATTTCTCTTCAAGCAGAGGTTAGGCTCCTGCTGTTTATGACATATTTTTACTCTGTGACACTGGAGGGTAACCTCCAGTAACAGAGTCTTGTAATCACTTTGTGCGTTGAGTGTTCGCACCTATATCTCTATGTTCCGTATGCTGCAATCGCATGTGAATTGGCATGTCGTCTGTACTCGGTTGGGAAATGATGGTATTGTAGAACAGCTAGCCTATAGACGATGGGGTTTGGCAATTACTTATCTCCAAGCAGATGTGGGGTCGTGTGGGCAGCTGTCCACAGCTGTGATTGACCCACTTTTTAAAATGGTGTGCGTTGTTGTTTTCATTTGGTGTCGTTCCATTGAGACGCTGATTCCGCTGTTAATGCGCACAGGACTGTTTTAAATTTGGCAGTGATAACATGTTAGCTTTTAAGTAAGTTTTTGGTATAAGCTGATGTGATGTGTTCTGTACGCGATATAAACACCGAGTCATACACCACAGAAAACATCATATGCAACCGACATAAACCATAACTAGGTCACAGAGTATGTTACCTACGGTCACTTGTTAGACATGTGCGTTCGTTTTGTACCATTTTCGGCCGCGAGACATGACGAAAATGGTACAAAATAGAGGGCCTGATAAAATAGCTAAAAAACGTCAAAAACTCTAAAGCCTAACCTTTTCTTTGAGAGTAGTAGTCTAGCAGATCATTACTTTTTGCAACTTAATTATTTGATGCCACACCAACTGGATTTGACCTAATTTACATTACATATTCAGAAAATAATTGCATAGATCTATACTCATTACTCACACACTTTGGGCACCTACTGGCTGCAAATACACCTGATAATATTATTATCATTACAATGTATTATAACACATTAATGGCAGATGGTGGAATATTCATACAAATGACACTTGAGGGCAATTGAGACAATTGGTATGTAAATTCAGGGCTCGAAATTCATTTTCATTCATTCATTCAGCTTAAAAAATTGGGTGCACCAAAAATTTTTGGGTGTGACACTTAGATTTATTAAAGTAGAATGTCAAAAAAACCTAATAACAAAACTTAGTTACAAGCTATCAAATTCTTTAACAAGTAACATGACAGACATTTTTATTATCTTTCTAACACTCTGATGTCAAGAATATGATATATACTAGTATACTTGATATCTTTTCATACATAAATCTAAGAAAATATTTGGGTGCACCCTGTGCACCCACTGAAAAAAATTGGGTGCACAGTTCCAATTTTGGGTGCACCTGGGTGCACATGCACCCAGTATTTCGAGGCCTGAAATTTGTACACCATTTGAATTAATGAGGAACTGCTACAATAGCTTCCTAAAGAAGGTACCGTATATACTACTACATATCCTATCAAGGTATGTGCTTGAAATAGTTTTTCAGCCAGGTTGCCCAGGCAACCTGAGTCAAAAGCCATCAACGTTTCAGGTTGTCCTACTTCCAAATTGAATCCTAGTTTAGTAGTTACTTTCTCCAAATTAGCTACTTATCCATTGTCTTTTCTTCCAGGTACATGTAACTTCTGATGTTGAATATAGTTATAAAGAAAGAAATGCAAAAGCTCATGAACGTAGGTGGGGGGAAAATCTGTGTTCCAAGTGCAAAATTTCAGGTTGCACACTGCACTACCCGTGTTTGAAATTAAGTTGCCCAAAATGTGGTCTCATTTGCAAGAAGTGCGCAAGTGGGTATTTCGAGTGTTGTACATATGATTTGTAAAGAGAAAATAATAAATTCATATGAATTATGCTATAAGGACTCTTCTATGTTGAGCAATTAATCTTGATTAATCTGGCAAATTAAGCAATATTTGGAGCAATGCTATTGTTTGGGAAAGATATGGGGATGTCAAACTCTGTTTTATTCTGTCATTACGTTAGATTGTCCAATGGTGCCTGTGCTTTTTGTTTCTCAAACTTCAACAACAACAGTTTTGCATTTCTGACGACCTGTTATAACGGAATGATTGTTTATTTTCTGCAGAGTTCCTTGCAGCTGACCTTTGATAAAGTCAAAGAAGGAAGCCTTCCCCCCAAGTTCACTTCCATCAACAGTGCCATCTCAGATGATGGCAGTTTGGTAAGTTCTTTTCACAAACGGAAAAGCAAGCATCAGGAATTATATCAATGTACTTTCAATCATATGTACTTAACAATGATTACTGGTATATGCACTGTTTGCTTCCAAATTGATAAGAAAATTTTTCGCTAGTTGCGCTACCAGGCTCTAAACTGGCTGCTAGTTCTAAACTGATCCATTTATTTATCTGTAAATATTTTATGTAGTTTGTACGTCCTGTTTTTAACAGTCCAAGAAGATTAGCTGCCAACATTTTGATGTATGGTAGCTAATGGGCTGAATAAAGTTTCCATGTGTGTACCAGACTTTTAGCCAGGTATGCCTCATGGTGCAGGGCTCAAAATACTGGGGTTTTGTGCACCCAGGTGCACCCAAAATTGGAGCTGTGCACCCAATTATTTTCTGTGGGTGCACAGGGTGCACCCAAATATTTTCACAGGCTTATGTATGTTAAGATGTCAGTATACTAAGTAAACACCATATTCTTTACATCTATGTCATAGTACTTCCAATTTCTGAAGAGCTCCGTTCAAATTACTAATTTAGTAGGTTTGCAATTTAAAAGTTATTCTGATATTCTACTTCATTTTATGCGGTGCACCCAAAAATATTTTGGTGCACCCAATTTTCTAGGTTGGGTGCACCAGTGCACCTATTCCCAAAAATGAATTTCGAGCCCTGCTGGTGTCATTTGGGCTGGCTTTCCTTAGAGTAACAAGAGATTGGATGTACTAGACAGTCACACCCTTACACTGGGGAGCAGATCATTTAACTAGCATGAAATTCTGATTGACCAGGGATACCACTAGGTCATTTGTGGTCACAGTTATCTACTGTGACCTGTCTGACTGTAATTTTGTCCACCAGGTTACCTTAAAAATAATAAATAAAATGCACCATTTTAGTAACAGAAGTGGCACCTATATCACTTGCCATGACTCACCAAGAAATTCGAACCCCCTATAATAAAATCCTAGCTAAAAGCCTGGTATGTACTATGATGTCACAATCATCATGACTGGTATAGACTTTCTGATTGACAGCAGACAGACTGTCAAAATGTTTCTATAGCAGAAAAGTAAGGTTGTATACACCTGAGAACTATGTTCAGTTGATTAGTCAACTTGATGAATGCATTTGAGGATATTTTGATACAAGTTATGAGGCCTTGAGTGAGAGTTCAGAGCTTTCTTAGTGTTTTTCCCTACCCCATATGATCTCTATATTAAATTCAAACTGATTGTGGTTTGTTCCAGGTGATTGGTTGTTATGTGGAGTGGCTGAGGCTAGGTCTGACTGTGTTTGCCACCCAGCAGACTCCACAGACCATCAAACTAGCCATCTGTGATGTCGACGTCAAGCTCACTGGACAGGTGAGGCTACTGTAGTTCCTAAAATCTTTGCGGTGCTTTTATGTTTGTGGTCTTTATGTTAGGCTTAGGTCCCAATGGTCCATTGCACGTATGTTCAAAATTGTCAACAGTTTTGCTGATTTATAATCGTTTTCATTTAAATGTTGTATACCTGTAAAACTGAAAGCAAGTAAAATGTGGTTACAACAATTTTCATCAATCAATGACTGTTTTTGAAAAGGTACATTACATACCTCCCAAATTTTCGATGTCTATCAGTACACCGTCGTCCCCTGACGACGGTGTACTGATAGACATTGAAAATTTGGGAGGTATGTAATGTACCTTTTCAAAAACAGTCATTGATTGATGAAAATTGTTCTAACTGTTTGCATACGTGACTGATGAATCTCTTCAACGAGTAAAATGTGAGATTTAACAAAAATGTGTGAAGGCCATGCTAAAGCCTATATGGTAGCAGTTTGTACATGGTATTGTGTGACTACTTAGTACACAGTATTTCAAGCCTTGGCGTGTGTTGTTTGGTTCAAGCATGGGATCTTGCACTTTTGAAGATGTTTCTGCAGAGTTGCTCGATTTCATATTCCAAATGCTTGAAAGTTGAAACTCATTAGAATGTTCTCTGCTGCTGTTCATCCACCAACCCATTGACCCTACCCATCCGTCTGTCCGTCCATCTGTCCATCCTTCCATCCATCTGCATGTCCATTCATCCATCCATCCATCCGTCCATCCATCCATTCATCCATCTGTCGATTGGTCCATCTATCCATCTGCATGTCCATCCATCCATGTCCATTCATCCATTCATCCATCCGTCTGTCGATTGATCCATCCATCCATCCATCCACATGTCCATTCATTCATCCATCTGTCCATCCATCCATTCATCTATCTGTTGATTGGTCCATCTATTCATCTATCCATCTGCCTGTCCATCCATCCATCCATCCATCCATCCATCTGCATGTCCATCCATCCATCCATCCATCCATCCATCCATCTGCATGTCCATCCATCCATCCATCCATCCATCCATCTGCCTGTCCATCCATCCATCCATCCATCTGCATGTCCATCCATCCATCCATCCATCCATCTGCCTGTCCATCCATCCATCCATCCATCTGCATGTCCATCCATCCATCCATCCATCCATCTGCCTGTCCATCCATCCATCCATCCATCTGCATGTCCATCCATCCATCCATTCATCTGTCTGTTGATTGATCCGTCCATCCATCCATATGTCTATCCATCCATCTATCCAATTATTTATTTACCTATTTATTTCCACTCCATTGCTATTCATCAGATGAAGTTTCAGGTTGGTAAAAAGTGTCTAGCCAGCATCATTCCTAGCACTAGAAACGGACTGCATGACGCTTGAACCCTTTGCCAATCTTTATTGAACAATACTTCTGAGTTTATAGTTATACATTGCATGTATAAGAGGCATGACTACGGATCATGATTTTATGTTTTTGTGATTCGTTACTGTTAGCGAGAACTGTTCTCTGCATGTACCATCATATACATCTCAATGCATTTGTGCATGACCCATAGTGGTAGTAAACTGGTACCCCTGATGTTACAATTGTATAACTTCATGACTGTTTTTTCCATTGTATGCCACAAAATTGCGTCAACTTAAGCTTTACTTTTTGTGAATATGTTAACATTTGAATTTTGATTATTATTCCCTCCCTTCCAGTGCCAGTTCAAGGCATCTGTGCAGTCAGAAGAAGTCCATGTCACAGGCTCCTTCCCTAAAGAACCTAAAATTGACTTAAATGTGAAACAACCAGCAGGAAGCGAGGTACAGGCTTTATTTACTACTTTTTTTCTAAGCTCACAAGTTTGTAGGGTCATCCTCACTAGATAGATTTAAACAACACTTACAGTTAAATGTGAAAAGGCTAGGTGTGACAGGTTGTTCGGCAAAATATAAGTGGCCTCTGGTGTGCTACGCAAAATGGCAGGTATGCTGGCTATATAGATACAAATAGTTGTGCCACAACGTCTAACCCTCGCAAGACGGGGAACAATAGATGCTAAACTGGATAGAGAGAGAGGGAGAGAAAGATGTCAGTATGGTATGGCACAGCTTCATTTAAGTATGCAAAGGAATACACTCATACAGTAATGGGTCAATGGGCAGGGAAGAAGCAATTCACACATTCTTGCAAAGTGTGGCTGGGTGTCATGCAACAATGGCTCACCACAAAGGATCCACCAGTGTCCAGTTGTGAAATTGGAAAATATACAGAGGCAAGCAACAATAGGGGTTATTTTTGTGGGGTCAAATAAAAGCCAAATCTACCATTTGGAAAATGTTGCAAATATTTGTATATATTTCTAAAAGTGAAAGAATCACATACTAGTAGATGTTTTAAAATTATTCTAAATAATTCTTGAATGTATATTTAAAGGAATTTATAGATTCAAATTTTCATATAAAATATTTTTGAAAAATTTGAAACTATTGTGGCTCAGACATTCCTTTGTTTGAAATGATTAAGATTTATTAGAAATATTATTTAAACTGGTCACTTGGAATGGACTTTAACGTTTCCTTTTGTTGGTGGTTGCAGGAGGATGGAGTGGACACTGAGATTGTGGAGGGACTTGTCCGAGACACGCTGGCCGGAGCCGTGCTGACCATCAGCCTGTCCCTACAGAGTATGCTGAGGGAGGGGAGGGACCAGCCCGACAGGTTACCCACGTTTGTGGATGGGCCCATCTCAGCACCTGGGGACAGAGGGGTAGCCAAGGTACTGCAAAAAGTGCACGGCTCGAAATACTTTTTTCTGCATACCTGCACTGGTGCAAGTAAAATTGGAAATTACCTGCACCAGACAAATTTTACCTGCACCAGTCTGAATTTAGGAAGTATGGATCATCTAAAATTGTTCAGGAACCATTGCTATTTTTTTCTTTTATACTTTATAGATGGTAATAGTCAATGCAGCTAATAACAATCCACATACATCTACATCATAGGACATTTATGTTTAAAACCCAGTACATGGGCCAGTGTAGGTTAGGTGCAGGTAGACATCAGAAATACCTGCACAGCTCCAATTTTACCTGCACTATACTGCATATGCAGGTGGTATTTCGAGCCCTGCTGTGTGTCTAAAAATCTAACTCACTGTAATACATGTGTACTATGAGTTTGTTCAATGCAAGGCTATTTGATCACTTCTAGGCAATGAACTACTAGTAAGTCAATGAATGGTAAAAATAATTTTGCTAGGAGATAGCGGCGAACACTAGTTTTGAAGGCTAGAAGATTGTATACAGGAGTTAAACAGTTGTCATCGAGAGAGTTCCAAAGATTTGCAATCCCAGGAAAGAAACTGTTGCTGTAGAAGGACTTTGAATTGAACAGTATAAATGTTTATGCTGAAACTTTGTTATCAGTGAAAAGACAAGAAGTGGTAGGTCATTGGTGTACTGGCAAAAAAGGGACAGTGAGGCAACATTTCGCCTGTGAGAGAGGGCTTTCAGCATTGATGTCAACTAGAATTCTCTCTCGGCCAAATGAATATCTTGGTTGTAAGATTTGACTGTTTTTATTTCTGTTTTTTTTAAGAGGTGATCTATAGCGTTCAAGGTACACGAAGAAGGTTGAAAAGCTTGCAGCATGATTATGTAATTTTGAAATAGAATTCATATACATGTACATGTATTCATTTTCTTAATTTTTTACCATAGCCAATAGTGACCAGGAGATTGTCCCCCTCAGGGGTACCTCCCAAACCACCACGGCTGCAAGACAGAAAACTGCTGGTCAAAGGTCAGTCTATAGTACTAGGGCATCATGTCAAGCATTTTCAATTGAAGCCAAATGGCAAACTAAGTACAAAATGGGTATCCTCACTAGGTTTAAAGGCACTTGGTGAAAGATTTTGGCCCCAGGATGTTCCCAGAACAAATCCTTCATGTGTGTGACATGTATAAGCAACCACTTTTTGGCATATTTTCATCAATATTTGGCATTTCTGATGTTTGTAAATTGTGCATAATTAAGCCGCACAATGTCCGCTGAGTTTCTGAAATCATCTCAAAATAGACCAAATGTGTATAAAACATCTCAAAATGTGTATACAAAACTACAACAACATACTGAACACTGGAAGGTTTCATGGGGTGGACTGATAATTTAGGAACACTCCAGGCTATTGTAGCTATAGTTTCTATAGGGTAGATCTAACTTCCTATGTAAAGAAGTGGTAGCAAAATCTACTTTGTATGCTGTCCTGATATTACATAGCCCACCTTTAAACTCAGCTTGGAGTTTTAACACGTGAAGGTCACAATGCATATACATTGAAAAGTGGAAGACTATCACAACACTGTATTATGTACAAAAACCTTTCAGACACTACTGATGGCTCACAAGTATAAAATTTGGCAACAGTCACAATGCACATATATCGGATAAAAGTGGAAGACTGTTACGACTGTATTATGTACAAAAGCATGTCAGACACTGATGGGTTACCAGTGTAAAATTTTGCGAAGGTCACAATGCACATATATCGGATAAAAGTGGAAGACTATTTCAACTGTATTATATACAAAAGCCTTTCAGACACTGATGGCTCACAAGTCTAAAATTTGACAAAGGTCGCATTGCACATATATTGGATAAAAGTGGAAGACTGTTACAACTGTATCATGCCCAAAAGCATTTCAGACACTGATGACTCACGAGTGTAATTTTTGCCTTGATGCAGTTATTAAAGCCAATGGCCTGCCGGGGCGTAATGGGTATGGCTCGTGTGACCCTTACTGCATCATCGAGATGGACGCCCCCCTACAGAAACACAAGACCAGCGTTATCAAGAACACCATCAACCCATTCTGGGACGAACACTTCTTGTTGTGAGTTTTGTCAGCTTCAAAATGTTTCTTACTCCTGTTGAAATCTAAAGCAGATTGAATCATAATTTGGAAGAATATTTAAAATCATTTTGATTTTAGTGGAGCATTTTAAAGAGACACAAGTTGTCTTCTTTAGGAAGCCCATGTTAGGTTGATGATATAGATGATTGCATCTCAGGTTTTGTCCATTTATATGCGGTAAGTTGAAAAAAAAATTCGAAAATGGATATTAGAGGGTACGGACACTACAGGGGATATGGACAATACAGGGGTTACAGTCTACACGAGGTACGATTACTGCACACGGTACAGGGGGTACGGAAACTTCCTGGGGTACAGGATTCTATCACAGGGGATATGGACACTACATAGGGTTTGGACCCTACATTCCAATGTACATTTTATGCTCTTATGTATTACCCATTTCAGTTGTACTAAGTCTTTTTTCTTTGGTTTTCAGTGATCTCAGCACAAGAACAAAAGAGCTGAAGTTTTCTCTGTTCGATAGAGAAAAAGGGTCAGACAGTAGTAAGTGTGGATTTTATTCTCCTCTTTCATATTAGAGGTTTCAAGGTCCATGTTTATAATCCGATAACTAGCAATAAGTTAGAATTGTTGTGACCATAGAGAAGATTTCAGCAAGTCCATTGGTCTGATTGCATGGAGCAAGTGAAAGTGATGATGGCGCAAGTGCATGTCCTACTTTACATGTACATGTACTTGACCGATCACCAGTGCACTTTTTCCATGGTAGATGTAGGTAGACATTGGTCCACTAGCCTGAGTAAATTGTGCTCCCAACAGCTTACCCAACCGACCTGCCCTTTAAACTTGTCATGTGCCCTTAAAGTTAGCCCGTCAAGCTAGATGTAGTAAGAGTATGCTTTTTGTAAGCTTCTTCATCTTATATGACATCCATACAAAGTGTAAGCACAAAGCTGTACATGTAAGTTAGAACATTGTAGCATGCACTGAAGTGCTTTCTTTACTGTTCTAAAGCATAAGAATTTCATGTAAAAATGTGTAAAAAAGACATCATTTAGATTTTGGGTCAGAAAAAAGTTGCTGCAGGCCAGTAGATTTTTTTCTTAAGGTACTGGAAACTTCTTTAACCTGTTGTTAATTTGCCAGATGAACTTGGTGAAGCTGTCATCCCCATGGACATGCTGACTCAGAACCTGAGCTCCCGACAGATCATCCCTCTACAGAGAGCTTTATCTAACGATGACAGTATCAACGCTTCTGTTACTGCTGAGGTAAAGGATTTTGTTGGTATTGCGTACCTGGTGAACTTCCTCATGATGTAACACCAGGTTTGTGTTGAAGAGTACAAGCTGCATGCATGTCTGGACAGATTTATTTGATCCACTCACACTGGGAAGGAGCCCTACTCTTTTTGATATTAAATGTTTTGGGTTCTTTTAATGTCCTATCAAAGGGATTTACAACTAAATTTGTATGCTCATAATTGTTATTTAACATTAAAAAGAAAACAGTTTTCTTCAAACATGTCATTGGTGGCAAGGCAACACATATATAATCAACAGCCATAATTTGTTCTAAAATTTGAGCTTTGTTTGGTCAAAGAGGAACATCATGAATTTTCCATAGATCCCACCAAACTTCGTCAAATGTCTGATTTACAACTCTGACTTTCTGAAAACCAGAAGCATGATAATGTCAGGAGTGAATCTAGGGTGGCAGGAAGATGGAATCTACCACTGTCGTGGTTGAGAAGTATACTAGGAACAAAGCTTAAAATCATGACTATGGATTCTACCAACACAGATGAGTTTTATTTGAGCAAGCATAATCAGTTTAACAGGAATTTCTAATCCCAGAAGAAAACGTGTGGTTTGATATGGTTCTATGTTCTTTACTACAGTTCTTATTCATGGAGCCGTCAGCAGCTCAACAGGCCCTGAACTCGCTGCACCCCCAGCCCTCCCCCATCAGGCCCCACTACCCCACCACCCCCCAGAAGAAGGTGGAGACGTATCGGACTGTCACCCCGGGGGGGACGGTCATCACCACGCAGACCACCACGGTAGAAAGAGCGGCTAACGACAGATCAGCGCCGGGATCTGTTCATGGTGGGTCATAACCTCATCTTCGTAAAGAAAGATATTTCTTCCACTCAAAGTTTGTAGCATATTCTAAGTAGCAAACTAGCATGCATAGTCCAGTGGTTAGCAGCCTTGTCTGTACACTTAAACTCTGAGTCCGATTCTGGTTGTGTCGATCTTCCGAAATACAAGCTACTAGAAGGGGTTGCAGTCCTTAGGACAGGATGTTAAGACGTGGTCCACTGTTCATTGTGCTTGTCGGAAAGGGCTAGGGGAATTTCCCCTGTACAATGAAGCTGTAAATGATGTACATAGCATCTGTCTTCTCTGTCACAGTGGAAGAATAGCCTTTCAGTGAGGTAAACTAAAATTTAATAATCGCTTTTACTTTCATAAGAAAAGAAAGACTTTTTATTGCTATATTCATATGTGGGTTTCAGCTTTATTTAGCATGTCCTTTATCAACATGTAATATCATTAAGAATAGAGATAGAAGCATACAAAGTATTATAATCATAATACCATTGATACCACTCAAGGTTCATGCCAATTTGCTTTTTGCACTTATCCATGTTTTTACTCAACGTATGACCCTGCGTTTGTTTCCACTCACTGTGCTGATAAGAACGGTGAAAAAGTTTAAAGACTTGATTCCTTGCTCTCCTTTAGAATCACCTGTCCAACAGAAGAAGTATGAGGATGAACTTGGAGTGGAGGACCAGTCTGGCCTGTTGTCTGTCCCATCTCAGACACTCAGTGCATCACAGGGTAAGTAATCAAGCTGACAAAGATTGCAAACTTGGTTCAGGAGTGAAGCTAAAGAATATCAAAGGAAATGAGGCAAGCTCTGAACTAGTTGAATCTGATTCAGTATTATTTTATTTATTATTATTTATTATGCAGTTGCATGTTTTGGCACATGTTTTAACAGCTTTCATAATTCTACCAGATGTCATAATGCCAACACATCAAAAAATATTATCATAGAGGCCTTCTCCAGATTATCTTGAACACCTAAATATCTGAAGTGTACATACCTCAGGATTACTGATGCTGCATTGTTATATTTCTTCAAATCACATTAAATTCATGCATTTCTTTTCTCATCTGGCAGTATAATGGCATCCGATGGAATTACGAGAGTTGATGTTATATATTTTATGAGGGACTATTCCCTCAAGTGGCTTCTGAAAGGTAGATATCATAGATAGCTTTTTTGTGAGCTTTTGCTAGTTGAAAATGCCCCCAGACCCCCCTACAATAGTCACTTACCGCGACTCACCAATAAGTTTGGACTCCCTTTTATAAGATCCTAGCTAAAAGCCTGAGTTTCAGACAGATTTCTATGCTTTTTATGTGAGTGAAATGAAGGAACTGTTGTTTTTTTCTCAAAGTCTGTAGCGACTTTTGTCTTAACAATTAGAGGTCATGGGTACCGGTACAGAAAATTCAGGTACAGGTACGGTCTAGGTCCAGAGGATCAGGTCCAGGTTCAGACATGAACGTGGACCTAATACTGTAAATGCAGAAATGTTCGCGGTGGATTAATGTTCGCGTTTTTTGCGGCGGCCGCTTCACCGCGAATTTAAAACCACCGCAAACATTTTTCCATAACAATAAGAGACTACAGTGCGTGGCGCTACCGCGAAATTAGAACCACTGCGAAAAGTCCATTTTCCCGCTACCGCGAAATTAAATCCCGGCGAACTTAAATGCATTTACAATAGTCTGTGAAAACATGTGATATTATTATATACATATGTGGGGTGTTAAATTTTGTATTTATACAGAACTGTTGATGATCGATGGAGTGGACTCTGTGGCAGAGACAGCAATCAGGCAACTGAGGGAGATGTCCCAGCAACGCAGCAAGACCCCCACAAAAACCAGCACACTAATCATTACAGGAGTCTCTAGGGTAGGTCAAAACCATTGCAGGAACAGTCAGTGTGACTGGCCAATGTTCAGGTTTTACCAACTAGGGACCCCTTTTTACCAAGAGGACCATGACCCTCTCTCCAAGGTCGAAAACATTTGCTTTGAGCCACCCCTTTCCATTAACTATTGAAAATATTCAAATTTTGTGCTCACATTTGGAAATGTCCTTTGTGTCTAGTACTTTGACAAGATTTCACCACAAAGTAGGTTTCTGTTTTAGTCACCCTTTTATCAGTTCTACCAAAAAATGGGAAACTGAATGTTCTGAGCTACTTCTAATTTTTTAATAGTTATAAAAGTGCTGTAAGATCAAAGTGTGACTTGTCAGTATGTTAGATGTACAATATATTACTGGACAACATGATTTGTCACGTTGGGGATGGGGAAGGAACTGTTCCAGAAACTTCCTGATACACTAGCTTCATGGTTCTGGCTGAAATAAGATGGTGAGCATCCTAACCCTCAACGCAGAACTTCAACACAGTTTAGATAGTTGAAACCTGTGTATTTCAATAGGATCTTACATTTTTTAATTACATCTTATCTGGCGAGGGATTGACATGCACAAAGATGTCGTTTCTTGAGTACAGACTCCCAGATGCCTCTGTCCCACAGTTAACACTGTAAGTTAAGGAGGTCTTACCATAAGTCGTCAATCCATAATTCTTGATTGATGTTTAACCACAGTTAGTAAGGTGGTTTGCTGACTACGGTTAGCAAGGGAACAGATTGAGCCAGCTGTCTACTAACCACGGTTAGCAAGGGAAAGGATTGCTCCAGCAGTTTGCTAACCACAAAGTTTGAACCAGCAGTTACAACGGAGAATGGTACCCAGGCTAAAAAGAAGACTAAACTTTACACCCAAATTTGTGACATCAGAGGCACATGACTGCAGCTATAGTTGCCATCTCAGACAACAAAATTTCTAACAAACTGTATGTTACTGCAGGGAAACCTTGGTCTTACATGTACATTTTACAGTCATATAACACATGATGTTTCAGAATTTGCTTAAAATTGTAATAGGAAAAGTAAGAATTTCTCATGACAAAATCCATAGAGTGGCACACCTGCACACTTGCTGCCAAAGACCCTATCACCCCCTTCTAAAATTCTTTCAGTTTAAAGTTGTAACTTCTATTCCCAAATCATCTGTTTTCATACATCACCTTCAGGAGGAAATGGAAAATGAGGACATGTCGTTGGAGGCTTCCGATAAAAACGTTGGTGGAAAGTTTGCTTATTTTTTGTATGCATGATCAGTAGATAGCCCCTGCAAGTTTGTGATCATAACTCTTGTTTTGATTTCTTCTCTCCTGCTTTTTTTTTTTGCACGACTTGCAATCAGAAGGAAATTGCGGCAAAGGTATCATGTGTGTGTTCTGTTTGGAGTGGTGTTTAAGTTTGTAGTGTTGTGTTGTGTTGTAGATTTTGTTTTGTTGTGTCGTAGATTTTGTTTGAAATCTATTTTAGTGGTTTGCATCTCAATTTTCTATTCCCACCCAGTTCCTCATGAAACATTTCTCAACTATTAGTAGTATATTTATGTCATACCCACCTGAGAAAACTACTGTTTTGATGCGAAATGCGCCAGAAGTTGAACAAATCTGTTGCCCTCGAAAAAAAAAGCGTTGCAACAGCAATGTTCCAACATCCGAATCAGGTATTCGAACTTTCGATGGCGCCGTACTCGGCCCACTCGAAACAGTTTGATTTATTCGAATGGAGCCCGTGTGATAAGCCCGGGCCGTACGGAAAGTTATCAGCCGGTCCGGAACACCCCTATCGAACGTTTTCGCGTCACAGGTATGACATAAATTGTATTACTGTAGCTCTCCTAACCTTCATACTACCTAAAAATAACCCCTGTCCCTGTAAATTTTAACACTTACTGCCTGCAGATTTTCTGACTAACTTGTCCTGATGTCACCATAGTCCAGGCTTCCCAGGTAGAAAACTGTTAACTGTCATTGAATGTCTTCAGTTGTAACCCTCTTCTTTTTGTGGTCTCATTCATGGACCAAACTGTCGCTGTACCGAAAGTATGCAATGGAACAAAATGAACCAAAATGAAGTAGACTGAAATAGATAGAGTTGTTATCAATTGTCAGGTAACAATCCTTGATCGTAAAGATTTTGCCTTGAAATGATTTTTTTGTCATTCTGTTGAATCCTCTACACTTATCAAATATCAGAACATGTTTTGTGTATGGTCTGTCATGATAAAGTTAATGCTACAATGTAGTTCACCTTTATTGGCGGGGTAACCTATATCCATTGTTTTTAAAAACTGGTTATTGGGGGATTCAAATTGCAATGTTGTCAAAA
Source organism: Branchiostoma floridae x Branchiostoma belcheri (assembly GCA_019207045.1). NCBI lineage: Eukaryota > Metazoa > Chordata > Leptocardii > Amphioxiformes > Branchiostomatidae > Branchiostoma > Branchiostoma floridae x Branchiostoma belcheri. The sequence goes on along the minus strand of CM033023.1, from coordinate 29,290,833 downwards.
TATTGCAGTTTGAAACCACCGTCCATCGTCTTAAAATCCCTAAATACCCAGTTTTTAAAAACAACAGAATCTAATATAGGTTACCCCACTGATAAAGGTGAACGAGTGTTTCTGTTAACCACCCCCCACCCCCTTGTTCACAGAAACCAGCTAGCATGACTGACTTGTCTCCCACGGGACTGGGTGCGTTGGTAGGGCCGGGGTCGGAGGGTTATATCTCAGGGGACATCAGCGACAAGAGCAGCGACAAGCAGTCCCAGCCGGGCACTAGCGAGCACGACTCCCCTGCCCAGGACAGCGGCAAGACTCTACTGTCAGGTGAGGGAAGACAAATGGTTAGGATTAGCTGTGCACTGTTCGTCAAACACTCCTCCGTAAAAGTGGGTTGCACTGTTGACGACTATTGAACCCAAGGCTGTTTCCAACTTAAAATCTTTGTCCATCCCTATCATTGTTTGGGAGCCCAATTGTTGATTTTCCTGGACCAGGTTATAATAAGTACATTTTTAACGGTTTCAGGTCATTTTTGGGAGGCATGGGGTAGAATTATTTTCCGTCCCAACAAGCAAATTTCCGTCCCGGGACAGAAGAACGGGTCCTGGAGACAGCCCTGGTTGGACCACACTGTTCGCTACTTATTTGCAGGAGACATTCGCTAATGGTCACCTGAAATGGCAAACTAGTCACCAACAGCAATCACTGCAAATCTGATTTTGATGAATCTTAACCATTATACATGGTTTTTTTTTTTTTTCAATTCATTAGTTCATTGGCAAGACTGCCATTTATGATTATTTAAGTTGTATCTGAATTGGGGATGAAAACTCAGGATGTGACTTTCCCTATCAAGCAATTTTGATATAAGGATTTAATTTGGTTGTAAAGAAACAGTCAAAATATTGTTCAAAGGTTGGACCGTTCTTATTATGAATGATTTTGAGTACCTTTGAATCATGCAATAATCTAATAGTAATAAGTGTGTGTCTGATGATGAATCAATTTTCTGTCTTTTTGTAGGGGTATTCAAGAGAGCAACAGGTAGAAACAAGTATACTAACTTTATGACTTTCTTTTTGGGTTATGGGATAGTACTATCTTCACAATAATATGTATGGCTTATTTTTTCACTAACCTAATCTGACCTAACATATTTTTTCAAGATGATATTTGCATGCAATCATCTTTAACATATTGTGACCGGCATACAGGTAGAAATCTATCAATAAAGTGCTGCTATGAAACTACATTTGTACATGTATGCAGCCAATACTACATGTATAATGTGAACCCATACACAATAGCAAAAACAGCCATTGAGACATTTCCATATTTCTGGGAGTTCTGTCAGATACAGACCATTGTTTTTCTTGCCTAAGGCCACACCAATTTAATTTCTTGGTTCACGGATTTTTTCGTAAAAAATATGGAGCGAGAGGGCGAAATAAAAATAAAAATAAAAACTGTAAAATGGTTGGGGTAAAGGTAAAGGCTAATCCAAGACATAAAGAATAAAAAGTTTTCTGCTTGAAAAAAGTACAAAACCACTATTACTGTACAGTAGCAGCACCTGTTCGTTCAAAATTACAAAAGTAGTGTCAGTTTTTATGTTTGTCCCATTCTTTATGAATGAAAAATATAACTGCAATAATAATACCCACATTTTAAGAAGCTTATATTATAAAGGCCAATTTGCTACACCAGAAAGTTGGTGAATGGTTTCAATAATGGTGAAAATTTGCTGGGTGGTAATTTTTATTTTTATTTTTTTTCTCAAAAATTAGGAGCGAGCGAATCCGTGAACCAAGAAATTAAATTGGTGTGGCCTAAGGGCGACATAAGGATGGTCAATTGTTTTTTGGGGTGATTTTGAAATGGTATTAATTTCAGAACATTCCCAGTTGGCCCAGGAATGATTTTTGAAACTTACAGTATTTTTCACAAGGAAGGGATGGGTGTGAAATAAGTCATATTTGCTTACAAATGTTTTTAGTGCAGTTTTTCCTACAGGTTTTTTGTATATTCATTTTAGGAACTTTTCCTCAGTTGAAAAGTTTTTTTCTTTTACATGTACATTCATTTTGAATTATATCTTTAATACACTCCAGATACATTGTAAAGCAGCTCAATTTTATTGCATATCAAAGATTGAGATAGACGGCCTCGACTGGCTGCAAAGTACACACAGTTACTAAGCTGCATTGACTTCAAACAAACCATTGTTATTGCAAAGTTCATATTTCAGTAGTATTATTCAAACATTGTCTTTTTGCCCACTTGTCAAGTTGCCTCGTCAATTTTGAAAAACTCTGAACAGTTTTATTAAAGCAGGAAAAGACAAATTTGTAACTCCCCTGTTAATCTCAAGGCTGTTTTTATACCCTGTAACTCATGTTTGTGAATGATTTGTAACAGTAATATAAAAACCTTTGCATGTTGCAGCTGCCAGGTCCTCCCTGTCATTCTTGAGAGGCAGAAAGAAGCCAAACAAAGAAGGTATAACAGTTGACTAGAGGGGAACTATTTATTACTGTAGGTGCAGATGGTGAAAGGACAACGTAAACGGTATCTCACTGGACTACCCCTGTTGGCGACTGTGAAAGACATTTCACTAACTGTCACTTTCACGTCGCCAACAGGTGCCATTTGGTCTCTTGAAATTGCAAATCTTTTATTTCAAAATTTAAAAAAAACAGATGCCAATGGTGACAATCACTGCAAATCTCTTTGTTGAATCTTAATTATTGTGCTATATTGTTTTAGATTCAGTGGAAAAGTACACTCAATTTCCAAGTTAAGTTATCTTGTATCTTCATTGACTATGATGGACAACCAACTACCCAAGAGATATGATTTGGGCTGAAACTAATGATGTGACATTCTTGCTGCAGCAATTTTGTTTTTAGAGATCATGTATTTTACCCGTGCATCGCTCGTCATTGTGACTGCAACGAAAAATGTGCAAAGTTGCTGCCAACAGGCACGGTTCAGTGAGATACCCGCTTTATGACTAATGTCAAACAACGAGGTAGTCGCATAACCCTAACCCTACGTTATGGAAAATCTGAACTTGAACTAACCAATACGTCAAACAAATTGGGACTTACCCCAAAATTTCAGTCGACCACGGAATGGAACCGTCCACTTTCCCGTAGCTGCAGTGGACGGTTCCATTCCATGGTCGGCCGAAACGCAAATTAACTTTCATGCTAACACTACATGTACATGTAGTTGAACCTGCTTTATTTATTGTCTTGACTTTCTTTAAAGTCATATTCTCTCTAGCTCCTCAGGTTGTGGGAAAGCTACAGTCAGTCTTGCTTAATTAGGCCATGTTGATTTGATTATAGGGATGACATCTATGCACACATCAATTTCTGTCCTTTTCCAAAAAACAAAAGTTCTCAAACATACATGTACTGTAAATCATAGAATGCAAAATTACAGTAGATTGCAACAATGATTCGTGTATTGCAAAACGCACACTAATGTTAATGTCAAGGAACGCCGATGACGATTCCAAGGTCAAAGAAGAAGATGTCACAGGAAAAAATGAAGAATCTATTGTTTGAGTTACCAAACTCTGTGTGCTTAGACATATATTCAACCTTTCTCACTTAGATTTCATAATGTTAGGCAAACGTTTGGGGGTTCCCCGAGGATGTCATCCATATAATCAAATCAACATGGCCTAAGTTTGACCCTTTTTAACCTTGCTTTTAAACTGTTTTTTTCCCTTAAAAAATCCTGGACCTGTTTCTACTGCAGTTCTGTTGCGTGCTGTCTCTTTTTAAGTCTTCACCGTCTCTTATCCTGTGTTCCATTTTTCAGTCCCATCCACGGACGAGGCCCTGATGTTGCAAGCGGGCGCCACCGCGTCAAGACGACGCTTCTTCCGCAAGAAGGAACGACCGCACAGCTCTCACAGCGATCTCATCGAGGCCCAGCAATCCGAAGAGTCGACGTCGGTGGAGCTCGGACCGAAAATAACGCGGGAGACCAAGGCCAAGTCGAAAAGTACATCCAAACTTTTTTCCAAGTTCTCATTCCGGGCCCTGAGCAAAGCATCCAAGAGTGCAAGTAAGAGCACCAGCAAGCTGGATAAAAAGTAACCTGAACTAACCAGCTTTCTAATGGATCAATCCTGATATATGCATCTTGCAGGTACCGCACTGCTCTGTGTTGATTTAGACTAATATGTGTTGCTTGTCAAATTGGAATCTGCAAGAATGTTTGTGATATTGGAGGATATTGTCGTGCATGTTTTAGTGTGTTACCGAATGTGCTTCAAACTGGTAATGACATTGAAACATTCCATGAGGCCACACCAAATATATTTGTTGCATCTCGGATTTTTTCCGAAAAAAATTGGACCGACAAGTCGGAACAAAAATAAAAATAATTTTTTTTTAAAAGGCCTGGGGTGAAGATATAAAAAAGATAAATTTTATACAATGAATCCCTTCCTTTTACTTGTTACTAAATAAAATGTTTTGAATAAAAGGCATTGAGTTTAGACTGAAATTATGTGTATGTGGCTCTGAATGGTAATATTTACAGGTTTGTGATCTAGCAAAACCTGTATTATTTTTTTCTTAGGATTTAATTTTTTTTTTGAAAATGAAAAAAAATTGACAGGCGAATCCAAGAAGCAACAAATAAAATTGGTGTGGCTTTACAATAAAAGAGAAGAAGCAATCATTTGTAATACGAGGAATGGGCAGTTGATCTGCCTGAGTTTCTGCAAGACTTGGACGTACAAGTTTTGTACTGAATGAAGAGTTTTCTTGTCTGTGTGATGACAATGACTTGCTGTGTGATGTTTTGCACCAGAATGCTTTGAGTAATCTGCATTTTTCGTGCTGCATCAAAGAAATGTGATTTGTTGAAATTAATTAATTAAAAATTGCAGCTAACATTACATGTATATTATGCACAATGTCATTTATAAATATCATAACAACTTTGAACTATGGTGATGTAGTTGGTGTAATGATCATATTAAGATATTAAGACTCTGAAATCATGATATCTTACGTAACAGGAACTTTAATATAGTTGGGTATGCTACTTTTAGGTACCATACCTTTAAACAAGGAGGGCTAAAGAATAAGCAGATCCCTTAGCCCCCACCTCCATTAAACGTATAGATGCAAATAATTGATGGACATGTAGCCACTCTCTCATTGGTCAAACTGCTAATTGTCATTCTGTCATTGGGTGAACTACTAATTGTGATGGACAGTCTCTTCTTACTCACAAGGAAGGTTGTTTGAGGAGGAGAAGAAAGACTACATGATAGGGATAAGCAAACAGTCTAGTTTACAACACAAACCATTGCTTGAATGTAAAATGCATTCTTCATGTCTGATAACAGTACATTCTTGCATAATTGTTTAGAAAATCATATAAATAGGTAAACACACACTTTTGAGTGAGGAAAACAACTTTTTGTAAAAAAACAATTGGTCAGCACACATGCTTACTATAGCTTTATTACACTTATGATGATGAGGAATTATTTCTCCCTCACGCACACTCAATATCTGATTTAGCGTCTGTTGTTCCTCGTTGTGCAAGGGTTGGACGTTGCGGGATGCTGTTCAGGTTGAATACAAGTTGAGCGTTGTTACTTAACTGTCATCCGTACAGTTGGGATCCATATAGACTTAATAATGTTTACCTCCATGAAACTGGAGGTTACATATGTTTTAGGGATCGTAGGCTGTCTGTTCGTTAAAAACGACTGGATAGACTGGCTTCATTTACGGTGTGTAGGTAGTTTGTGTCAAAAACTGGAAGTGATTAGATTTGGGGCTCCTTGGCGGCTCTTCTTGACATTACAGCAGAACTTGGTTTTGACATCTTGTGTTGTGAACAAGTTATGGTCACAATCTCTTTGTGGAACATTAAATAAATGTAGCTCTTGTGCACGTGAAGAATTGATGTACCGGTGGGATAATTTCTTTTGGCACATTTATGCGCTGGTACATATCTTACTGGTATCTGCCCTATTTGTAATTTTTCAAACATTATGTTTTAGCAACTTTTTAGTCAAAGGTTTGTAGCTTATTCAAAGAAATACACATTCACAAGCAGTAATGGGATCCTTTACTATTCTTTCATAGTTTGTGGCGGATACTTAGAACTATACCAAAACAGTAGCCATTTGGCTGATTTTATATGCAAGCATACAATATGTAGTACATTCAAGGAACTGTTACTTTAGAAGGGAGCTGGATACGTGTATTAGCAGCATACTTGTAGTTTGACTTAAAATCCCTAAATGGATCTTTTACTCCTTAGAGAAACTGGTCAAAGGTTTCAATGTATAGCACTGACACATGCAAAAAAATAATCATCTGTAGTGTAAGGCTGATGAATTACATGTCTGGAGTAATATTCAAGCATCTACAGAAAAAATTATCTACCGTATATACATGTAGGATATAGGAAGTCTGTACAACTAAGATGCAACCACAGCAACTTCACTCCTGAATTGGGTTTAGTATAAAAGCCCCTCTCTTGACCATGTGTCAAAAAATGGGGTTAGTATTAAAGCCCCTCTCTTGACCATCACACAGTGCTGAAGTGTTCTCCGTACTGGGGAAAATTTAACCATTTGATAGACAGTAAATTGTCAGGAATGTATTGTTGGCAGATATACATGTATAGGACTGTCTGACTTCATAGGACAACAGTTGTTGGGTTCCCAAAAAGTCTTAAGGAAATGAATCAGGCTACAAAACTTTTGCTGAGTGGATTTTTCCAATGAAGAGAGAACGTTGTGTAATCAAGGGATTCTTAATTTTGTACTTCGACACGTTTTACTTGTGGAAAGTGCAATGTACACTTTGCATACAAGCAAGCATTGTGCATAATGCACAATACCATGCACAATACCATTGACAGCATTCTGAGCTGTCTTTTTAATTCGAGTATGCAACCTAGGGCTGTCACTAAAACCTTATAGGAAAGTACCCAAACCTCTGGTGGCAATATGCTGTAAGGTACTTGTATTATAGTTGTATGTAGTTGAAGTACTGTAATATGTATGGTAACAGTGGTTTGCAGGTCATGCCACTATTGCACTGATGACAAATGATTGGCTTGTTAATGCTGTTTTGTATATAACGTTATATACAAAATGTACTTTTAGTTGTCTTGATTTGCTTGTCATTTATCAGCTGGATAAAATATAGGCATCCAGGTTTTCTACCCATGGATATTATAAATTATGATTAATCCAGATGAGACATAACTGTCTGTGGCTAACAGGATAAGTAAGATAATTTTTGTTTTTAGATCGTTGGCATGAATTACAATGTAGGTTCTGTTTCTAGTGGTGATTGTTTTGGGGTAGGAGGAGATTGTTAATTAGGGGATTTCATGATCTGTATGGGGATATGTCCTGGCCTTTGAAAGAAGTGATAGCCACTCATCTATACTGGTGACTACCTCTGCATCAGGACCAACACTTTTTAGATGTTCCTTAGATTGTGTTCCCATTGACCCCGAAACATGAAGAATCCTGTCCTTAGTTAGCCTGGGTACCATCCGGAAAGTAGTTCATTATATGCTACATACACTGTCATTTCTCTGTGTTTCCGTCTGGGAACGCGGACCATCTTAATGTTGGAATCGTCCAAATTTTGGACATATGCGCTGATTGGTCCCTACACATGAGCGAATTATGGAATGGGTTCAAACGCTCGTTCGAACTGGTGGCCCAACACCAGAAATTGCCCTCCATGCCCTTGCGCATGCGGGTGCCGGCCTGTTGTCATCGAACGAGTGCTCTGGAACCCATACCTTGATTCGCTCATCAACTGGCGTCACCACCAAACGGTTTGAATGTTCAGGTCTCCAGGTGGCAGAAGCGAACATAGGAGCGAACTACTATCCGGATGGTACCCAGGCTGGTCTCTTGTGGAATTGAAGAAAATGGACGAAACATAGTTGGCCATTGTAGACAGAATTCTTTATTTCTGAGTCAATGGGAAAAATAATCTAAAAGAATGGCCTGGTGGTCCTTACATAGAGGTGGTCACTAGTTCAGATTTGACTATTAGTATTACATTAGTAGATTGGATAATGGTGGGAAAACTTTGCAATTCTGTATTTTTGGAACATGTGAAAGTCTCTGGCTGCCATACGTTCTGTGGCAGCAATTTGAAAAAAAGTGTTGAGATGTAGTATTCATCAGCATGTTTAAATTTGACATGATGATCAGACGTTCTTATAAATCATGTTTATTATGGTAGAAAAGTTATACATATTATTAAATACATTTCTCTAGATGTCTTGGTAGTCAATAAGTACATGTGCTTGTTGGACGTTGTGTTTGCTGCTTCGATAAATTATATATAATCTAATAGTTGTAAAGAAATTGTCTTTTGTCAGGAATGACTAGTCAATTACAGTGCTTTGTGTAATATATTTCTTCATTTATGACAAGAAATTGCTTTTAAATATTACTACAGTCTTAGATTTCAAAAAAGATTTAAAGTTTATTGTAGACACTTTGATTGCTGGTAGTAGTGGTGGCACAGTTGAAGCATAGTGTTGTGTGATATATAATTATATATATATAAAGGAAGCACAGAGAAATAAAATTTTCACATTTCAATGAAAAACTAACTGCCTGTTGAGCTCTTCAATACCTAATCTGTGATTGCATGATGGCATAAGTGAGTATCTCACAGGGCTGTGCCTTTTGGCAACTTTTTTGCTACCCAATTTTCCCTTGCAATGATGTGTGATGTCCAATTCACCTCTACAAACAAAATACAGCTGTGCCCCAATTGCACAACCACAGTTTCAGCCTCAAGTTATATACATGACAACTTCTTTGGAAATTGCAGTGTAACGCCACTGAATTCAAAAGGATAAATTAGGATTCATCAAAAAGAAATTTGCAGGGACTTCACCTGTTGACTGCTAGTTCCTGCCCATTTGCAACATTTTGCAATTATTTTGAAGTTAAGAAAAAAACTGCCATTTCAGTTGGTAGCTATTGACAGGAAATTGGCAATTGCTAGCGAATGTCTTTCACAAACAATTGCCAGCAGGCAAAGCCCAGTTTAGCTTTCAGTGTCTGTGTCCCTTTCCTGCATGAAATGTACACTGAATGATGCTACACATGTATTAGATTGCCAATGACAATACTCTTTCACTTCACTGATTGGCTGGTTTGTGACTTAGGGTAACTCAAGTTGTAGACTTTTGTGATTTTAAAATTTAGCATGAAGATTGAGAACAGGTAATGCCAGCTTCTTCACTACTGTACACCAGAGAAATTGCTTGTTTTAGATTATTTTAAAACCTTGTCAAAAACTTGTCACAAATTGCTGCAAACTTACCTGACATTTGCTGTGTAACAATAGGTAATGATCCATTGAAAATGTAGTACCAATCCCAAATGATTGCTGTTAATATGACAACAACGTGTGCTGCCTGCAAAGTGACCGATGAACACAATTTACTACTAATGTACGGCATGCTTTCAGCTGGCATGTGTCAAGGTGAGTGTTATATGATATTTGCATGAAAAATCTTTGGTCTGCAACTATAGCTAAACATAATTGTAGAACTGACCAACAATGCAATGACTAACCACAGTTGCTATAAATGATTTCTTGTACTGAATATATTTTGCTCTCTATACCATATTTGCACTGGGGTGACTATGGAATAGTCCGTTTTTTGCTTTGGGGAGGGATGGTAGTGAAATATGCAACATTTCTATTGCAGAAAATTGCAGTATCATTTAGTACTTGGAAAGCTAGAAAAGACATTTTGTGTCCCAATAATGATTTTTCTACAAATGATATGTTTCATTCTGTTTGTTCAAACAAAAGGTAAGGATGCATTGGATTAGGAAATTTCTAATTAACATCTCTTATTAGTTTTCCTTGACAACATTCAGGACATTTTTTTTCCATCAGCACATATTACATGTTGTACATTAATATCGGTTAAGTTTCCACCTCTTCAAATGATGTCTGAAATACATGATGATTCCAGAGATCCTATGACAATACAATGTGACTCCACACAAATGTATCCTTAAAATGAGCGTTACCGTGACCGCAGGTTACGAGCAGTTAGTGTCCAATTCGGAGACAACCAGCTTACGGAGTTACGGGGCTCGTGCCTCGACTTACAGCTACGGAAGTGCCCGCTACAGCGGCATCAGTGGGAACTTGGAGGAGATGTCCATCACTGTGTTGGAGACGAAGAAGAAAGGGCAGCTCAGGTCAGTTTCTCCGTCTATCTTGCCTTACATTCCAGATTGTACAGTCATGCATGTCTGGGTTGTTTGATTAAGCAAATAAGATCCTCATTTGCATAAATTACATCTGATTCAGTTGATCATCTTCTCTACCCAAGATTCAAAGTATGACTATTATCTTAATGAATATGGCTATTCTAGCATTCCCTCATAAAATTATGTACTAAATTAAACCCTCATTTGCATGATCTATGTTTGATGATGTTTCTCATTTACATAACTTCCAAATGCTGTAAGAATGAAATTCCCATCCTTTACGACTATTGAATTATAGTATTTACTAATTTTCTGTGCAAATTATATGTTTATTTGCATAGTAACTGTTAATGACTATCGATATTCCTCAGGTTCTCTCAAAAATGCAGGTGCTATTATGTCAAATCACTAACAAGTTTAAGTTACCATTAACTTCTTCATGAAGAGCTGTTCATATGTATGTCGTTCTTTCCTTTTCCCACAGACACTATTTGATCCCGCCTGAACTCGCGAGACGAAGAACTCTGAGAAGGAGAGGGAAGAAACTTCATGTGCATAACGACCACTCATTTGTAGCCAAACACTTCAAAGGGTAAGTCCGTGAATACATCTTAGATACACCTTGAATACATCTTAGATGTAATGGTAGTTCACCTTATACACATGGTAACGTATATCTGTTGTTTTTGAAAATGATGTATTTAGGAATATCTAGTCAACGGACATTGGTTTCAATTGCATTTTTTTCATAGCACTCCAGTCTGAAACAGCCGTCTGTCGACTTGATATTTCTGAATACTAGTACTCCAATTGTATATGCAAAGGATAAAGGTTACTAAGCGGATAAAGGTGAACTAGCGTTACCTGTTATAGGGTTGTTGTAAATATTGCCTTTGCCAAGAAGGTTATCTTTTGGCATGTGTGTTTCTGTCTGTTTGTGTGACAGTGCACATGGACAGGATAACGACAGTAGTTGTTGATGTATCTTGATGATATTCGGTACCCCTAGTTTACCTATACGTGTGGCATTTTTTGCAGAGTCAGTTGACACCTGTCTGGCAAAACAACAAACCATTATTTCTTTCTGTTAAATGTCAATATCATAGATTACCTCATCACTTATGCTATTCGTGTTGGTTTCTCTCATGCTCTGCTGAAACAAAATATTACAATTTGCAACCACCGTCCATTAGAATGACTGTGTTCTTGGATGGGGAATAGCCTTTGTTTGTGGTATCTTTGTACAGTTGAAGAACAGATGTCACTTCTGATTGTAGGTTGAATACATCACCCATGTTTCCTGCGTGTCACAAATACTCCTTGAGCGATAAATTATTATAAAACCTAGTTTGGTGATTGTCATCAGGACACATCTTCAGAGATGGAAAAGTTTTGAAAATAAGTTGAATTTAGTACAGTCAAACGTGTCTATAGCGGCCACTCAAGGGACTGGAAAAATCTGGCCACTATAGACAGGTGGCCACTATAGACAAAATGTTGATCAATTGACCACGAGCAAGCTACACATGATTTCAGTTCCCACAAATCTTTCTCACCAAGTAGCATTGTCTTGATCGGTAAATTCACTACAAAGACTTGTACTTTAATGCTACCGCCAAAATGACAGTGTCAGGAACTCCAAATCCTCGCAAACTACATTTTCAAACTCAGTGTAGGATGACATAAGGCTGCAGTATGGTTGCAATAGGCAGTGTTTTTGTATCGACGGGACCGGAAATCGTGTGGCCGTGGCCGCGTTGGACAGGTGGCCGCTAAGCCTACATTGTATTTCTTAATCATTACGAATCCAAGGGACCGACAAAAAGTGGCCACTATGGCCAGGTGGCCGGTATGCAAAGGTGGCCGCTAATACAGGTTTGACTGTAGCACTATAGAAATATGGCTTTGTCATCTATTTTCTTCAGGGTACCGAGGTGTGCAGTTTGCGACCTGGCCATAGCCCGAAGGATCGGCAAAGGGGGTTATGAGTGCAGAGGTCAGTATGTCATTCTATATTTCATGTGCTTTTTTGTTCTAGAAAGTAGCCATTTATCGTTACATTTTCAACATCAACATTTTTTATGCAGACTGCAAGCTGATCTGCCACAAGGAGTGTCATTTCAGGACAGAACTGTACTGTCCCAACAGTCGTGTAGGACAGATGGAAATGTGAGTATAGCACAAGTCTTTATCTTTCACCTGTCATACATCATCCTTCCTGCCAGAGGGCGCTGCTACTGTGTGACATAATACACCAGCAGTGATATCCCTGGAAAATAAGACTATCATCTTAATCTCCAAGCAGATGAGGGAAGGATAAATCTTTACGAAGTAGGTAGTTTGACACAGAATAATTGTTACTAAGGAGGCATTTTGTAGCAGAAAACATACTCGGAAAACATACTGATTTAGTTTCCCGACCTCGCTTGGAGATTACTGCCATCCATTGCTCTATAACAGCACTGGCTAACTGCTAGCCAATGCAGTATTTATTCCCCATTCCCCAGAAAAGATTTTCGTAATTATGCTCTAGACTAGTGCCACTAGGCAAAATGCAATTCTCTCTCTCTGTTTTGTCTGTATTACTAGTCTGTACTCTCTTTGCCTGACAGATTTTTTTCAAGACAATATAGATAATAATTATACTAATAATTCTCCCTATCCTCTGTCCCTTCCATAGCACATGCTAAATACTTCCCTGTGGATCTTCTGACAAGGTACTAGTATTATAATTCATTATACACGTATCATTTTATAACAGTCAGAGTATAACAGAGACTTTGTATGCATCAAATCAGACTATACTATATTAGACATCTATTTTCTGTAAATGACTGTGGCATCATTTAGCATAACTTACACTAGTAGTAGTAGTAGTACAAATGTAGTTACAGTAGCTTGGCCTTGGTTTGAGTCCCATGATTATTCACCAATGTTGTGCCTTGGGAAAGTTTACACGAATATCCTGAGATGAAAATAAGTATACAACTTGGGTTGCCGTCGTCCCTCGGATAGGATGTTAAATGTGTGAGGAGAGCTACATCTTGAGCACGTAAAAGAACCCACCACACTTGTTGAAAGAATTAAGGTCCTTTCTGATGTGAGTGGATTAAGGTTTTTGAATGTTTACTTTCACATGTGGTTGTTACATTTTTTTTTACCCCTATGAAAGCAGCACTTTCTGTACCGATGCATCTATATTTATATTATCTATTTATGATAAAACTGTTGGAAAAGATGAGGTGAAAAATATGATGTTTGACCTCTAGTCTAAATGATATTCTTTCCCCTTCCAGATTGACGTTTGCATCGTACAAGGAGCACTTCCTGAAGACCATTCCCAGGAGAAGGTGGAGTTGGTGGGGCAGGCCTCGCAGTGGTCAGCGACTGTGACAGACGCGAAGCAGTGCCCAGAAGCAAAATGGCATGCTGAATTAGGGCTGTGTGGACCTAAACCTTGTACCTGTGTCCATTGTAAAATTGTATAGGACCTGAACACCCTGTAGGACCTGTGTACCTGTTACCTATAACTGAACAAACTAAGGCACTTGTAGACACCACTTTTTCAGACTTATGATAATTTTGTAAATCCTGTCTGAAAGATGACAATTTTGATAACCTGCTGATAAAGCCTAGAACGATAACATTATATTGGCTCCTAGTGCCAAGAGGGTTGAAGATTGAAAAATAAAACTTGAACCTGAGACTGAAATAAGTAAATTTTTACTCAAAGGTGACAATCTACCACTAAAAAAAATAGTTGGGGACATGTTTAACTTACAGATATTTTTGTTAAGGTACAAGTACAGGTCAGGACCTGTACCTAAACTTCTGTATCTGTACCTGTGCCTAAGATTTGTTAAGGTATACAGCTCAATACTGAAACTTACAAGTGCAAAGATGATCACTTGTTGCTTTTATTGGCTACTTTTTAGTGTTACTTTGGAGATTTCTGCAAGTCTTTAAAAGGAAACATCACTAGAATCATCTTGCTAAGCTGCTTCTGTTGTGTAGAGCACAGTGGTTAAGGGAAGGTGTGAGATGGTGAAATAGGTCTGATTTTAGTTGGCAAAAAAAAGAAAGAAAGAAAACTAACTTTAAAAAACTGTCCAACTACAGACCCCCATCCAAACTGGGCATCTATGTCTGGAATGGTAGTCCTCTCACCATGCATGAGAGTTTCAGAAGGCAAAGGGCAACTCTTAAAGGAGTATGAAAGAATGTCTGTGTAATGTTAACGTTAAGATCACATTTCCAATCCAGGGCCAGGCCAGGACGTTGCAGAGACTAAAATGTATGACATTAAAGAAAAAAAAAAGAAACCCCAAAAAAAGTTCAAGAGTATTGCTTGTGCATATTTTTTGATGTATAGATTTATGTTTCATTCCCGAAACCAGTCTACCTTGGCTCCGGTTGAGAAATGTGACCCTAACATTAGCAAGGTTTGACCGTGAGGTGGACTATTTCTTTGAATGCAAAGAAAAACACCTGTGTGAGACCAGGCATTTTTACTGGCAACTATCATGTTGGAGGTAAATGAATTGTGTCAGGGTCCAAGAAGACATGAAACAACATGGCTTCAGGCAAGAATGAGAACTGTTGAAAGAAGATAAGTTGATGAATGTTTGATCAGCGATATTGAATGATGTTAACTTGGCCCTTTACACAAGGTCCTGCTTACTTGCTGTGTTATTGAACAAGGGAACACATTCAAGTCTTAAGAATCTAGGTGTTCAGAAATTGACGTGCGACACTGCATGAATAGACTGAAGTCTCATCACCTTGTTCCAAATGCACTGAAGAACTTTTTACAGAAAACTTGTCGCTTAAAGGAACTAGCTCACAGTAGCTCTCAATAACATGTGCATTCTGCTGAAAACTCCAGTATGATGTGCTTCAGGGGAGTATTGGCCACATTTGGAAGACTTAGTAGATTAGTAAACTAATATTAAGGATATTTTGCACAATTGATTTCCCCTATGATTCTTTCCAGAACGAAATTCCTCATATGTTTCACACAGTGGATGTACCAGTAATGTTATTCTAGCTATTCTCCCAAATGTTTTGAATTCACAACACCAACCCAAGTTTTCTATTTTCACATAACAATAAGTATGCAAAATTGCCTTTTCCTGTTTGGTTTCCTTGATGTTGTTTCGTGCAAACATTCCGGTTGTTTTGTGAACATGGAGCACAACCATTGAGCTAATGTTTATTTATTTATCAAAATGAGGAGTCAAGTACCGGTAGTGACCGGTTGTAGATCATGCGACATCTTCTATTCTTACGCGTCATCCATGGAGGTTGGTGTGTAGCTAGTAGTACCATCTGCAGCCAGATATCATTGTTACAGGTTACTGGTGCTTCAATTTTTGGCTTCAGATGTACCCTGATCATGAGATGTTTTGATCAACGGGTTACAAAATATTAAATTGCTTTGTTCTTTTTGATTTTCAATAAAGTTGTTTGTTTGGAAGTACAGTTACAGTGTACATGTTGTAGTATGATAATAGTATTGACATTCATATGTGTAAATCATTTCAGACACCAACAAAATCTTACTTTCAATTCCAATGAAAGAGGGTCCTGACCCAACATAATTTTTTTCCTGCCACCATCAGCAGGGCTCGAAATACCACCTGCATATGCACGTTAGTGCAGGTAAAATTGGAGCTGTGCAGGTATTTCTAGTGCATGTCTACCTGCACTTGTCTATGTACTGGATTTTATACATAAATGTCCCATGATGTAGGATTGTTATTAGCTGCATTGGCTGTTACCACCTATAAACTATAAAAGGAAAAAAAGAATTTTAGTATGATCCATACTTCCTAAATTCAGAGTGGTGCAGGTAAAATTTGTCAGGTGCAGGTAATTTTAAATGTTACCTGCACCAGTGCAGGTATGCAGAAAAAAGTATTTCGAGCCCTGATCAGCATGTGACTTGGTTGTAAGTCTGTGCTGCAGTACCAAAGATAGACACTAGGGGACAAAAATCCAATTTCTTCTTGCTTCTTCAATCCATTTATTCATTTCCCAGTTGAAGGGAAAACTAACTTAGTACATTTAGTTTTTTTAGAGCTAACGTTACTGCATTTAGAACAGTTGTGCTGATACGGTATAGCCTGAGTAACGTTACCATCCTCCGGCCATAGTGACCACTGACTGGCTCAATACTTTTGCTTGCTAAACCACAGAGGTTTATAGCTGTCAAAAGTATTGAGCCAGCAGGTGACTATGGAGGAATTGGTACTCAGACTGGCTTAGAGTATTATAAACAGGAATGTTTCTTCTGATGTTTTGAAGGGAGAACTCTGTTGATGCCTGAGAGTATAACATGGGTATTATTAACGTTAACAAAATCTCATATAACAAAAATAATAATTCTATGGAGACCCTATATTCTTCTTGGCCTTCGCTTCAAAACCTGTAGAAACAGTCTCTCCCAAACCAAATTTCATTTCATCAAAAAAATGGAAGCTCATCAAAGGTTACTATCTTTTATTTATGATGATAATGATGATCTTTTGAAACGCCAAAGCAGATATAACGTTATATATAAAAAAATAATCATTAAAATAAATTTGTTTGTTTATAATAACATTTCAATTCCGGTGAAAAAGAAAACGACAGTCAATATCAAACACACTTAATGCATCAAGTACATGGCCCTTAACACGTATGCCTGGTGCCATTTATTCAGGTTCAGGTATGCACCTTACTTCACCTGGTTCCTCATGTGTCCATATATGGTAACGGTTCGGAGCGCAGCCTAGTTCGAGTAGTAGCCTAGCACAGCAGGCCCTATTAAGGGTTTGTTTATCAGGGTCATCCAATGGTTATTATGAATGTTAACTATTGTTGTCAACACGGAAGGAAATCTATCGAAAATTAAGCTTAAAAAATAGTACTTTAGAGGAATAAAATGCTGTTCTTTCAATAAAATATCACCCGTACTCGTGCCTGCTGCGAGGCTACCAGAAATTACGTTCACCGCTATTTGCATTTAGCACTGCAGTACGCTCGCTGAATATATTGGTTTCCTGGGACAAACTCCTCAAATTTCCAGAGGAAGATCGACGACAGGAGGTCTGCAAACATTTGTCTTCCCTTTTCTACAACATTCCACTGAGTATTTTCCGGTGCTCATCCCAGGAAACGGAAGTCTGACGAAGGAGAAGGTGCGTGCAACATTTCAGTTTCTGGAAAGGCGAAGGTTTTGGCGGGCGTTCTGAGGCACACGTCCCGTTATATTGTCCACAACCAGCCGCTTTTTCTGTCAGAAAGACTCCTTTTTGGTCGTCTTGAGGTAGGTTAAAACTTTATGTGGCCACCAGAGCTTCATTTTTCTCAACTATACGTGGTTTGGGGGTTATTTTCAATAAGTTTACGGAATTATTTTTGTCGAGTTCAAGGAGTTCCTCTCTAAACACACGAAGCTACACCCTGCACCCCTCCCAAATTCTGCCCAAAATTTGGACAAAAAGGGGGGCGTTCTGTATAAAGAAGTAGCTTTTTATTTTCTGATTTTCAACGGTGAAATATTATCCAGGCTATTACGTATCAAGACCATAAAATCTTAATTTTTTTTTAACTGGAAAAAAATGATTTTTACCGGATGGATGGTAATGGGCAAGGGTATGGTGACTTGTGCAGCGGGCGAAAGCAAACACGCAAATACTATTCAAATATTCGACATTTTGGGGTGCTAAGCTACACAACGGGCTTAAGATTAAGTCATTACATGCATCTACAGTAATCTACAGTCACAGGTTATTGTACAGTTTGTCCAAACAAAGGGGAAAACTGTCGAGAGTTTGAAAATCTGGAGTTTGCTGTCTGTAGTAACGTTCAGGGTGGAGTCCTGGCCGGTGTTGTAGCTCAGACGTGAGTCTTTCCATATATGGTTTTCAACTTCCATATATGGAGTGGCGGATGTCTGCATGAATCAGATAACAGGTCATGACATATTTGTATACCCAAGGACATGATTCAGGTCAGGAACCGTGTCAATGACCTAACAGTTTCCCAAATTGAAATTAGAGGGAAAAAAATTATCTACAAATTCCACAGGCCCAGAACCTCTGGCATTTTGTTTTATATGACTGAACCATGACATCATCATACACAAAGCCAAGGTCAATATGACTTGTATTTGGGTTACAATGATCCAGGACCCATATGACAACTCAATGGAAAACTGACGCTAAATCACAACGTTGATGCAATTTTCCAGCTCATTGGTGCATTCCAGTGAGATGCCTTTTCAAAGATTGTTTGTTTATCCAAGGAGCTTTTAACAATATCGATAAAAGCTCCTTGGTTTATCGTATATTATTGATAATCTTCCAAATGCTTAAGCCTAAGGAAAAAAATGTTGTGTTTCCTGTTGAGTCCTTAAAAAAATTAGGGTCAGTATGTACTAGGGATCTTTTTTATAAAATTTTTTTATATATTGACCAAAACTCTTAGTGGTGATACGATACAGAGTAAAAACTGAAATGCATGAGGACACTTATATTTTCAATGCCAAAGTTAACTTCAATTTTGTGCGAAATGGTTACAAATCTTTGGATACATTTATCCTTCACAAGCAGTTTTTTTACTTGAATAGGGAGCAGGCTGAATAAAAATTCTATCTGGAAACTTTGTGACTCCACTGTTCACACCCCCAAAAAAGTCTAAGTTTGGAAGGTTTTTCTTAGCCTGATTACTCTCGCTTATAGCAGCCCGCCAAACGTCCGCCGGCCTCCGCGGGGAGGGGCCAGTTAGAGCCCTGGACAGCGGCGTTTGTGTTACACAGACTAGGTTTTTCTAGGATGGATCGGAAACAGGAAACACAACATTTTTTTCCCTAGACCTAGGAAGATGCGCCAGAAATGCCTGTGAGTGTTACTTGATGTAGCAGATAATATAGGTAATATAGGTAACATCATATTTGACAAAAAAGTGATACCATATAGATTGATGCTAATCACACAAGCAGCACACATGCAATCCTATAACAAAATAACTAACACTTTTTGTTGTCCTTTCTGTAGGTCCATATCATTGAGTCAATCCACTATTCTAAGCTGCCAAAAGGTGTAAAATCATGGTGAGTTTTTATTTCTTTGAATTTTACAAAGAATTGTAATTAGGTTTGGTACAGGTACAAAACCTGATATTTCTTGCTGGTCCGGGGAAAAAAACTGGACCAATTTTTGGGAACGGGTTTTCTGCGCGTTAAAAATCTGCGCGCGCGTTAAAAAATTAAGTTGTGCATTGAGAAATTCTTAGGCAGAAAATGTGACCCCATTATATGATTTTACATCTGTTACCTGAATTTTTAAGGGATATTTGTACTCTAGAATGCAACAATATGATACTTAATTTCATTTTGTGTTATCTTCTTCAAGCTTTTAAGTTTAAACTGCAAAAAAGTTTTCAAATCCCCAGGGAATCAGCTAATTTGCATATTTTAACGCGCAAGTTTTAACACGCAAATTTTAGCGCGCACAAAACCCCAACCCCCAATTTTTAGGCTAATTAGAAAATGAAAGCTGCATACTTTACTTGAGATTTATCAAAAACTTTTTAAAAACGTCAAATTCCGAAGAGTATGTAAATTTCAAGGTTATATAAAGGTTTGAAAAAATGACTTTCTAGCTGGCAGTCATGGTCTGCTGCTTACCTTATCTCCAAGCAAATCGTGATATATAGTATCAAACCGATGTCCATTTGACTCCCTTTGGCCGGCAAAAGTCCTTGGCCAGCTTGGATACTATCTTATGACACCGTAGGATCTGTTTGGAGATTGCTGCCTACCCAGAATTGGGTTTGTGTACTTCAAGTGGAAGAAAATACAGTAATATTACTTAGGTTTTAACTTTTATTCACCTCCACGTATCATGCCTACGTACATGTGTTATAATCTTTCCCCAGGCTTCTGGAATCAAAGTCACAGATGACGTCATGACAGCATATGACGAGGTGAACAAAGGGCACAAGTACAAGTATGTGACGTTCAAGGTGGCGGAGAATGAGACAGAGATCATTGTGGAAAGCAAAACAAAGGTAGGTCTTTACGGCAGAAATAAGGCAATGATGTTGATGTTAGATGAACAAAAGGACGTTTGTGTCAATCCAACCATTTCTTTACATACCAGGGCTCAAAATACCACCTGCATATGCAGGTTAGTGCAGGTAAAATTGGAGCTGTGCAGGTATTTCTGGTGTCTACCTGCACCTAACCTGCACTAGTCCATGTACTGGGCTTTATAATAATGTCATATGATGTAGTTGTATATGCAGAAAAAAGTATTTTGAGCCCTGCAGTCACTTATCTGCTGTTCCGTCTGGGATCCTTGGCCAAGTTAACGTCTGGAATCGTCCAAATTTTGAACGAGGGCAATGATTTCTCCCTACACATGAGCAAATTAAGGAATTGGTTCAAGCGCTCGTTCGAACAGGCATTCCAACATACGAAAGCCCTCTGTCTGCTTGCGGGAGGGCTGTTGTCATCGAAGCATTCTAGAACCTATTCCTTAATCCTTAATTTGCTCATTAAACTGGCGTTAGCACCAAATGGTTTGAATGTGTAGGTCTCCAGACAGGTAGCAGAAGCTAACATATAGGAGTGAACTACTACCCGGATGACACCCAGGCTAAAAAAGGGACTCTTGTTCCATTTGCAGACAGATTAGCTGACAAGCTGTTATTTATTCTTTTCATGGCAGGAATCAACTTGGGATGAGTTCCAGGCTAGTCTTCCAGCGAACGAGCCACGATGGTGTGTGTACGACTTTGACTACAAGACCAATGAGGGTCAGGATCGTGACAAGCTGGTTATAATAAGATGGTTAGTACTTGATTATATTATCATGTGTGAAAAAGTAAAAGCATTGCAAGATGTGATAATTCTTAAGTAGAAATTGTGTACTTAAATTCAGTCTTAAAAACAATTGAATTTCAAAAATGCCCCTGTTTCTTGATACTGGATTGATCATTACCACCCAAATCAAGGGTATATCGTCAATAGTGAACATACAGCACCGGTACACGGGTATTCCTGTAGCCTGTGTCAAACAGTCTGTTGCTACCAGGAGGTAATGGCCTGCTCCCCTATCGGTTAGTTGAATAGGCCACGAGAAATGCGATAAAGTCAAGCTGGCATTCGGTATTTGGGACCTACACCAGTTTTTTGTACCTGTACCAAAAGGATTAATTTGGTATCTATAAAGTACATGCTATGTTGAAAAAGATGTTATGAAATAGGAAATATAATCAAATGCAAAATTTATAGAAGAGCTGATAAAGGACTAATAGAAACATTCCTGTCCTCTACTGGTACAGCCCTTTACAATATATGTTTCCAAATTTGTCCTTAAGTATAGAGTTAACTGTTTTGTCAGCTTACACACTGCACAGGATACCTGGCAGCACATGCACATTCATGTATCCCTGAATCCTTACAATCCTACAGAAAGTTGCAGAAGCCTAGGCAGTAAATATTGATTGTATCTGTCAGGGTCTGGAATGCATAGAAATCTGGCATTCGACATATTTCTTCCAATACGATATAGCAATCATATGATTTCTCAGCCAGTAGTCATCATACTGAGTTTGGCTCTCTAAACTTCTGGCAAACAATGTCAAGCATTAAAAGGCCTTTTTTTCTCTTTCACAAGGTGCCCCGATGATGTGGGGATCAAGAAAAGGATGATACATTCCTCAAGCTCCGACGCCCTTATGAAGAAGTGCAAGGGATTCCAGTATCAAGCAAACGACCGCTCTGATCTCAATTTCGAAGAAGTGAGGGGCAAGATTCTTGCAACAAGCCAGTAGTGCCCCAGATGGAAACACTCAATTGATCTGTCCTTTTTAGGGGCTTGACTTTGTATCTCTTGCAACTCAAATTTTGTTGTCTCAACAATTTGCTCTACATGTACTACTACAGGTATATCTATTGCACGTTTTGAATTTGATGCATTCCAATGAACATGATGTTGACTGCCCTTAAACTTGTAGACTGGGACCAATTTTGTTGTATGTGATCTACACATGTTGGTTTACATTACGACATCATTTAACGCTGAGTCACTGTGTGCTTAACTCAAACTGGCTTCCAACTGAAATAGGGACTACACTTCGTGGGAGTTGGATACAGTTTTGCTTCCAATTGTGTCAAGTTTGATATGTTCATGTTACCGTGATACGATTTTACATGAAGGAAGCCAGACTACCATGTTGTGGAACTGATACCAAATTTTCCATGTGACAGAATGGTCGGGAGCTATACACACCAGTAACATCGTGCCATGGATGTTTTAACTGCTTAGAAGTTTGTAAGTTGTTGGTAGAAGATGCGCTTACTACATACACTAACAGCATCAACAAAGAGCTGTCCCTTAGGATGAAAACTGTCTTTGTGGAGATTGTTGCAGTTTCTGTTGCTTTGTTGACCATAGAGAGCCGCTTATATATCTGTTATCTTTGCTGACATTCCTGCATTGTAGAACTTCACTTTAAAGAACTCTTCTTTCAAGAATTCTAGTCTCTACCAGCCTTTGGATCTGATACCAAATTTTTCATGATGAAAATTGTCGTCTATATAGAGATTGCTGCAGTTTCTGTTGCTTTGTTGACCGTCCAGAGCCACTTATATATCTGTTATCTTTGATGACATTCCTGCATTGTAGAACTTCACTTTCAAGAACTCTTCTTTCAAGAATTCTAGTCTGTACCAGCCTTTGGAACTGATACCAAATTTTCTACAATGAAAACTGTCATCTATATAGAGATTGTTGCAGTTTTTGTTGCCTTGTTGACCATAGAGAGCTGCGTATATATCAGTTATCTTTGCTGACATTCCTGCAGTGTGTAACATCACTTTTAAGAACTCTTCTTTCAAGAATTCTAGTCTCTCCTGGTATACCAGGCTTTGGAACTGATACCAATTTTTCCACAATGAAAACTGTCATCTATATAGAGATTGTTGCATTTTCCTCTGCTTTGTTGACCTTACAACGTCGCTTCTGTCTTATCTTTGATGACATTCCTGTAGTGTATAACTTCACTTTTAAAAAAAGTCTTCTTTCAAGAATTCTAGCCTCTACCAGGCTCCACATGTAGCTGGAAAGACAGCAGAAATTGGCCAAATAGACAGATGCTATTTCAGCAGCATGTGGAGCCTGGTAACGGCTACAAGAAAGAAACAGCTTTGGTTTCAACAATTCTAGCCGTACAATGTATGCTATTAGATGGATTGCCTACATTTGTAGTTGGCTATCATATGCTAAAGCTTATGTGTTGAATAAAGTGAAGGGTCGTTTTCTATTGATGCACAGTAATACTGTTAAGTAGTATGCAGATTAGGCAAGTATTAGTCATTGCATTTGTTTTTACTTAATGTTGTAAAGTAGATGCCTATGATTTCCATGAAATACTAACTACTCTGCCATTACTGTGAATAAATAGCAATTCTCTAGTGAAGATAGTATTTCTCTATATTTCTCTATAAGTTCATGCCAAAATATATTTTTCTTGTTTGCTGACTTATTTGTTATAGGTTCTTGCTTGATACAAGTTTACTGTAAGGAACTGGCCACACACTAGACTTTAAAGAGCTTCTATACATTGTATTTCGTAGTGTTGCCTTCAGAACTCTAAGCAACACAGGTGAGGTAACTGGACTTCTCTACTTCGAAAATAGGGGGTTTGATGGCGGTTGTCACACGGTTCATAACATTTTTCTTTCTCCTCTGAAAGAAAGATGAACTGCTTGTTTGCAGTTTGCACACGTACACACCAATTAGATTTTAGTTTGCAGATTTGGCTGCTGCATTTTTGTCTGATTATTCTTAGAAGCCAAATTATGCCCATATTTGCTACCAATATTTATACATTTTCCCAGTAGACCAATCCCGTATCGCTGGCCACTTCCGTCAAATTATGGAAACGCAAATATGAAAAATAATTGTGTTCTCAAACTAGATCTCTTTTGTGTATTAATTCATAGCTAGGATGTAAAAACTGCTCTCCAGCAACATCTCCAGTGTTATTGACGAAAGACAACTGATGATATCTGAAACGTCTGGTCGTTTCCGAAATCATTTCCAGTTGCTTGAGTAACTGCTGTTGGACATAAAAATGCAAATTTTGACGGATGTGCAGTGCATCAAAAGTTCCAATCAAGGAGGATATGTCTCTCTAAATCTCATATATTCATTACTTGAAATTCTATCCAGGCTGGTGTGTCGATTAGTACTAATACCTACAATGTATATCTACTACTCTCCAAGCAGAGGTTGGTGGGTATCGTGACCTTTTGGTGGGAAGGCCAGTCGAAAAAAAATATGAAAGGAAAAGGTCACGATTTTCCCACCAACCTCTGCTTGGAAAGTATATATCTACCACAACAAGCCATTTTCCTATTCTCCGTATTGAAGAAATCACTGCCACTACAAAAGCCCTCTCCACCACGGAAACCTCTGCTTGAAGTCAAGGACGTTATATAACGTCCTTGTTGAAGTATACCATTCTACCACCCAATTGGCCTAATCAAGTTCCTGCAATAACAGAACCAAGAAATTGAATTGGTGTGGCCTCAGGCTTATGTGAAGCAAATTTCCAAATATTTGATATTGTTATAGTTCTTGCCCACTTCAAATATTTCATGGTGTACGGACAGGCCAAGGACAGACAGACGATAAACAATAGAAAATGCGTGCCTGCGAAGCTGGTGTGTTACGCCAAAGGGCGGTTATACCGGCTATATAGATACAGATACAGATACAGAAAACTCAAAGCGTCACAACCATCCCAAGCTCATTTGCATTACATCTGATTGGTTACCCTCCAAATTGAGTTAATTGACCACCTGTCTTTGGCGCGTGAGGACAGGTGTAGCTCTGTAAAAATAACGTAATACACAAGTAACCACCATTCCTTTAGCACTATAATAATAAGCGTTAGATTTAAAAAAAACGACGAATTTTAAGAAATCCACGAGAGCAGCGTTTCCGAACTACGATAGCTAGCCACTGATAGCTAGCTATAGGTGTCACATTTTTGGGATGACAAGGACATATAAAAGTCGATAATCCCTTCTCAGACCGGACAAGTGAGAGGAGCATACCACCAAAGGCCACAGATTAAGCGAACATTCTCAATGCACGCGGGCTTCCCATAATTTTTCTGTCCTTTCGATCAAGCTCATTTTTACGTAGCCTCTACCAGG
Source organism: Branchiostoma floridae x Branchiostoma belcheri (assembly GCA_019207045.1). NCBI lineage: Eukaryota > Metazoa > Chordata > Leptocardii > Amphioxiformes > Branchiostomatidae > Branchiostoma > Branchiostoma floridae x Branchiostoma belcheri. The sequence goes on along the minus strand of CM033023.1, from coordinate 29,265,346 downwards.
CTCCACAGTTAGCTGGAAAAAAAATAGTACAAATTGGCTAAAAATATAGATATTAACATGCATGCCAGAAGAGTTAGCTGGTCGAGGATAGCACTTTGCGTCCTAAAGCAATAAAGGATTAACGTTACCTCACCAATCGACACCTATGAAATAACAGTTATTAGACTAGAATGCGACTCTCGACACGTTTCTTTGATGTGTGCCAATTTCTACTACTTTTAGCAAGCTATGGAGCTTTCAAATGACTACATTTATGGACAGTCGAATGACCCATTTACAAATTCCAGGTCCTGAAAGCTTTGAATGTGAAAAATAAGTTCTAAATGTGCGGACGGCGGGGCTTTAAAAAGATCTTGCATCGCAACCTTTTTACAGCTTGCTGTTCTCGCAACTATCTACGACCAACAGGCTCAGGGGCGGGAGTACTATAATAGTAATTGAAGGTTGCAGAAGGCTGCTGATGGTAAGTGCATAAAAATCCCTGTCAAACCCTAGCGGTAAGTGGGTAGCTCACTGGATGGCGCCAAATTGCGCTAGGACGTCTGCCAAATTGCGCTAGGAAATTGTGCTTAGGAATTTGAGCCTAAAAATTGCGCTAGGAGCATGTGCCATTTTTTCCTTGCGGTTAACGTTACATATTGACGTGCGATGGCCGATGCGTTTGCGTACGAAGGCCATATCTGAGCGCTAGCAAAGCGCGCAAAAGGCAAAAAATAGCCTCGCCCGTAATCTCACATTCTCAGTTTCCATACAAGATGATTTTATCAGAAATCGCAGTGATGCGACTGAACTAAAAACCAATGTAACATGTAAAATGATTAAAAATATGTGATGTGTAGTAATCAAAGGATGTTCGTTTTGCACCCGTTTCGGCCATTATGCCAATGGCAACTTTTGGACAAAATCGCCATTATGTATACAGGCTATAAATTGCGAAGATTTGCGAACGCCTGGCGCAATGGCAACTCGGCATAGCCCCAGTGAGATACATACTTTAGAAAGTTTGCACACTCCTAAGCCGGCTTCACTCATCTGCCAGCTTTTGATATTATCTTATGCTACCGTACGGTAGTTTCTGCTCGGGGATTAGAATTTTCTATTTATGTCATAGCGTTGCAACTGAACTCCGAGAGCTTGGTCTGTATACCGGGCCATACAGGTATTGTACGTAAAACAATGAGTCATTTCCGGCGCATTGTTCGGTCAAACTCTCTTAAGAAAAAAAAGAAAAAGAATCTACTGAAGAGGTGTTGGTTCCGGCTGCAACATGAGACGCTATTTGTTTCTAGGATTGTATTGAAAAGATATGTAAGATAGCTTGAGGATCGTGTAGTGCGATATGTTGGAAACTGCTAGGGGACGCTGTGTGACCACCTTGATTCAATCACACAGTCTCTAAAAATAAAAATATATATATTCACTGTAGATTTCATCCTGTGTTTTAGTTTCAAGGATATTCTACACATTGGCGTAGTGGCGCGGCCTTGGCTAAGTCGAACAGAACTTCATTGTGATTGTAAGTACAGTTGTATAGGTTTCCACGCATCGTTTGTCGTACGTGACACATGGTGTTGTGTGTCGCGAAACGTTTTTCAACCTGTTGCAAACAAGTTTGTTTGTTTGAACCTTTATTCATTCATGAGAAGCTGAACTCGGCCCACAGGCCGCTTTTCCCTGAGGTCACAAGGGATGTAACGGCCAGATAAGATATGATAGAAATACGGATTACATCTAGTCCTAATAAATCTATCAATATATGCACGGTACAAAAACATATAGTACTATTAGTAGAGCGAAAGCTTGTGGTTCGTTTCTTTGACTTCTTTCACTGGGTCAGATTTAATTTGGAGCCGTTATGTGCAAGTGTGTCTGGTGGTAGGTTGTCCCAGACCTAAGAAAGCAACGTTAGCACTTCATCTGTGTTCATTATTAAAGAAGACTACACTTCATCTACTAGTAACCAACTTCCTTGATGTAACCAACACTAGAGACTTTTTATTGACACCCAAATTTTCGCCTCACTCCGTCATAGAATGGACCCGTCCGGAACGTGCAGGAATGCCTGGTGCAATGGACATTCATAAGTAACCTTATTTGTGTCACAAACTGTGTGCGTGTCACAAACAATGATGCAAGGTTTAAAGTCCCGGCGAACAGCTACATGTAATAGCCAGCCCTGTTATATGATACTGTCTCTACCAGACTCCTCGTGTCGCTGGAAAAATGGTAGAAATTGGCGAGTCAAATTGATAACACGCCGGTGCGACGAGTTGGTCGGCCTGTCTCAAGCTGTAGTCCCAAGTCTGTCTGGCCAATTTCTAAGTATTTATCCATCGAAAATTCGCAAAGTTGCCGCAGTGATTTGTCGCCAACAGGCGCGGCCCAACAGGTATTATCTTGTACATAGCCTGGGTATTATCCTCCGTAGTTACCGCTAGCTCATTCTTACTAGTTAGGCTAGCGTCACATTTCCAAACCGGGGCCCGACCGGTCTGTTTGTGAAAACGAAATCTAGAAATATGTATACGTAGAATACAATGTCAACGACTTTTCTCTTTATGTCTTGTTTAGTTTGGTGTCTTTTATATCATACTTTTCGTTCCCGAAAGCTGCCCGGCCTGGCCCCGGTTTCGAATTGTGACGTAGACCTTAAAGTCATCTTCTTGCATGAAGCTACGACCATTTTCTCTCAAAATCTCACGATCTATTGTTTGACTATTCAAGCGCCCTTTCTGCCTTTTATTCCATAAAATAAAGAAAAGCCATTTTGAAAAGCCCGCCACGTAACCGGCTCATGGCATCTTCCAACACCAAGCCAAGGTGTGCTATACTGTCTTCCTTGTACAAAATAGATTTACCCAAATTCTTATCATATCGCATTTGAATCTTGCCTCAATTTTCCAGTTTTGTTGTATAGATGACAAAGAGGGGACTCTCTATTAAGGTTGCGACGGTTTTACAGAGTCATGGCAGCTTCCCTCCCCAGAAAACGAGTGAGACTTGCCGGCAAACAAACATTACCTCATGGTTTTCAATCCTTGCCAGGATAGGCCGAAGCCAGCACACAGAGACGGAGTGTGTGCGTGTTTGCAAGGGTGAAAGTTTTTCCGGTGCGGTGTACGTGATACCCCCGAAAAAACGGATTGATCCAAAACCGCTTCATGAGGTTGTCCTCTTCTCTTCGCTTTGTCGGTGAGTACTACTAGTTTATCCCCTCTTGATGAATATAGAGGAAGGCTGTACTCGTTAGTGTATAGCCGAATATGGCTGTGGTTACATCTGTAGTTGGTAACGTTAAAGAGAGGTCGAGAGAACTAATGTTACGCCCGGAGGGCATACTTAATGGTTGCGTTTCATTTCTAAAGATATGGAACCGTTATAAACACATACTAAGGCGAACTTACAAATGGCAGTCCCCGTTTCTGTCTACAAACAGCAATGTCAGTTATGTAGTCGGATCGTTCCAGAAATCTACTTGTTGGCTACACTATTATTAAGGGTGAGGCCGGGCGAGACTATCTTACAAAACGGGGGAGGTGTGTTTCCCAATTCTTTTGTACGTGCAGTCTAGGTCAAAATCTTGCGGTCAATATGGTAATAAGATGTCGTCTGAAAAACCAACTCAGCAACTATACGACCTTTTGTATGTTTTATTGGGCGCCAACATGCATATTTAGTAGATGTCAGTCATAGTACTGTAGTGATAGTCTTCTGGTCCCCTATTCTTGATGACAGTAATTGGGTATTAAGGAAAGGGGGTCAAACGTGCAGGAAAAACAGGAAGGAAGCTGCCCTCAGCCAACAGAATGTTCACAAGCCTGCAACACCCAACCCCTATCCACATTTCATACATTTTGTCATAACATGTTCAAGATTCCTTCCCTTGAAATATGTCAAGTTTCTTTTTATTGTTTTTGCTGTGTCTGTTTGTTTGTGTTTCTGTAGTTATTTCCATAAACTATTTAAGGCATGTTTTGTGGAGTTTGACAGGAAGTAAAGGTCAAAATGTTCCACAATCAATTTTGCAATAAATTATGCAAATCAGTTCAATTTGCAAAATTAATGAGAAAACTTCATATATGCCCAATAGTGTTCTATGATCATAGAAAAATCAAACACACCCAACATTTATTGAAGAATCAGACAAGCATTATGAGGTATGAATTATTAGGCTCTAACTTGCATAATATATGACAAAATACTATCATACCATAGTCATAAATAATACAATTTCTATGTTCATTAGTAGGTAATTGGTTAAAGGTCATCAATTGATATTTTATGCAAATGAAGGGCTCACTTGTATTATGGCTAACACAATACCATATCATATTGGATATAGGATGATTTTATGGTGGATGATTTTAATTTGATAGCAAATTAGGCTGTCAGCAAATTAGGCCGTTATTTGCATAATTAGTATCTGTTAATGTGCCACCTGCCACAGATTACATACATTACATGGTATAAGTGCTATTATGGAATACATTAGAATTATAATATGTCCTCATTGATTATTCAAATGAATCCTAATTTGCATATTTCTAATCTAAATGTGTACATCTCTGTCTAAACTACAAGCGAACTGAGTATCATGGAATTCCGTAGCTCCTAGTCCGGTCATCCTGAGCTTGAAAGATTTTAACAGAAATGCCCCTGCAGTTCCAGAGATGGTTGCTAGGGGGCCCAAACCTACACCACTTTTTCCTACATGCCACTAAAGAATGAAAACCATAGCATGTCCAGGACAAAAGATACAATATCTGGCTGGACTAGCAAGGTCACATACCAGGTCGTCAAAAAATCAACCTTGACCTTTGTCTTCCAAGTGTAACAATGGGGTTCAAGTACCACCAAACGACCATGCCAAGCGGCTGCCAGCCTTTTGTAGCGTAGTTGTTTGCGCTGCTGGGTTTGTGATCTGTCAGCGCGGGTTCGAATCCAGGGGGTCAGAATATTGTTTCTTTCTGTTTCTACTCCTTTCTAATACACAAGCCCTTATCCACATACCAAGTATACAACAATTAGTCAATTCATAGGTTCTATAAAAGTTATGCTGACCACAAATATTTGGAAGCAAATACAGACACACAGATATGCACACAGACAAACACCATGACACAGACAGACCAAAACAATTTGTAACCTTCATTTTGAAGGTCAGCTATATATGTTGGAAATATTTTGCAAGTAACTGCACAAGTTTCTCTTTATTTAGATCAATTTTCAAACATCTAGTATGTGATTCTTTAACGGTCTATATCTAAAAATTTGCATCATTTTCCAAATGGTAGATCTGGGTTATTGCCAACATAAAAGTATGTGCTAATCTGGCTTTACTGCCTGCTTCTATATATTTTATAGATTTCACAGCTGGACACTGGTGGGTCTTTTGTGGTGAACAGTTTATTCGTGGCACATGGGTATAATTACCTGTACTTTGCAAGGATGTGTGAATTGCTCTCTTTCCAGCCCATTGACCCATTTGCAAAATGTTCTGACATGTTACAATGAATGGTAAATCTATGTTGGACCAGTTAATAAGTACATTGGTAGATAATATTTAGAAAGATAAACAAATATTTATGTTAAAATGTTCTAAACAGTTACTTTATCTCAGTTTTCTTAAAAGGCTTCGAAAGTGTTTGAACGAAAGGTAATAAACATTCATGCATCAATACCTTTTCACTAATGAAAGAGAGGTTTCGGTGTTTTTGTTTGTATCACGGTGCACAAATAAAATATCATTTCTTATGACTTGCTATGGGTAGATTCTTAATACTTAGCTAGTATGTGATTAGGTCTTGGTATGTGACTGCAGCAGAAGTTGCTAATTGGTGGAAGATTATTATAATTTAGAAGAAATGTTAAGGGTTCAGGCTTCCTATCAGTTAGTCTGGGAACTGCAGGGGTGTTTTTGTTGAAAAGTTTAGACAAGGATAACTCATGGAAGAATGAAATCAATGCATTTGTGTGATATTCCTGAAAAAAGGAGTGACTGTATGTTGAAGAAAAAAATCTGATCTTTTATCATTTTGTCATCAACAATTATATGCAGTCATGCACTTATTATATTGATGATTGCTTGTTGAAAAATGAGGGAAAATTATGGTCTTGTTCTTGGTGGTTCAGCTTGAGAAGTCTGTGTGGTCATGTCGTCATCCATATAGCACGGCCTGATTGGCGGTGCATACAGTCGACTTTCCTCATGAGACCAGCTGGAACCATCTGGCCTCTCTCTTTATAATAGGCAGTAGAGTTGAGATCTGTGTATTCCAAATAATGCCCCAACCCAACTGAGGCATTACTAACTGAGAAATTGCAAACTGCAACTGTACCATTCAAATGTGATGTTGGAGAGGGAAAAATTGCAGATCATATGAATGGAACCAAAGAAATATCATAAGGGAAAATTTATTTCAGAATACAGTACTAGACTTTTTATCATCATTTTTGGCTCAGCCAACCTGCAGTACAACCTTATATAAGCAAGTGTAAGAAATCGAATCATTCTGGCCAAATTCTGTGTTTACTCTGGAGACTGTATCACAAGTATCTCAGCATGATGCAAAAGTAAAATGCAATGTAAGTCCTGCTAACAGTACTACTTCAGTCCATTTTTGAAAGCTGTTACTGGCTAACTTATCATTTGTTCAGCAGTTCATTTTGGAAACGAAAAATGAAAAAATTTACGATGAAATACAAGTACATTTTCCACAATCAACAGATCATGTCCTTCAACTTTTTAGAGATGAGATCTTTTACTTGATTAGCCTGATGATAAAGCTAATGATGTGGTTGCCTTTATTACAGTGAAGCAGTAATACTTTAAGACAGGGGATCAGCAACTCGATACGTGAAAATGTCGGAGCTGGACTCTGAGACGTACCTCCAGTTCCTACTGGATCTCACCAACCTCATCACATCGGACGACTTGGAGCAGTTCAAGACGGCTTGTAAGGACGACATCCCCGAGGAGAAGGTGCCGGAGCTGAAGACTCCTCGGGACTGGTTCATGTTCTTAGAGAAGATCGAGAAGCTGGCTCAAGGTCAGGTTACAGTAGATATTGCAATTTAGGACCATTGCAGATTGTCCTACAATTGTCCTATGACAATTATTAGGGGTAACGAGTCGTTTGGTGTAATGTAACCAGCTGCTGCCGCGCCGCGTGCCTGCGAAGCTGGTGTGTTACGCCGAACGGCGGTTATACCGGCTATATACTAGTAGATACAGATACAGATATGACAGATCACAATCAAGTTTTATCCTCAGACTGCAATTGAGATCTGTCCTGAGGCAATCGATAATTCTACTAATACAGATCGCAATCTTCTTCTCCTTCCTTTCAGTGCCCTCAATCTTGAAGAAGATAATTATAATATTGGCACTTCAAATCTCTACTGTGACATTTGCAAGAACACTGTTGGATATTTATTTTTTCATCTATTTATTGAGTGTCTCAAGCTCAATGGCCCATATTTGCATGCACCCCCCCCCCCACCCACACCCACACATTAAAAAAAAACACGAAAACACTGGTTCCGGCCTTTATCCGTGGGGTAACCTTTATGCGATGTTAAAACAAAAAAGTATTCATGGGTATCAAGTCGACGGACAATTTCAAATTAATTGCAATATTCTCAAAATATTATAGCTAGCTAGAAACCACTGTCTATCAAATTGGTATCATTAAATGTCTTGCTTTTACACAACTGATATAGAATACCTTGCAGATAGAGGTGAACTAGCATTACAGGTGTCCATAGAAACTAGATAAAACCAACGCTATCAAATGGCCCCTCACAAAAGGCATATGAAATAACTGTTGTTGCAGTAACTCAAAAAGAAGGCTTGAATCTGAACGCAGCAATAACTTGACGATTGTGGTTCCCAGACACCAGGAGGTAAGCCAAAGCCAAAAGAGTGCTTTTGCCTCCTGGCGTTGAGGAATCCACACCAAGTCTGTACAAAGTGCAAGCTTATCATCGCTAGTAGACCTGGGTTCAAAATGGGTATGAAATTCTGCTGTCATTATCATAAGTTGCTCTTTATCACCAGGTAACGTCAAGAAGTAGGATTTCTTTTCAGGACTCAGCCATGGAAAATGATAGTAACAAATATCATGGCAACCCATCTAACCTCCATTAAACATTTACCCGCTAGGTTACAGTGTGTTTGAGAGATCTCTAGTGCAGCAAGCCCCCAGCAAGCTTTAGATACATGTATGCACCAGTGCATTATACTGTGGGATCTCTTTAGACAGACTTTTCACTGTCATATTTATGACCTGGCAGTATTATGTTAATAAATGTTTATATACCACCTTGATAATACGAGCGATCGCTGTTGTTGTTTATATCCAGGGTATTTGAAGCTTGTGCCTACCAGGACGTCAGTAGATTGGATCAAAAATTGATATCTAAATTAGCAGATGCTTTTTGCCTACCACTGCATCACCGTGACATCATAATCGCTCCTGTGGCACTGAAAGCAAGGTTTGATGAGAAAATACTGCCAGATAACTTTTTGTTAAAGTATGGGACTTTAATTATTACAAATTTAAATGATCATAACCAAGAACTTCTCCATACAGACCGCCAACGATGATGATCCAATATGATGTCCAGAAATTCCTTCTGCCTTGAAACAAGCGGAATAACTTGCCAAAACAAGAGTTCGTAGACCTCAGGCCTGCATGAAATGTATTGGGTTTCTGTAGACCTATTGTGTATTTTTGCCTTTTTGTCTGTGGTACGTGGTTGGAAAAATGAGCTTTTTACTGTGTTGGTTGTGCACCTGTCCATGCAAAAGTCTGACTCTGAAATTCCATTTTCTGAATTTGTAAGTTTGGACAGGGATGAACATTACTTATTTTGGATTTCTTAAGTATGTAACCAACCACAGTACTTTGAAGTTGTTGAGACGCTACCTTTTTTTGTCTCAGATGGCCCATGCACATGTAGTTACTCTGTCACATGATATACTAATATCTTCCTATTTCAATGTACTGACCTAATGCAGCTGCTAAGTCTCCTTGGTTTGTGTTCTTCCAATGATATTCATTAAAGATTTATTTCTGGGGTGTTATTCACTTGACATCGGAATGTTACTCGCATAATTTGACCAATGATACTTTAATCTGTAGTTCCATAGACATTAGACAACATGAATAGTGGTAGCCCCCATGCAGCAGCAACAGTTAGTCCCCAGGGTGGTATGATATTTTCATTCAATCCATCCAACCCAAACCTAAATCTCCTGTAGTATCTAAGCCAAATTTAACAGCATAATTTACTATGAAAAATGTCCTTGTCAATCCCATTTATAGATGGCAAGCTGCTGGCAATGGAAGCTTTGAAAAGTTCAGAAGCTGTTGTAGTCAAAGCAAACACCCAGCAAACATCCCCACAAACCAATGAGCAGTTGCTTAGAAGGGGAATTTCATCATATATTTGCCGCGACAAAATGCAACAAACGATACTGAATTTAAAACAGAACAAAGCTAAGCCTCCACCACTTAACCCTGCCTGTACCATAGATTAAGCAGGCCCAAAAACCAAGCGAATATGACTAGCCCAAAACAACAAATTACCTGTATACAGTATGGAAATGGCATTACCAAAGAAACAAAAAGAAACACAGGACAAATCATACACATACCTTTCTCTTATGCCCACACTCTATACAGTTCTCCTCCACATTAGAAAATTGCATCTTCTTCTGTTTAAGTTCAAGTTCAACCATGATTGCCAACAGGGTAAAGGAACTTGTACCGGAACTTAAAACTCAGTACTATACAGCTCTAGAAACACCACAAAGAGTAATAAGCAAACTCCAATTATACCTGACCAACAGATATATAATCTGGCACACTCCCGTCATCTGGCAAACTGTCAGTGCCACTAAGTAACCTGATACATTGAAGGTGGCCCAGGCCAGATGATGGTTCTACACCCAACCATAATCTGTTTTTAAAACCAAGCAGATATTGGGAGGATGCCCCAACCACACTAAAACAGGGTCAACCTATACAGTATCAAGTTCAAGCACTAGGAGGCCCAAAATCAAACCTGACCACCAGGACACAACAAACAACTCACGTACCAAATGGCAACACAATGGCACCTTGCGTTCCGGAGATACAGCGCACGCCCCGTGCCCGCACAAAAGGTAACCTAAAATGTCAAGTTCAAGCACCAAGGGCGCCAAAATCAAAATTGAGCATTATTCAGCCACCGCCGACACATGTGCCAAATATCATCGCGCCAGCACCAGCCGTTCAGAAGATATAACTCCGGAAACACCCCTCCCGGACACAAAATTCGACCTGCCGGGTCAAGTTCAAACGCGACAAGGCCCAAAGTCAATCCTAGGCAACAGGCAACAACCCCCCACCCATGCACCAAAAATCGTTGCAATCGCGCGTATCGTTCCGGACACACAGCGCCAAAAGTGCCCCAAAAACACCAAAAATGCCACCTTCAATGTCAAGGTCAAGCGCCAGGAGGCCCAAAATCACACCTGAGTGTCAGGCTACCACCCCCAACCCACGTACCAAAAATCGTCGTGCTCGCATCATCCGTTCACGAGATACAGCGCCCTACATCCCCGGCTACCGAAAAGTTTCCACCAGCATCAAAACCATACCTGCATACATGCAGGTAAAAACTAAAGACTTTCTGCATATTTTTTAAATTTGCAATTGCATCTATTTTTAGACAATATCCAGAGTGCACTGTATAGTGATGATCTGTGTCCGAAAATGTTGTCAGAAAACGTTCCAATCTTCCCTCCCAACATCTGCTTGGAGATGAACTGGAAGGCATGTTGAGGTTTGTGCTCCACATAAGAAAAGCTTACCCATTAAGTGACTACCATCCCCCCCAGGTAGGAGTGCAGTGCTTAGAAGCACTAGTGGTATTGTTACAGGCATCACGATTGACTCTCAGACTCCAGCATTTTGTAAATGTCTTTGCTGTTGAAGGTTGTTGAAGGTGGAATGGCTTAGATCTAACCTCATAAGGACACATAACACCTGACTTCAGAGGAAAGTATAGGTCGTTATGAATAGCTAATGCTTTGGAAACCAATGACTTTTCCATATCCTTCGCACATGCAAATCCTTTGATATTTCAAGAAATGGTATTTCTTACCTCTGGTAGACAGATAGTGGAAATGCTCGATATTAAATGTTTAAAATTTGAAGCTTTTATAATTCTTTATTCTGTTACACTTTAAGAAGGATCAATTTCACGTTGGATGGCGTGGGTTGGACTTAGTATGATATTTAGTGTACATAATCTGTTTAAGGCCCTAATCTTTTAAGTCTGTGTGAAATACTAACCAGTGGGTACCATCCGGATAGTAGTTCACTCCTGCGCTTATCATATAGCTAATAATATAAAATTGCTCCTTGCTCCGACTTTTATTGTACACTATATACAGTCGCAAGTCTGCTATTCTGTCTGGGAACCTTGACATCTCTAACGTCAGGAATCGTCCAAATTTTGGATGAGGGCGCTGATCGGTCCCTACATATGGGCAAATTAAGGAATGGGTTCAAGCGCTCGTTCAAACATGCATTCCAACACACGAAAGGCCCTCTGTCCACTTGCGAGAAGGCCTGTTGTCATCAAATAAGTGCTCTAGAACCCGTTCTTTCATTTGCTCATTAACTGACATCACCAACAAAACATTTGAATATACAGTTCTCCAGATGGATAGCAGAAGCGAACATAGGGGCAAACTACTACCCAGATGGTACCCAGGCTACTGAAATACAGGCTGTTTCAAATTTCATCACTGTCTCAGATTTCAGATGAATGTTCCTTGCCCTCATCCATCTAAGAAAAGGGTTGGCAGATTTTTGCTAGGGTTCATGGTCGGGTAGCAGGAAACAGAACATTTATTTCCTAGGCCTAACAGACTGAGTGCTTTTTACACACCAATAACTAAAGCCTTCTCCTGAGGTGTGGCTCCAAGCGCTTAAGAGACCTATCCTAAGTGACATTTACACGCTCGGTGTAAAGTGCATATATTGACTGATTGGCCCTTCAATACAATATTATACATTGTGTGTGACTCTAAAAGGTTGCGCATAATGTATTAAAGGCCCTTCAACACTTGCTAGAAAATGCAGATCTCTTCAACATCAATAAATATATTGATAGTATCATATAAATCAGTAAAAGATGAATAAATTTGTATGTAAAATGAGTAACTGTCACAGATTGGCATTAAAAATTACAGTTTAAAATTAAAAAATGGGTTACTGCAAAGTGAGCTAAAAAATTTACATTACAAGCAAGAGCTATCAACCATTCAAAATCAAAATGGTTACCATAGCACTCAAACTTTGAAGCCCTGCTGCAGTACCTTGAGGTCAGACCTATTCCCTGGTGCTGAACAACATTCACAACATTGCAAACTGAAAAGATAACTTTCTGACGAACGTAATTAGTCAGTTGGAAGTATCCTGGGCATAGACCTACTATTACCATTACTGGATAGTGAGTATGCCTACAATATAGTGGGCTGCAAGAAAAATGTTCTTACATGTAGCCACCTTCTTCAAGAGCACAGCAAGTCTTATTGCAAGGCCTTGTCATCCACAGATGATCTGTCGTACATCGAGCACGTTTTCGAGATCACGAGGCGACCGGACCTGCTGACCAAGATACTGGAGTACCGGACACAGGTCTTGAAAATCTCAGACGATGAGGAGCTAGACTCCAAACTCACCCGAGTACCAAGTGCCAAGAAATACAAAGGTAGGTAACAAAAGATCACCTTTATCTGAGAGGTGACCTAACACTAGTTCACCTTAATCCATATTGGTTAACCTTTATCCATTGCTTTTAAAAGCAGTGTATTTGGGTATATCACGTTGATTGACTTTGGTTTCAAATTGCAATATTTTCAATATATTGCAGTTTAAAACTACCACCCGTCGGCTTGTTGTGCCCAAGGACGTTATATCACAGTTCTTGTTATGCCTAAATACACTGTTTTGAAGAACAACGGATATAGGGTACCCCGCAGATAAAGGTGAATTAGCACTATATCCGTCGTTTTTAAACACTGGGTATTTAGCAATACCAAGTCGATGTATGGTAGTTTTAAACTGCAAACTTTGAAAATATTTTAGTTTCACGCAACAATGGAACATATTTGAAAATGTTGCAGTTTGATATAACAACGGATATAGGTTACCCAGTTGATAAAGGTGAACTAGCATAACAGATGCATTCGTGAAAATAAGTCAGACAGGAATTCCTAATTCAATTCATATAACCGAACAGGGTTTTAGAAACACCAGACATTGTTCCCTCTGGTTCTGTTTGTGATAACACAGGATGAGAGGAATATCTGTCTATTGGCCAATTCATTGTATTTTCCATAATGGAGTCAGATTTTATCTCTCATAACGTATGGCTCTCTGTCATAGTGGAGATGTTGTCAATGGATTGATGCATTGCACATAACCACACCTATTTCAAGTTTATCACAATTCCTATCTTTATGAAATCTGAACATCCCTGTGTATTTGTGAGCAATTGCAGCAGAATTCTTTTTATGATGACTCATATCTATCCCTGTCCTGTCCCTGAACAACATCCACACATCCTTTTCCCTGTCCCTGGTGCTGAACATCAGCCACACATCCTTCCCTGTCCCTGGTGCTGAACAACATTCACGCATCCGTCCCTGTCCCTGAACAACATTCACACATCCATCCCTGTACCTGGTGCTGAACAACATTTACACCAACCATCCCTGTCCCTGGTGCTAAACAACATTCACACATCCATCCCTGTCCCTGGTGCTGAACAACATCCACACATCCATCCTTGTTCCTAGTGCTGAACAACCATCATTCACATAACCACGTCCCTGGTGATGAACAGCTGAACAACATTCACACATCCATCCCTGTTCCTAGTGTTGAACAACATCCACATAACCATCCCTGTCCTTGGTGCTGTACAACGTTCACACATCCATCCCTGTCCCTGGTGCTAAAGAACAATCACACGTTCATCCCTGTCCCTGGCGCTGAACAACATTCACACATCCATTCCTGTCCCTGGTGCTGAACAACATTCACACATCCATTCCTGTCCCTGGTGCTGAACAACATTCACACATCCATTCCTGTCCCTGGTGCTGAACAACATTCACACATCCATCCCTGTCCCTGGTGCTGAACAACATTCACACATCAATCCCTGTTCCTAGTGCTGAACAACATTCACACATCCATCCCTGTCCCTGGTGCTGAACAACATTCACACATCAATCCCTGTTCCTAGTGCTGAACAACATTCACACATCTATCCCTGTCCCTGAAGAACATTCACACGTACATCCCTATCCCTGGTGCTGAACAACATTCACACACCCATCCCTGATATTTACTAGTATTCTGACATCCATTCTGTCCTTGTACTTATACTGAATGACATGCACACATCCATCCCTAGCACCATTTCTGAAAACCACTCACACATAAATTGCTGTCCCTAGTGCTGATTGATATTCACAGCTATACATCAGCTCACATCTCAAAACCCCTTATCTCTAAACCTCCATAGAAAATCTGGGCAGTCTTCAGCCTAAATACTATGTAAATACAACACTATAGCGGCTTTCACCATAAAATAGCCGCTACCTAAACTAGTGAACCATTTACGACCTTGTATGACCTTACCATCTACATGATGAACCAAATCATTATGTATCATGCATGTGACGTCTATATCATCAAATCCATCATAGCTTTGTGATGACTGTGGACACTCTCAAGCATAAAGAAAAAGTTGAATGACCTGATAGGAAATGTACATACTGCAGTTGCCGGTACTAGTCTGTGATATCAAAAGCAATTTTCAGCAGAAAATCTGCCCGCAGGCAACCAATTTTGTACGGCTTCTGTATAGCCCATTTTTGCTCAGTAGCAAATCCTATTATCTTGATTTTATCCTGGCATTTTAGAGAACTGATTTTCTGCAATGCTTCTTATGTTCACAATAATGGATACACCATAGTGAAATAAGGGGAACCTGCATTTTGTGTGCACAAATGCTGGCCTTCTAAGAGTTTAGTCATACTTGTATCAATGCGGTGTTCTGTCCCCTGGATTTTTATTGGAAATCCTTTGGAAGGCACGACGATCCTAGGGGGAAATTTTGAAATCTAGATGCTCTGAAAAGCTATTTCCTTTATTTTGTGGGGCAAAGTTTGCTGGTAGACTCAGCTTGCTTCAATTTGAATCTTTACATGCCAATTTTTGTCCATCACGTCAAAATTTTGATCCGTCCCCAGCAGTAAGATACCCTTACCAGCAAGCACTGTGAGACTTGTGTTGAACATAATGAGCAGTCTGTAAATGATCGATGGTTGAGATTTCTTGTCGTTCTTTGACAGAGTGCTGCAATTGTCTCTCCAAAGGGAATCCTTGTTATCTCTACGTTGGCAACAGATAAGAGCATTGCTAATAGAAGTATCTGCCATAAGGGTAAAAAGATTTTGCAATAATTGCCTATTTCATGCAAGCGTACATGATGCAGCTGTTTTTTTTGTTGTCCCCGACAGATCTAATATCGAAGGATCACATGGGAGCGTCAGAAGATGGCGGGATCAAATTGGAACCACCCCCCTCTAAGAAAGGACCATAATGATGCAGGAGGAACCACCTTACCAGTCTGGCATTTCTTAACGATAGTTCACCTTTATCCGTAGGGTAACCTTTATCCGTTCTTTGTATTTATGAAAATCAAGTCGATAGACGATGGTTTCAAACTGCAATATTTTGAAAATAGTACATTTTGAAACTACCGTCCATCGACTTGATATCCCTAGATACCCTGTTTAGTAACACAACGGATATAGGTTACCCCGCGGATAATGGTGAACTAACGTTACACCATTATGTGATGTCTGTTACAAGGATGGATGAACCTCTGAAAAGGGTTTCTTAGATCCCTTTCCTTTCCTTAATGTTTTATATAAGACAATGCAAAAATGTACACACACCCGCAGCTTGCACTTTGCAGCAAGACTGCAAATTGTATTGAAAATTTTCAAAACCTGCAATTTTTCAGGCTTTATAATATTTACACTAAAGGCTCTAATGTTTTGTGAACAATTGCCACTAACTGTCACGCACTATCAGGTAATCACTTCTACCACTCAATGATTTATTCCACCCTATTTAATCACTTAAAGTGTAATAATCTTCAGCTAGAGAGTGATTGGTACAGTTTTCCAATTGTGTGCCTGCTAGACAGTGTAACTATGTATCGAAGAATGGGGAAATTTCATGTTTAACAGCATGATATTTACTTGGTTCTGTCAGCTAGTCTTTGACTGTGTGTTTGTTTGTGTATTTGTGTGTGTTTTTGCAATATAACACAGTGTTGCCCTACATTGTCAGTGCTGCTATACTTGTCTGTTGAGCTGGAAGAGTTTCAGATCTCAGATTGCCATTTTATATGCTAATAGGTGTTGCATCGGATTTTAAAGTGAGCTTTATAACCACACGGCAGATGTGGATTGAACTAATGCAAGAGAGTGTAATACTATATACTATATTCTTGTTGGTATCAATCAAGTCCTCATTAATAAATAAATAAATAATATTAATCATGTAGTCCAACGGCATACAGTGTGTAGCTGAAAAATTGTGTAAATTTGTCTAAAAGCACCACATGCAGTTGAATGTAGACAAATCTGCACAATAAGCCTGATTTTTTCAGCTATGCCATTGGACTATAGAAAGATTCATTGGATGATAGTACATGTATAAAAAAACACAGTATGATATGAAAATATAGGAAAATATCATAATTTCTAAGTGTTAGGGGAGAGCTGAACACAAGCGTTGGTCACTTGTGAAGCTGTGATGTTATTATGCAGAACTATTGGGGAGTAACTATGGCCACAGGCCAGTCCAATGAAATTAGAATGATTCTTTGGCAAAGGTACATGTTTGACGTCAATAGTCTTGGCAAGGTTTTCACCAAATTTGAATACACTATAATGCCAGTTCACCTTTATCTGCGGAGTAACCTATATCTGTTTTTTTTAAAAAGGGATTTAGAGATATCATGTGGACAGTTGGTAGTTTCAACTGCAATGTTTTCAAAATATTGCAATTTGCAACCAGTAGTGCCATCTGTAGACTTACGATATTGTAATATTTTGAAATTCAAAATTTTGCCATCTGAAACTACTACTAAGCATGGACACGGTATCCCTATAAAATACTGTTTTTAAATACAATGGATAAAGATTACCCTGTGGATAAAGGTAAAACAAGTATAACTAGCAGCATTAATATTCTGTTGTGACTGCCACACATTTTGGCCTGGAAGCAGTTTTTGAGATAACAAAGCACTTACAGAGATGCCACTGTAAAATCGGTTTTTTTTAGGTCACACCAATTTTATTGGTTGGTTCTGAAAATATATTTTTAAAGGACTAAAACTAGGCTAACATTATAAAGAATGTTACAGACCTACCATTTCTATATGCTTCTTATAATGAGGTGTACCAACTAATAAAATTGGTGTGGCATTTCAGAAGCACAAACCTCAATCTGTTCAACTTATGTAAGATGTGGACCGAAAATAGACTTCAAGACAGGAAGGTGTGTAAGTAGGAAAAAGTAAGTAAACTCACTCACTGAAGCTGTACGTTGGAAGCGTCGCTGTGTCCTAAATTCCATCTGTGCTACCCTTGACTTTATAATGGGAATATCATAATCTCCAAGCAGATCTTGTGGTGGCCAATGAAACTCCTCTGCCGGCTAATGTCCTTCCCAAGCTTGTGATACTATCATAAACTATTGCCACCGCAAGATCTGCTTGGAGATTAGGAATATCATGGAAAAACGTACAAATATATCTAAAAAGACAACAGAACACAGAAAGCAAAAATCGGCGATGAAATTTGTTGAATATTCTGTTACATCGCTCCGATGTAGCACCTCTACCAACATGCTGCATCCTCTGTGAGATATCCGCAAAAGTAGGAAAAAGTAAGTCACCTGAAAGATAATGCTCCATTAACCACCTCCATTAACCAGCTATCTCAAATAAGCGCAGTTAAAAAGTATAATGTAAGAGAAAATGGCTGTGACTGATTAAGTAGGAATAATAGGTTGCAGTTTTGTACTGATGTACAGTAGATAGGGACGATGATTGCTGGGTGGCACAGCTGCATATGACACTGTAATAGTTGATGTTGCTCTAGATAACCCACTGCTTACAGCCAGTGGTAACTTTCTGAATCTCTACATGTATTTGATACTGCTATACAGCTTTTCCAAGGTGTACATGTACTTTTCTGATACATTGTAATTGTATATTGCAAGATTTTACTAATGACTAGATGGTTTAAAAGGCAATTCCATGTACAATTACTTGATGTGTACGTTTGTTGTTGAATCTATAATTGTAAATTGTTGTCTTACATCCATGTACTGTGATTTAAGGAGAATATTTTGCAGGGAAAGGACAATGGTGACAAGGCTGTAGTCAAGACAATAGAAAAACTGCCCAATAAGGCCATGCCGATTTTATTTGCTGGTTCTTGGACAAAAATTATAGCTGAAGTGAAAGTTCATCCAGATGAAAAAAAGAGTCTACCAGGGCCTAAATAGTACACGCAAATTCAAGGTTTGATCATGAATAGACACAAATTTTCCTCCCAGCCCTGTTTTCCTCTTCACCACTTGCTGTATTTTACCAGTAGAATATCCGCAAACTTCAGGGAAAGAAATTGGTGTGTTCTTATCAACATTTCAGGACAGTAAAAAGATCTTCTATCTACATTTTCCAGTCACTTGCTACAGGGCAATATCACATTCTACTGCATGGGGCATCAGTCTTGTGTGGCCTTCCCCTTTCCCTTGCATGGTACTATCCTTTATGTTCAGTAATGTCTTATAATGTCATAATGTTGACTAAGGGAAAATTGTAATTATCATGTTATATTCATTTCTTATCTGCCAATGTTATCACTGTTATTTTCATGAATGACATATGGTAAGTACATAAATTCCAACAAACTAAAGCTACTATACACTTCAATGGCAGTTCAGGATGAGATTTATGCAACGCCCCCCTCCCTTTCTCAAATCAGAAAACCTAATGTGTGGCCGCTAACAATGTTAGCATGCAGTTAGACTTAAAAACTTTTTAACAAGACTTTTTAACAGTGTACTGCAAATTCCATTTTGATGTGTATGCAAATAATGAACTGAAATAAATGACTATCAAACTACATTGAGATTTTAAAAGCTAGGTAGTTTAGATGTTCGCAGCAACTTAAAAATGGAATTTATTTCTATGAAGAATAACAGGCTGCGTGGCACTATATTATATTATAAGTCGCTATTGACATTGACTGTATGCCAAAAGCAAATTGTATATTTTGAGAATGAAAGTCTACATATATACCATTGAGGTGAAATTAATAATGTGGATAATTTGTATGGTAAAACTTTGACTAAAAGGATAAGAAATGCTGAATCAGATATTTGAAGGGCTGACACAACCAGAACGTGAAGCACCTTATATTTGTGGAATTTTCAGTAAGACTAACAGAGACTGAATTTAGGTGCCAATTTGTTTTGTAATGTAGAGCTGATGGTAGAAAGGTAGAGTTGATAACTGATGATAGTATAGAGCTTAGAACTGATGGCAGTAATGTACTAGTAGAGTTGATAATTGATGATAGTATAGAGTTGATAATTGATGGAAGTATAGAGCTGATAACTAATGGTAGTATTGAGCTTACAGCTGATGGCAGTAATGTAGTAGAGTTGATTGAGTTGATGGCAGTATAGAGTTGATATCTGGTTGTTAGAGCTAATAACCGATTATAGTAAATTATAGAAGTGATAATAGATGGTAGCACAGAGCTGATGGTAGTAAAATACAGACATCATTGATCAGGTGAGACACAGGTGTGGACTTGATACCAAAGGAAACCTGTCAATAGAAAATGTTGGGTATGCAGACAAGATACTAAGTAACTGTTGATGGTGTAGAGCTGATGATAAATGTTGATACTCTAGAGCTGATGATGACTCATGTTTATGCAGAGCTGATGATGACTGATAGTAGTCTAGAGCTGATGGTAAAATCATCTAATATCAGTGTAGAGCTGATGATGACTGAGAGCTGATGATAACTTGAAAGTCTGGAACTGATGATGACTGATGGTAGTCTAGAGCCGATGATGACTGATGTTATTGTAGAGCTGATAATAACTTGTAAGTCTGGAGCTGATGAGTCATGTTTGTGTAGAGCTGATGATGACTGCTTGTAGCATAAATCTGATGATGACTGGTGTCAGTGTGGAGTTGATGGTCACTGATGTTAGTTTAGAACTGATGGTGACTAATGTTCTTGTAGAGCTGTTGATATATAGCTGATGATAACTGATGTTTGTGAAGAGCTGATGATCACCGATGTCTGTAAAGTTTATGATAACTTCTGATGGTGTAGCTATAGAACTGATGATGACTTCTGTAGCTGATGATAACTGCTGATGGTGTAGAGCTGATGATGACTCATGTCAGTGTACAGTTTATGATCACTGCTAATGGTGGAGCTATATAGCTGATGATGACTTGTTACTATGGAGCTGATGATAACTACTGATGGCGTAGAGCTGATGGTGACTGTTGTTAGTGTAGACCAAATAGGTATCTGATGGTAATGATGGTGAACTGATGATAACCAACTTTGTACTATTAGTGATGTAGAGCTAATAACTAATTATTTGACTGTGTAGATGTGATCACTTCCTAACATTACTGTGCACCATAATCATTATGATTAGTAGATTGATTATGATTATGATTGGATCAGTAGAAATGCCAGTTACCCAGCAGCTACAGATTTAGAGAAAAAGTCAGAGTGTGTGAAAAGGAAGGTTGAAGGATAAGCTTGCCTTAATGTATGGCCGGTTGCTAACTTGCTAGTTCAAGCCATTTGGATCCCATCATATGGATGACATCCTCGCACAAGTTAATTTTCTTTCAAACAAAAAAACAACAACAACACAATATACAGTTTGGAGCCATACTGTACATTGTACAAAGCAGCTGCAAAGTGAGCAGATATGTGGCGTAAATGACAACAAAAAAGGGACACGGATACTACCCGTAATGTCATAGAATGTAAAAAAAAAATAGAAAATAGAAAGTCAATTTCAAAGTCCACCAAGATGTAGAACAAAAATGAAGAATCTATTGTTCGATATACATGTACCATGCTATGTGTTTACCATGCTATGTGTTTTAAGTCCTTTGTTCGACATTCCTGTCCAAGTAGATTTCATAACGAAAATAACTTTTTGGGGGCATTTTTGCACACCGATATCAGTTAAGGGGGTCATTCCCAGAGGATGTCATCCATTCAACATGGCCTAATGGAGATACAATTGATTCAGGCAGAAGTCAGGATGAAAGGAAAGGAATAAAGGAAGGTGACAGAGAGAGAAAGAGAGAACAGATAGCAGAACTCATTGATATTAGGCACTTTAAAGCAGTGTGTTTACTGTGTTTATAGTGTAACTGTAAGGTAGGCCATGGCAGTGGAGACTAGTCTGTAGAGATGTTTTTCCACCAATGCACAAAATTTAACTCCCCAAAACTGACATTATTTCATTGTGACTTTTCAGCTTCTTCTGCATAGCCAAACTGAAAGTACAACATGGGGCCGTCTTTGGCCATATGTATACGTATTTAATTATACATGTACATAGGCTCCAAGACAAAGAAGTAACTCATGATTGAGACCCTGTAGGTAACGCTAGTTTACCTTTATCCGCGGGGTAACCTTTATTCGTTGTATATAAAATAGGAGTATTTAGGGATATCAAGTCGACAGACGAGTGTTTCATACTGGAGATCTATAAAAATATTGCAATTTGAAACCAACTTCCGTCAACTAGATAATTCCTAAATATCTCATTTTTAAAAACAACAGATATAGGTTACCATGTGGATAAAGGTGAACTCCCGTTATACTGTCTTGATTGCTATGTCATTGCCTACTAGTAATTACTTCACCAAATGGGAGTGGACTCAGTAAAGTACTGTTTTGAGAATATCTGTGAGTGTGTCTCTTACTTAAATTGAGGTAGTAGTAGATAGTAGAGAGAAAAACGATACAATAAAAGAGTCGTTGAGCAAACAATACGGTTTCCTTTATTTTTTAAATAAATTTTCTTTCAATCAATCTTCACATAGCAAGGCTCAAAATCCCTTTTTCTACATACCTGCTTGGACATAGGTACTATTAAAATCTACCTAAAAGAGACGAATTCTACCCGCATACTCGCAAATTTTACCCGCATACAACTATCCATCCTGACAGTAAATGCAGACATGTTTGCCGTATGCAAGGTATACTCTTCGTAGCAAACTCAAAACCACAACAAAATTTTTCGTCCTGTCTTCTGGTCGACCTACGCCCTTCTCCAAGCGCTAGATGCACAGATTGAGCATAAATTCGATCTTTGTACACTGAATTTTTCATTACTGTGAAAATTCTATAATTTTCCATTAGGCCAAACCAATTTTATTTGTTGTTTCTCTGATTTTTTCAGAATTTTTTTTTTAATTTTGCAAAAAGTCGGGGGTAGGAGAGATCGAATGTTTTACTCAAGTTACAGTTCATTTAGGGGGTCCCTAGTAGCAAAGTCCAAAGTTTAAATCAGTACCGTCAAAAATAGGCACATACAGCTACTGAAATTGGAGGCCCATAGTTGATTTGAGAAAGAAAAGGCTGTGAAATTTTGTCCACACGAGGTGTGGCCATCAATTTGAAAAGTTTTGTTTTTTTTCAAATCGGAAAAAATAGAGTCGGGAAATCCGAGAAACAGCATATAACATTGGTGTGGCTTTACTGTGAAAATTCTATAATTTTCCATTATGAAAATTATATTTTCTCCCTACTGAAAATTATATTTTCACCCTACTGCAAAATCTAATCCCCGCAACTTAACTGCATTTACACTCATTTACAGTATGCGTTTGTGGCTATTGCTTCCACATCTCCCCTTCCTTATAGAACATCAACAGCATACCAGTATGTCAGTATAGAAAAACAATGTAATTCAGTACTACTACTAGTTCTATGATAGTCAAAAGTTCTGTAGCATTGCAGACTCTGTCACAGTGCTATGTTTTCTTTCCTTCATATGGTTTGAATCCCTCTGTCTCCAGCTTTGCCTTGTATTTGTCATACTCCCTCTTCCGAATGAAATATTTCACCTGCAAAAGAACACAAAATATTGTGTCCAGGCAGCTGACCATACTTCATTCATTTACATGACCAAAAATTCATGGAGGAAATTTTAAGGTTTGAAATTTTGAAAGAAATGGCTAGAAACGAAAAGAACACACCATGAATATGAATTGCAATATCAGGTGTAAAATGTATTCAAGCTTGGTGGAGAAGGGGTGCATACTTTTGTCAGATGAGATTTCCCATATTTGGTTTCAGTCCTGCAGGTTTGCCACATTCTCCTACGCAGAGACATCCAACGGCGCCAGCAAACCGCCTCGTGCACTCTGCTATCTCAACCGTCATGATCAGTTCCTGACCACCCTGCTTATAAATATTAATGAGCTTACACTTATATATGGGAGATCCCTTTTGAAAACTGAAAGGCCTATTCTCTGATTGACAGCTGGTTTGTGGTGATGCCAACAGGAACTGATGGTGATGGTTGAGATAGCAGAGTACAGACAAGAGGCAGTTTGCTGGCATCGTTGGATGTCTCTACGTAGGACTGGTTTGCCAGTGACTTACCCCAAACTGGGGTTGCACACTTAAATTGAAAAAAAAAATAAACTAACATACCCATGTATTGGAGCAGCAACCTTCAAATTCCTGTCGGAGATTCTGGCACTTGGCTGCATTCTCGTCGTTCTGTTCTAAACAAGCGAAGAAGCGGTCTCTGGAGTCCCAGCATTTCTGTCGCTGTTGCTGATTGGGCGGCATGGCTCACGCGTACTTCTGACAACTCGTCCCCAGGTTGGTGGCTTTGAGAGTACGGTACATGAACATTCATATGTAAACACAGATAACAGTAAATGAATAAAAAAATAAAGGCAATAAAGAGTGATGAATGCCCAAAAGAAAATCTCAGATTTTCATTCAGTTGTATAGATTGAATGGCCTCCAAATATTATTGACCCGGATATCTATATAAACATTGATAAACGTGTAAAAGGCCCAGCATTATGAAAAGTGTCTCTACCAATTGGACGAAATGTGCATACATTGTGCAAGTATGTCCTTGGGTGCCAAGATAGCTTTGGACGTACGTCACGGCAGGTGGTACATAAACAGATACAAAACTTGCCAATAATTAAGTGCCTAATTTATACAATAATATGAAAAAGTCACAACTAAGTGCAAAATCATGAGAACTTTATAACAGTTCACCTCCAACTTAAAACCACCGCAAACATTTTTCCATGGCAGTAAGAGGTGCTACCGCGAACTTAAAACCACTGCGACAAGTCCTTTTCCCGCTACCCCAAAATTGAATACCCGCGAACTTAAATGCATTTACAGTACTTTAATTCAAGTGTTCATCATTATGCAAAGGCTACGGCCCTTTGCATAAAATATAGACAATTATTTTATAGCTCATTGAGTCATTCATAACAAATTGGTTGAAATTATCAGTGAGCGAAGAAACGAACTTGTGGCCAGTGTGGCCATAGTTTATACCAGGACATTACCAGTATGTCCTTGATGAAACTATACTACTAAACTTTTTAGGTGACTTGCAAAAAATTTGTTATTCCCCTCCCCGAAACCCCAATGCGTTGGTTACACAAGATACAGGCTCTATTATATACATAATATCAGCATACTGTATGCTATCTACAAAACGTATATCAAATCCTGGTAAGAACAACACCTTCCTAGAAGCCTTACCTGAAAATATAGGAACACTACCGACTGGTTTTACTGTACTGACCACTTGTGAGTGACCAGTTTTTACGTCCGTTCGTAAAGAGAGAGGTCAAACACCTACCTCAGATGACCTCATCTTTTTTACACACCTCATGACCTTTTTAGAACGCCGCAGGAAACAAGTAGGCCAATTATGGAAACATATGTTAGGCCCTATACAAGCCGTTTACGATATCGATTTTTAATTTGCACATATTGGCATATTTTTTGCTATTTTCTAATCTAATCTTTCATTCGAAAGGGCCAGGGATTCTTTTGATATATCAAGTTGGTAAGCGGATGGATATTTTTGAGAACAACAGTGAGTGTGAACAAACTCCAACATGGCGATACAGGGATGTGACTGGACAGAATCTGCTAAAATTGTGGTTAAAAATCGTTTTATAAAGCCGTGAAGGGTACAGGAATATTTCTGCTCGGTGTTTTCTATATTTGTGACAGTACTGGTGGCCTTATAAGATGTCAGACTCGTCGGTTTTTGGTAAAGAAGAGGCCGTTTCTTGCAACAAGGAGGTAGTGGGAGAGGGAAGTGTGCTCGGAAAGTGGGAGGGCGACAACGCTACCAGCAACTGTGTTTGTAAGTCGCCAAATGCTGCCGAAGTTCAACCCAAGAATAACACCAGGCTCAATGGCTGTGTCGTGGCAATACCAGAGGAAAAGAACGCCTTAGTAGAGAAGCATGCAGTTGTTGTTGCGGGAACGAAATCAACAACAACAACAGACAACAACAGACACAGCGAGGAAAGTACTGTAGCAGAAGCCATGTTATCTCTCTCGTTGGAAGAAGGGTTAAAAGGTGATGGCGACAGAACGAAAAGACGCCCAGAGAAAGCAGTACTTGGTAGAGTGGATAACCCTGTCGTTGTTGAAGAAGATTGCATGTTGTCGGGAAGGGAACTACTGATTGAGAAGATTCCATCATCAGGCTTTGATGGGGATGCTGCTGCTGAGGAGGAGGAGGATGGGGAGGACCATGTTAGCTATGTTAGTTACCAATCAGAACTGCAGATGCCGGACATCATCAGGCTCATCACGAAGGACCTCTCAGAACCCTACTCCATATACACCTACCGCTACTTCATTCACAATTGGCCCAAGCTATGCTTTCTGGTAAGTTGGTTTGTACTACAGTAGAACTAGAAGCTGTTTAATTGCACTCCCTATTTGCCATCACATTTGGTGCAATTATTCGGATGGTGCAACAAAGCGAAGGTATTCAGCAGGACGGCATCACTGCGGGGATTTGGGATTCCGTGCAATTAACAGAAGTGTTCAGTTATCCGTTGTGCAATTAACTGGCTTCTACTGTATAAGCTCTTTCACACTTTTGAGTACGCATGTGCAGCTTCAGAAATTATGGGTGGTATGTCAAAGGTGGCGGCCCCTGAGATATAAACAAATCATCTCTGGACCTTTTTATGCAAATCTAGACAATGGTCGAGACGAGCACGCTTTATAAGTGGGGCCAATGGTGGGGCCTTCACCTTTGACATATTACCCACAATTCCTGTCACCAATTTTACCTGCACTTGTACTGAACAGTACAAGCTGCATATCCGGGTAGATTTGTTGGATCCACTCTTGCTTTCTCTTTTCGGTGTCGTGGGTT
This sequence comes from Branchiostoma floridae x Branchiostoma belcheri, assembly GCA_019207045.1. Taxonomy (NCBI): domain Eukaryota; kingdom Metazoa; phylum Chordata; class Leptocardii; order Amphioxiformes; family Branchiostomatidae; genus Branchiostoma; species Branchiostoma floridae x Branchiostoma belcheri. Next base: position 29,238,723 of record CM033023.1, on the reverse strand, counting down.
CTTTCACAATTACATGCTCGAGGCATTGCTCTCCTCAAACAGGAGACCTTCATTCATCTGAGGGACGTCCCTAACTTAACAAAGTGAGGAAAATGTTAAGTGCCTTTCCCAAGCAGGGCTCAAAATCCTTTTTTCTGCATACCTGCAGTGGTGCAGGTAACATTGAAAATTACCTGCACCAGACAAATTTCACCTGCACCACTCTGAATTTAGTAAGTATGGATCATACTAATGCTATTTTTTCTTGTATACTTTATAGGTGGTAACAGTCAATGCAGCTAGTAGCAATCCATAAAGATATACACCTACATCATATGGTATTTATGTCTAAAACCCAGTACATGGAGAACCAATGCTATTTTTTCTTGTATACTTTATAGGTGGTAACAGTCAATGCAGCTAGTAACAATCCATAAAGATATACACCTACATCATATGGCATTTATGTCTAAAACCCAGTACATGGACCAGTGCAGGTTTGGTACACATAGGTAGATGCCAGAAATACCTGCACGGCTCCAATTTTACCTGCACTAACCTGCATATGCAGGTGGTATTTCGAGCCCTGCCAAGGGTACACTGTCGGGGCATGTCAGGGATTTCAAACCTAGTACCTTTGGGTTCTTTCCACGGTGGTCACGTTGCTAGGGTATTATCCGCGTTGTCAGGCCACAGTGCTCCGCCCACAAACCGGCCCGCGCGAGCCGTGGCGGTGTGAAAAAAACAACACAAATTTCATCCAATATAAAGCGCGATATGATTATCACATCAGGAAAAAAATATATGCACACGAAAATTACATTAGTTCGCCTTAAAAATATCTCAATTATTTGGGATGACGATGTGCAAAACGCTTCAAATCGCCCGCTGTTCCATGTGCGTATTGGAGGTCGTTTTGGGTCACTGAACTTTGAACTTTGAATTTAATGCTCTATTTTACGCACCTGGCAAAGCTTTGACCTATGCTTTAGACTTTAGGACCTCTAAGAATGTTTCACCTTATGCAGTTTTAAGTGTCTACGACATTTTAGCTAATTTTGTCACATTTTCACTACGTTTTGTCCCATAGTTCCACAGCGATAGAAGAGAATCGATTGATTTTTCTCCAAGATGGCGGCGATAGTTTTTTCTTCACGATGAAGTTTTTTTGGTCAGCTTAAGTGTAAACTATCTGTAGATATGGCTCAAAATACGAATCGTACGTTTTATTCAGATTTTCACGTGGAAGAATAGCTATGCTCTAGACTTATAATTAGGTTGTCGGCGAACATCTGAGCGGTTTGTTCTCGCCTCCGTACGTTCTTACAACAACAACTTACCTGGGGCGGCAGTGATATGGAAATGAGCTGGCGTGGCCCCATTGTTGTCGTCCCGGGCGCGAAATTTGAGAGAGAATCGGCTGTAGCAAATAATTTGTACAGTTTGTTGTGTCTGCAAGATTTAAGCTACCAATAATTCTACAAGATCTTTAGTGCACTTTCGCAGCTACACTTTCTCCCATAGTTAAGATTATTCTAGAAATTTTGAACGAGGTCCCAAATAGTAAAATGGCGTCTTTTGTAAACAAAAGAGAAAACCGGTTTCAGCCGGTTCCGCTGTCAGGTAACAACACTACATATCTGACCCCCTACTTCACAAAAGTTTGATCTACTACTGTGCTTCTTTGATAGTTTCTTTGTAGTATTGAACCGTTTTCATTTTTCTACCAAGGGCGCCAAAAGTTGAGATTTTTCGTCTAGCGTATGCAAGCCGATAGCACATCAAACGCTTGGGTGTGTAATGTTACGAAGCCTAGTGAATTGCGAACTGCAGATTCTGTTACAAAATTCACGGCAATATGAAATTGTTTTCTACAAATAGCGGAGAACGAAGTTTTTTCTTCATTTTTTAGTTATTTTGTAGGACAGGACTAGACACGCCGGTTCGTGAATCTTTATTTGAAGACGCACTTTGTCGAGAGGTCAGTGTGCATTACGTTCTCCCGTGTGCGGTAAGCTTCAGCTTCCGTGCAAATGTTCAAAATATAAATTTCACTTCACCAAGAAACTAAACTGGTGTTCTGTCGTTCAATTGTGTGTGTGTGTATGTGTGCGTGGTGGAGTGAGTGAGAGAGAGAGAGAGAGAATATTAGACTTCCTTAGGAAAGGCCGGGTTGTGTTTATATTACGGTCGGGCGGGCGGGCTCTACGCCGCCCCCGCTGAATCTTGCAGCTGCGCCCGGCAATGACAGTCACGGTAAGTTGGGTGAATTTTCATGGTGTTGCGGTTGCTTTGCTTTCGTCCGTGTTACCATACGTTTTATTACTACTTCAAATCCATTCTATAGTATAAGGTATAATTTAAACAAAGAAAATTGCGGGGCAAAGGACGCCAGTTTAAAGTTTACCATGTAATGCCCAGCGTACTACCGATATCGATACATTCGCCACGTCAAGCCCTGGTATGGACCTAGTTCATTTACAGAATGACGAGAATATAAGGAGTTTGTTATTTGAGAGAACACGTTTATCAAAAAACGTAGGTTGCAATTGTGTGTGTGTGTGTGTGTAAAAAAAGGCAAGGATAATTGTCCGGGTTGTGTCTGTAAACGACGCCCACTGCTCCGTCCCAAGCGGTGACCCGGGAGTGACGGTAACTCCTTCGATCTTTGCTCACCTAAGGTTTAGTTTTAGCATGTTGGGTGAATGTAATATATAGACAAATATATAGTTCAGAAAGAATTAAAACGGTGGTTTCAATGCCGAGCTCCAGCGTGAGAATGACCGACAGAAAAGCTCAGGTATTGTTAACTTGGTAAGTGGAGAACAATGGGGGCGGAGAAAAGACGCGCATATCAAAGGAGCAAGTTCGCGTCAAAAAATAGCTCCACTTGGAGCGACCAAAACAAACGTAATCCCCGCCTACAACGGCGTAAACCAATCAGCTATTGTTGCCAGTAGTGAAATGGATGATTGACATTGATTTCCTCATCCATATGCATGATTTGCGAGTGAGGATTTTTGAGGGCCTTTTTGACCACCGTGTTCATTGTGAAGTAAAAATTGCTTGTACTTTTTTTTCCCCAGGCCATGTCGGGAGGGAAGTGTGTGGGAGCGATTGTGTGCAAGCTGGACATGCACAAGAAAATGGTTCGCCGAGGCTACATCGCCATGCTAGCCGTAGATGAGAACTATAGGAGGAAAGCTATCGGTTTGTACTGAAGTACATTGTACAACGTAAACTGTACTTGTTTGTGGTTGATACTTGATACAGATAAACTATAATTGACTCATCATTCAACTATAAAGATACAAATTGTCACTTTTTTTGTCAGAGTACGACTGGAAAGTGATGTTGTGAGAAAGGAGTACAAATGTACATGTACATGTAGAAAACAGCCATTGGCCCGCCGCCCATTGCAAGGTTGAAAATATCTGGTTGCCATTGCAAGATGCATGTTATTAGCCGTATTTTGTTTGGCAAAATGTACTAGTATTTACAAACTTAGGAAGCCAGGCTTTACCTAGTTTGAGGGCCATTTTTTTTGTAATCTATTACAATGTGATGAGCAGTGTATTACTAGTACAATGTAGCAATATACAATTTACTGTTGCAACACACAATAGAAAAATTGCAAGGTATATGTACTAGTCATTCCTTTTGAAAAAAAAGAGAATGATTATGGATTGATATCCACACACATGATGATACCCTGCCATGATGATGATGATGATGTCCACACACAGAATACCCTTACAAAATACTCAGGGCATCTAGCTTTGGTACCATCCTAGTTAGTTCACCAAGGCATGCACACCTATACTCTCCCGGGGGTCTCCCCTTCCTAGTTGGATTGTAGGAGCCCTGGTAAACTAACTAGGATTGCACCCATTCTGATGTGCATAATCTTTATTCTTTTGTAGTTGAATTGAGTCCTTTTATGTCCTCGCTTGTTTCAGGTTCTACTCTAGTGAAGAAAGCCATCCGTGCCATGACTGATGACGATTGTGATGAGGTATGTTCCCAAACAAAATTTGGACAAGATTTTCTCCTTTACAGTTTACTTTCCCTACCTGGGATGTCTCCTTCAGCATTTTGAAGCCAATGTCACTCTTAAGCAGATTCTTCTCTGCCTTGTCACATCTTACAGCAGATTATACTGTCTGATATGTGCTTTGTAATCAGCATCATCAACACAAAGTTTGACAAATCAGTGTGCATTGATCGACTGTGAAAGGGAAAGAAAATGATGGGTGGAGGCATAACTTGTCTGGTGAGGGTAACTTCTGAAGTTCATATTTGGCCTGTGCCAGTGCTGAAATGCAGAAAAAAAATGTATTTTGGGGTAAGTGGTATACCCTGGAACTAGAACCACTTTTGATATTGTTTGTTTGCATACCTAGTAAACTGACTATAAGGTATAACACACTAAGGCTAGTACTGAACAGTTGCATATCTGGACAGATTTATTTGTTTAGTTCACACTGGGAAGAACTGCTACTCTTTTCGATAAGTGTGTTGGGTTCTTTTACGTGCTCAATGTGTGTCTCTCCCCAACACGGGACCTCTGTTGAACGTCCTATCCGAGGGACGTCCCTAGCTGCAGTTACGTACTCTTTTACTTAGTAAAGTGAGGATATTTGTGTTAAGTACATTGGCCAAGGGCGTAACATTGGCTAATGTCTGGACTTGAACCTAGGACCTCCTTGTTCTGGGACATACACTCTACCATTGCCACACAATGTGCACTTGACAATATTTGAATTGTTATCAGGTAGATTTGATATTCAATGTTTGTTGTTTGTTTTACTTTTCCCCACTGCAGGTCGTGCTGGAGACCGAGATCACAAACAAGCCTGCTCTGAGGTTGTATGAGAACTTGGGATTTGTGAGGGATAAGAGATTATTTCGATATTACCTGAACGGTGTGGATGCTCTGCGGCTCAAGCTCTGGCTGCGATGAGGATCGTAATGACCCCCCTCCCCCTTTGTTACATTGCTGTTTGTGGGAAAGTAGAATAATATAGTGGCTTCGTGTTTGTTATGTACCCACTGTGAACTATGTGATCACTACCACTCAGAACCCCCCCATTTTAGAAGTAGACTAGTCCTGTTACCTGACTCTGGTGCTAAGAATCCTGTCCGTGACACCATTGTTAAATCTTACTTTTATAAATTGACGGACTTTTCGAAGAGCTTCATAGTTTCTTCACTGTCTTCCCTTCAGGACTCTTAGCACCATAGTCAGGTAACAGGACTAGTCTACTTCTAAAATAGGGGGGTTCTCAGTGGTAGTAATCACACAGTTCAGAGTGGTCATGTTCTGTGCACCATCACAGACTGGTGTCATTGCACCTCAGTTCTATCAGCATTTTCAGATTCAAAGCTAAGGCCTTGAAACTTGTATTCGCTTTTGTGTGGATAAACTGACGAATGTAGTCCTCAGTCCTCGATTACTGTTATAGTATTAAGTATCTCTGTTGGTTGAAGTAATATTGTTAATCGATATCTCATGTTATGAATTAATGAATTGTGTATGTCTCAATTCCACAAGTACTTCTTACCGAGGTATCTACGATGTGTTTTCATAAGGAACTGATTTAACAGATGTGAATTACTCCTGAGAAGATTGTAGTAATGGATGTACTGGTGAATGCCTTGAAATTAATTATAAAGAAAATTGAAAATTGCTTCTTGTATCAGTGACACATGTAGCACTAGAAAAACAAGACTGGGCTTGGACACATTAAAACTTTGTCATGTCTTTAATTGCCATTTGGTGTAAGACTTTTGATTTTAGTCCTGTCTTTTACTTTTTTTTAGTAGCCTGGGTACCTTATCCTCTGTAGCAACTGCAGGCACAGTCTTTTTGCTCTCTGACCACAGATTGAGCCAGCGGTTACTACGGTGGACGGTACGCAGGCTAGTCTTTAAAGGGGCATTCCACTCCACATGGGAGTGTTATTTTCCCGATAGATATCAATTTTAGGAAGTAATAAATGCATACTACTTCACATTATACGATTAAGTACCCAGTTGCTCAACGTGCCTCAAAAGCATTCAGTCTTCTACTAAACTCCCCATGTACCCTCTAATTGGATTAATCCTATAGCTGAATACAATGCAAAACTTTTAGGTAAGGTTACAAAACTAATTTCAGGATTGCTACGAAATCTTGTCTTGTTATGTGTTCTTTGCTATCTTATGAGCAATTTGCTTTCTCGGTGTGCTTAGCAATCCTCATTTATTCCGAAAAATGCACGATAAACAAAGTGTCTATTCGTATAGGGAATGCATGGGTAGGGTCTGCATGGGTTTAGTGAGTGTCATAATGTTTTACAAAACACACAAATTTTGGCTGATTATGTATTCATTGACACATTATCTATTGGAAAACACCATCCCCTTCTGGAGTGGAATGCCCCTTTAAGTATTTCATGATGAAAAAGATGTTTGTCTGAATTAGCCTGATGACTGATAAATTGTATGAAGTGGAGCTATTGCACGAAATTTTATAGTCTTTAACAGGGTCTTATGTCAATGTAAAGTAATGAATTTATCACTAGCATACGTGTTTTCTAGTATGGATGATCTGAAATTTTATTATAATGCAATATTTTTGAGTAACATGTATAATATAAACGTTGCGTTCAGATGTGCAGCTCTAAGTTATTCTATTATCCAAAGTTTCTGTTGACTGTAAAGCTGGGACAGCATGAAATAATCTGTGTTAGGAGTGTTGGTGTGTAAAAAGCACATTGTTATTTTCACAGGAGAGGTTGACCTGACAGTGACAATTTGAAATAATCTAATACCACAGAAGATAGTACATTCATCATCTTAGACATGCTCATCTTATAGCTGGAAATAAAGCACCGCTCATGGAAACTACAGAACAGCTAGTGCCACTCATAAAGAAATGTCTTCTGTTACATTGCAAGAAAAAAATTGAATATCATCTCAATCCCTGCCCTTAAGTTTACTTAAATGTTGCAGTACTGTACTATAAAAGTCCCAGACAGTATGAAAGCAAGCTGCTAAGAAGCCAAAATCTATACCACTTGAACCTTTATTTATTATCAAAACTTCCACACAAAAAATTAACTTTAAAGTTTGTCAGATACAAAACCTAAGGGTACTGCTGCAGTACCAAATTCACTCACTAGGAGGCCCAAAATTAACATAAACCGTCCCCTTTGAAACACCTACCAGTACTAAGTATCATAATGATTGTAATGCATCCAGAGGTTCTGTAGTTATAACACCGTAAACACAAACATACAAAAAAACAGACTCAAAACAATACCTTCACTATCGTGGAAGTGAAATGCACTGGTATTATTATACATGCCCACGCAGTTCCAGAGCAAGCTGCTAGTGGGCCCAAGCAAACACCACTTCTTTCTTGCACTACAAGCTATCTGCCATAAAAAAAAATCAAGACCATAGCATGTCCAGGTCAAAAGGTTTTAAAAAATGGAAGTTTTGCTGCAGTACAAAGGTCAAATACTAGGAGGGCCAAAATCGGCTTTGACCTTTGTCCTCCCAAGTCCTACCCACATACCAAATGTCATCATAGCCCATACAGAGGCTCTTGAGTTATGCTGATTACAAAAATCCGGAAACACACAGACAAGACACACAGACACGCCTAAAACTATATACTAGTATCCATTTTTCAAGGAGATAACTATATTTAGCCGGAGCCTCCTGTGTGTGCAGAAAATTCCCTGCGTGTTTTATTACTTCCCGTGACGAACTCTCGTGGCGGTATCTTGAAAGAACTATAGGAAGAACATCAACCCCTCATAGTTCTTCTAGGATGCAGACGTTCAGATTCGGCAAAAAAAACAACACAAGGTTTTGGTCCATTTTTAGGCCTGTGTTGACCTTGACTCTTTATTTGCTTTCTGCCACCAATGGGCCATAGCAACATAACATACATGTAGGTATAAACATATACTCAACAGGACAATGAAATCATAAATAATTAGACACAAGTTACAAATGAAATCAATAAAACAAAGCGGCCAATTGTGCCTAAATTAAAATGAAATATGATCCATATAAGGGTAGAACCAAAATCATAGTTATAATATTGTACAACATCGATGAACAATAGTGAAATCATAAAACCTGATAAGGACATGAACTTATAAGGAACATACAACAATAACTCAATGAATACATAAATCAAAAGAACAAAAACCATACAAGGATTCGTCCTCTCAATTAGTTACGTCAAATGAAAGTAATTGCACATTGACACAAAATAAATCAAAAACATATGGAGGACAAAGGTTAAGTAGACAAGGACGACAGAAACGGTTGTTGGTCATTGATATAGCTGTATCTTAAAGCAAAGGCCTTGTAAATAAACTTTCCAAGCTGTCTTGTCAAACTTACAGTGGGACCAGACATTAATTCCTTGAACTTGTGTGGGTCTGGTCGTGTGGCGTAATATTTTGGCAGGTGTTGTATTCTCAAACTATTTAAAAATGGGCATTCCATTACAAAGTGATATTCATTTTCAATGATGCCTTCCTCACATAGAGGACATAATCTATTTTGCCTGTCTATATTAGTATGCCTACCTGTTTCTATGCTTAGCCCATGTGCAGCACATCTCAGCTGTGCTAGTGCCTTTCTGTGATTAAAAACATTAATAACACTCAGATACTTTTCTGTCTTAAATCTGTCTTTGATTAAGCAATATGTGTCTAGCCTATTAGTGTTTTCAATTTCATAGTTCCATCTTTGAGTTGCCTGTAGTTTGGACCTTTTTCTAAAGATTTCAAAAAATACTTCCTTATTACTTGCACCTTGGCCATACCATGCTTCTTGCAAACCATGAGAAAACAGCAGCAGCTTTACCTGGCTTAACCAGGACTTCCTGTCCACCTGGTCAAGTTCGTACAGTAATTTGTAGCATTTCCTTGTATATCTGTTCTCATTCATCTCTAACACTTGATTTGAAGCGGTCAGTCCCTAAATTGACGTCACGAAAAGCCATGATGGCCGCATATTTGATATTTGCGATAAGTTTCGCTGGTCGGAATTTTTAAAAATCAGACTTTTGGACACTTGAGATAGCGGGCTGCTGTGTGGGGTGAGTTCTTATGACCTGGAATGTTTACGGATGAGATTATGACACCTTGAACTTGCATATTTTTACATTATCGCCAACACAGATTTCTATTGTGTTCACTGGCCTACACACTCATGGCAAGACAACGCCCGGATCAAGAAATCGGTTCCGGTTTCCCTCCATGATGCGGCACCCGGCGCGTTAATTTTGCCGAGCTCGACTGGTCCGGCACTAGGAGACCTTCCTGGTATAGATGAGTGACGTACTCGTGGTGGGTGCATTGCTTCTTAATTTCCGTGCACAGGATGCAGTATGGTTTGGAATACAACCCACATGACCCCGACGGTTGTCTGTATTGCTGAATTCTAAGACTTTTGTCACGATGTCTGAGATTCCTGTCCTGCAGTAACGTCAGATAACATCTCAGAAATATCTTCATCCAGGTACAGAACGTAGAATCGATGTAGAATTCGGCATTCCAGGCAGTTTTAGCTATGTAAACAGGAGAGAAGTCGTCAAACTTTCGACTACACTCAGTTTTCATTGTCGTCTGCAGCCGCCGGAAGTGGGCCAGTTCTTCCCGGAAGTCGCTCTCAGCCTTGTTGATCTTCCTCCACAATGTGTTGTTGAAGTGTTCGTACAGAGTGTAGTCAATGGCGGAGTGCTGGCGATAGTTTTGAACCAGATTCTCCGAGAATGACGTATTTCCCAGTTTCCCGTACTGAAAGCTGTTGTATTTAAAGTTGAGAATGTCTCGCATGTCCCAACACAGCAGCCGCCTCAGCAGCACCAAGGACTCATCGAAATACTCCAGCACCATCACGAGGTCAAACTCTCGCGAGATCTTCTCGACAAATTCCCGGATGTCCTTTTCCTTTACGGATGATAGATTCTTCAGGGGAAAACCCAATTCTAAGGCGATGTTATTACTTGTTTGACGATCGCGGTATCTTGTGATGGTATGTTCAAATTTTCCTGGGTTTTCCAGGAACCTTAGCAGGGGGTCTGGTCCGGGAATTTTGTACCTCTTTGCCAGCTTGTAATAGTTAAAGGCAGACTTTAGCCGTTCCATCGGTTCCCTGACGATGGTAACAAATGTAACGTTAGCAGAGAGCAGTTGCGTTATCCCCGCTCTATCATAGACCGCGTGATGTGTCAAGATGTCGAACGTCGTCCCTTCAATCGGCGGGAGGTACTTACGGTCCCGAATGCCGAACGGATACAATTGGTTGATCGACCCTTTCGGCAACAAGAACGAGAGATTGCGAAGAAAGCCGAAGCGCTGGAAAATTTGCATGACGGTACTGCTTCCTGTCTTGTGGGTTTTGATGAAAGCAATGTTGGTGTTAGGCTGACAGACACTTGACTTTGACTTTATTGACGATGAGACACGTAGGTAAGGTGGTACATCGTACAGCCTGTAATGCGATGGTATCAGAAAAGATTTATGTTATACATATGTACTATGATAAGATCTAGAGTTTCTGATATGTACATATATATTCAAACTTTCGGTCATACTTTGAGTATCGATACTGGTATTGGTAAGCTCTTATTTTACGAGACTTGCCAAACAGCATATACAATGGAATAGCTAAATTTACTCAGACGTTAATTTGTCATGTAAGAGGTTATCGTTACACCATACCTTTCATCGTTTATGTGAGGCAAAGACACAAGCAAACTAAGCACCAACATGGCCGTTATTATGGCAACTCCGCATAGGACTGGCAGCCTTGCCAACATCATGGCCAACTCGGAGTACTGCAAGGAAAATCGACAGAATGAATTGAATGAAAAAGACCATTAGTGTACCTTGTTGCTCTCACAATTTAGGTACAGGTCAGGATGATAAAGTTCTAAATAGTTATACATACAATAACAAGTAATGGTAACGTTACTTACGTTAGTTTTCGGACTGAAGATATAACGTTAACGTTATAGTCCTACCAGGGGCCGAATTATCATGAAACCGCTTTGTCGACTATCGAAAGTTCGCCGACAAAGAGTTGCACCCTATAATGTAAGATCATGTAACTACTGTTATTACTTTGTGACTGGAGGGTAACCTCCGTCGACAAAGTATTGTGAACAGTTTTTGCGTTGAGTGTTCGCACCTATGTTGCGTTTGCCGCATTCGTATGTGGTTTGGCATGTCATCTGAACTCAGTTGCGCGATAATGCACGTTCCTTTCCTTTAGCGGTAGCTGTTTTTATAATCGATGTAATAATTTAAGAAATCACCCCTACAAAATGTAAGTCTTTCGGTGTATCTGCTTTATCTAGGTCATGCCGTAATTGGATATTGTCAAGCAGATGTTGCGTGATTTGCGTGTTTTGTGCACGTCGTATTGTCAGAGCCTCCTTCACCGACGTCTCTGGGGCCTTGAAAGTTTCTTTGGGGGGGGGGGGGACGATTCTCGTCGATTCGAGATTTTTATCCGGGAATACGACGGGAAAGGAAGATATGCCGGGAGAGGAATATATACCGGGGTGCTTGTACCGGCACGTTTCTTTTGCATGTCGTCAGCTCGTAATATTTCCCCAGTCGACGCTATATTCTCTGTAATTTGGATAATTTGGGTTTCGTTTCGTTCTTTTTATTTATCGTACTCGATGTGTGCGACTGTCAATATCATCGGTTATAACTGACGCGGCGGAAATGTGATTGAACAAATGTTCGTGGCATAACCACTGAAAACAACACAACTGACATACTATAATTACGTCACAAAGTGTGTTACCTACGGTCACTTGTTACTACTACCAGTCAGTCTATACAGACTACGACTCTGCCCAAAGGGTTTAAAGACAATGAAGATTGCAATGTACAGTACAGAATACTGCTCAGTCAGTCGATACATGAACTAACGTTATTCTTCGTAAATCAAGAACGTAACAATTATCGTTGTTGTTCAGAACGTAACAATCAACGTTGTGTTATTGTCACGGCCAAGGAATGGCGAATCTTCCACTACCACAAAAATGATTGATATCATCTCGGCATTTGCGGACTCAAAAGACTTCGCAAACCACCGATTTGTCTGGCTAGGCCATTTCGTTTCAAATAAAAAGATTTCAAACCCAGCGTAGGGTGTCGACATGACAGCTCAAGTATGGCCGAACATGCATTCCGTCCGCCTTGGCCGTATAAGGCAATGTTTTTGTATCTACGGGATCGGAAAACGTATGGCCGCGGCCGCTGTAGACTATTTCTTAATGCTCCATAAAGGTAAATGCGAAAAATCCAAGGGACCGACAAAAAATGGCCACTATGGCTAGGCGGCCACTACGCAAAGGTGGTCGCTAAAACATGGTTAACTGTTTCTTCTGAAAATGCTTTAACCTTCACCTAACAAAGATAACTTACGGTTGAAGAGAAACAGGTGGCTCACCTTCCAAGAGAAGAGCCTGTAACGTTACACGTCTCGTCTGAAGAAGTGACAGCTGAGAGATCTGTTTACTGTGGTAGGGGGGAGGCCTAGGGGTGGCTGATCCGGTTTTTCAACAAAAGAGCTTTATCATCTGGGTCAAAATAGTGTTACCAACTATCGTTAACAACAACAGACTTGTGTTTCCATCATGTCTAACGTCAGCTTTAGTTAGCCAGCCAATTAAACAACTCACTGGTGCTTCGATACCTGCACCATGACGATCATAGAAGTGGTTTATGTATATGTTTTCATGTGCAACATCTTATCATTTTCAAGTAAGGAATCCATTTTGGGTTACACACGGCTGCCTCCAATGGTTACTGTCGCATTTGTCTCGTCACGAATTACCCTTGGGGCCAGCCGGGATCGGGCAGCTAGGACAGTTTATTCGGTGGCCCAAGACGGTCAGGCCCGCCGATCTCCTATTAGCGCCCCCGGAGCGCTAATGTGAGATAGGCGGGCTGACTGTCTTGGCTCCCCGAACAAAACTCAGCACAACTCAGCAAGAACGTCCGACGACGACTATAGAATTGACCAGATAAGAGATGACATGGGACTCGCTTCAAAAGATGCAGAAGCCGTAGTTAAACTTTATTTGCAATTTTCGCACGTGAGTGCTCAACACCTCGCTAGCTGCGAAGGAGATAGTACAGTACTATATCTGCATGCCAATACCAATACCTTACAATCAAAGGAGGTTAGTTTTTGCAAACATGTTTCAAAACATGTGACTAATTCAACATACATTCAAAAGAACGAAGTCATTTCTTTTTTTACTTTTGTATATTTTTTCAGTAAAACAACATATTTCAGGCGGCAGAAAGCGTATCGTTTACAACATTTACGGTTTATGGAATGTTAAAAAAGCGAGCATAAACTTTCACTTTGAAAACCGTGCATATTTGTAAAAAATACATATACGTCCATTTCTTGTATTAAGTTTTTGAAATCCAGCAGTGTTTTTTTACGGCTCTTTCATGCCGAGCCACTCCCCAGCCTTATCCCAGCTGGTCATCCTGGATCGCTGCAACTTCTGTACATTCTCCTCCCTATTCACCTGCATGCGCGGGCAACAAAAGTCAAGAATTACGCCCAACGTTTATCTCAGTCTCTTTCAAAATCTTTTAGGAGCAAACATTACAAGCCACAGACTGTTAGAAAACTCTATTTTCTCTTGGTTGGTCCCAGTTTCAATACAACACAGAATTCTGTCCTTCTTGTCGATATTCAACAGTAGCGATCGAGTGCAGTGAGAAACTCGCCTTCCTGCGTTCAGCTGCTAAGGCCTGCTGTTTCTCCATATCTTCTGCGGTCGTCCTCTTCGCGACTCGCTCTCTCCTCTTGTTGAGACGTTTCTCCAAAGCCTGCGCCTTCTCCGAGTCTCGGGAAACGATGGCATCCGTGTCGCTGACGGAGGAGATGACGAAGGCAGTGCTCGTGCGTTCCTTGGCGGCTGCTTTCGCGTTGATCCTCGCCCTCCTCTCTGCAAGTCTTCGAGACCTCTCAGCCAACATCTCCTGTTCAGACAGATACACGCAAAGTGAATTCGCTAGTATAGATAACTTCAAGACTTCAACTGTGCAAACAACCTATTCTTGTCTCCTTGAAGTATTTTCTTTTTTATTCAATGTATGATTACAATTTCTAAAATTACTGTCAAAATAACTCACTCGTTGCGTTAGAATCGAAACCAGAGATATGAAATTTATACCTCAGGGCCGATAATGTAAATGACACACTAGACTCAACATGATAACTTATTCATTTCTAATGATAATCATAAATTCAGACAATGCATATCATATATGCATATCAGCTACGGGACGAGTGAGTGAGTGAGTGATATCATATACATTTGTCGGTTTTTATGTACTGTATGTAGTTATAATAGACCTAGCTTACGAACGTCGCTGTACTGTTGTTATGTCAATAAAGATTTCTATGATATTATATGATATGACTCACCTCACGTCTGTTGGCGGCGTTGCTGAGCTGCTGTCTCAGTTTAGTGCGTGATCCCGCGGGCTCCTTCTTGACCCGTTCGCGCCTCTCCTGGAGAGTTTCCTCCAGCTTTGCAAGCTTAACTGGGCGGCGAGGGGGCGCGTCGGACTCGGAGGCGGGCTTGTCTAGCAGCACCTGGAAAGCGACGGACTCGCCCCGGGTGTTGAGGGGCAACAGGCCGTCTTGTCGCAGCTCCGCAAGGACGTCAGCCGACGACTTGCTAGACCTTGGCAGGGACATTGGAGGCTGTGCGGTCACCACTGGACATTCTGGAACAATTCATAGAAAATGCAAAATGTAGCATATTCTCCGGCGACAGATAAGATCATGTAGAAATTATCTATAGGATATGACAAGGTGGGTTAATCCCCCACTTCCGATCAGAATCTCACCACAAGCCTATTTAGAATAAAAAAGAATCAAAACAACTTGACACAATGACCGCATCTTTATATAATTCCGTGCAATGATTGCGATAATCAAAAACAATAAACAGGAGACATCGTTAACGCAGTGTCTTATACCCTACGGTCTCACCGGTGGTCCCGCGGACCATCTCCTCCTCTACCGGTGCTGTCTCTTCCTTCACATCTCCATCCTCCACAGGGGACACCTTGTTGGAGCTGCATGAACAAAGGCAGCTCGAAAGCGTAATGAGAAAATCCCACATCTTTGGGTGTGTAGTCGTCACGACTCTATATGATCAGTGACTATCAACACTCAGTGCGGAACAGTGGAACTTTGTTGTTCTAAACGCAGCTAGGCAACACAATATAACGTCACAACTGATGGGAAAGTTTGGAATGTTCAACTATGGGACAAGACGAGGGGGTGTTGTATAGTCAAGCTATAAGAAAAGCTAATAACCTGCAATAAAGGTCTTTTTCGTCATACTGTCTATATATATATTTGTAAGCTTTGATGATGTTAATAATAATCTTCATTGCATGTTCATGTCCCGTAGGCTAAATCCACAAAGGACCACATGAGGTCTAATGTATAAAAAGGAAGAACTTAAATTATACATTAATTCTAAACAAAAGTAGATGAGAAATGAACTAAGACATCGTGTATTTCTATAAAATACATCATACACTATTGTCAACATCTAATGTTTTCTTCTCTCTTTTTAAAACATGTGGGGAAATATTCACATATTGCGTTTATCACATGATCACTCCTGCATGACATCAAGTACGTATTTAAATGTGTTTTGCTTTGACATTTTCTTATAATAATAATTCTTGCCCGAGGGCTAATTGCAAGTGACAAAAATGACAGACAAAAATTGGTATTACAAGCTTATGCACTGTACAGTTGACCTTCCCCTGTAGGGTTTTATGCATTTACGCGTTGTAGATTAGTACTAATGCGCTAACAAGGCGTGAAATCTCCATGCAAATTGATTTCAATGCATTGTCATTTGTCAACATGCTTAATCAATTAATCTCCAAGCAGAACTTACGGTGGCATAAGATAGTATCATAAGCTGGCAAAGGAGTGTAGCCGACTTAGTAGTGTTCGTTATAATGAAACGTTAAATTATTTCTTTTTCTCACAAATTATTGAAAATTCTAATTTTGATACTCAGGAAGCAGAAGTGGTTGACTAATTTTGTTGTAAAATAAAAAAAACAATCTAACGTTACATTCTAAATATCATAAAGATCCGTCAACCCATTTCCGAGTCATTCCCCTCTAAAGGGATGATGCAACTACACATGCCTGTAGAAAAATTCCTGATATGCCTGCGAAATTTTGGGAATTCTTGTCAAACGGACGCTCTCTATACTATTAGGCTAGCACTCTGAGGTGTCGCCAAAAATACAATCTTCAACCAAAGATGCCCGGTTACGGGGCTGGGTACGAGAGTGCAGGTTTCGATCATGTGACCTGTGGATCACAAGTTCAATCCAAGATGGCGCCGCCACCTCCCCCTCCCCCACCACCACCGCCTCCTCCGCCGGACTCTGGCGGGATTCCTGCGCCTCCACCGCCGCCCAGCGACCCGGGAATGGTAAGGGTACGGAGTAGAGAACCTGTAGAAGTCGGTAACACGCTTTAAGGCTTAGTTTCAAGCGGCAAACAGCCTAGGAAACAGCCGCACCCCTAGCATCCGGATGCTACTTTACATGACATGTTTACTTTGCCAAATCATAAACGTTTCTCCAATAATTATTATAAGGAGAACCCCAACATGTGCAAAAATTATCAAGTTAGATTACTTGTCAACAGGTTGTAGCTTGAGCTAGTGTCACAGTAGAATGACTAGATTGCCTATGTTTTTGTGGAGAACGTCACACTCACAGCACCGTTTTGTATTTCAGTGGTCACATAAAACGAATACTAGTATTAGAAGATTATGTCCTACAAAACTGTGTATATTTAGCATCGAACTGTTTAGTTTGACAAAGGTCTGGCACTTCAAATGAACATCAGAATCCAGTTCAGAATTCTAAGTGCTCATTTTTAGACATGACACATTACATTGTGATCTAAGGTCAAAGTTCAAGGCACTTGAAACCCCTACTAACAATACTACGGCTGAGTATGGCTTATTTTTCTGATGGCAAATCAGTACTTTTGCACACGGTTACAATAGCACTCAGTTTCTTGTTGCTATTGCCCATTGCATATCCATATAAGATACTGTTGAATAAAGTTTGTATCAATAGAGCCTGATAGAAAAGAGGACCTGTTACACATAAACTTGGCTGATCAAGTAAGTTGGAGACCTTGGGATTCAGGTAGATGACACGTTAGTCTCTCAGTAGATTATAGATTGTATAGATTGTAGTGTAACAATTAGTTCTCCATTATCCCTGTACTATATATACATAACTAGCCTGGTATATCTGTAACAACAACTAACAGACATACTTGAGGGTTAAACCTATGTGATTGTAAAACCTGTAAAAATAGGACTATAGAAAAACGGTACCTCTATATTCCAGACTAATGGCCCAACAGCTGCAGCACCTGGTCAGTCCAATGGGCCAGTGGTGGCTGAAGCCAGTATGAACGGGTCAGAGGCACCGCCCCAAGGTGGACCGTCCTGGGAGAGAGCCTGGACACTGGACGAGCTCAGGACAGGAAGCACCAACTGGTCACTTGCCTCAGATGCAGGCGTATGTATCTTTGCTTTGTTGTTATATTACAGTACATATCCCTGCGTCGCAAGTGGTAATGCAATCCCACTGCTTGGCCATCTGGATCAAATTCCTTGGATCCATGGGGCTTTGTTTCATTCTAGGGTCAGCTCAACTTGGACATGTTGTAAAGGATTGCCTTCTTCAGTTCGGCTATGTTTTGGGGCTTGCATGTCATGAGAGTTGATAGTCATTTTTACCAAGTTTCCACATACAAACTTAGTCTAAAACAAGGCTGTTAGTGTTGGTTACAAAAAGATAAGTTTTTAAAACGTCAATGGACGTCTGATACTTCACCTAACAGAATCATTTGTTAGGAAAATGGGCCAATGTTTTGGGTATAATAAGTTCACAGATAATTAGGTTCAGGTTCAGACCTGGACCTGATCCTCTGGACCTGAATTGTACTTGTACCTGAATTTGCTGTACCGGTACTCACCCCTAGTAAGAATTATTTTGCAATTTTTAAGATAATCATCATCAGATATGTTGATTGGTTTGCAGCTCCTGTTGCATTTACGAGAGTTCTCACAGCGGATGATTTCCAGAACACACGAGATGGGGAAACAAGTGGATGACTTGATGCACGAGATGAAGGTTTGTACTTTAACATTCTATCTCTTGATGAACCATGATGCCTTGCGAGGTGGCTAGCTGCCTTTTCTAGAGCTCTGCACTTTCCAGAGCTCTATTGCCTATTCTCAACATTTTCTTCGCAATTTTCTCAACTCATCCGCTCCGTAACACATCTACAAAGGTCCTGGGATAAGGTGGTGAGTTCAACTTTCCCTACGATTCCTTTGTCGAACTTCGTTTCTGACCAGTACAACGACGATCACCACCCCCCTCCCACCGATAGCCATGAGTTACGTGTCAGCAGTCACTAATGGCAAGGCGATAGACACCGTCGCGACGGCCCCTAACGGAACTCCAGCATCCTCCTGCAAACCAGTCTTCTTTCTGGAGAAGGATGTCCATGCCGTTAGTCCTACTGAGACTTTCTTCACGAATGTCGAGGTCTACAAAGCCGTAGCGCGCTGTGTTCAAGCGTCAAATATAGCCGGGATTCAACAGGTTCGCGGATTATGGCGTCTCTACTTACGTGATCCAGAGGAACGTGCTTCCCTCATCGCGTCTGGGATTAGCCTTCGCGACAAGTATGTTGAAATCAGTGACAATCACCCTTTTCAGCAGCGAAATGGTGTTAGAATCACAGTCCGAGATGTACCCCTCTCCGTTGACGATGGAGTCATAGCGTCTGGCCTGAAAAGCTACGGTGTTAAGCTCCTTGGACCCCTGAAGCGCGAAATGCTTCGAGTTGATGGTAAACTTACCAACTGTGAAACAGGAGACCGTTTCGCCTTTATGGCAACTCCAACTAACCCTTCTGAACATATCCCAAGATTTGTGGAGCTTGGAGGGCGATGGAAGGCTAGAGTGTTCTACCGAGACCAACCCAAACCCCCTCCTCCGCAGGCGTCACATCGACCGCGACCAGTCCTTGAGGACAGCGTTCGTGACGCTCCCACCCCTGCCCCACACCTTAGTGGTGAGACCACCGTAAGGGAAGAGGGATCCAGCAAAGAAAAGCAGAGTCAAGTCAGCACAGCATATGTTCAGCTCACCCCTAGCTCACCTGAACAAGATGAACACTGTAACACGCTTGAGAAAAACCAGCAGAAAAAAGGAAAACAAAGCCAAATCACCGACTTCACTGCACCGAAACCACGAAGAAACAAGAAAAGAACTCAGACAACACACCGGCCCACCGAATCAACTGTGGCAACGAGAAGTGCTACAAAGAAGAACCCCCCGTCGTCGACTGCGGCTAGCAGCAAAAGCACTGATGATCGAGCCTTAAGACAACGCATCGACGACCTGATAGAGACAAGTCGCAACGCTACCGACGACCTGTCCGGTGAGAACTCTGGAGACGGAACATGAACTGTTAGTCTCCTTCTGAGACTGTTGCTACTGTAAGTTACACTCACCACCATGGCTTCAGCTATTAGTTTTCTTTCCCTAAACACTCGTGGCTTGCGTGATAAACGCAAACGAGCTACCGTTTACCTCTGGCTAAGTCAACAAAAAGCAGACATTTTCCTCCTTCAGGAGACATATTTTACAGCTGACATTGAATGCGATCTTGAATTAGACTGGAACGGAGTACAATTTCATGACTTTGGTAGCACTCACAGTCGAGGAGTCTCAATACTTATCAGGAAAGGACTTGATGTTGATGTTGTTGATGTGTTAAAGGGTAACGATGGAAGAAAATTGATTGTTGTACTGAAAGATCACTGTATTCTTAATGTGTATGCTCCAAATGATCGCACTGAAAGAGGGAAATTCTTCAGCGATCTCTGTGATTGGGTTACTGACAATCAGGTCACTAACCTCATCGCAGGTGGAGACTTCAATGATTTAAATGATAATGGGCTAGACAGACAATCAAAACATGCAACGAAGACACCCACAGGTGGGAATTCCTTGAATAATTTAAAACAAAATCTTTTACTTGTTGACATCTGGCGGAAAAACCATCCCCAGAGCAAACAATTCACCTGGACAAGGAAGAATCCCTATCCAGTGTCCACCAGAATAGACTTTTGGCTTATTCAAAAATCTTTGGTTGACCACGTTTTACAGTGCACTATCAAACCATCCATCAAATCCGATCATAAAGCTATCTTTCTAAAAATACGATTAAACAAAGAA
This sequence comes from Branchiostoma floridae x Branchiostoma belcheri, assembly GCA_019207045.1. NCBI lineage: Eukaryota > Metazoa > Chordata > Leptocardii > Amphioxiformes > Branchiostomatidae > Branchiostoma > Branchiostoma floridae x Branchiostoma belcheri. The sequence goes on along the minus strand of CM033023.1, from coordinate 29,218,355 downwards.
AAGCGCGGACCAGGACTATGGCGCTTAAATACCGCATATCTTTCCGATCAGGATTACATGGATGGCGTCAAAAATTCTATATTAGATGTTAATTTGGAATACAAGAACACGACTATTTCTAAACAGCTCCTATGGGAACTTATCAAAAAACGAATCAAGGAATTCTCAATTGGCTTCTGTAAACAGAAAGCCATTCAAATGAAAGGAAATCTTATCTACTTAGAAAAAAGATTATTGGAATTAGATCAGAAAATAGACGAAAACCTGGATGAGACAACTCTAAACGAATATACTACAGTAACTGTAAAAACTGAGATTGAGAAAATCTACCAGTCAAAAGCCAGAGGTGCACAAATTAGAGCACGGGCAGAATGGACTGAGAAGGGAGAAAAATCTCTCTCTTATTTTCTCAACCTTGAAAAATGGCAAGCTGCAAACAATAATATTACAAAACTGAGTGATGGAGACACTGATGTAACAGACCAGGGGAAAATCTTACAGTTAGAAAAATCATTCTATGAACGTCTATATACCAGCGACTGTTCAGTCTCTGACAGGGAAATTGATATGTTCCTAGAGACTGTTGAGCTAGAATCCAGCCTTTCCGAACATAACAAATTGATTCTTGAGAAACCTCTAGAAAAGGAGGAATATTTTGAGGCCTTGCAAGCTATGAAAACAAATAGATCCCCAGGAACGGACGGACTTCCCGCCGAATTCTATCTTACTTTCTGGAACAGTATTGGAGACTTTGTTTTTGATGCTCTCAAAGAATCCATGGAAAAGGGATGTATGTCTCCGTCTCAAAAAAGAGCAGTCCTTAAACTTATCTTTAAGAAGGGAGACAGAAAAGATCTCGCTAACTGGAGACCCATTAGTCTCCTTAATACTGATTATAAGTTGTTGGCAGCTGCTCTGGCGAAAAGACTCCAAGCAGCTCTACCCAACCTTATTTCACACGACCAAACAGCGTATTTGAAAAACAGATTTATCGGTCAGAATGTCCGTGTTATACATGATGTTATATATTACTGCAACCATTATAACATTCCTGGAGCCATTATTTGCCTCGACTTTCAAAAGGCTTTTGATATGGTGAACTGGAACTTCATGCTCAAAACCCTTCAGAAATTTGGCTTTGGACCAAATTTTATTTCCTTGGTGAAAATGATGTATACAGATATTGAATGTTGTTTGACTAACTTCGGCTGGAAGACAGCCTTTTTCAAACTGCAGCGTGGCATCCGGCAGGGCTGTCCACTCTCTGCTCTTTTATTTAATTTAGTTGTAGAAATACTGGCACTTAAAATTCGACATACCGATTTAATTAAAGGAATCAAGGTCAAGGTTCACGATCTTGAGTATGAAGTAAAGATCAGTCAAGTTGCTGACGATACTACACTTACACTGTCGGATGACCTTTCAATACAAACTGCCCTTAACATTGTAGATAAGTTTAGTAAAGTCGCAGGACCCAGATTGAACCTTAAAAAGTGCGAAGCACTATGGATAGGGTCCTTCCAACACCGCAGAGACAAACCCTTTGGTATCACATGGCCGGGGACACCTATCAAGTCTCTGGGACTATACTTCAGCCTTTCAGAAGAACTATGCGAAACCTTAAATTGGGACAAACGGATAAACAAAATTGAAAATATGTTTCGAAGGTGGCAGAAACGCAAATTAACTTTATATGGAAAATGTTATGTTATAAAAACTTTAGCCCTGTCTCAAATTATCTACAACATGTTTATGATTCCAACCCCAGAATGAGCTATTTCCGGAGACCGTGGATTGTTGAATTCCGCGCCGCGGATTTCATCACGCAAGGCTGATGAAACCCGCGCCACTTCGGCCGCTAATACTAGCGTCTGGTCGCGGACTTCATCACGCTAGACTGATGAAACCCGCGCCACTTCGGCCGCTAATACTAGCGTCTGGTCGCGGATTTCATCACGCTAGACTGATGAAACCCGCGCCACTTCGGCCGCTAATACTAGCGTCTGGTCGCGGACTTCATCACGCTAGACTGATGAAACCCGCGCCACTTCGGCCGCTAATACTAGCGACTGGTCGCGGACTTCATCACGCTAGACTGATGAAACCCGCGCCACTTCGGCCACTAATACTAGCGTCTGGTCGACTGATGAAACCCGCGCCACTTCGGTCACTAATACTAGCGACTGGTCGCGGACTTCATCACGCTAGACTGATGAAACCCGCGCCACTTCGGTCACTAATACTAGCGACTGGTCGCGGACTTCATCACGCTAGACTGATGAAACCCGCGCCACTTCGGCCACTAATACTAGCGTCTGGTCGCGGACTTCATCACGTTAGACTGATGAAACCCGCGCCACTTCGGCCACTAATACTAGCGTCTGGTCGCGGACTTCATCACGTTAGACTGATGAAACCCGCGCCACTTCGGTCACTAATACTAGCGACTGGTCGCGGACTTCATCACGCTAGACTGATGAAACCCGCGCCACTTCGGTCACTAATACATGTACTAGCGACTGGTCGCGGACTTCATCACGCTAGACTGATGAAACCCGCGCCACTTCGGCCACTAATACTAGCGTCTGGTCGCGGACTTCATCACGTTAGACTGATGAAACCCGCGCCACTTCGGCCACTAATACTAGCGTCTGGTCGCGGACTTCATCACGTTAGACTGATGAAACCCGCGCCACTTCGGTCACTAATACTAGCGACTGGTCGCGGACTTCATCACGCTAGACTGATGAAACCCGCGCCACTTCGGCCACTAATACTAGCGTCTGGTCGCGGACTTCATCACGTTAGACTGATGAAACCCGCGCCACTTCGGTCACTAATACTAGCGACTGGTCGCGGACTTCATCACGCTAGACTGATGAAACCCGCGCCACTTCGGTCACTAATACTAGCGTCTGGTCGCGGACTTCATCACGCTAGACTGATGAAACCCGCGCCACTTCGGCCACTAATACTAGCGTCTGGTCGCGGACTTCATCACGCTAGACTGATGAAACCCGCGCCACTTCGGCCACTAATACTAGCGTCTGGTCGCGGACTTCATCACGCTAGACTGATGAAACCCGCGCCACTTCGGCCACTAATACTAGCGTCTGGTCGCGGACTTCATCCGATCGTCTATCTATATCTAAGAACTTAGATTGGGACTCTTGTGACGGGCATATTTTTAAAAAATACTTTCACGTTTCTATAGTAGGTTTTATATTTATTGCAGAATATAAGGTAGTATGTCTTCTTAGCATTAACGAATAGTTTGTTTACCTCATACCAGGTGATAACGGTTTTTTAGTTCTTCATTAACTAGCTCTACCGGAGTTTCAAAATATTGCAAAGAGTAGAGTAAGTTAGAGCCTGTAGTTATCAATATTTATTCAGGTCAATGAAAATAATTTCACCACACTTAACAAGTTGATAAGTCGATCAGACACTGCTGATACGCATGTCTAAAAAACAAAATAATTGCACTAAACTCAACATCTTTGAGTTGATAAGTACAATGTAGATACACATGGGAAAAAACTAAACTCAACATCTTTGAGTTGATAAGTACAATGTTGATACACATGAAAAAAACTCACTACACTCAACATCTTGAAGTTGATAAGTACAATGTTGAAACACATGAAAAAAAAGCTTACTACACTCGACATCTTTGAGTTGATAAGTACAATGTTGATACACATGAAAAAAACTCACTACACTCAACACTTGAAGTTGATAAGTACAATGTTGAAACACATGAAAAAAAAGCTTACTACACTCAACATCTTTGAGTTGATAAGTACAATGTTGATACACATGAAAAAAACTCACTACACTCAACATCTTGAAGTTGATAAGTACAATGATGATATACATGAAAAAAAAAAACTTACTACAGTGTACACTCAACATCTTTGAGTTGATAAGTACAATGTTGATATACATGAAAGAAACTCACTACACTCAACATCTTGAAGTTGAATGTTGATACACATGGAAAAAAACTCACTACACTCAACATCTTGAAGTTGATAAGTACAATGTTGAAACACATGAAAAAAAAACTTACTACACTCAACATCTTTGAGTTGATAAGTACAATGTTGATATACATGAAAGAAACTCACTACACTCAACATCTTGAAGTTGAATGTTGATACACATGGAAAAAAACTCACTACACTCAACATCTTGAAGTTGATAAGTACAATGTTGAAACACATGAAAAAAAAACTTACTACACTCAACATCTTTGAGTTGATAAGTACAATGTTGATACACATGAAAAAAAATTCACTACACTCAACATCTTGAAGTTGAATGTTGATACACATGGAAAAAAACTCACTACACTCGACATCTTGAAGTTGATAAGTACGATGTTGAAACACATGAAAAAAAAACTTACTACACTCAACATCTTTGAGTTGCTAAGTACAATGTTGCTACACATGAAAAAAAAAACTCCTCTGCACTACATGCATTACTTGTATTTAATTCGAAGGAGTCCATAGCACTTTGGGCTTACGTACTCTTTTAGCTACTGGAGTGTTCATCAAGAATGCTGGTACCCTCTTTCCCCGCCTCCTGAAGACAACCGGGCTGTCGGGGGCCGTGTCGGACTCTGGCCCCGACTCGCCGTACTCTGACCCCGACTCGCCGTACTCTGACCCCGACTCGCCGTACTCCGACCCGGAGTCGCTACTGTACTCAGCGTGCCCCCGGGCTGTCGGGGTCCAGTGGGCTGTCGGGGTCCGGTGGGCTGTCGGGGTCCGGTGGGCTGTCGGGGTCCGGTGGGCTGTCGGGGTCCGGTGGGCTGTCGGGATGCGGGCTGTCGGGGTCCGGTGGGCTGTCGGGGTCCGATTGGCTGTCGGGGTCCGGTCGACTGTCGGGATGCGGTCTGTCGGGGTCTGCCTTGGGACACCGGACCGTCGTGGTCCTGACTGTTGTTGCCGCACTCTGTGTGCCTCCGGGCTGTCATGCTGACTGTCGGTGTCGTACTCTGGGTGTGACGCAGGGCTGTCCTGGTCCCCTCCGCCCTCTGATGGTGTGCTGTCGGGTTGGTCGACCTCGCGATCAAAGAAGGTATATAAGTGACAGATAGCTTTTTGCAGGTCTGGACTTGGCTCCTGACATTTACTTTTGGTTTTTTGTTTTTGTTTTTTTACTTAGAATAGACCTAACAATTTTTAGGGATTTCAGGTCTGGGTTTTAGTTACGCACCACTAATTGTATGCCACTTTTTTTAAACTTCATACTAGAATATTATCCACAACATGCAAACTAAATACGTAAGTTAAAACGGGGAGGTCTACGGGCGGGTGTCTGGTAGTCAAGGAGGTATCATAAATTGTGAACTTTTTTTACTTAATGATTTAATTTTAGACACCCTGCTCAAACAGGTCTGTCTTGATATTATATATTATCAGGATATTATGCCAAAGCAAACAAATTTAATGGATGCCATCTGCACATTTATTTCTAGTACCAGATTTCGTGGAAGAACAGATTTTAACAAACAACTATATTAAAGCCCCATTGATTGATTTCTGTGGAAACCAAGTATTTACATCACACTTATTCACCTTTATCTGCGGGGTAACCTATATATATGTTGCTTTTGAAAACAGAGTATTTAAGAGATATCAAGTGGACACACTGGTTTTGAACAGCAATGTTTTTAAAATGTTGCAATTTGAAAACAACGGATATAGGTTACCCCACTGATAAAGGTGAACTAGCATTAAATCTTGCTGCAAATCAAACTTAATTAATGTGACCTCTAATAGATGGAATTAAAATTGTTATTATGCTGTATGTTATTGAAAGTCCATTGTTTTATATCTGTACATTTATCATTTCAGCCTCCCTGGGAACAATGACCAGGCATTTGTTTATGCCCGAAACGTCAGGCTGCATCAGCGATGCTTCAAGCTTTCCTTGGATGGTTGCTACGCATTTCCGGACTGGAGCGAGAAGGAGAAGCATCTTTTACGCAACTTTGTCCTTGTGGAAGTGAAGCGCTTCTGCACAGAGGATGAGGGAGAGTGTAGAGTCATCTACATGTGCAGCTGTGCAACTGGAGAGAGTAACCGTGAACGTCTGGGTCACATGGACAACATAGTAAGTAAAACTCAATTTTTTTGCAAAAGGTGATATTCAGATATGTAACATACCAGAATCAAAATTTCAGAAACAACTTTCAGGGGTGCCTAATTATTCATACAGTCCTTATGGAATTCATCCGATTCATTACCAAGAAATGTATGATCCTTCTGGAATTCATGCGATCCTCACGGAAATCATACCGGGCCATGCTCTGTTGCAGATTAAATTCCTTTCTCGAGAAAAACTCGTCAATGAGACCATAAGTTGCCGTTCATGGTGGTAGAGGTTGTAGGGCTTAGCAGGGTGGGATGATCTCGATATCGTCAGAAGAAATGCAAGTTTCATAAGGATCGTTTGTTTCTTGTAAGGATAGTATGAATACTTAGGCACCCCTGACTTTTTTCCCAGTAAACAGCAAAGTGAGCAAACTATTGTAGAACCAGTGAATCTGTATCTATATAGCCGGTATAACCGCCGTTTGGTGTTCGTTTGTTCGTTATGTGCATGATATAGCACTTATCAGCATTGAACTGCGTAAGCCTGAACTGAATAATTAAGGGTTAATGACTCGCCCCGAGGTATATGTCATAACGCCTGGTCCTTTGCTAAAACCACTTTATTGATATTATTTAATAAAGACGGCAAATATTTTCTTTGAACAAAGAAACACACACTACTGGTGTTAATAGATAAGAAGATGTAATTGTACTTTTCATTGGTCACAATTCCCTTCTTATCTCATTCTGGTGGTCAGAGTGGTTTCTGTCTGTCCTTCTGATTGGTTGAAACTTTCAAAAGTCATTAATGCACACCTGTGTTAATGAAACTATTAATGCAAGACTGACAATGATTTTCCATCTGTAACGGCATCATGACCAACATAAAATGGACCTTCTGATTGGGCCACGTCCCCTGGCTATATGATAATGATCATTGATGACTCATTGGCATCACATACCAAATTCGGACCCATGTCACCCATGACTTTGATATCAATTGAATTTATTGTGTAAATTTTCAGGTACAGGATCCCTCAGGATTGCAATTCGCCGAGGAGGATCACTACTGTCTTCATTCCAAGGTGGCCAAACAGCTCAATCTTCAACCGTTCGAAGATGACGAGGACACAGACTGCGTTCAGCAAATATCAACTGTTCCCTTTCTTGCTGCCGTGCATGATGGGGATAGATATGGTAAGTAGATCCAATGTTATTAAGTCATTCAGCTATTCTTGTTTCTGACAGTCCTCAATGTCTAGATGTTAGCATTGTCTTCTTTGCTTTAAAATCTTAATGGTAGCAGCGTTCTCCAGTGTTGCAATATAGTTTAGTGAGTATATTGTTTTAAATTGTACGTTCAGAAATAATGTTTGTTGCAAATATTCTAGCGAATACTGATATGTCTAGAAGTTTTTATGCAACATTGCAAATCTTTCTATAGTAATAATTTGAAAATGAAGTACAAGAATTATGTGAAAAACAATACAATTTATTTATTTTTATTTATTTATCTATATTTTTTAAATTTTGTTTCATTTTGGGAGCTGGATAAACTTAATGTTATTTATCTGTTTGCATCCCATAGCCTTATCAATCTGATTGTTTGGTTTGTCTGATTTTAGGCTTGCTGAAGCGTGTTGGTCGTATGGGCAAGTTGACTTGTCAGCAGTGTCCATACCAGCGACACAGCTGTGGACATATCCAGTCATACAATGACTGGTGCAGGGAGAGGGACATAGAACCTGAGGTTGTTCTGCATCTCGCATCAGAGTCAGTGGAAGAATTCACAAGCATCTCGTACAGTCCCATCCCCTACCCATGGCCAGCAGAGATGAAAGAGAAGTTTGAAAGGTGGGTAAAATGATACTACGACAAAAGAACTTCTGTATTTGTATCTATGCCCACAGATCTGAATCTGTAAGCTTTTGGTTATTTCATCTTTTTCATGTTACTTGCAATTAGCCCATGGGCAATAAACTTACTTACGAGCTACTTACGAGCTTAAATGTTTATTCTATGCATGAATGCGTAACATTTAACCATATATGATAGGTAAGGTTTCATTATGATACAGTAAAAGCTGTTTAATTGCACACCCCATGTGCCAGCCTATTTCGTGCAATTATCCGGATGGTGCAACAAAGCGCAATTATCAAGCTGGAGCACAGGTTTTGGGGATTACATGCAATTAATAGAAGTGTGAGGAAATCCGTTGTGCAATTAACTGGCTTTTACTGTACATAAAAAAAAAGCAGATCAAGAAGATATAAAGCAAAGCCTGCATGCAAGACACAACACAAGAGTATGCGTCCAGTTTCCAAACTAATCATTGCTTCTTTGTGATTTTAGGCTGTCGGAGCCAGGTCTCCAACAGTTTCCTAAGCACTTGCTGCCTGACTGTCCTGAGGGCCCTTGTCCTCATGGAAACAGCTGGGATAAGAGGGACCCTATCAAGCAGGGGTGGGTAAGCCATGATGGTGTCCTAATCCACCTGGAGGAGCTGACCATCAGCACCTACAAGGATGCAGACGGCAGTGAGGTCAACCGAGTGGCTTTCTACAGACCTACTATCGGAGGTTGGGCTATGGGCTGGATGATCTGTTACACAACTTGGACAACAAGTAAGTGAAATGAGATGATGTAAATAACCATTTTTTTTCAACATTTAACATGTTATTCATATTGGAAGGGAACATGTTTTTATTTCTGTCCACATGCAAACTCCCACATGGTGTAGTACAATTGTTGTATGAACATTATCAGTTGACAAGAACAAATCAGATGGTGAAGTAACATTACCAGTTGGTACAGTTTGTAGTGACTGTGATTACTAAGAAAAATCCCAACTAATTAACATTGTATGGCTGTCTGTTTCCCCAGAAACATGTACTATTTTGGCTTTCTGCTGAAGTACATGAATGACATGATCTACAGCAGAAAACCACTGAAGGCAGCAGAAAGAAGTGCCAACAAAACGCGACAGACAGCAACAACACACCCACCACTGAGCTACCGTTTGCTGAGGAAAGCCTGGAACTCGTGGGCTAGACGACTTGCCATACCATGGAATGAAGTATGTTTGCAACTCTATTTCACTCGCAATACCTCCTTCATTGTGGATTATGCTCTAGTGGCAGTTACTGATAGACTGATTTCTCTATTCAGTAGAAGCTCCTTAATTGCATGGCCTATTTGCCAGTGAATTTTGTGCAATTATCTGGCTGGTGAGCCTGGGCTGGTGCAATAATGCAACGTTATCTAGCAGGAATGCACTGGTTTGGGATTTTGGTACGTGCAGTTGACAGAAGTGTGTGTTAATCCGTTGTGCAATTAACTACCTTCTACTGTAGTTTTATAGGTATTGCTGAGGTTTCCCCTTTTTGGCATTATGGAAGTATTCCACTGCTTATGTTATCTTGTCGAAATTTTCTGTTACAAACTTAAAGGATTCGATTGGTTTCTAACATCTTCATAGAAAGAAATGCATTCAAAATACAACAAAAGTCTCTGTTGTATCCATGATTTCTTGCAAACGGAAGATTCATGATAACTAAATGCACAACAAACAAATGTGTAAACAAACATGTACAACTTGTGTATTTCAGGTTTTCCGCTGTCCTGTGTGCGGTGAAGAGCCAACCTGTGTGGTGTGTGACGGGACATGTATTGGCTTCAGGAAGGACTTTCTGCCCCCTGCCACAGAGGAGACTAAGGACACAGGTCCGAGGGTTGCGGGTTCCAGGCATGCGGATCGCGTGTTTGTGAAAACAAAACAAGCCAGGGACCTGCTGTTACGCTACAGTGGGGAAAAGAGGGGGCAGAAGGCTGGCTGCAAAAATGGACTGTCAGGGGGGAATTCGCAAACCTGATTTCCCTCCTTGACAACGAAGGTCATCAGGAACTGGTCGAGATTTTACAACGACTGAGATCGGAGGGAGGGGGCCGGATAGCCCCGACAAGTTACAGAAAACTCTTGTCGGAGTTGGCCAAGAACTCTCCCGTCTGTGGGATAGTGCAGGTCGGAGAAGATGCGGAGGCAATACAACTGATCGGTAAGCTGGCGAAGGGGGCAATTGGACTGGTGACCAGTGCTGACTCTGCAATTCGACTGCAGAAATCGGCACCAGTGATCTTTGGAAGTCTCCGAGACATCACAAAAGGGGGAGGGGAGATCCCTGGCGATGTCAAGGAGCTTCTACTTCGGATCCACAGCATCCTGGACAAAATGTTCAACGATGTGCCAGTGCCGCCAGAAAGTGCCTACCCTCCACCTGCCGCGCCATCTGGTCTCGCATTCTTCCCTGGGTTGGATCAGCATATCGGACTTCCAAGGTACGAGGCTGACGCAAAATCCAGCGGCAATCCAGGGAGCTGCCGTAAGGAATCTTATGGCCATCCCTCCCTTACGCCAGGCATATTTACCTTGTTCTGTCGCCATGGTATTTGTTATGGCTTTGATTGCATGACCAGTTGCGAATCTCCACGCCATCCCTACCAGATTTTCCGAACTAGATTTAGGAAGGCACCTAATGTTATTGTTTACGATAATGCATGCAAGTTGCACCAATATGCCTTGAATAGGGAGCCCCATTTCTTCCGTAACACTCAGTTCCTTGTAGATCGCTTCCATTTCCGAGGACATATTGGCTGTTCCCTGGGTTATTGTATGGATGAGTACAAACAGTCCATTGACATCACAACAATTAACTCCCAGGTGAATGAACAAGCCAATGCTGGTCTCATCCGCATCCAACCTCAGCTCTCTTACATGTCTCCCTCCAACTTTGTTTTCCATGCTTCACTCTTCCTTGCTATCCGCAACTTTGATGCTATCTCTAAGCTCGACATGACTAGCTAAGCTCCCTATGAAATGGCACATGTGCAACTTCATGTTTATCTTATTGTTACCATTGAATGCATATTATTGTGAGTTTTTTTACACATGTGCACCGCCGGCCATAGAGCAAGACTTTTTTTCTGCTCGCGGTATATAAATTGGTTGGGGAGGAGGCCCGCATCCTTCTCTCTGTAAAAAATGTCTGCATACCCTGCACCGCCGGCCATAGAGCAGGACTTTTTTTCTGCTCGCGGTATATAAATTGGTTGGGGAGGAGGCCCGCATCCTTCTCTCTGTAAAAAATGTCTGCATACCCTGCACCGCCGGCCATAGAGCAGGACTTTTTTTCTGCTCGCGGTATATAAATTGGTTGGGGAGGAGGCCCGCATCCTTCTCTCTGTAAAAAATGTCTGCATACCCTGCACCGCCGGCCATAGAGCAGGACTTTTTTTTCTGCTCGCGGTATATAAATTGGTTGGGGAGGAGGCCCGCATCCTTCTCTCTGTAAAAAATGTCTGCATACCCTGCACCGCCGGCCATAGAGCAGGACTTTTTTTCTGCTCGCGGTATATAAATTGGTTGGGGAGGAGGCCCGCATCCTTCTCTCTGTAAAAAATGTCTGCATACCCTGCACCGCCGGCCATAGAGCAGGACTTTTTTTCTGCTCGCGGTATATAAATTGGTTGGGGAGGAGGCCCGCATCCTTCTCTCTGTAAAAAATGTCTGCATACCCTGCACCGCCGGCCATAGAGCAGGACTTTTTTTCTGCTCGCGGTATATAAATTGGTTGGGGAGGAGGCCCGCATCCTTCTCTCTGTAAAAAATGTCTGCATACCCTGCACCGCCGGCCATAGAGCAGGACTTTTTTTCTGCTCGCGGTATATAAATTTGGTTTGGGAGATGTGTTTGATATGTAAGAATAATAGTTATATAGCATATAAGATTCTCCTATATGCCCTGCCACTTGTTACCCTGTGATTTTATAAATTTGTCAACTGTGTTAAATATGCTATTACTGTGTTAGAGCATGTTTTCTTTATAAATTTGTCAGCTGTATAACTGTAACTGCACTGACTAGCTAGAGCATGTTTTCTTTATAAATTTGTCAGCTGTATAACTGTAACTGCACTGACTAGCTAGAGCATGTTTTCTTTATAAATTTGTCAGCTGTATAACTGTGTAACTTACACTGACTTGCTATAGCATGTTTTCTTTATAAATTTGTCAGCTGTATAACTGTGTAACTTACACTGACTAGCTAGAGTATGTTTTCTTTATAAATTTGTCAGCTGTATAACTGTGTAACTTACACTGACTAGCTAGAGCATGTTTTCTTTATAAATTTGTCAGCTGTATAACTGTGTAACTTACACTGACTAGCTATAGCATGTTTTCTTTATAAATTTGTCAGCTGTACAACTGTGTAACTGACACTGACTAGCTAGAGCATGTTTTCTTTATAAATTTGTCAGCTGTATAACTGTGTAACTTACACTGACTTGCTAGAGCATGTTTTCTTTATAAATTTGTCAGCTGTACAACTGTGTAACTTACACTGACTAGCTAGAGCATGTTTTCTTTATAAATTTGTCAGCTGTATATTTATATAACTGTGTAACTGACACTGACTAGCTAGAGCATGTTTTCTTTATAAATTTGTCAGCTGTATAACTGTGTAACTTACACTGACTTGCTAGAGCATGTTTTCTTTATAAATTTGTCAGCTGTACAACTGTGTAACTTACACTGACTAGCTATAGCATGTTTTCTTTATAAATTTGTCAGCTGTATAACTGTGTAACTACACTGACTTGCTAGAGCATGTTTTCTTTATAAATTTGTCAGCTGTATATTTATATAACTGTGTAACTGACACTGACTAGCTAGAGCATGTTTTCTTTATAAATTTGTCAGCTGTATAACTGTGTAACTTACACTGACTAGCTAGAGCTAGAGCATGTTTTATTTAATAATTTGTCAGCTGTATACTATTACAGTTGCCAGATACCGACATTGATTTTGTACAGTACTACTGCTTGTCATTCTGCTTGTGTGATGTATTTTCCTGAAAACTTCACCAGTTCACTATGCTTTTTAGTGTCCTAAGTACCATTGAATAAACTAATGACTTGCCTTCACACAAACATTGATCGAGTCTTGCAACAACTGTAACGTTACTGAGTAACCTTTTATTCTAGAGCCCTTGGGCAAGGAAGGTAGGCGGTTCTTGAACACCACTGTTACAACTGACAAGCGGCGAAGATGATTATATTCATTACGGGTTCATATACATTTCATAGCACACACAGCAGCAAAATCATTACTAGTACTGTAACATGCCGGCTACCGACTTGTACTCTGATATATAGTGATAACCAGGGCATGTTCAGTCAGGCAATAATATTTTTAGGTCAGCATAGTTTGATTCATTATAGGCGTATGTAAGAATTCAGAGGGGGTTTAAACCCCACTGTTACACGTAATTAATTCATTATGTCTACTACGGTATACATTTTTGCGCAATTGGTTAACATGTAATACGGCAAACTTTACGGAAAATTATCAATTCTATTCCTCCATATATTATCAACAAACTTGAACAGAGCATAGCGTCGCTAACAATACAGAAATACAATACTCAAAGTCCCTATTTTCAAAACAATGCGCAACAAACAGGGCTAACACGCAACAAACATATTGGATTCCTCAACATTTTAGCATGGCGTCGCTATATAAAACAATACAGAACTCAAAGTCCCTATTTTCAAAACATTGCGCAACAAACAGGGCTAACACGCAACAAACATATTGGTTTCCCCAACATTTTACCGTCTTGCTCACAACTTTTTAGCTGAAGATGCGGCATATAATATGCCGCATTTTACAGGAAATTCTGTTCGTGAACACAGAGATGCTGAGACTCAACTGGTGAAAATGTCCTTGACTTGCATATGGAACAATGGAACAAAATGGCGCCCCAGCTATCCCGTCAGACATTGCGATATGTAGCGGTAAACTTGACTGATTTTTCACAGAACTGTCTCTATTCGGATTCCCGTCAGCTTATTTCAACAGCACACAACAGGCCAAATTGACAACATATTGAATCCCTTAACATTTTCCCGTGTCATTTACAACCTTTTAGCAGAAGTTATCGGTGTATTTACAGGATAATAGAACAATATGATTGGGGAAATGGCGCCTCGCCCAAGCTATCCCGTCAGTCATTGCGATATTTAGCGGTAAATTTAACTGTAATTTTTTCTCTCTACGATTACAACTTCACAACAATTAATGAGTAGCTTCATGTTTAGTCCGATTCAAGTCAATGACCTGATATAATGTGCAACGCTTTGAAAGAAATATTCTGATGGATTACAAAATTCAACCTAACATTTTATCATATTAGAGCTCTAAATTTGATTGTTGAAAATTACAGCTTCGCGCAAAAATCAGCTCCAAAAATAGAGGTTTGCATCGAAGGCAATGTAGGTCCAAATGCCAAGTGAAGAAGATCGACCAAACGCTAGTATCAGCGGCCGAAGTGGCGCGGGTTTCATCAGTCTAGCGTGATGAAGCCCGCGACCAGTCGCTAGTATTAGCGACCGAAGTGGCGCGGGTTTCATCAGTCTAGCGTGATGAAGTCCGCGACCAGACGCTAGTATTAGCGACCGAAGTGGCGCGGGTTTCATCACGCCAGTATTAGCGACCGAAGTGGCGCGGATTTCATCGGTATAGCGTGATGAAGTCCGCGACCGTCGCTAGCATTAGCGACCGAAGTGGCGCGGATTTCATCGGTATAGGGTGATGAAGTCCGCGACCAAACGCTAGTATTAGCGACCGAAGTGGCGCGGATTTCATCGGTATAGGGTGATGAAGTCCGCGACCAAACGCTAGTATTAGCGACCGAAGTGGCGCGGATTTCATCGGTATAGCGTGATGAAGTCCGCGACCAAACGCTAGTATTAGCGACCGAAGTGGCGCGGATTTCATCGGTATAGCGTGATGAAGTCCGCGACCAAACGCTAGTATTAGCGACCGAAGTGGCGCGGATTTCATCGGTATAGGGTGATGAAGTCCGCGACCAAACGCTAGTATTAGCGACCGAAGTGGCGCGGATTTCATCGGTATAGGGTGATGAAGTCCGCGACCAAACGCTAGTATTAGCGACCGAAGTGGCGCGGATTTCATCGGTATAGCGTGATGAAGTCCGCGACCAAACGCTAGTATTAGCGACCGAAGTGGCGCGGATTTCATCGGTATAGCGTGATGAAGTCCGCGACCAAACGCTAATATTAGCGGCCGAAGTGACGCGGATTTCATCAGTATAGCGATGAATTCCGCGGCGCGGAATTCAACAATCCACGGTCTCCGGATATACCTGCCAGAATGGGTACTTAAGAAAATTCAGAAATTAACCTTCTCATTTCTTTGGGACAACAAACCTGACAAAATAAAGCGTACAGCACTATATTCCAGTTATACCGACGGGGAATCAAAATGACAGACATATATTCCAAGTGTAAAAGCTTACAAGCGTCATGGGTAAAGAGATTGCTACAGACAAATCAAGATAACATAAGACGATGGCAAGTAATACCCTTACACTTTATTGAAAAACTCGGAAAATACTGTAATATTTTTAGATGTAACTTTAATGTTAAAAGAAATGCCCCACCCCTGACACAACTACCACCCTTTTATAGGGAGGTAGTCTTGGCCTGGCAGGAACTTGGAGGGGGGAGAAGGGATCTTGCAAAAATTAATGATGATAGAATTTGGTCAAATAAAAATTTTAAGATAAAAGTTTGCAAGGAGGATTACATGATTTGGATTAATTTTTGTAAAATACCAATAGTAAAACTCAGTAGTAAATATTTGTATTCTCTTTGTCTCGCCAAAACCCTAACAAAACCTTCTTCTCAAGCTTATTGGGATAGCATATTTCCTAACTTAAATTGGACGAATATATGGAGATCTCAGACCCTGAAGTTAAAAGAGAATAAGTTGAAAGAGTTTAATTTTAAATTATTGCACAAAATCCTCCCTTGCAGATTCTTACTTCATAAATGGAAAATAGTAGACACCTCTGGGACTATCTACAGCCCTAAATGTGCGATCTGTAACCAAGACGAAAATTATTCACATATGTTCTTTGAGTGTGTAAGGTTAAGAGGCTATTGGGACGAAGTTAAACACTTGCTTTCCCAATCTGGCATTAACATAGCCATCAATACTACAGCTTCTGTACTTTTTGGAGGTAACTTTTATGTTACTCTTGCAAAATACGCCATATTTGTATCGTGGATCAGATATAAAGACAACAAGGAGTTACTTAGAAACCACAATGTATTGTATTTATTTACAGCTCTCACTCAAGATGTGCAAACTTGTAAAATCATTGAGTAGAGAAACTGTGTACAACAAAATGTTTATTTGCTACTTGCTTTGTTAAGCAATTTACGTGGCTTGTGTGTAAGTTCTATACTGTATGAACCACCTTGGTTCTGGGCTAGACAATAAGCTATATGTATCCAGCCACTACTTCATGTACGGACATTAGATTTGTAACAATCACAATGTACTGCTGTTGGACCCGAATAAAGTCATATTGACAAAAAAAAAAAAAAAACATTCTATCTCTTTAGTTTTGAATCAATACTCATATATGTCATACCTGGGCTGTGATAACATTTTGATACAGATGTTCTAAGACCAGACACATTGATCTTTTCAGTTATCACACAGGCTTCTACTTCACAGGACTTCCATGGATATAGTCATTCGAATGAACTTCATGCACAGCTGTCAAAAATTTGAATACTAGATTCGTACATTAGCAATAATGCTTTTTGTTCAAGGATACCCAATTTTCACAACTTCTACATTTTAGTATTTTTACATTGAAATGATGATTGTGTGTATTTACTGGTGGGACCGCTCTGCATCTCTAATAATCTCAATGTCCCTGCATGATTTCCAGGCCACAGACACCAGAGTCCACAATGTCTTCAACAACTTCCTCATGCTGGCCAACACACAGTTTGTAGAGAATGTAAGTCTGATCCTTTCTGTCCATATTGTTTCTATGCTGCAGGCAAAAATTGGTGCACTCTTTGATACACTGATTACATGTAACAGTATATTATTGAAATGAGAAGAAGCCGAACAAATGTATTAGATTAGTTTTAGAACCATTGTTTTAGGTTAGTCTTAGAAAGCATCTCAATGTCATCATGTGTATTTTGTATTTGTATGCCTGTATTAGCCCGATAGGGCATGGATGTGCAGTAAAGGCTATTAATAATTAATTAAAACAAGATGCCTGATATGCCCAGACTTTTCATATGCAATCTGGATGAAGGTTGACCTGTAATTTCCAACACAGAAATTGAACTAACCCTAAATTTTCATTTTCAACTGTTGCAGGTACTGTGCAGTAGCATCTGTCTCCAATCACAGTTGTAAATGTTTTGGTCGCAAAATGTGTTTTGTGGCATGTAAATACTTAATCAGAAGCTTGTGTTTACTTTCCAATACTTTTCCCTGCAGCGTGTGTATGATGAAGATGTCAGTGAAGATGCTAAAAACAAGAGTGAGAATGAAGAGAAGAAGACAGACCAGGTATGTTACAAGTTCAAAATTCCATTGCTAGAATGGATTGTTACTAATAAATGTCTGTAGCAAGCATTGGTCATCTGTGAATAATTTAATCTCAGAAAACAAAAGTTTTTTTGTCAGTAATTTCTCTTAGCAAAGAAGTCTCATCATCTATGAAAACTAGGTCTTAATTTGAATAATTCATTGTTGAGCTCACCGACATAAGCTTTCAAATGCTGTAAATGTGAGATTTCTAAAATCATTCTAAAGGGGAAAGAAATAAGTAACAATGAAATTTCCCAGGAAAAGACCAGAGAGCAGAGAGAGGCGGAACTGATCCCCAAAGTGTCGGAAGCGCTTGGGTATGGACTGAGTGTCATTGACAACGCCTTCGAGACACTCGACATCAAGGCTGGGCAGTCAGACTCTGAGGATGAGGAGACTGGTTACAAAGCAGAACCCATCCTTGAACCAAAGGTACTTTGTTTTACTCAATTAGATTTACATTCAATTTGATACTTTGACTTCTGTTTTTGATAGTACCAAGAGTATCTTTTTTTGTGGGGGGTGGGGGGTGGCAGGGAGTTGTTACTTAATCTGCTGTAGAACCATTTTACATATGATGCTTCATGCCCGTAGCCAGGATTTTGGTTGGGGGGGTTCTTTTTAGTAATTGTGGGGCCATCGAGCGCCGTAGGCGCGAGACTCACGCCGAAGGCGTGAGCTTCCTAGGGGGGTCCGGGGGCATGCTCCCCCGGAAAAATTGAAATTTCGACCCTCTGAAACGTCATTTCCTGCATTTTGATGGGCAAAAATCGCTTGCGAAGTTTAATGGAATTTCTATTAAAGGACAAGGCTTTTGCGTAAGTCTTTGAGGCCAACTCCCTCGACATATTTTCACCATGTCCGACACCAAAGGCGGGAGGCGTCGCAATGGAGGTCCGGGGAAATTTTGAAATCTGGACCCTCTGAAAAGCCATTTCCTGCACTTTCTGGGGCAAATTTTGCTGATAGACTCACTATGATTGGCTGAAATGTCTATCAGGGAAAAATGCAAATCAGTCATGCCTTTGAAAAAAAATCTTTGACATGAAAAAGTGGACCTTCGAGTCTGAAAAAGCGGACCTTTTGAGCGTGTGGGGGGGTTCTTCCGAACCCCCCGAACCCCCCCTGGCTACGGGCATGTGCTTGCTTGCTTAAGTCGAGTTCATCCGGTCTCGAGTTGTGATGTCAGACCATGCGTCCCTGTCGATCATTGCTCGCTGTAGGTTGTCAGCAGGGCTATCTCAAACTTAAAAAGATTTTTTCTGTCAAACTTATTGTTTATGGGCCCATGCCATTTTTCGTTGTTGAATCAGTCACTTAAGCTTACGAAAATATATTTTTTCATCAATTTCATGACATGACTCGTCATGTGGTTCAGATTTTAATGGGTGGGATGCACTTTTTGCATTCGCAAAATGCCTTCTGGCCAGTGTAGTCGCCGTTGTGATGTTGTGATGTTGTGATGTTGAGATGAACGGACCTGTTCAATCCATGCCAAACATTTGTATACCTGTTAAAACAGGCATTTCTTCAACATGTTCGCACTAGCGCAGTGGTAAAGTTTACGCATTCTAAACCAATGCACCCGGTTCGAATCCGGGGAGGTAGATTTTTTTCAACTTTTTTTTTTCTTTTTTACATCCATTAAAATACTAATTTTTACATCCATTTGGCCACACCAATTTATTTCTTTGGTTAACGGATTCGCCGCTTCGTTTTTTTGCCGAATAGAAATAAAAATTAAAAAAAAAAAATTAAAAATGCCCCGCAACAGAGCTCACTCAAAAACAGGCAATGTGTAGTGAAATTTGCTGCAGTTCACGCAAATTTTAACAGGTGGCATATGTGAATCTCTCCATGCGCCAATATCAGGTTTAGTTACTCTGTTCTATTTATATGACATTCTAATAACTAGAAAAAAACGTTCACACACGCAAACATTGGCAAAATGCCAGCTTTTTTAAAAGCACTTGTTTCCATGATGGAGGGACAATTCCTGGAGACAGCTCTGGTACATTGTCTAGGTTTAACTGGTTCCAATACACTGATAGAATAGATCAGCAACATACATGTAAATTGTATTTGTTTTCTTGCTCCTCAGGACCCGTACGTGCACCGCCCCCTCCCCTGTATCATCGGTTCACAGGCATTCCTGGAGGATGACGAGGTTGGACTGGGAGATGTAGCCAGCGAGGGTAACTACCACTTCTTATCTTTAAATTGTCTTAGTTACTTATTAAGTTACTGTAAATGCATTTAAGTTCGCAGGGATTTACTTTCGCGGTAGCGGGAAAATGGAGTGCTCGCGGTGGTTTTGGTAGCACCATAGACTAGTAAAAAAACTATAATGGATAAATTTTCGCGATGGTTTTAAGTTTGCGGTGAAGTGGCCACCGCGAAAACTGCGAACATAAAACCACTGTGAACACTTCTGCTTTTACAGTAGTCAAAGTCACTTGTGCCTCTGTAGCAGATACATAGGGGTGGTGCTCATCTCCATTTCTTTGGCCCTTGGGCCACACATTTGTGCAAGACACTACAGGGGGCTAGTCCACTGGTAGTGATGTGTTCCCTTACTCAATCTCAGTCATAGTTACGTTAGGCCACAGCAAGTAAATTTCATGGATGACATCAGCGCACGCTTTAATTTTCGCCTGTTTTCAGAAAAAAAAACAAGAATTATTTTCTTCTGCATGGTCAACATGACGATTAAGTACCAAAATGAGCAAATATGTTGTGTTGTAACCTAATAAGTACTTGTAGAAGTGACACTTGCGAGATACCCAGGACTGTAGTTTTAGAAATTAAACTTATTGGATAGCTGTAAAAGTGACATAAATATGGAAGCCATGAGTGTGGTTTCCAACTTTGTTGGTGATGCCAGTCTACCACACTAGCGTCACTTTTACCACACCAGTACATCTCTTGAATAGAGGAATGAATGCCTTGTTGGCTCTGATACCATGGTTTGTCCATTTAAATCTTGTTACAACATTCATCACCACTTTATGGTGCTTATTTTTGAAAATGTAACCATCTTGTTTTCTTTCACCCATCTTGTTTTTTTTTCCCCTATCGCACTATTTTTGCAGTCTGCAGAGGATGTCATCCATAAAATTTACTTGCTGTGGCCTTATGCAGATAGAACTTGTTACCTATTCATTGACAAAGACTTGACACCACCACTGGCCGTTACGGTGAAAACGTCCTATAATGGGTGAATGGTAGTGAAAGTACGGTTAAAATCGGTACTCTGATTGTTCTGAGTCAAAGTCACCCCTTTTATGTTTACTCTGCAAGGGGTTAATTTTGAGCAATTATCACATATTTTGAGTAGATTATGCAAGGATGGGGTGAAATGCCAAGTGTTTACTTTGCACCAAAACACAATAGAAAATTCACCGTGTTTCACCCCGCTGAAATTAACACCTCCGGTGAAAGGTGTCATCGTACGGGCGCACGCAACTCCATAGACAAAGAAACATACCATCGGTAGCTCGCCGCTATCTAGCCGGTGCTGGGAGTGTAGAACGCCCGCCCAGTTCATCAGCACAAGCTGGGGAAATTTTACCGCTGTTGGTTGATATTAGACCCTATCCACACTATTAAAAAAAATCAATCGAAAACCGTGGTGACATCGTGGGGAGTTTTGCTACCAGAGTGTTTTTTTTTCCCGAAAAATGACGGTAAAACCAGCATGGCATGCATACAACGTCCTTGGGCATACCATACCATGGGATTCACCTAACGTTAGCTTCCCATACTGCGTTCGGAAAACACCATGATTTTGAGCAACTTTAGATCATAGTTTGTTTATCATATAAATAAAGAAAATGGAAAAACTGGTGCAAAAATATCAGATCTACCAAGGAGGTTAAAAACAACAAGTGATTTTTAACCTCCTTGGATCTACCAAGCGACGCTGGCTGGCGAGGTACCGGACTGTGCTGGCGGTCATGCAGCTTCTACCCGGCCCGAATCATCCATGCAGGAAAATCTTCCAATAATTCATAGTTTTACAGCATGTGCAACACTAGGAAATATATTCTACGTCTTTTTTAGATCCTCTGAGTAAGTTTTGTTGTTGTTGTTGTCGGGAGCCGTAATTTTCCGTGGCCGTATCTTGACATTCCCAGCTTAAATTCTCCCATAAATGCGGATATAAATGCATGCTTTCTCGAAAGACTATTGTAATTGTGTATTTCTTTACGAGAATATTGCAATGTAATTGTGGAATATAGCGTTTTTGTGCGTAGAAATGTAACATTTTTCATACAAAGAAATTTTGTTTGACGCGCGGGTGGGCGCAAGGCATCATGGGGCAGCAAAGAAAGAATTCTGCAGCTCGACCAATCAGAGCGCAGATCATGGTGGGGAACCCCCTACAGCCGTAGGATCAACCAATCAGAGGTGCGTATTCCGGTCACGTGCACGTGTTGCAAGCTTGCAGACGCTGAGCGGGGGTCATGGCGGCCGAAGTCGATTTAGCGCCGTATTTGACTGGTAAAACGCCCGGACACGATGTTTTATCATGTTTTAAAATGTGTTTTATAAGTTTATTAGACGCGCTTAGATGTCTGAGCTCTCGATACAAAAGAGGGTTAGTCTCCTTGTCAGATACAAGTCCTGTCATGGCGCTCTCGATTTCAGAATGAAAAATTAATTACTTGCAACAAGGAGGTGCTTGCAAGCATGCGGCAAATCAAACTTTGGTTCCGACCCAGAAATATGTCACTCGGTCGCAAGCGTAAAAAAATCCTGGAACTAGGCGGGCAGTCTTCAGTCCCAGTGCCGTTACAGATAGCGCCGAGCTGTAAACCGTTAAAATTTGCCCAGCGTGCGGAGGGAGCGTAAAAAATCCCCGGCTTGCGCTGAGGAACTGGGCGGCCAGTCTTCTGTCCCAGTGCCGTAGACTGGACAGCGCCGGGCACGTCGCTAGCGCTCGTGAAACAGCGCACACAATAACGTAATTACCTCCATGAAAGAATGGAGGTATAGTTTTGAGTCTGTCTGTGTGTGTGTCTGTGTGTGTGTGTGTCTGTGTGTGTGTCTGTGTGTCCGCATATTTGTGGTCATCATAACTTGAGAACCTCTTGATGGACTACGACGACATTTGGTATGTGGGTAGGGGTTGGGAAGACGAAGGTCAAGGTCAATTTTGGGCCCCCTGGTGTGTGACCTTGGTACTGCAGCGCAACTTCCGGTTTTGCTATCTCGGTGTTCTGAACATGCTATGGTCAAGATTTTTAAGTATTAGATAGCTCTTGTGCTCAGGAAAAAATGACGTAACTTTGGGCCCCCTAGCATCTAGTTTGGGGATAGCAGGGGCATTTTTGTCAAAAACTTCTGACGAGGATAACTCAAGAAGGGAACAACAGATTTTCATGATTTTTGGTATGTAGGTACCTTAGACAATGTTATACAAGATTAAATACTAATTATGCAAAATAAGAGTACATTTGCATAATTAATGAGGATATTACATCATGGCATTTTTTTCAATGTATCTCTTGTCCTGGATGTGATATGGTCTTGACATTTGGCTGGTAGATAGCTTGCAGTGTCATGACAAAGTGGGGCAGGTTTCAGCCCCCTAACATTTAATTTAGGAACTGCAGGGGCGTTTTTGTCAAGACATTCTAAAGAGGATAACTGCAGAATGGATTGATGGATTGGCAAACTATTAGGCATGCGGGTACCTTAGGCAAAGATGTTTATAATGATATACATGTTATGCAAATGAGGACTTAATTTGCATAATTAATTAGGAAATTGTATAATTCCATTGTTTTCAATAACTGGACTTCAATAAATGTAACACATGTTAATTATGATAGGTGGAATATAAGCAGATACCAAATATGGTAATGAGAACTTATTTGCATAATTTATGTAAAAATTGCAAAACTGCTTTATGATTAATAATGGGGATTTTATAATTGTGACATGTGTATGTTAGTCAATGATGAACAATACCATGCATAAATTATGTTAATGTGTTAGTCAATTGCATGAAATTTACGAAAGCTCTAAATTTTCATGGAGGTATGAGGTCGCCGAACTCTAGTTGCTGTTTGTTTTACTAGGGGTGAAACCTTCATTTCACCATGTTTTACTCTTTTGTCACGTAGGTGCAAGATTCGCTTTCACCCCTCCATATTTACCTGGGAACAATGCAAATCCGGGTGACACATTTTCACCGTAGTTCACCGTGTTTCACCAACATTCACCCATTATAGGACGTTTTCACCGTAACGGCCAGTGGTGGTGTGAGTTGAACAGTCAAAACTTTGGATGAAGTTTGTGTTAGAATTTACATTTCAACATTGACCATTGAAGTGATGGTTGATTTTTTTTCCAGATGAGGAAGTTGGCAGTGACCACGGCAGTGTCAGTGAGTCTGAGAGTGAAAAGGACATGTCAGAATCAGAGGTGAGCTGTGCCAACTGTCTTACACCTTATCTGTTATTACTAGAACTTCTTAAAGCAAATCTTTACTAATAGATGATGTGCATAGTCCAGTAGTTAGCAGCCCTGCCTTTGGAACTTGGAGCCGTGAGTTTGATTCCGGCTGTGTTGGTCGCCCGACATGCACACTACTGGAAAGGGTTGCAGTCCTCATACCCCTGTCACATAATCCACGATCTTCGGGCGTATCGATGGAAGATCGGCCATATTTAAGATCGACAGAGGGCTGCACATATTTCTCATATGAAAAACGTCCCTGTCACATATAAGCCATCCTTTGTACCTTGTACAATTGTTGTGCAATAAATTCATTGTAATTATAAGCAAGGATCGGGAGATTTCCACAGAAAAGTTGTCCTATCGATTTTCGCCAAATCGATAATGTGATGGTAACTGTCTCACAGTTGAGCTCCTGGTTCCAATATTTCCAATTGGTAACTAGAAGACACGTTGGGGCTGCACCTGTCTTTCAGATGGGACATAAAATGGGGATTGAGTGTTTAGGGCAATGACCCTAATTGACGCAGGCGCAGAAGGCCCAAAACGAGTCCATACAGTATTTTAGCCTATTTTCGACTTTTAGCAGGAAAATGTTAGAAACATTTCATATTGGTGAGACAGTGTAGGGTGCAGACGTTCAGATTAGGCCAAAAAACAAGGTTTTGGTTGATTTTTTTAGCCTGTGCTGACCCCTAATTTGAAGTGGTCAGTCCCTAACTTGAGGTCACGTGATGCCAAGATGGCGGCAAACACGAAGACTGCGGGACCTTCCGCCGGTCAGAAAGTTTAAACATTAGACTTTTGGACACTTGAGATAGCGGGCTGCTGTTTTGGGTGAGTTCTTATGACCTGGAATGTTCACGGATGAGATTATGACACCCTGAACTTGCTAATTTTTACATTATCGCCAATGAGGATTTCTATAAGTGTTCACTGCTCTTTAAGGATGTGCCTCAAGCCCATCACCCTGAAATTGTGCCTAGTCTGACTATAAACTTAGATTTTTGACTGAAATCCTATCAAATAATGACTAGTATTTTTTGATAACCTGCATGTAATTCTTATTACTGTATGTTTTGTGTTCATTATAGCTGTTATTTACTGATGTTCATAGTTCCAGTTATATATTGATAGTAGAAAGATTATCATACATTAAAAAGGAGCAATCATTACGCTACTTCTTTTACCAGTATTCTGAGTCTGAAGAAGAAGAAAGTGGTTCAGAAGAAGAGGTTGTAAAACAAAAGAAGACGAGACCACAAGTAAGTACAACGGTAACCATATTTTGTTGATTAAAGTATGCACGCTCAAAATCCAAAAGGTGCCTCAAGTTGTTGCCAGTGTGTAATTTATTTGAGATTAATGCTAGATGTGGGACCGCGTGGCGGTGCAGCATTTGCGGCTCGAGACCGAGAGGTTGCGGGTTCAAATCCAGCTTCCGTGTGACCGATCTTGTGCCCTTGGAAAAGGCGCTTTACACGACTTTCCTCACTTAACTCAGGTGTAAATGAGTATCTAGCTGTGTGGCCTTGGTGGGGCTTTGTGGCCTAGACAGGCCTTAGGGGCATGTTCGGGCATGAGCAGCACCCGCCATGGCACACGAGTCGGGGGTAGGAGGAACTCCTTACATCCTTGGTCGGAAGTCCTCCTAGGAGACGGATACTCCAAACAACAAAGCTGCATCTGCTGGAGCCGCCTCACACGTTGCATACAGTTGCCCCTGTGAGACTTAGTGCTCCAGTAGACTAGAGGGTGGAGAAGGAATTGCACACCCCTCCTTCACCATAAAAAGTCATGTGCAGGTCAGGCAAACAGGCAAAAAAGCCTGTCTGCCTCCTCATCTGTCCAATCAACAGGAGAACCACAATGCTAGATGAATAGGAAAAGAACCTCAAATAGAGCACATGGTGGTGCTACAATTCTAGAAAAAACTGCTACACCATACATGTTGTTTTTGTGTTCCATAGTTCTTCTGCTATGACTCTGAGTAATTTAATTTGTAACTTGCAGTAGGTGACTCACAAGTTTATAGAGACAGAATTAATAAACCTAAAATACAGGTACAGAAATGACACTTCAAGGGGTACGGACACTGTAGGGCATACTGAAAGGACGGGGTACGGACACAACGGGGTATGGACACTAAAGGGGGTACTGAAACTACAGAAGCTACGGACACTACAGAGGGTCCAAACACTAAAGGGGATACGGACACTTCAGGGGATACAGACAATTCAAGGATATGGCAATTAAAAGGGGTACAGACAATGAATACAGACACTAGTGGAGGTACGGATACTACAGGGGATACGGACACTAGTGGGGCACAGACACTACAGGGGTACAGACATTGCTTGGAAGACAATGCATGGTACCTTTCTGATATCCCAAAATATCACCCTGTCTGGAACACCCATATGGAACGTTGATACAGGCCAGTCCTGGTATGACATAGGGCCCCATATCAATATACTCTACTCTCACTCCATCCACAGAGGGAGGACAGTGAAGAAGAAGGTGACTTATTTGGTGGAGCAGCATCAGATGAGGAGGAGTCTGGAGAGGAGGAAGAAGAGGAAGATCAGCCACAGGTAAACCTTTAGTGTATACTGTCATCTCATTCTACTCTTACTGGGTAACAGGTGGTCACCAAAACGTTGGTTGGATGAAGTTCAAGGATTTCGTTATTCTGTCCTGTGTCTGCATATACAATACATGTAATTGCAGGCCTCGATATACTTTTTTCTGCATACTAACATTGAAAATTACTTGCAACAGACAACTTTTACCTGCACCACTTTAGAAAGGATGCTAAAATCTGTTCAGAAACCATGGCCATTATTTCTTTTATACTCCATAGGTGGTAACAGTCAATGTAGCTAGTAAAATGCACATCATGAAACATGTACAATCATGTAATAAAAACTAAACCCAGTACATGGACCTGTACAGGTTAGCTGCAGGTGGTATTTTGAGCCCTGAAATGGAATAACCCAAAGGAATGTAACTGAAACAGACTTGTACTGGGTTTGCTCATGCAGAAAGCTGGAGGTTTTGCTGCAGAGCTGGCCTCCAGGATTGGGGGTACTGTCCCCACGGCTCAGCCTGCATCTGATGAGGACGAGAACTTGGAAGAAGAAAAGAAGTCAAAGAAAGGTCAGCGATACATACCGACATGTACATGTATCTATACATGTATCTCTTGATCCATGCAGTGTTCAGAATTTCTTTCTGTTTTCTGCAAAATTGCATTTTCTTTCTGTAATCTGGAAAAACTTTCTGTAAATATACATTCAAGCCATTGTTTTAGCCCTGCTATCTTCATGTCTACCTTGTCCCCCCAACGGCCTGGAGGTCAAGGGACTAGGTAGGTACGTAGGTAGGTATAACCAACCTAGCCTTGTAAAGGTAAAAACAGCATCATACATAGCTGTGATTTAAGATTGATTACTACTACCCAGGTACATGTATTACGTTTTCCTGCAACCTCAAATGTCTTTCAGCAAATTGCAGGTTGCAAGTAGGTATTTTGATCGATGCTATGTTTTATTTGTTGAATAAATAATGAATAGCAAAGTGGTAAGTTGTGTTCTTTTCTAACATTGTATGTTGATGTCCTACTAGAGCAAAGACGGGAGAGGACAGAATCAACATCCAGTAAAGGATCTAAGACAGGGAAAAAAGAGAAGAAGTCAAAGTCAAAGAAGAGAACCAAGACAAAAGAAGGTAATAAGAGATCTTTTAAAATGCATGGCTGCAGGCCTGATTAACACAGTTCCAACCATTCACCTGTCCTGCTTGGATGTTCTTCCTGGATGATCATTTACCAACTACTGTAAAAGCGTTTTTCTGTGATGACCTCTTCATTGCAATCTCGACACCATTGCAATAAGTTTTTGTCTTCTGCTGGCCTGCTCCTTGAAGCTACACATGTACTATATGTTGTACAGTATTATGATGTGTTCGAGGCAACTGTTCTGTCCATCTGTAGCACTCCTGCACACTTGCTACTAGGTAAATTCGGACTGGCCGTCCTTAAAGGCGCCTGTGTTTCCATTATGCATTTGCAGTATGTAGCCATATTTACAAGCAAGTGTTATGACTAAGGCTTCATTCTTTTGTTTTTTATATATCATCAACTTTGTGTTCTGTTGCAGGAGATGACCTGTTTGGTGCTCCTCCAAAGGAAGATGAAGAGGACTCACCATTTGGTGGGAAGGGACTGTTCAGCGGAGGGGGTGGGCTGTTTGATGATGAACCTCCGGTACGTGACCAGTTTGCCTGAATAAATCATGCAGTCTTCTACATGTACAAGTTCTAGCAATCCATATCCATTGGTCAGATCTCCAGAACATTGAGAGCCAATATATACCTCTAAGTCCGGGGAACTAGGAACACCCTAATCCGGTTGATTTTATATTATGCAAACATGGACCAGTTATGGTCAGCCTGAGAACTGTTTGTTACTATGGTTTTGGAGGCTGTGGTGACTGGTTTCTATGGTGATATTGAATTCTGTTGGACTGATTTTCATAGTGATTAAGAATCCTGAGTTCGTATTGGTGTGGTGAGGAAAAGGAGTGGTTCTCTATCCTCCTTCGCAGACTTCCAGGAGCACTGGCTTTTCTGGCTTTTATTTTTGGGGAAGTGCAGAAACTCTGGAAATTTCCTGGCATTAGAGAACCTTAGCCCATCTTGAAAATTGCAAAAAGCTAGTGCTGCTGAGGCTATGGATGGGTTTATCAAGTTAGAGGTGTATGGACTCAAGCTCTCTGAGGAGTGGGCCCAATTTGGCCTTGACAGAAAGAGATAGGCTACACAGTCAGTCATGTAAGAAAAAAAATATCTGGTTACTTCAGTGATGTGTTTACCCAGAATTGTTTTTGTGTATCCACTATAATTTAGTTCATCACTAAATGCTGTTATGTACCCTAGGCTGGTGGTGGTGGATTGTTTGATGATGATGTGCAGCAGGAAGAACCAGAACCAGAGCCAGAGCCAGAGCCTGCTCCAACCAAGAAAGGTACATTTCCACCTACCTATGTATACTAACAGTACACTATATGGTATTGGTATGCCACCCCGTAAGGGCCGGTATAACCTCAACGGTGCTGTAGTACACCTTAGGACTACTAGTACTATTATAATAGTACTAGTAGTACTACTAGTACAGTATAATATCGTACCCCATTCTAATTGCCCATTAATGCGCAATCATATTCAATTGCATTTTGTAATTGGATTGAATTACACATGTACATGTACATGAATGCTTGGATGATTAATGAGAATTTTTGATTCGTAATTGCGCAAGTTTTTGCCATCCCCCAGAAGCAGCCAAAACCAGAAGTGGAAGAAAGTTGCCTGCGGGAGCAGTATCGTTGTTTCAAGGTGCATGTTTGGTGCAAAGTGTGATCAATGTTGAACTTCTCCTCTTCCACACTCGCTGTAGGCTGCATGCTGCATGTTAACTTTGATTTCTTTTACTGCGTTCAGCACCATTAGTTTTTGGAATGTGTGGCACTTCATGTAGGGGTGGGTACTGGTACAGAAAATTCAGGTACAGGTACGGTTCAGGTCCAGAGGATCAGGTCCAGGTCTGGTCCTGAACCTGGACCTAATTGTTTGTGAAAATTTGTCAATGGGTGATACTCAGAACAATGGTCCATTTTGCTACAAAGGAATGTATTTGGAGTACTATCTGGCTCTAATAACTCCTGTCTTCATGTAAACATTGAAAGTTTGACTGTAAAAACTTAAGAATGAATCCCAAACTCCTGCTGATATAATCTGGTCATTTTCTACTCGGTCCAAAATCCAGTCTACTGATTTTCAGGTCTGTTTTTTTTTTTATTGGTCAAACATTCAAGAAAAAAACGCTTTCATACTGGTATCCACCCCAATGTGGCACTTTTAGAGGTTAACTTCTTGTAGCACACATTATTAACACTAGAGATGTTAACCATGTAATGTTTTTTTATTTGGTACACAAGTTGCAGTGTGTTGGCACATTTTGTAGCCTCCTGTTTCCTCACCCTTGTGTCGCTGTCCCTTGTAAGGTTTACTTCCTCTTACATTGCATTGATATAATTTCCTTAATTTGCATACGTGTGCCTACTAATACTGTATTGATGTATTGACTGTTTCCATGCTAAGGTGGAGATGATGACCTGTTTGCGTCCAGTCCGCCTAAGGACACCAAGCAGGTAAGAAGGAATACTCTTGGTACTAGAGAGGCAAGTGTACTGTATTCATAACATTTTTCTTTCTGCAGCCATGTCATTTGAATTATTTTATCTCTTTCTTTTTTGGAGTGAATGGCCTGAAATAGAGTTACATATAGGCTTTTTTGTCCTATCGTATTTGTGTGACCTCCAAAGTGTTAGATTTTTAGCCCTTGTAGCTTGTTATGGTACTGCAGCGGAACTTCCGGTTTTGAAATCTCGAGTTCTGGACAGGCTTTGGTTGTTGGTAAGAAGTGACATAGGCTTGCCATTTGGGCCCTCAAGCAGCTTTGCTTGGAAGTGCAAGTGACATTTCAGAGAGTAGACTTAGAACCAGAAAGAGAAGATAAACTGATTTTCATGATTTACCTGACTGTATGTAACTTTGATGAAGACCAATATAATGGTTTGTATTTAAGCAAATTAGGACTTCTTAGATGCTGGACTATGCTGTAATTAATTATTCATAAGATGTAAATTTGCCAACAGCCTAGTGCACCGAAGCCTGCCGGCAGTGGTGGGCTGTTTGAGGCAGAAGATGATGATGAAGATCTGTTCTCAGTTGGAGGGGCAACTAAGCCACCTCCTCTCAAGAAAGAAGGTTTGTGATAGTAGATGGTTTTATACTGTAAAATGTATCTAAGGTTGTGGTGGTTTTGTGGTGACCTCCTTGCCTCTCTAAACCACTTCAGAATTTTTGGTCACCTAGCCTTTTGTCTAAGCACTACATGTGTGTACTAGACATTGTACAATTTTATGATGCATTGGAGGTGGCTGTTATGTCAATATGTAGCACCCTTGCTGAGTTGGTTTCTGACTTGCTGTCCATTAAAGTGCATGTGTTTCCCTAGCTAATAGCAGTATGTGGCTATAGCGCTTTTATGAACTCTACCACCCACAAACACTTAATTTTCTCCTTACCATGAAAATCACCACAAACTGAAATGCATTCAGGAGTTTGTAACTGTATGCTTAGCATGGACAACTTGTTAATGATTATGCAGATAAAGGGTTAATTTGCATGATCAATGAGGAAATAGTATAATTCCATTGTTTTCAAGAACTTTTCTTCAATAGATATAATACATGTAATTCATGAAAGATGGAACATAAACATATACCAAACATGCAAATGAGGAACTAACTTGCAAAATTGACATGTGTTAGTTAAAGGTGAGCAGTGCATACATTATGCAAGTGTGTAAGTCATTTGCATGAGATTTATTTCATGGAGGTGTGATGGATTTTTGCTGGTACTTCCAATTTATATTTCTCTTATTTTTCCCAGAGCCCAAGCCTAAGCCTAAAGGAGGCTTTGACTTGTTTGGTGAGGATGAAGAGGAGGAGGAGGAGGAAGGGGGGTTGTTTGGGGGGTCAGCACCTGCCAAACCTGCTGCAGCAGAAAAGAAACAAGAGGAGGAACCAGCCAAGAAAAAGGTATGCTCAGATTATGACATCCTTCAATCCTTCAGATGGAGGTCCCTTGTTCGGGGAGAGCAACACCCCAAGCATGTTAAAGAACCCGCCACATGTGCGAAGAGGAGCGAATCAAACCATTCCAGCCAAAATAGGGGTAGGGAATCTCCCGAGCAGCCCTCGTAACCCCTGCTTTGCCTATTGGGTCAGATAGTCCTCACTGATAGTGAGCAATTGGGCTGGTCTCAATCATGATGTTTCTAAACCTAGGGCAAAGAGATGCTGATACAGTTACAGTCGTGTAACCTGTAACCTTGAGTGGCCTTCAGGCCTTGTTACGTGGTGACCATTAAGTAAAAAAAAAAAGTAAAAAAAAAAATACAATGTACATGTACATGTATTGTACATAGTCAATAGTCAAATGAAGGAAAAGGCAGCCATCTAGTCTGTAAAAAGTAATACATCTTTTTCCAGGTTTGTTTGTTGTTTTGTAACTAGAGGCAAGAGAATGGTGGTTGTTTATGTATAGTTCAGCACCAAGGACAGAGAAGCCTTTTGTGTCTGGTACTACGCTTGAGCATGTATTAGTATATAGTGTGCCATACTTGGTATAAAATCCATATAGAGTGAAATCTGGTATATTCATTTAGGTCATTTAAGAGTACTGTAAATGCATTTAAGTTTGTGGGGATTTAATTTCACGGTACCGGGAAAAAGGACTTTTCGCAGTGATTCATTATATTCGTGGTAGCACCATGCACTGTAGTCTCCTACTGCCATGGAAAAATGTTTGCGGCCACCACGAAAACCGCGAACATTAGACCACCGTGAAAGTTTCTGCATGTACAGTATTTGAAATGGCTGCCATTATTGTTGCCAACATGCTGTAGTCCAGTGCGATACCCATTTTACACACAGGGCTCAAAATACCACCTGCATATGCATGTTAGTGCAGGTAAAATTGGAGCTGTGTAGGTATTTCTGGTGTCTACCTGCACCTTACCTGTACTTGTCTATGTACATGTACTGGGTTTTATACATAAATGTCCCATGATGTTGGATTGTTATTAGCTGCATTGACTGTTACCACCTACAAGCTATAAAAGCAAAAAATAGCAATGATTCCTGAACAATTCTAGTAAGATCCATACTTCCTAAATTCAGAGTGGTGCAGGTAAAATATGTCAGGCACAGGTAATTTTAGATGTCACCTGCACCAGTGCCGGTATGCAGAAAAAACTATTTCGAGCCCTGACATAGTTCCCAGTCCACAGTGATGTGTTTAGTTTTCTGGTGGATATAACAAATTCCACATTTTTCCAGCTGCCGCCTGGTGCAGTGTCCATGTTTGGTACAGGAACCAATCCACTGGCCTCGGCCATCGCTGCAAGAAGGAAATATTCTTCTGATGAAGGAGATTGGGACAATGAAGAGGAAGAAGAAAAAGTACATAAAGAGGAGGAAAAGAAGCCAGAGACATCCAAGAAAGAGGAGGAACCAAAGGAGAGGATGTTTCAGCCACCTCCCCTTACTGATCAGGTAATACAAAGGTTGTTGTCTATGTAGTTATGCAGTATAGTTATATGCAAAATCATCACACCATGAGAGATATCCCTGTGGTACAACTGTCATGCATATGGCTCTTACAGTTATACCAAATTTCCAACTTTGGTAACTGGGAGACCCTGGTTCAAGTCCCAGGGTCAGGATATCTCAAAGAGGGATGCACAGTCATTTATAAGGGATGTAAAATGGGGGTGCCGTGTTCTCAAGCGCATTGAATGGGAAGGACCCTGCAGGGATGGAAATACTTTTTTTTTGCTACATGCAAAATTGCAATTTGGCAAAAAGTTTATGTGCAATTTGAAAAAATTTACATGCAAAATACAACTAGGCGGCGATGGCGACGAGTATCGCTAGCTTGAATCGGTGAATTTTGATTACATCTAGTAAAGCTACCGGAGAAAGTTACTGGCAAAAACAAGGAAGGATAAAGACACACGTCCATTTGTCTTTTTATCTAAGAGTAGGGGGTCTAATTCCTCAGTATTTTTCCAATAGGCCAGGTATTTTCAACATGCAAGATTACAAGTTCAGAATAATTTTACATGCACATCTCAAAAATTATGTGCAAATTGCAAGTTAAGTATGTGTATTTCGATCCCTGCCCTGCTACAAAAACAGCAAGGTAAGTTGCTGACCTATTTGCCACTAGGCAGTACAGGGATTACAACAACATCAGAAACTGAACAGTACAGACTTCTTTTAGCCATTTTTTTAGTGTTTCTAGACAGAATTGGTACTAGTTATTTGCACTGTCCATAGACTACATGTATGTACTATTCATTTTGCCTGCATTGCCAGAATGTACATATTAGGCTGTATAATGATGATGTTAACCACCTGTTTTTATATGTGTTTGGCCAGCTCTTGTACGTACAGTGATTGTATGAAGCTTAACTAGCAAAAATGACTCTTATTTCTGTATTGATGCATTCTTTATTTTGCTTTCCACATAAAGGCTGAGCTATAGAACTAATGATTTACTATTTGCATGTCTCAACTATAGCCCAAACCCAAGTCTGGCATGTTGTTTGATGATGATGAAGAGGATGACCTGTTTGGCAGCGCCCCTGCCAAGAAACCTGCAGCCAGCTCGAGGCCTGCCTCTCAGGCTGTGTCCCAGCCTAAGAAAGCTGCCGGAATATCGCTATTTTCGGACGAAGACGAATCAGGGGACCTGTTTGGTGGCTCCGCTCCAACAGTGAAGGAACCAGAGAGGAGACCAGAAGCAAAACAGGTAAGTCTCATGGGATTTAGTCTTTGTCAAAGTGTTTTAATGTAACCTTCGTTTGTTTGTTTGTTTGTTTGTTTGTTTGTTTGTTTGTTTGTTTGTTTGTTTGTTTGGTTGGTTGGTTGGTTGGTTGGTTGGTTGGTTTATTCAGATCTCCATTAGTGTAATACTGTAACACAATTCTTCCTGGAGTCCGTTTGATCACAAATAATGTAGTTTAATTGATACAACAATGCAGAAAGTTAAACGTTATAAAATGAAATAAACATAAAGGAAAAATACAGAAAATTGAACGTTCAGTTTCCAAGTTATCAACTTGATATGTATGGTACCATACTGCAGATTTTAAACTCCTGTATGTGAAATGTATAATGTGCATTGTATGTCACTCTAGGCTGTGGACAGTAAGACAGGAAACTCTGGATCCAGTCTGTTTGAGGATGAGGGAGAGGGACAGGACTTGTTCAGTGCTGGTGTCAAAGCAAACAACAGGTACATATAGAATACACCGTGTTGTATTTTATTTATGTCATACCCACCTGAAAAAACACATATTTCGATGCAAAATGCACCAGAAGTTGAGAAAATGTTGTGTCCTCAAACAAAAGATTGTAACAACAGCAATTCTAACGTCCGAATCCGGTATTCAAAATTTCAACCGTGCCGTATTCGGCCTGTTCGAAATAGTTCGACTTACTCGAAGGAAGCCTGTGTGATACAACTTTAGAACCTGTGTGATACGGAAAGTTATCACACGGTCCGGAACACCCGTATCAAACGTTTTCACGTCACAGGTATGACATAAAGAAAGTTATACATGTACTTTCTTTGCACTTTTTTGTAACCATCTACAACAGTTACTAGAGGGCCCATATTCAAAGTCATTTGAAGCCTTATTACTTTTTAGTTAACATTCTTTTAAAAGTCAGTATGTACGGCTAGCAAGTAAAACAAGGATGAACTGTGATCAGAACTGCCTTTCTCATGCTCTAAAATCTATGATTTGTATGAAGACAATTTGTCAAAATGTTTGTAGAAAAATACCTTGAAGTCGTGTTTCGTCTAGAAAGAAGAGGGTATCTAACTTTCAGCATTGCAAGTTGACCCTAACATTGCATATTTTCATATTTTTTCCTTCTCTCTCACATAATGTTTCCCGCAAAGTAATGATTTGGTAGACATTTATAAAAGACTAAATTAATGATCATGCCCAAATTAGAGGTGCACTGTAGAGGCCACAAACATACATTGTATTGATCACCCCTCGTAAACTCTGTGCTTTCTTTATTTTGTCATCCTGCTCACTCACAGCGGTCGGAAGAAGCCACCAGGAGGGGTAGACCTGTTTGGAGGTGCTGATGTATTTGGTGTAGGAAAGAAGGAGGGGGAAGGATCTAAAGCTGCCCTGCCTAAGACCAAGCAGATCAGCATGTTCGATGAAGACGAGAAAGATGACGACTCAGCATCCATCAAGGTTTGTTCTTGTTCTAAGCTTGTTTGTAAAGTTTTGTACACATGATATGATAGGTTGCTAAGCTTAATCCTATACCATTGTTTTGTACTTAGTGTTATAGTTGTTGCCATAGATTGTATCATGTACAATTGTCGTGCAATAAAGTTCTTCTATAATCATCAGCTTTAGATAGTATAGCAGAGTTTGTTTCAGGACCTGTTTTGGGACAGAAATTTGCTTCTTGGGATGAGATAGACAAAAATTCATCCCATTTATTGGAAGTTAATTACACAAAATTGATGAATGATGAAAATGTCTTTTGGAAGCTTAAGATAACAGATTTAACAACAAAGGTTGACAACATGGGCTCTCAAACAGTGAGTGGGATGGAAAAACATTTAAAGCTTTAGACAGCCCTGGAGAGTAGATACATGTAAGGGTGGCCTTGAGTTTGCGATTTTGAGTTTCCTTAACTACAAAAGGGATTGATAGGTATTATCTAGTCTCCAAGCAGGTCTACTAGTGACAGGCAGTTAGCATCCATGGGCCCAACCAATCAGTGGCGAGTGTGGATTGCTTCAAGTCCATTAAAGCAATTAAGATCTGTAAAACAGCACATACTATGGAAAAATATTTAGAATTAGATAATTTTGATTTACGCTCGGCAATCAGCAAAATTAGAATTAGTGCCCACCTCTTGAAATTGAGAGAGGGCGGTACAACAGGCTATCCGTGTGTGAAAGAATGTGCAAACAATGTACCTCAAACGTGGTGGAAGACGAAACACATTTTATGTCAAACTGCTCTTTCTATAATCACAAAAGAAAAGAGCTGTTTAAAGAGGCCATCAAATTCCACCCAAACTTCCTCACATTCACTGACAAAAAGAAACCAGTTTTCCTTCTAACATCACAAAACCCACACATAATAGAAAAGGTGGGATCTTTTGTCTTCCACTGTCTTCGGAAAAGGAGTCGAACCCAATAACCCAGGATCTAGAGTTTGCTTTTACTAGCTTAAGACTAGAGTAGACACTTGTGATATTGTTCTTACACTGTTTGTATCTTTTATGTTACTTGCAATTAGAATTTTCAATAAACGTTATTATTAAATGTTTGTTTCAGAGCCATGATTCTTCTGGCAAAGCCTCGCTAGCCTCCAGTGACAGCGGTGGCCGCTCCTTTGCTGCTCCTGCCAAGAAGCCTGCTGCCCTGGGGCTGTTTGGTGATGATGATGATGAGGCGGATGGGGGACTGTTCTCCTCACCTGCTGTCAAAAAGGACACCAAGGTGAGGTCATGTCTAGTAGTGGATACCAGTTTGGCTTACTGTAAATGCAGAAATGTTTGCTGTGGTTTTATGTTTGCAGCTTTTGCAAGGACGTTTCACCATGAACTCAAAACTACCTTGAACATTTTTCCATTAGAGTACAAAATGTAGGTGACTACAGTATATGATGCTGCCGCAAACTCAAAACCATCACGAACACTCTTCCCGCTACCACAAAATGTAATCCCCGCAAACAGCATTTACAGTAATCAGGTCCCAGTCCACGTTTGGATCCAGAGGTTCAGGACTGGTTTAGGTCTGAACCTGAACCTGGACTTGTTTATGTCTAGTTGACCTGTTTGGTGTTGTTAAAATATTGTATTTGAATGTTGCATTCATTTTTGACACCTTCTTTGTCAGTGACTAACAGATAGAGGTGAGATAAATGTTCATCAAACGTAAGCCAGAAGCAATGTTTCTTTTATCAGTTGCGTTGATAAAAACTCCATACCAAACAGATCTAAAATGTTGTTTGCAATGAAAATTGGGTTACAAAGAGGTATCATCAAAAGACTTACTTACATGTAGTTTATGTGGAGAAAATACTAAGAAATATCTTTTTTCTGCAGCCCAAAAAGCAAGACAAGCCCACAAAACAAGCCAAGAGTCTGTTTGCAGATGAGGATGTGCTGTTTGGAGGACAGGAGGAGACACCTGAGGTGGACCTCTTCAGCTCATCAAGCTCTTCCAAGGTACTACCTACATGTACAACTTTCTTCACTTTGCCACAGGGAATATCTCAGGTCAGGTCAGACCAGTCTGTCCCACTTCTATTATGAGAGTTGGTGTTCCATGAGAATCTGTCATCCTATTAAGTAAGGGACCGTACGGCATTTAGTGAGGGGGGAGGGCCGGTCGCCAGAGGGTCGGGTCAAAAATTTTTTGCTAGGCCCTCCCCCCAGGTAAAAAAATTTTTGCTAGGCCCTCCCCCCAAGTCAAAATTTTTTTGCTTGGCCCTCCCCCCTCCTATCAACTTTGAAAAAAAAAATATTCAAGACGCCAATAAAACACTGCGCTCCCATTTGGAAATGTGCTTTGCGTCATACTTTTTCATGATTTTCATCGAGA
This sequence comes from Branchiostoma floridae x Branchiostoma belcheri, assembly GCA_019207045.1. NCBI lineage: Eukaryota > Metazoa > Chordata > Leptocardii > Amphioxiformes > Branchiostomatidae > Branchiostoma > Branchiostoma floridae x Branchiostoma belcheri. The sequence continues at coordinate 29,180,012 of CM033023.1, read as the reverse complement.
AGCAGATCTCTCACCCCTAGTAAAAAAGGAAAACAGAATGGCTCAAAATATCTGCTTAATAGAGGGATAAATATCTGCTTCATAGAGTAGAGGCATAAATATTTGCTTTATAGAAGCTATTTCATTGTTTTGATATTAAAACAACACCAAAAAGAATTTGTATCTGGATTTCTAGTAGATTTGCGCCACGAAGCGGCACGCGCCCAGCTCCCTAAATTTACGTATTGCAAGCTCGCGGGCCTGAGCGGCTTGACGGAAACTATTTTCAATGTACATATATTTTTTCTTGGTTCTGTGGTGGTAATAACTTACGGAAAATTGGGGGGAAAAAATGAAAACCAAAACGACAGCACGATTCGACTAACCAAAACTATAGTGGGGAGGGGGGCGCCGACGCGTGACGCTGATTTTCCCACGGCGGGGTAGACCGGTCGCCTCTCTCGCAGACTTGCAGGAGGTCTTTTAGAAATGCCACGCTTTTTTTTGCCACGATTTCCTGCATTGCTTTTTTTATGGGAAAATTTGCTGGTTAGATGACATTTCTATGAAAAAAAATACGAGGGTTTCAAGTTTTTGAGAACGACGTTCCGAACACCATGTCCGGCGCCAAAGGCACGAAGAATCGCAAGGTAGGTCCGGGAAAATTTTGAAATCTTGACCCTCTTAAAAGCTATTTCCTTCAGTTGGAGGGAAATATTTTGCTGACAAACAAAGCTAACTTTAATGGCATTTCAATTTAGAAATGCAAAATTGAATCCCCCCAAACACATTATCACGATGTCGGTCATCAAAGGCGCGAGGCCGGTCATGTCAAAAGGGGTCCAGGGAAATTTGCAAATATTTACCCTCGAGCTCTGAAACGCCATTTCTTACATTTTGAGGGCAGTAAGACGGGTAAATTTTGCTGGCAGACTAATCTAGAGTTTAATAACATTTCTGTAAGTGAAAAAGGTTTTCGAGGGCGTCATGCATAAGCCCCGCCCCCTCCCTTTTGCATTTTCACTGTGTCACGAGCGCCAACCTTCGGCGATCCCTTGCAGAGGTCCAGAAAAATTTTGAAATCTTGACCCTCTGAAACGCCGTTTCTTGGATTTTAAGGGACATATTTTGCTGGCAGACCAAGCTATTGTTTTTTTTGCTTGGCCCTCCCCCCAAGTAAAAAATTTTTTGCTTGGCCCTCCCCCTGGCAAAATATTTTTTTGCTTGGCCCTCCCCCCCTGGCGACCGGCCCTCCCCCCTCGCTAAATGCCGTACGGTCCCTAAGTTCTTCACTGTTTGTGTTACATTGGAGTATTACAGAAGTGAAAAATCTAAGTCTGTAATTTATTCTTAAACCATTTTTTGCAGCCTATGAACAGTGCTCAAAACTCAAATGCTATTATTTAGTATTGCATGTTGGAAAAAAATTTGTATGCATTTTGAAACTTTTACATGTAGTTCACAGTGTATTCTACATGCAAAATTGCATATTCAGAACATTTTTACGTATCTTGAAAACAGTGTGCAAATCCATGTTACTCAAATTGTATTTTAGCCCTGCTATATATTTGATACAGTTGATAAAGATACTGTTTCCTTCCCACCAGCCTGCACCAAAACATGACACAGAGGAGGAGAAGGCCAAACCTGCCGGGGGAGACATGTTTGGGGATGATGATGATGATGGTGACCTGTTTTCCTCAAAAACATCAACACAGAAACAGGTGGGTGAGAATGACTCTCTGCTTGTTTTTGTGGGTAGAAACAACATTGAGGCATCCAAAACTATAATATTCTAAGTCGTCATTGGGTTATATGGGCTTGCCCACTACGCTTTCTTTGCAATAAGGGGATCTAGCTTTTGAGGAGCTTACAAATTTGTAAGGATCTGTACACGGTGCCTAGTGACCTCAATACAACAGTTTATGTCCCAGTTGCAGCCATTGAACTGTAAGGGTATGAATCAAAAGGACCCCTTGTCATTCATTATTTTCTTTCATGAATTACACAGTTTTGTAAATTGGAGTTGTTTGTTTCCACAACTTGCAATTGTCTCGTTATCACAGTCAATTTGGTTCTTAAGGGTGATTTCTTTTCCTGACCTTTTTGTACTTGGTATACTCCAGAAAGAGAAAAGCAACATAATCCCCACCATTCAATCCTGAAATCCTCTTATCCTTTCTTTACTTTGCCCCAAAGGACCCAGTGCCAGAATCATCTAAGTCAGAGCCTCTGTCTGCACCTGAAGAGAAGAAACCAAAGAAGCTGGCTGGAGCAGTGTCCATGTTTGGTGGCATGGACCCTACAGCACTGCTGAAGAAGAAACAGTCAGCTGAGAAAAAAGAAGCAGCATCTGGTGAGGACATGTATTCATGGAATGTACATGCATATAGAATTGCATTGTTACTCCAGAGATGATGTTCCTTCATGGCTACATGTATGACATGTAAACAAGAGAAATACGATATGCTAGATCTTACTGACGGCTAGATCTGAAGCTCATTTGCATATGTGTTGGTATACTTCACTTTTATGATAATAGCAAATACTTCTGGAGAGGTAGACTATTTGTGAAAAAATACACAAGGGTTTCAGTTTGACTTTTAGGGGGACACACCAACCCCCAAACATATTTTGTTGGGGGGGGGGGGGTAGTGGATAATCGCACCCCCTGCATTGATCATGGACTCCTGTACATTCATGCTACCTCTGGACCTGATGTTGGGGTTCTTCCTTGTAGTTTTTTTTCATCCCATCTGGCCCCACTGAACAGCATACTCCTCCATTCTTTTTTTCCATGATCATATCAAAATATAAGACTTGATTAAAACAAATTTAGTAGGCTACTTAAAAAACTGAAACATTTAAGTCCTATTTCTGATGTGTTCCTTGCAGACCCCCTGCTTGGTGAACAGCCATCTCCCTCTCCAGTTTCTGAAGAGCCTTCGCCATCGTTAGCTGAAGAGAAAATGGTGAGTACCTGGGCTCAAGAAAAGGAAACACACAATCAAGTAGTTTCCAGTTGTTTTAAGAGCAAAGCTTGATGTTGTAATGTTACAGTAGTGACATGGCTCGAAATAGCTTTCATGGCAAACCATTTTTTCATCATTCTTTATGCAATCTTTGCACATGCTTTGAGATATGCTTAAGTATTAGATTAGTGTTGTGTGCATTGTTGTACATGTAAGTGTTCTTTAGATTACAATGTGATGTGGATTGTTGGTGCACGTGTTATGTGTCATGGCTTCCTCCGTTCCCCTGCATGCTGTATGTGCTGTGGTTCTGCTGTTCAGCCTGTGAAGCCAGAAGGGTTCAAGTCTGTGAGGCCTCCCAAAGGGAGGCAGGCATCCTCAGCTATAGGGAAACTGCAGGTACAGTACAGTGCAGTAGAAGACTTGAGCTGCAACACACTTTTTGTAGCACTTTATTGCGCGACAATTGTAACAGGTACAATGTATGGCAATCTGTATAATTATACATGTATGTACTATTGGTACTAATCTAATATAATGTAATCTAACAGTAAAGACAATCTAGTTATTGGTATACAAGAGAATATAGCATTATACATTCTACTTAACCTTGCATAGTGTACCCATTGTAAAGTTTTTCATTGCGCATCCAAATTTTTAGGTTAGGTGCATCTTGATTAGTACGCCTATTCCCAGAAAAAACTCGAGCCCTGCTGTCTCATGTCAGCATATACACTGTAGTCCATGTACTATTTGCAAAGGAATTGTGTGATACCTTGTTAGGTTTAAAGGTTGGTCTTGCTATCTAGGGATTATCCGGGACGTTTGTCACTGTTCTGCAGCCTCCATGCCTCTAAAACTGGTAATCAGAACACACAGGCTGGTACTTTCTGTGTTTTGTTAGAATGTTCTTCTGCAGAGGATTTAATGAATTGTTCACTATGTGTGTTACAGGCCAGTCTTGCCATCAACCCCAGTGCCATGCTGCCAGGTGCTGCTCCACCTGTGAAAGAAGAAGAGTCTGTGCCTGTCTCCTTTGACCAGCCCATGCAGACAAAGACTTTAGAGAGCTTAAGCAAGGTAGGTCTTCCCACCAGTCTGATCCTTGATTTATGCAAGTGAAACTTTGTCGTTGTTGTTTTTACTATCTTTGTCTAAAGGGTTATGTTTTCGGTGCCATCTGAATTTGTGAGTTAGTCCTGTTTTGCACTGAGACACTGCAATACCAAGGAAGGCTGCAAGGCCCATAGCCACCTTGACATTTGTCTTACCAACAACTTACCAACATACCAAATATATAGTGCTTGCAAAACTGTGCAGAAATGCAGACAGACAAACAAATTGACACACAAAAACAATACTTCTGTTTGCAGGATCGTGCCAAAATCCAAACCAAAAGAAGACTGCCATCAAGGAGAGGTAGAAGGGCCGGCGCAGGTCAGCAGGTGGACAGTACAGTATCCCCAGACTCCCCTTCAGAGCCCAGCTCTTCCCTCCTTCAACCAACCAGCCCCCCAGCTGACCTGTTTGGGACTGACAGTCCTCTGGCTGTGGGAGAGTCTGCAGCCAAGGTACACTAATTCTGAAGAGAAAGAGAGTATACGTAGATGTTAATGAAAATTAGGACCCAGCGCTGCCCCTAAAAACAAAAGGTCACCACTACTAGAAGTCTGCAAAGAAGGCCACTCATGTGAAGATGACTACTGTAAATGCATTTAAGTTTGCGAGGATTTAATTCCACAGTAGTGGGAACATGGACATTCTGTGGTGTTTTTTCATTTGCAGTTCAGCCATCCTGTGAACGTAAATGCATTCACAGCACTGTACGGAAGCTCATGCAGAAGACAGAAGAAAAATGTTTGTGGTGGTTTTGAGTTAACGTGAGGCAGTCACTGCAAAAACTGCAAACATAAAACCACCACCATAAAACCACCACGAAGGTCTCTGCATTTACAGTAACTGTTGCTAAATTGGTATCAATATGCATTTCTGAACACATGACAGGCTAAGAGTGATGGATATATTATTTTCTTCATTAGGACAAGCCTGTTGCATCTGTTGTGACCAGCAAGGATGAGCCGGATGCCTTGGATGACATCTTCAGCAGTTCCAAGAAGTCTACAAAGCCGGCACCATCAAAAGTCTCATTAGATGAAGACCTCTTTGGGTCAGCCCCAGTGGCAAGTGCTACAAAAGGAAGTATAGAGGGTGATGATTTATTTTCTTCGGCTCCAACAAGAACTGCACAAATTGAGGGAGCGACCGGTGCTAACCGTACTAGTGGAGAAGCCTCTGAGGCTGACTTGTTTTCAGCCGCCAAGACTAAACAACAGGAAAAGAGCAGTGAGCAGTCAGCAGGCAATGACGATGACTTGTTTGCATCACAGTCCAGTAAAACTACAGGTAAGGAAGCCAAAAAGGAAGTGGGCCATTGCGTATTGCCCTTAAAAAGGCAGCAGGAGGACTATCATATAAAAAAATGTAACATTCAAGAAAGTGATGTACATGTATATTGTGTTTGTGAAGAACTTTGTTGGACATTCATTTAGTGGCAACTTGTCTAGTGGCAAGTGTTCACAGAAGACAGTTTTTCTCCAATGCCATGAATCAAATGATGACTATCATTTCAATACATGTAACGCTACAACTCTCCTCACAGTAAGCAGTGTGAACTTCTCTGTATGGACAAAGGAAATGTCTTTTTCCAGTCCGATTGATAGTTCATTCTACATGTATACATGCAAATATATGCTATCTCCTACATGGATTATACAATGTAAATATAAATACAGAGGACCAGATCTGGTACCCAGTGATGAATTCTTTCTTTATTTCTTGTTCAATCGCAGCTCCCAAGAAGACTGGGAAACTAGGAGAGATGCCAGAGGTACAACCAATACTATTTTTGTCTTTAGCAATTCTTGAATTCCCTGTCGATGTTGTAAACCCAAAGGTCTATTTTGGGCCCCCTCATTGTTGTACGTGACGTTGGTACTTCAGCAAGTTCCAGCTTTTGTATCTTTTGGAAGTGCTATGGTCTTGATTTCTTGGTGGCAGGTAAGTTTGAATGCATGCAAGGAAGGAAGAAGTGATCTAGGTTTGGGCCTCCTAGTGGCTTGCTCTGGAACTGCATGGGAATTTTTCTTAAACTTCCAAAGAAGATTTCTGAACAAAGGAACGACTTCCTTGATATATTTAAGCTGCCTCTTATCTAGATGTAATTTGATGTGAACAAAAATAATGTACAAATATGTGACCAATGCCACTGATGTTATGATTATAGTTGAGCTGATGTTCTGTTTCTTTTGTCCACAGGATGACATCTTTGCCACTGAAGCAGTCAGCGCCAGTGCAAAACCCAAGAAGTACAAAGCAGTAACCCCAGAGAGTAGCCTGTTCTCTGATGACACAAACATCTTTGCTGATATTCCTGCCACCAAGCCCAAGGAGAAGAAGAAAAAGACAACCAAGGCCGCAAGCAAAAGCAAAGGCCTATTCAAGGATGATGTGGGTAAGTACAACGTATGCTTTTCTTTTTAAAGCCTGAACCAGTTACTGTATGTTATTTATTCCCTAATGAATTACTATCTAATAAAAAAGCCACTGTGAGGTACAGTCAAACCTGGCCTGGCAACTACCTTGTACAGGCGCTCACAAGTCACATCGAAACAGTCCAGTCCACTTTACACATTGTTAAGACCAACTGCTAAGCAACCAATCAGCAACTGACTTTTTGCAGTCCCCAAGGGGCTTTCATACCCTTCTCAACAACAAAATTGATTTAATTGATGAAGAGACAGAACGATTGCTTTCTGTAGCGCTGGCATAATCAAATGTATAATAACCATAAAAAGTATTATGTGTACATCTAGCACTTTCACAAGGGTGTGGGCAGGGAGAAGACAAAACAAAAATGTTTGGAGGTGCAAACCACCTCATGTCTGCATTTGCAGTATTTTGCCACACTGATTGTGGCTGATGAATGATAGAGGAAGCTGAATAAAGAGACTCTTTTTACACAACCAGTGCTTTATTCTCACCGACGTTTCGGTGACCGTCTGTCACCTTCTTCAGGGCAATTCGGCAACAGACGGTCACCGAAACGTCGGTGAGAATAAAGCACTGGTTGTGTAAAAAGAGTCTCTTTATTCAGTGACGTACCAACCTGATGAAACTGTTCACGGAGGATAGAGGAAGCTATCTGAAATGTCTGACTCTTGTTATTATATTTGTCGGCTCTTTAGAATCCTGTCCTCACTAGTGTATCATTTTCCTAGATGATATATTTGCGGAGGGAGGCAGTAGTGCACCCAAGAAGTCCAAACCCAAGAAAAAGCCAGCAAAGAAGACAGAGCCGCAGGGAAATATCTTTGATGACGACACAACAGACATCTTTGCAGATCCTCTCAATGCGATGCAAAAATAGTAACTGAAGGGTTATAACTTATACAATACAGCTTATGTTTTGAAATCATATGTAAATAATTCAATATGAATGTCAGGTTCGATTTACGAATTGATAGTTTTTGTGTCAGCAGATCCTCTCAATATGATGAGGTACATGTACAGTACATTGTACATTGTATGTGATAGCAGCAATGGTGCAAGGCATCTGTGTTGTAACATGATAATGTAAATAATTCCATAGCAATACCAATTTTGATGACATGTACGACTTGATAACTTGTAAAATTTATACTAATGATAGGCCTCAGAAAGTTAATTTTATGGATAGCAGCTATCCATTGTTTTTGCTTGATATGAATAAAGAAGAAATTTTGTTCCCTTCCAATAATAGTCCATGTGAAAGAAAATACTGAAAATGAAAAATCATGTAGTGGTAGCCTTTAAAAGTGACAGGATCACAACAACAGCATCAGGGGAGATGACATTCCCATAGTTTTTTTTCACTAATGATATACTTATGACAATAAAAAGCCAAATCCAATTTCAGAGTAGGTAAATCAAGTTTGCATTATAAATTTTTGCTTTCACGTTTTTTTTGGCATCATGAATAGAGCCTAAAACTAGTGTCAATTTTGAGGTTGAATACAGGAATGAATAAAAGAATTGTTGGCTATGATACTATGTTTTGTTACTTTTCTTGTTACAACATTTATGGTGTCTCTGTTGAAGTTTTAGGCATATTTTTTCCCATTTTGTTTATTTCTTGTAATGATTATACAATGTAATAGCAGCGTCCATACTGCCAGTGGACACCACTGTGGGTACGGGCACCATTGGGGTACGGACACTACTGGGGGTACGGGCACCATTGGGGGTACGGACACTACTGGGGGTACGGGCACCATTGGGGGTACGGACACTACTGGGGGTACGGGCACCATTGGGGGTACGGACACTACTGGGGGTACGAGCACCATTGGGGGTACAGACACTACTAGGTTCGAAAGGTTGCTTAGCAAGGAATGGAAAGATGCAAACCGCAAAATGTTGTGATACTTCCTTCTCGAGATATTCTTGAGCATATGGGCTCTGTTTAGGCGCAACCGCTAGCTCCTTTATTTGGAACACCGCCTGTCACGGCATCGGTTAGGGGGATGACTTAATGACGCGATTGTAGCTTAGGCTTCAAGTTCCGGCCTGGCAAGCTTGGTATGGTTGGAAAGGTTGCTTAGCAAGGAATGGAAAGATGCAAACCGCACAATGTTGTGATACTTCCTTCTCGAGATATTCTTGAGTATATGCGCTCTGTTTAGGCGCAAACGCTAGCTCCTTTTTTTGGAACACCGCCTGTCACGGCATCGTTTAGGGGGATGACTTAATGACGCGATTGTAGCTTAGGCTTCAAGTTCCGGCCTGGCAAGCTTGGTATGGTTGGAAAGGTTGCTTAGCAAGGAATGGAAAGATGCAAACCGCAAAATGTTGTGATACTTAATTCTCGAGATATTCTTGAGTATATGCGCTCTGTTTAGGCGCAACCGCTAGCTCCTTTTTTGGAACACCGCCTGTCACGGCATCGGTTAGGGGGATGACTTAATGACGCGATTGTAGCTTAGGCTTCAAGTTCCGGCTTGGCAAGCTTGGTATGGTTGGAAAGGTTGCTTAGCAAGGAATGGAAAGATGCAAACTGCAAAATGTTGTGATACTTCCTTCTCGAGATATTCTTGAGTATATGCGCTCTGTTTAGGCGCAACCGCTAGCTCCTTTTTTGGAACACCGCCTGTCACGGCATCGGTTAGGGGGATCTGTATCTGTATCTATATAGCCGGTATAACCGCCGTTCGTCGTAACACACCAGCTTCGCAGGCACGCGGCGCGGCAGCAGCTGGTTATATTACACCGAACGACTCATTACACCTACCTTTTGCACATCTATCTGCAAGCGTTCTTTAAAACTACCCAGAGAAGATGCCCCTACTGTACTTGGTGATAACAAATTCCACTCTACGATAGTTCTGGGAAAGTACGAATTTTTGAACACATCAATCCTAGGTTGGTAACTCTGGTATTTGAATGCATGACTGTTTCTTGTTCTTTTTTGAGCTGGTATTAGATGCTTATCAGTTGGTACGTCCACCAGTTTATTGGTCATTTTGTACATCATGGAAAGTCTGGACATTTTCCTTCTATCTTCAAGTGACATCCACTGCAAATCTGTTTTCATTTTGGTAACACTAGAATCCCTGTTATAGTTGTTTGTGCAGAATCGGGCAGCTTGATTCTGTACCCTTTCAAGTTTATCTTTGTCTTTCTTTGTATACGGGTCCCATACTGTAGCGGCATACTCAAGGTTAGGTCTTACTAGTGACGTGTATGCAAGTGATTTTACCCTGGTTGGACATGCCCACAGGTTGCGTTTGATTACTCCCAATGTCTGTTTAGCCTTGGTTGTTATTTTGTTAACATGGACACCCCACTTCAGCCCAGTTGTTAATGTAACACCCAGGTATGGGTGGGTTTTTGTGGTTTCTAATGTCTGACCACAAAATTGGTAAGGGGACACATTTGGTGTTCGTTTGTTCGTTATGTGCATGATATAGCACTTATCAGGATTGAACTGCATAAGCCATTTCCTTTGCCATTCTTCCAGGGTGTTCAGATCTTTCTGAAGAACTTGTGAATCATTTTGTGTGGATACCTCTATATATAACAGACAATCATCGGCGAATAACCTCACACTTGAATCGAGCTGGTCTGGCAAGTCGTTTATGTACAAGAGGAAGAGCAATGGTCCCAGCACAGTCCCTTGTGGAACTCCCGATGCTACTTTAACTGGAGCTGAGGCCTTCCCTTCCACCACTACCGTTTGCTCTCTATTCGTCAGGAAAGCCTTCAGCCAGTTAAGTGTAGTACCTTGAATTCCATAGAACTCCAGTTTTGACATACGTCTGCTATGTGGGACTTTATCGAAGGCTTTAGTGAAATCGAGTATTGCTAGATCCACCTGTCTTTTATTGTTCAGTGCCCCAGCTATGTCGTGAACTGTTAAAATAAGCTGTGTTTCTGTGGATCGCTTTGCTCTGAAACCATGCTGGTAGTCCGTTAGTATATTGTGGCCTTCTAAGTGTTTCATGATATGGCTGTGGATAATGTGTTCCAGTAGTTTACAGGAAATACTGGTGAGTGAAACAGGTCTGTAGTTACTAGGGATCGCTCTATCTCCCTTTTTGAAAATGGCGCATATATTTGCATCTCTCCAGTCTTTGGGGATTTCTCCTGTGTCAAGCGATTGTTGGAAAATGTCGGTTAAAACAGGTGCGATTTCACTGGCTGTCATTTTGAGGAACCAAGGAGGTATTTGGTCTGGCCCGGATGCTTTGGAGGGATTGAGGCCTTGCAACATTTTTTCAACACCATAAGTAGAAACTTCTATTTGTTCCATAGGAGGGGTGCAGAGATTCCCGAGGGATGGCATGTCTGTAGTGTCTTCTTCTGTGAATACACTTTTAAACTGTGAACTGAGTGCCTCTGCTTTTTTCTCACTGTCACTGATAATGGTACTCCCCACCTTTATAGAGTGGCTACCCCGACAAGGTCTCTCCTCAGGCCTTTTATGTATGACCAGAATGTTTTGGGTTTGTCAGTTATAGCTTCTCCCAGTATGTTTGCCACGTATTTTGAGTGTGCTGATCTAATGCTTTTCTGAACTCCTTTTTTTACTTTCTTATATTTGTTCCAGTCTTCCTCTTGTCCTGTTCTCTTAGCTTTATTGTAAAGACGTTGCGACAGTGCCTTCTTAAGTTTCTGTTAAACCAAGGTAGATTGTATCTGCTTGATGTCATTTTACTAGGAATGTGCTTGTTCATTGTGTTCATTTTGCTTTTGAAGTCATCCCATTTCTGTGTCACTGACATGTCTTTTGTTCTCATGTTAAAGTTTGTTGCATAGTCCTCAAGGTCATTCTTGATAGCCGGCTCGTCAGATTTGGTGCGAATATACACTTTCCTTTTCCTTTTGGGTTTTTTGTTCTGTTTGGGTGCCAAGTTTACGTCCACTAGAACCATGTCATGGTCACTTATTCCCGGAACAACTGTGTTTTTTTCAATTATGTTTGGGTTATTAACTAAGACCAGGTCCAAAAGATTACCATTTCTAGTTGGTTACTGAACTGTTTGGAATAGTCCATGGTTGTCCACTAAGTGTAGTAGTTTCTGTGCCTGTCCTGTATGGTTCTGAGCGTTGTCTGTTGTGCTAGCATCCCAATTAATACCAGGGATGTTAAAATCTCCAAGAATAATTACGTTGTTGGAGTTTATCTTAGTTCCCACTTTATTTATAGAGCTGTCAAGCTCATCCAGACTATTGCCCTGGTCCGACGGCGGCCTGTAGTATGTACCAATCATTAGCGGTTTCTTTCCTGCAAGTTGGGTTTGTGTCCAAATGATCTCACAGTCTGTGTCCAGATCTGGTCTGTGAGTGACAATCAGATCATCCCTGTTTGCCTGAAATACACCACCTCCTGGGCCAGTTTTTCTGTCTTTACGGTGTACTATGTAGTTGTCAGGGAATATTTCACTGCTTGATATATTTTCATTGAGCCATGACTCTGTGCCCACTAATATGTCTGGTTTATAAGTGTCAATCACAGTTACCAATTCAGCAGTTTTATTTCGAACACTCTGGCAGTTTACCAGCAGGAGTTTAGCCTTGTTCTTTTGTGGCTATTACCTCTAGTGTGAGTTTTCCCCTGCTTTGATCTAAGTGGGGTGGATGTTGCCGCCGGTGTGTCACCTAGTAAACTTGAGTTCAGCGTATCAAATGAATTTACCGAATGGAAGCTGTCATCAGTGATGTCGAACATGTCTGATGCAAAGTTTGGTGTGCCGCAGTCACAGCATATCCATGAGTATGATTTGTGGGTTTCTAATACAGTGTATACCTGGGAACATAGCCCAATGGAATCTTTGTGATACCATCTATTGCAGTCATCACAACATATGGCAGCTTGTGTGTTCTGTACAGCCTTGTTACAGCTCCCACAAGGACACTTAGGTGGTCTAGGTCCTGGGTTCACCTCAACATCTCCACTTAAAAGCAGTATTAGTATCATTGACAGCTTAGTACTATCATTGTGCATCAGTAATTTGTTGCGGCTGAAATAAGTCCCATTGAGCCCACTGTGTTTAATCATGAAGGCAAACGTGGCCCAGTCAGAAGTACAGTCAGATCTGAAAGTACATGTGACATTTCCTTCATTTATCTCATGTTTTGTGTTTGGCTGTGATCCTGGTTCGGCTTTGCTGAGCATTAGACAAAGGGCCAGAAATATGCATGTGCAATGGAGTTCCATCCTGTTTTCTATTCCTACCAGCGGGACCCAGTCACCGCTCTCCTGTTATTTACTAGCGGGCTTCCAAGTCACCGCTCTCCTGTTATATACCAGCGAGACTCCAAGTCACCGCTCTCCAGTTATTTTCCAGCGAGACTCCAAGTCACCGCTCTCCAGTTATTTTCCAGCGAGACTCCAAGTCACCGCTCTCCAGTTATTTGCCAGCGAGACTCTTAAGTCACCGCTCTCCAGTTATTTACCAGCGAGACTCTAAGTCACCGCTCTCCAGTTATTTACCAGCGAGACTCCAAGTCACCGCTCTCCAGTTATTTTCCAGCGAGACTCCAAGTCACCGCTCTCCAGTTATTTACCAGCGAGACTCCAAGTCACCGCTCTCCAGTTATTTACCAGCGAGACTCTAAGTCACCGCTCTCCAGTTATTTACCAGCGAGACTCCAAGTCACCGCTCTCCAGTTATTTTCCAGCGAGACTCCAAGTCACCGCTCTCCAGTTATTTGCCAGCGAGACTCTTAAGTCACCGCTCTCCAGTTATTTACCAGCGAGACTCTAAGTCACCGCTCTCCAGTTATTTACCAGCGAGACTCCAAGTCACCGCTCTCCAGTTATTTTCCAGCGAGACTCCAAGTCACCGCTCTCCAGTTATTTTCCAGCGAGACTCCAAGTCACCGCTCTCCAGTTATTTTCCAGCGAGACTCCAAGTCACAGCTCTCTAATTATTTTCCAGCGAGACTCCCAGTAAACGCTCTCCTGTTATATACCAGCGGGACTTCCAATCACCGCTCCTGTTACACAGTCACCACTTTCCCAACTCTGCTCTGGATTAATAAGTGTTCTTGTGTTAAGTGATCGGTCCGAGTGGAAAGTAGTGAATTACAGACCAAACAAGAAATATCAATTCCAAATGTTGTATTTTGTAAATGAAATCACCAAATAGCCTATGGAAGTAAGTTCAGGTCAAAAATCTGCTTGTTCGCCCTCCCACTCTGTATGTGATTCACATGCAAATTAGCCAGCCGGGACAAGATGTTTGACAAATGCCACGAAAACTAGCGTATTACAAGGTGGAAAATAAATATCAGTACGAAATATATAAATGATTACACTTCCCAGGTAAACTACGCAATCGTGTGCCGTTCCAGAAGTCAACGTACGACGAAATCGGTAAGGTTCTCCTTCCCTTAATTACTGTACATACCACGCAATACCGCCCTCCCACCCTGTTAGCGTTAGGTTCAAAACTGTCCGGAATTTCATTCAAATATAAAACAAAATGACTATTCACCGGTATTACAGGTCCCCAAAATGCTAAAGCACTATCTATACTGTGAACTGACAGGGAAAATAAAGGTAAACTAATAAGAAATACGTTAAAATTCTGGAAAATCTCTGAGCTCTCCAAACTTGCTGCTGCTCGCCACCGCGCCTGCGCAATCACTGGGATGACTTGATGACGCGATTGTAGCTTAGGCTTCAAGTTCCGGCCTGGCAAGCTTGGTATGGTTGGAAAGGTTGCTTAGCAAGGAATGGAAAGATGCAAACCGCAAAATGTTGTGATACTTCCTTCTCGAGATATTCTTGAGTATATGCGCTCTGTTTAGGCGCAAACGCTAGCTCCTTTTTTTGGAACACCGCCTGTCACGGCATCGGTTAGGGGGATGACTTAATGACGCGATTGTAGCTTAGGCTTCAAGTTCCGGCCTGGCAAGCTTGGTATGGTTGGAAAGGTTGCTTAGCAAGGAATGGAAAGATGCAAACCGCAAAATGTTGCGATACTTCCTTCTCGAGATATTCTTGAGTATATGCGCTCTGTTTAGGCGCAAACGCTAGCTCCTTTTTTTGTTACACCGCCTGTCACGGCATCGTTTAGGGGGATGACTTAATGACGCGATTGTAGCTTAGGCTTCAAGTTCCGGCCTGGCAGGCTTGGTATGGTTGGAAAGGTTGCTTAGCAAGCAATGGAAAGATGCAAACCGCAAAATGTTGTGATACTTAATTCTCGAGATATTCTTGAGTATATGCGCTCTGTTTAGGCGCAACCGCTAGCTCCCTTTTTGGAACACCGCCTGTCACGGCATCGGTTAGGGGGATGACTTAATGACGCGATTGTAGCTTAGGCTTCAAGTTCCGGCTTGGCAAGCTTGGTATGGTTGGAAAGGTTGCTTAGCAAGGAATGGAAAGATGCAAACCGCAAAATGTTGTGATACTTCCTTCTCGAGATATTCTTGAGTATATGCGCTCTGTTTAGGCGCAACCGCTAGCTCCTTTTTTGGAACACCGCCTGTCACGGCATCGGTTAGGGGGATGACTTAATGACGCGATTGTAGCTTAGGCTTCAAGTTCCGGCTTGGCAAGCTTGGTATGGTTGGAAAGGTTGCTTAGCAAGGAATGGAAAGGTGCAAACTGCAAAATGTTGTGATACTTCCTTCTCGAGATATTCTTGAGTATATGCGCTCTGTTTAGGCGCAACCGCTAGCTCCTTTTTTGGAAGACCGCCTGTCACGGCATCGGTTAGGGGGATGACTTGATGACGCGATTGTAGCTTAGGCTTCAAGTTCCGGCCTGGCAAGCTTGGTATGGTTGGAAAGGTTGCTTAGCAAGGAATGGAAAGATGCAAACCGCAAAATGTTGTGATACTTCCTTCTCGAGATATTCTTGAGTATATGCGCTCTGTTTAGGCGCAACCGCTAGCTCCTTTTTTGGAAGACCGCCTGTCACGGCATCGGTTAGGGGGATGACTTAATGACGCGATTGTAGCTAAGGCTTCAAGTTCCGGCTTGGCAAGCTTGGTATGGTTGGAAAGGTTGCTTAGCAAGGAATGGAAAGATGCAAACCGCAAAATGTTGTGATACTTAATTCTCGAGATATTCTTGAGTATATGCGCTCTGTTTAGGCGCAACCGCTAGCTCCTTTTTTGTTACACCGCCTGTCACGGCATCGGTTAGGGGGATGACTTGATGACGCGATTGTAGCTTAGGCTTCAAGTTCCGGCCTGGCAAGCTTGGTATGGTTGGAAAGGTTGCTTAGCAAGGAATGGAAAGATGCAAACCACAAAATGTTGTGATACTTAATTCTCGAGATATTCTTGAGTATATGCGCTCTATTTAGGCGCAACCGCTAGCTCCTTTATTTGGAACACCGCCTGTCACGGCATCGGTTAGGGGGATGACTTAATGACGCGATTGTAGCTTAGGCTTCAAGTTCCGGCCTGGCAAGCTTGGTATGGTTGGAAAGGTTGCTTAGCAAGGAATGGAAAGATGCAAACCGCAGAATGTTGTGATACTTCCTTCTCGAGATATTCTTGAGTATATGCGCTCTGTTTAGGCGCAACCGCTAGCTCCTTTTTTGGAACACCGCCTGTCACGGCATCGGTTAGGGGGATGACTTAATGACGCGTTTGTAGCTTAGGCTTCAAGTTCCGGCCTGGCAAGCTTGGTATGGTTGGAAAGGTTGCTTAGCAAGGAATGGAAAGATGCAAACCGCAAAATGTTGTGATACTTAATTCTCGAGATATTCTTGAGTATATGCGCTCTGTTTAGGCGCAACCGCTAGCTCTTTTTTTGGAACACCGCCTGTCACGGCATCGGTTAGGGGGGTGACTTAATGACGCGATTGTAGCTTAGGCTTCAAGTTCCGGCTTGGCATGCTTGGTATGGTTGGAAAGGTTGCTTAGCAAGGAATGGAAAGATGCAAACCGCAAAATGTTGTGATACTTCCTTCTCGAGATATTCTTGAGTATTTGCGCTCTGTTTAGGCGCAACCGCTAGCTCCTTTTTTTGGAACACCGCCTGTCACGGCATCGGTTAGGGGGTGACTTAATGACGCGATTGTAGCTTAGGCTTCAAGTTCCGGCCTGGCAAGCTTGGTATGGTTGGAAAGGTTGCTTAGCAAGGAATGGAAAGATGCAAACCGCAAAATGTTGTGATACTTAATTCTCGAGATATTCTTGAGTATATGCGCTCTGTTTAGGCGCAACCGCTAGCTCCTTTTTTGGAACACCGCCTGTCACGGCATCGGTTAGGGGGATGACTTAATGACGCGATTGTAGCTTAGGCTTCAAGTTCCGTCTTGGCAAGCTTGGTATGGTTGGAAAGGTTGCTTAGCAAGGAATGGAAAGATGCAAACCGCAAAATGTTGTGATACTTCCTTCTCGAGATATTCTTGAGTATATGCGCTCTGTTTAGGTGCAACCGCTAGCTCCTTTTTTGGAACACCGCCTGTCACGGCATCGGTTAGGGGGATGACTTGATGACGCGATTGTAGCTTAGGCTTCAAGTTCCGGCCTGGCAAGCTTGGTATGGTTGGAAAGGTTGCTTAGCAAGGAATGGAAAGATGCAAACCGCACAATGTTGTGATACTTCCTTCTCGAAATATTCTTGAGTATATGCGCTCTGTTTAGGCGCAAACGCTAGCTCCTTTTTTTGGAACACCGCGTGTCACGGCATCGTTTAGGGGGATGACTTAATGACGCGATTGTAGCTTAGGCTTCATGTTCCGGCCTGGCAAGCTTGGTATGGTTGGAAAGGTTGCTTAGCAAGGAATGGAAAGATGCAAACCGCAAAATGTTGTGATACTTCCTTCTCGAGATAGTCTTGAGTATATGCGCTCTGTTTAGGCGCAAACGCTAGCTCCTTTTTTTGGAAGACCGCCTGTCACGGCATCGGTTAGGGGGGTGACTTAATGACGCGATTGTAGCTTAGGCTTCAAGTTCCGGCCTGGCAAGCTTGGTATGGTTGGAAAGGTTGCTTAGCAAGGAATGGAAAGATGCAAACCGCAAAATGTTGTGATACTTCCTTCTCGAGATATTCTTGAGTATATGCGCTCTGTTTAGGCGCAAACGCTAGCTCCTTTTTTTGTTACACCGCCTGTCACGGCATCGTTTAGGGGGATGACTTAATGACGCGATTGTAGCTTAGGCTTCAAGTTCCGGCCTGGCAAGCTTGGTATGGTTGGAAAGGTTGCTTAGCAAGGAATGGAAAGATGCAAACCGCAAAATGTTGTGATACTTAATTCTCGAGATATTCTTGAGTATATGCGCTCTGTTTAGGCGCAACCGCTAGCTCCTTTTTTGGAAGACCGCCTGTCACGGCATCGGTTAGGGGGATGACTTAATGACGCGATTGTAGCTTAGGCTTCAAGTTCCGGCTTGGCAAGCTTGGTATGGTTGGAAAGGTTGCTTAGCAAGGAATGGAAAGGTGCAAACTGCAAAATGTTGTGATACTTCCTTCTCGAGATATTCTTGAGTATATGCGCTCTGTTTAGGCGCAACCGCTAGCTCCTTTTTTGGAACACCGCCTGTCACGGCATCGGTTAGGGGGATGACTTGATGACGCGATTGTAGCTTAGGCTTCAAGTTCCGGCCTGGCAAGCTTGGTATGGTTGGAAAGGTTGCTTAGCAAGGAATGGAAAGATGCAAACCGCAAAATGTTGTGATACTTCCTTCTCGAGATATTCTTGAGTATATGCGCTCTGTTTAGGCGCAACCGCTAGCTCCTTTTTTGGAAGACCGCCTGTCACGGCATCGGTTAGGGGGATGACTTAATGACGCGATTGTAGCTTAGGCTTCAAGTTCCGGCTTGGCAAGCTTGGTATGGCTGGAACGGTTGCTTAGCAAGGAATGGAAAGATGCAAACCGCAAAATGTTGTGATACTTCCTTCTCGAGATATTCTTGAGTATATGCGCTCTGTTTAGGCGCAACCGCTAGCTCCTTTTTTGTTACACCGCCTGTCACGGCATCGGTTAGGGGGATGACTTGATGACGCGATTGTAGCTTAGGCTTCAAGTTCCGGCCTGGCAAGCTTGGTATGGTTGGAAAGGTTGCTTAGCAAGGAATGGAAAGATGCAAACCGCAAAATGTTGTGATACTTCCTTCTCGAGATATTCTTGAGTATATGCGCTCTGCTTAGGCGCAGCCGCTAGCTCCATTTTTTGGAAGACCGCCTGTCACGGCATCGGTTAGGGGGATGACTTAATGACGCGATTGTAGCTTAGGCTTCAAGTTCCGGCCTGGCAAGCTTGGTATGGTTGGAAAGGTTGCTTAGCAAGGAATGGAAAAATGCAAACAGCAAAATGTTGTGACACTTCCTTCTCGAGATATTCTTGAGTATATGCGCTCTGTTTAGGCGCAACCGCTAGCTCGATTTATTGGAACACCGCCTGACACGGCATCGGTTAGGGTGATGACTTAATGACGCGATTGTAGCTTAGGCTTCAAGTTCCGGCCTGGCAAGGTTGGTATGGTTGGAAAGGTTGCTTAGCAAGGAATGGAAAGATGCAAACCGCAAAATGTTGTGATACTTCCTTCTCGAGATATTCTTGAGTATATGCGCTCTGTTTAGGCGCAAACGCTAGCTCCTTTTTTTGTTACACCGCCTGTCACGGCATCGTTTAGGGGGATGACTTAATGACGCGATTGTAGCTTAGGCTTCAAGTTCCGGCCTGGCAAGCTTGGTATGGTTGGAAAGGTTGCTTAGCAAGGAATGGAAAGATGCAAACCGCAAAATGTTGTGATACTTAATTCTCGAGATATTCTTGAGTATATGCGCTCTGCTTAGGCGCAACCGCTAGCTCCTTTTTTGGAACACCGCCTGTCACGGCATCGGTTAGGGGGATGACTTAATGACGCGATTGTAGCTTAGGCTTCAAGTTCCGGCCTGGCAAGCTTGGTATGGTTGGAAAGGTTGCTTAGCAAGGAATGGAAAAATGCAAACAGCAAAATGTTGTGATACTTCCTTCTCGAGATATTCTTGAGTATATGCGCTCTGTTTAGGCGCAACCGCTAGCTCGATTTATTGGAACACCGCCTGACACGGCATCGGTTAGGGTGATGACTTAATGACGCGATTGTAGCTTAGGCTTCAAGTTCCGGCCTGGCAAGGTTGGTATGGTTGGAAAGGTTGCTTAGCAAGGAATGGAAAGATGCAAACCGCAAAATGTTGTGATACTTCCTTCTCGAGATATTCTTGAGTATATGCGCTCTGTTTAGGCGCAAACGCTAGCTC
The DNA here is from genome assembly GCA_019207045.1 of Branchiostoma floridae x Branchiostoma belcheri. Lineage (NCBI taxonomy): Eukaryota > Metazoa > Chordata > Leptocardii > Amphioxiformes > Branchiostomatidae > Branchiostoma > Branchiostoma floridae x Branchiostoma belcheri. The sequence goes on along the minus strand of CM033023.1, from coordinate 29,160,308 downwards.
CTTTTTTTGTTACACCGCCTGTCACGGCATCGTTTAGGGGGATGACTTAATGACGCGATTGTAGCTTAGGCTTCAAGTTCCGGCCTGGCAAGCTTGGTATGGTTGGAAAGGTTGCTTAGCAAGGAATGGAAAGATGCAAACCGCAAAATGTTGTGATACTTAATTCTCGAGATATTCTTGAGTATATGCGCTCTGCTTAGGCGCAACCGCTAGCTCCTTTTTTGGAACACCGCCTGTCACGGCATCGGTTAGGGGGATGACTTAATGACGCGATTGTAGCTTAGGCTTCAAGTTCCGGCCTGGCAAGCTTGGTATGGTTGGAAAGGTTGCTTAGCAAGGAATGGAAAGATGCAAACCGCAAAATGTTGTGATACTTAATTCTCGAGATATTCTTGAGTATATGCGCTCTGCTTAGGCGCAACCGCTAGCTCCTTTTTTGGAAGACCGCCTGTCACGGCATCGGTTAGGGGATGACTTAATGACGCGATTGTAGCTTAGGCTTCAAGTTCCGGCCTGGCAAGCTTGGTATGGTTGGAAAGGTTGCTTAGCAAGGAATGGAAAAATGCAAACAGCAAAATGTTGTGATACTTCCTTCTCGAGATATTCTTGAGTATATGCGCTCTGTTTAGGCGCAACCGCTAGCTCGATTTATTGGAACACCGCCTGACACGGCATCGGTTAGGGTGATGACTTAATGACGCGATTGTAGCTTAGGCTTCAAGTTCCGGCCTGGCAAGGTTGGTATGGTTGGAAAGGTTGCTTAGCAAGGAATGGAAAGATGCAAACCGCAAAATGTTGTGATACTTCCTTCTCGAGATATTCTTGAGTATATGCGCTCTGTTTAGGCGCAAACGCTAGCTCCTTTTTTTGTTACACCGCCTGTCACGGCATCGTTTAGGGGGATGACTTAATGACGCGATTGTAGCTTAGGCTTCAAGTTCCGGCCTGGCAAGCTTGGTATGGTTGGAAAGGTTGCTTAGCAAGGAATGGAAAGATGCAAACCGCAAAATGTTGTGATACTTCCTTCTCGAGATATTCTTGAGTATATGCGCTCTGCTTAGGCGCAACCGCTAGCTCCTTTTTTGGAACACCGCCTGTCACGGCATCGGTTAGGGGGATGACTTAATGACGCGATTGTAGCTTAGGCTTCAAGTTCCGGCCTGGCAAGCTTGGTATGGTTGGAAAGGTTGCTTAGCAAGGAATGGAAAGATGCAAACCGCAAAATGTTGTGATACTTAATTCTCGAGATATTCTTGAGTATATGCGCTCTGTTTAGGCGCAACCGCTAGCTCCTTTTTTGGAACACCGCCTGTCACGGCATCGGTTAGGGGGATGACTTAATGACGCGATTGTAGCTTAGGCTTCAAGTTCCGGCTTGGCAAGCTTGGTATGGTTGGAAAGGTTGCTTAGCAAGGAATGGAAAGGTGCAAACTGCAAAATGTTGTGATACTTCCTTCTCGAGATATTCTTGAGTATATGCGCTCTGTTTAGGCGCAACCGCTAGCTCCTTTTTTGGAACACCGCCTGTCACGGCATCGGTTAGGGGGATGACTTGATGACGCGATTGTAGCTTAGGCTTCAAGTTCCGGCCTGGCAAGCTTGGTATGGTTGGAAAGGTTGCTTAGCAAGGAATGGAAAGATGCAAACCGCAAAATGTTGTGATACTTCCTTCTCGAGATATTCTTGAGTATATGCGCTCTGTTTAGGCGCAACCGCTAGCTCCTTTTTTGGAAGACCGCCTGTCACGGCATCGGTTAGGGGGATGACTTAATGACGCGATTGTAGCTTAGGCTTCAAGTTCCGGCTTGGCAAGCTTGGTATGGCTGGAACGGTTGCTTAGCAAGGAATGGAAAGATGCAAACCGCAAAATGTTGTGATACTTCCTTCTCGAGATATTCTTGACTATATGCGCTCTGTTTAGGCGCAACCGCTAGCTCCTTTTTTGTTACACCGCCTGTCACGGCATCGGTTAGGGGGATGACTTGATGACGCGATTGTAGCTTAGGCTTCAAGTTCCGGCCTGGCAAGCTTGGTATGGTTGGAAAGGTTGCTTAGCAAGGAATGGAAAAATGCAAACAGCAAAATGTTGTGATACTTCCTTCTCGAGATATTCTTGAGTATATGCGCTCTGTTTAGGCGCAACCGCTAGCTCGATTTATTGGAACACCGCCTGACACGGCATCGGTTAGGGTGATGACTTAATGACGCGATTGTAGCTTAGGCTTCAAGTTCCGGCCTGGCAAGGTTGGTATGGTTGGAAAGGTTGCTTAGCAAGGAATGGAAAGATGCAAACCGCAAAATGTTGTAATACTTAATTCTCGAGATATTCTCGAGTATATGCGCTCTGTTTAGGCGCAACCGCTAGCTCGTTTGTTTGGAAGACCGCCTGTCACGGCATCGGTTAGAGGGATGACTTAATGACGCGATTGTAGCTTAGGCTTCATGTTCCGGCCTGGCAAGCTTGGTATGGTTGGAAAGGTTGCTTAGCAAGGAATGGAAAGATGCAAACCGCAAAATGTTGTGATACTTCCTTCTCGAGATATTCTTGAGTATATGCGCTCTGCTTAGGCGCAACCGCTAGCTCCATTTTTGGAAGACCGCCTGTCACGGCATCGGTTAGGGGGATGACTTAATGACGCGATTGTAGCTTAGGCTTCAAGTTCCGGCCTGGAAAGCTTGGTATGGTTGGAAAGGTTGCTTAGCAAGGAATGGAAAGATGCAAACCGCAAAATGTTGTGATACTTCCTTCTCGAGATATTCTTGAGTATATGCGCTCTGTTTAGGCGCAACCGCTAGCTCGTTTGTTTGGAAGACCGCCTGTCACGGCATCGGTTAGGGGGATGACTTAATGACGCGATTGTAGCTTAGGCTTCAAGTTCCGGCCTGGCAAGCTTGGTATGGTTGGAAAGGTTGCTTAGCAAGGAATGGAAAGATGCAAACCGCAAAATGTTGTGATACTTAATTCTCGAGATATTCTTGAGTATATGCGCTCTGCTTAGGCGCAACCGCTAGCTCCATTTTTGGAAGACCGCCTGTCACGGCATCGGTTAGGGGGATGACTTAATGACGCGATTGTAGCTTAGGCGTCAAGTTCCGGCCTGGCAAGCTTGGTATGGTTGGAAAGGTTGCTTAGCAAAAAATTGAAAGATGCAAACCGCAAAATGTTGTGATACTTCCTTCTCGAGATATTCTCGAGTATATGCGCTCTGTTTAGGCGCAACCGCTAGCTCCTTTTTTTGGAACACCGCCTGTCACGGCATCGGTTAGGGGGATGACTTAATGACGCGATTGTAGCTTAGGCTTCAAGTTCCGGCCTGGCAAGCTTGGTATGGTTGGAAAGGTTGCTTAGCAAGGAATGGAAAGATGCAAACCGCAAAATGTTGTGATACTTCCTTCTCGAGATATTCTTGAGTATATGCGCTCTGCTTAGGCGCAACCGCTAGCTCGATTTTTTGGAACACCGCCTGTCACGGCATCGGTTAGGGGGATGACTTAATGACGCGATTGTAGCTTAGGCTTCAAGTTCCGGCCTGGCAAGCTTGGTATGGTTGGAAAGGTTGCTGAGCAAGGAATGGAAAAATGCAAACCGCAAAATGTTGTGATACTTCCTTCTCGAGATATTCTTGAGTATATGCGCTCTAGGCGCAACCGCTAGCTCGTTTGTTTGGAAGACCGCCTGTCACGGCATCGGTTAGGGGGATGACTTAATGACGCGATTGTAGCTTAGGCTTCAAGTTCCGGCCTGGCAAGCTTGGTATGGTTGGAAAGGTTGCTAAGCAAGGAATGGAAAGATGCAAACCGCAAAATGTTGTGATACTTCCTTCTCGAGATATTCTTGAGTATATGCGCTCTGCTTAGGCGCAACCGCTAGCTCGATTTTTTGGAAGACCACCTGTCACGGCATCGGTTAGGGGGATGACTTAATGACGCGATTGTAGCTTAGGCTTCAAGTTCCGGTGTGACAGCGATCTCGCCCCCCCCCCCCCGTGATCTCGCCCCCCCCCCCCCCCCCGGGGGCGAAATCACTAGCGATCTCGCCCCCCGGGGCGAAATCACTAGCGATCTCGCCCTCCCCGGCTAGTGATCTCGCCCCCCTACCTCGCCCCCCTTTAGCGATTTCGCCCCCCCCCCCCAAAAAAAAACGGGTTTACATGACATTTTAGAAGTTGATTGGTATAAATCACAAAATGTAGGTTCAGAATGATATAATTACACGAGTTTGATACATAACTCCATTCATAGTATCAATATTAACGTAATTACATGGTAATAAGATAGTTGAACTTGTTTCAGACAAGGAGGGTTGGGTCCCTTGTATTCCCATTATTGCATATACCTGAGTCTTGACATAAGATGTATTTCATTGTATTCACCTGTCCTCAAGCAACCTATATATATCTCCAATATGAAGTCTCTACCATGAAGTGACCACAAAAGAACTATGTAATGTCTTTATTAATTATGCAAATATTAGGTATTAATTAGAATAACGCACATTTTGGTATATGCACCTGGCAAAGGGATATCTTCACCTCCAACATGACTGTTTTTTCTAGTATTTAGGAACCAAGGACGTTATGAAGAGGCCTTCTGATGTAACCTGATGTAACGTCCTTGTTAGGAACTGATGCATTTACCCGTGTTTCTTAAGACAGGTACTTTACCAGTGTTTGTGTAGCATTTAGCAACAGCTATATCAACTTGCGCGTAGATAGTGTTTATAATGAGAAACTATTATTCACGTGTGTTTTTGTTAGTGCTTTGGAAATGTTTCCAGCACAAGAAAAAAAACACTGTGACAAATTGAAAACATATAGCTGACGTATTCCGTACCATAGACAGTGTTGATTTATACGTTCGCAGTAGCACTGTTTTTATGCAACCTCAGCTGCAAAAATTGTCTTTTTCATTTCAATATCATGTTTGCACCGAACAATATAGTATCGACTTTCGAGGTATGACATCTTACGGTACGGTAATAAGGTGCCATATAGGTACCAGGTAACACACCATATACGTTACTCCCCAGGTGCAGTATAGTACCAGGTAGCGAACCTGTAATATGTAGTAGCCAGCTGCTCGGGGGGGGGGGGCGAAAACGCTAAGGGGGGCGAAAACGCTAGTGATCTCGCCCCCCGGGGGGGGGGCGAGATCGCTGTCACACATCGGTTAGGGGGATGACTTAATGACGCGATTGTAGCGTAGGCTTCAAGTTCCGGCCTGGCAAGCTTGGTATGGTTGGAAAGGTTGCTTAGCAAGGAATGGAAAATGCAAACCGCAAAATGTTGTGATACTTCCTTCTCGAGATATTCTTGAGTATATGCGCTCTGTTTAGGCGCAACCGCTAGCTCGTTTGTTTGGAAGACCGCCTGTCACGGCATCGGTTAGGGGGATGACTTAATGACGCGATTGTAGCTTAGGCTTCAAGTTCCGGCCTGGCAAGCTTGGTATGGTTGGAAAGGTTGCTTAGCAAGGAATGGAAAGATGCAAACCGCAAAATGTTGTGATACTTCCTTCTCGAGATATTCTCGAGTATATGCGCTCTGTTTAGGCGCAACCGCTAGCTCGTTTGTTTGGAACACCGCCTGTCACGGCATCGGTTAGGGGGATGACTTAATGACGCGATTGTAGCTTAGGCTTCAAGTTCCGGCCTGGCAAGCTTGGTATGGTTGGAAAGGTTGCTTAGCAAGGAATGGAAAGATGCAAACCGCAAAATGTTGTGATACTTCCTTCTCGAGATATTCTTGAGTATATGCGCTCTGCTTAGGCGCAACCGCTAGCTCGATTTTTTGGAAGACCGCCTGTCACGGCATCGGTTAGGGGGATGACTTAATGACGCGATTGTAGCTTAGGCTTCAAGTTCCGGCCTGGCAAGCTTGTTATGGTTGGAAAGGTTGCTTAGCAAGGAATGGAAAGATGCAAACCGCAAAATGTTGTGATACTTCCTTCTCGAGATATTCTTGAGTATATGCGCTCTGTTTAGGCGCAACCGCTAGCTCGTTTGTTTGGAAGACCGCCTGTCACGGCATCGGTTAGGGGGATGACTTATTGACGCGATTGTAGCTTAGGCTTCAAGTTCCGGCCTGGCAAGCTTGGTATGGTTGGAAAGGTTGCTTAGCAAGCAATGGAAAGATGCAAACCGCAAAATGTTGTGATACTTCCTTCTCGAGATATTCTCGAGTATATGCGCTCTGCTTAGGCGCAACCGCTAGCTCCTTTTTTTGGAACACCGCCTGTCACGGCATCGGTTAGGGGGATGACTTAATGACGCGATTGTAGCTTAGGCTTCAAGTTCCGGCCTGGCAAGCTTGGTATGGTTGGAAAGGTTGCTTAGCAAGGAATGGAAAGATGCAAACCGCAAAATGTTGTAATACTTAATTCTCGAGATATTCTGGAGTATATGCGCTCTGCTTAGGCGCAACCGCTAGCTCGATTTTTTGGAACACCGCCTGTCACGGCATCGGTTAGGGGGATGACTTAATGACGCGATTGTAGCTTAGGCTTCAAGTTCCGGCCTGGCAAGCTTGGTATGGTTGGAAAGGTTGCTTAGCAAGGAATAGAAAGATGCAAACCGCAAAATGTTGTGATACTTCCTTCTCGAGATATTCTTGAGTATATGCGCTCTGTTTAGGCGCAACCGCTAGCTCCATTTTTGGAAGACCGCCTGTCACGGCATCGGTTAGGGGGATGACTTAATGACGCGATTGTAGCTTAGGCTTCAAGTTCCGGCCTGGCAAGCTTGGTATGGTTGGAAAGGTTGCTTAGCAAGGAATGGAAAGATGCAAACCGCAAAATGTTGTGATACTTCCTTCTCGAGATATTTTTGAGTATATGCGCTCTGTTTAGGCGCAACCGCTAGCTCGATTTATTGGAACACCGCCTGTCACGGCATCGGTTAGGGGGATGACTTAATGACGCGATTGTAGCTTAGGCTTCAAGTTCCGGCCTGGCAAGCTTGGTATGGTTGGAAAGGTTGCTTAGCAAGGAATGGAAAGATGCAAACCGCAAAATGTTGTGATACTTCCTTCTCGAGATATTCTCGAGTATATGCGCTCTGTTTAGGCGCAACCGCTAGCTCGTTTGTTTGGAAGACCGCCTGTCACGGCATCGGTTAGAGGGATGACTTAATGACGCGATTGTAGCTTAGGCTTCAAGTTCCGGCCTGGCAAGCTTGGTATGGTTGGAAAGGTTGCTTAGCAAGAAATGAAAGATGCAAACCGCAAAATGTTGTGATACTTCCTTCTCGAGATATTCTTGAGTATATGCGCTCTGCTTAGGCGCAACCGCTAGCTCCATTTTTTGGAACACCGCCTGTCACGGCATCGGTTAGGGGGATGACTTAATGACGCGATTGTAGCTTAGGCTTCAAGTTCCGGCCTGGCAAGCTTGGTATGGTTGGAAAGGTTGCTTAGCAAGCAATGGAAAGATGCAAACCGCAAAATGTTGTGATACTTCCTTCTCGAGATATTCTTGAGTATATGCGCTCTGTTTAGGCGCAACCGCTAGCTCGTTTGTTTGGAAGACCGCCTGTCACGGCATCGGTTAGGGGGATGACTTAATGACGCGATTGTAGCTTAGGCTTCAAGTTCCGGCCTGGCAAGCTTGGTATGGTTGGAAAGGTTGCTTAGCAAGGAATGGAAAGATGCAAACCGCAAAATGTTGTGATACTTCCTTCTCGAGATATTCTCGAGTATATGCGCTCTGTTTAGGCGCAACCGCTAGCTCCTTTTTTTGGAACACCGCCTGTCACGGCATCGGTTAGGGAGATGACTTAATGACGCGATTGTAGCTTAGGCTTCAAGTTCCGGCCTGGCAAGCTTGGTATGGTTGGAAAGGTTGCTTAGCAAGCAATGGAAAGATGCAAACCGCAAAATGTTGTAATACTTAATTCTCGAGATATTCTTGAGTATATGCGCTCTGTTTAGGCGCAACCGCTAGCTCGATTTTTCGAAGACCGCCTGTCACGGCATCGGTTAGGGGGATGACTTAATGACGCGATTGTAGCTTAGGCTTCAAGTTCCGGCCTGGCAAGCTTGGTATGGTTGGAAAGGATGCTTAGCAAAGAATGGAAAGATGCAAACCGCAAAATGTTGTGATACTTCCTTCTCGAGATATTCTTGAGTATATGCGTTCTAGGCGCAACCGCTAGCTCGTTTGTTTGGAAGACCGCCTGTCACGGCATCGGTTAGGGAGATGACTTAATGACGCGATTGTAGCTTAGGCTTCAAGTTCCGGCCTGGCAAGCTTGGTATGGTTGGAAAGGTTGCTTAGCAAGGAATGGAAAGATGCAAACCGCAAAATGTTGTGATACTTCCTTCTCGAGATATTCTTGAGTATATGCGCTCTAGGCGCAACCGCTAGCTCGTTTGTTTGGAAGACCGCCTGTCACGGAATCGGTTAGAGGGATGACTTAATGACGCGATTGTAGCTTAGGCTTCAAGTTCCGGCCTGGCAAGCTTGGTATGGTTGGAAAGGTTGCTTAGCAAGGAATGGAAAGATGCAAACCGCAAAATGTTGTGATACTTCCTTCTCGAGATATTCTTGAGTATATGCGCTCTAGGCGCAACCGCTAGCTCGTTTGTTTGGAAGACCGCCTGTCACGGCATCGGTTAGGGGGATGACTTAATGACGCGATTGTAGCTTAGGCTTCAAGTTCCGGCCTGGCAAGCTTGGTATGGTTGGAAAGGTTGCTTAGCAAGGAATGGAAAGATGCAAACCGCAAAATGTTGTGATACTTCCTTCTCGAGATATTCTTGAGTATATGCGCTCTGTTTAGGCGCAACCGCTAGCTCCTTTTTTTGGAACACCGCCTGTCACGGCATCGGTTAGGGGGATGACTTAATGACGCGATTGTAGCTTAGGCTTCAAGTTCCGGCCTGGCAAGCTTGGTATGGTTGGAAAGGTTGCTTAGCAAGCAATGAAAGATGCAAACCGCAAAATGTTGTAATACTTAATTCTCGAGATATTCTTGAGTATATGCGCTCTGTTTAGGCGCAACCGCTAGCTCGATTTTTCGAAGACCGCCTGTCACGGCATCGGTTAGGGGGATGACTTAATGACGCGATTGTAGCTTAGGCTTCAAGTTCCGGCCTGGCAAGCTTGGTATGGTTGGAAAGGTTGCTTAGCAAAGAATGGAAAGATGCAAACCGCAAAATGTTGTGATACTTCCTTCTCGAGATATTCTTGAGTATATGCGTTCTAGGCGCAACCGCTAGCTCGTTTGTTTGGAACACCGCCTGTCACGGCATCGGTTAGGGAGATGACTTAATGACGCGATTGTAGCTTAGGCTTCAAGTTCCGGCCTGGCAAGCTTGGTATGGTTGGAAAGGTTGCTTAGCAAGGAATGGAAAGATGCAAACCGCAAAATGTTGTGATACTTCCTTCTCGAGATATTCTTGAGTATATGCGCTCTAGGCGCAACCGCTAGCTCGTTTGTTTGGAAGACCGCCTGTCACGGCATCGGTTAGGGGGATGACTTAATGACGCGATTGTAGCTTAGGCTTCAAGTTCCGGCCTGGCAAGCTTGGTATGGTTGGAAAGGTTGCTTAGCAAGGAATTGAAAGATGCAAACCGCAAAATGTTGTGATACTTCCTTCTCGAGATATTCTTGAGTATATGCGCTCTAGGCGCAACCGCTAGCTCGTTTGTTTGGAAGACCGCCTGTCACGGCATCGGTTAGGGGGATGACTTAATGACGCGATTGTAGCTTAGGCTTCAAGTTCCGGCCTGGCAAGCTTGGTATGGTTGGAAAGGTTGCTTAGCAAGGAATGGAAAGATGCAAACCGCAAAATGTTGTGATACTTCCTTCTCGAGATATTCTTGAGTATATGCGCTCTGTTTAGGCGCAACCGCTAGCTCGATTTATTGGAACACCGCCTGTCACGGCATCGGTTAGGGGGATGACTTAATGACGCGATTGTAGCTTAGGCTTCAAGTTCCGGCCTGGCAAGCTTGGTATGGTTGGAAAGGTTGCTTAGCAAGGAATGGAAAGATGCAAACCGCAAAATGTTGTGATACTTCCTTCTCGAGATATTCTTGAGTATATGCGCTCTGTTTAGGCGCAACCGCTAGCTCGTTTGTTTGGAAGACCGCCTGTCACGGCATCGGTTAGAGGGATGACTTAATGACGCGATTGTAGCTTAGGCTTCAAGTTCCGGCCTGGCAAGCTTGGTATGGTTGGAAAGGTTGCTTAGCAAGGAATGGAAAGATGCAAACCGCAAAATGTTGTGATACTTCCTTCTCGAGATATTCTTGAGTATATGCGCTCTGCTTAGGCGCAACCGCTAGCTCCATTTTTTGGAACACCGCCTGTCACGGCATCGGTTAGGGGGATGACTTAATGACGCGATTGTAGCTTAGGCTTCAAGTTCCGGCCTGGCAAGCTTGGTATGGTTGGAAAGGTTGCTTAGCAAGGAATGGAAAGATGCAAACCGCAAAATGTTGTGATACTTCCTTCTCGAGATATTCTTGAGTATATGCGCTCTGTTTAGGCGCAACCGCTAGCTCGTTTGTTTGGAAGACCGCCTGTCACGGCATCGGTTAGGGGGATGACTTAATGACGCGATTGTAGCTTAGGCTTCAAGTTCCGGCCTGGCAAGCTTGGTATGGTTGGAAAGGTTGCTTAGCAAGGAATGGAAAGATGCAAACCGCAAAATGTTGTGATACTTCCTTCTCGAGATATTCTTGAGTATATGCGCTCTGTTTAGGCGCAACCGCTAGCTCCTTTTTTTGGAACACCGCCTGTCACGGCATCGGTTAGGGGGATGACTTAATGACGCGATTGTAGCTTAGGCTTCAAGTTCCGGCCTGGCAAGCTTGGTATGGTTGGAAAGGTTGCTTAGCAAGGAATGGAAAGATGCAAACCGCAAAATGTTGTGATACTTCCTTCTCGAGATATTCTTGAGTATATGCGCTCTGTTTAGGCGCAACCGCTAGCTCGATTTTTGGAAGACCGCCTGTCACGGCATCGGTTAGGGGGATGACTTAATGACGCGATTGTAGCTTAGGCTTCAAGTTCCGGCCTGGCAAGCTTGGTATGGTTGGAAAGGTTGCTTAGCAAAGAATGGAAAGATGCAAACCGCAAAATGTTGTGATACTTCCTTCTCGAGATATTCTTGAGTATATGCGTTCTAGGCGCAACCGCTAGCTCGTTTGTTTGGAACACCGCCTGTCACGGCATCGGTTAGGGGATGACTTAATGACGCGATTGTAGCTTAGGCTTCAAGTTCCGGCCTGGCAAGCTTGGTATGGTTGGAAAGGTTGCTTAGCAAGGAATGGAAAGATGCAAACCGCAAAATGTTGTGATACTTCCTTCTCGAGATATTCTTGAGTATATGCGTTCTAGGCGCAACCGCTAGCTCGTTTGTTTGGAAGACCGCCTGTCACGGCATCGGTTAGGGGGATGACTTAATGACGCGATTGTAGCTTAGGCTTCAAGTTCCGGCCTGGCAAGCTTGGTATGGTTGGAAAGGTTGCTTAGCAAGGAATGGAAAGATGCAAACCGCAAAATGTTGTGATACTTCCTTCTCGAGATATTCTTGAGTATATGCGCTCTGCTTAGGCGCAACCGCTAGCTCCTTTTTTTGGAACACCGCCTGTCACGGCATCGGTTAGGGGGATGACTTAATGACGCGATTGTAGCTTAGGCTTCAAGTTCCGGCCTGGCAAGCTTGGTATGGTTGGAAAGGTTGCTTAGCAAGGAATGGAAAGATGCAAACCGCAAAATGTTGTGATACTTCCTTCTCGAGATATTCTTGAGTATATGCGCTCTGTTTAGGCGCAACCGCTAGCTCGATTTTTGGAACACCGCCTGTCACGGCATCGGTTAGGGGGATGACTTAATGACGCGATTGTAGCTTAGGCTTCAAGTTCCGGCCTGGCAAGCTTGGTATGGTTGGAAAGGTTGCTTAGCAAGGAATGGAAAGATGCAAACCGCAAAATGTTGTGATACTTCCTTCTCGAGATATTCTTGAGTATATGCGCTCTGTTTAGGCGCAACCGCTAGCTCGTTTGTTTGGAAGACCGCCTGTCACGGCATCGGTTAGGGGGATGACTTAATGACGCGATTGTAGCTTAGGCTTCAAGTTCCGGCCTGGCAAGCTTGGTATGGTTGGAAAGGTTGCTTAGCAAGGAATGGAAAGATGCAAACCGCAAAATGTTGTGATACTTCCTTCTCGAGATATTCTTGAGTATATGCGCTCTGCTTAGGCGCAACCGCTAGCTCCTTTTTTGGAAGACCGCCTGTCACGGCATCGGTTAGGGGGATGACTTAATGACGCGATTGTAGCTTAGGCTTCAAGTTCCGGCCTGGCAAGCTTGGTATGGTTGGAAAGGTTGCTTAGCAAGGAATGGAAAGATGCAAACCGCAAAATGTTGTGATACTTCCTTCTCGAGATATTCTTGAGTATATGCGCTCTGTTTAGGCGCAACCGCTAGCTCGTTTGTTTGGAAGACCGCCTGTCACGGCATCGGTTAGGGGGATGACTTAATGACGCGATTGTAGCTTAGGCTTCAAGTTCCGGCCTGGCAAGCTTGGTATGGTTGGAAAGGTTGCTTAGCAAGGAATGGAAAGATGCAAACCGCAAAATGTTGTGATACTTCCTTCTCGAGATATTCTTGAGTATATGCGCTCTGCTTAGGCGCAACCGCTAGCTCCTTTTTTTGGAACACCGCCTGTCACGGCATCGGTTAGGGGGATGACTTAATGACGCGATTGTAGCTTAGGCTTCAAGTTCCGGCCTGGCAAGCTTGGTATGGTTGGAAAGGTTGCTTAGCAAGGAATGGAAAGATGCAAACCGCAAAATGTTGTGATACTTCCTTCTCGAGATATTCTTGAGTATATGCGCTCTGCTTAGGCGCAACCGCTAGCTCGATTTTTTGGAACACCGCCTGTCACGGCATCGGTTAGGGGGATGACTTAATGACGCGATTGTAGCTTAGGCTTCAAGTTCCGGCCTGGCAAGCTTGGTATGGTTGGAAAGGTTGCTTAGCAAGGAATGGAAAGATGCAAACCGCAAAATGTTGTGATACTTCCTTCTCGAGATATTCTTGAGTATATGCGCTCTGTTTAGGCGCAACCGCTAGCTCGATTTTTGGAAGACCGCCTGTCACGGCATCGGTTAGGGGGATGACTTAATGACGCGATTGTAGCTTAGGCTTCAAGTTCCGGCCTGGCAAGCTTGGTATGGTTGGAAAGGTTGCTTAGCAAGGAATGGAAAGATGCAAACCGCAAAATGTTGTGATACTTCCTTCTCGAGATATTCTTGAGTATATGCGTTCTAGGCGCAACCGCTAGCTCGTTTGTTTGGAACACCGCCTGTCACGGCATCGGTTAGGGGGATGACTTAATGACGCGATTGTAGCTTAGGCTTCAAGTTCCGGCCTGGCAAGCTTGGTATGGTTGGAAAGGTTGCTTAGCAAGGAATGGAAAGATGCAAACCGCAAAATGTTGTGATACTTCCTTCTCGAGATATTCTTGAGTATATGCGCTCTAGGCGCAACCGCTAGCTCGTTTGTTTGGAAGACCGCCTGTCACGGCATCGGTTAGGGGATGACTTAATGACGCGATTGTAGCTTAGGCTTCAAGTTCCGGCCTGGCAAGCTTGGTATGGTTGGAAAGGTTGCTTAGCAAGGAATGGAAAGATGCAAACCGCAAAATGTTGTGATACTTCCTTCTCGAGATATTCTTGAGTATATGCGCTCTGCTTAGGCGCAACCGCTAGCTCGATTTTTTGGAAGACCGCCTGTCACGGCATCGGTTAGGGGGATGACTTAATGACGCGATTGTAGCTTAGGCTTCAAGTTCCGGCCTGGCAAGCTTGGTATGGTTGGAAAGGTTGCTTAGCAAGGAATGGAAAGATGCAAACCGCAAAATGTTGTGATACTTCCTTCTCGAGATATTCTTGAGTATATGCGCTCTGTTTAGGCGCAACCGCTAGCTCGTTTTTTGGAAGACCGCCTGTCACGGCATCGGTTAGGGGGATGACTTAATGACGCGATTGTAGCTTAGGCTTCAAGTTCCGGCCTGGCAAGCTTGGTATGGTTGGAAAGGTTGCTTAGCAAGGAATGGAAAGATGCAAACCGCAAAATGTTGTGATACTTCCTTCTCGAGATATTCTTGAGTATATGCGCTCTGTTTAGGCGCAACCGCTAGCTCCTTTTTTTGGAACACCGCCTGTCACGGCATCGGTTAGGGGGATGACTTAATGACGCGATTGTAGCTTAGGCTTCAAGTTCCGGCCTGGCAAGCTTGGTATGGTTGGAAAGGTTGCTTAGCAAGGAATGGAAAGATGCAAACCGCAAAATGTTGTGATACTTCCTTCTCGAGATATTCTTGAGTATATGCGCTCTGTTTAGGCGCAACCGCTAGCTCGATTTTTGGAAGACCGCCTGTCACGGCATCGGTTAGGGGGATGACTTAATGACGCGATTGTAGCTTAGGCTTCAAGTTCCGGCCTGGCAAGCTTGGTATGGTTGGAAAGGTTGCTTAGCAAGGAATGGAAAGATGCAAACCGCAAAATGTTGTGATACTTCCTTCTCGAGATATTCTTGAGTATATGCGCTCTAGGCGCAACCGCTAGCTCGTTTGTTTGGAACACCGCCTGTCACGGCATCGGTTAGGGGGATGACTTAATGACGCGATTGTAGCTTAGGCTTCAAGTTCCGGCCTGGCAAGCTTGGTATGGTTGGAAAGGTTGCTTAGCAAGGAATGGAAAGATGCAAACCGCAAAATGTTGTGATACTTCCTTCTCGAGATATTCTTGAGTATATGCGCTCTGCTTAGGCGCAACCGCTAGCTCGTTTTTTGGAAGACCGCCTGTCACGGCATCGGTTAGGGGGATGACTTAATGACGCGATTGTAGCTTAGGCTTCAAGTTCCGGCCTGGCAAGCTTGGTATGGTTGGAAAGGTTGCTTAGCAAGGAATGGAAAGATGCAAACCGCAAAATGTTGTGATACTTCCTTCTCGAGATATTCTTGAGTATATGCGCTCTGCTTAGGCGCAACCGCTAGCTCGATTTTTTGGAAGACCGCCTGTCACGGCATCGGTTAGGGGGATGACTTAATGACGCGATTGTAGCTTAGGCTTCAAGTTCCGGCCTGGCAAGCTTGGTATGGTTGGAAAGGTTGCTTAGCAAGGAATGGAAAGATGCAAACCGCAAAATGTTGTGATACTTCCTTCTCGAGATATTCTTGAGTATATGCGCTCTGTTTAGGCGCAACCGCTAGCTCGATTTTTGGAAGACCGCCTGTCACGGCATCGGTTAGGGGGATGACTTAATGACGCGATTGTAGCTTAGGCTTCAAGTTCCGGCCTGGCAAGCTTGGTATGGTTGGAAAGGTTGCTTAGCAAGGAATGGAAAGATGCAAACCGCAAAATGTTGTGATACTTCCTTCTCGAGATATTCTTGAGTATATGCGTTCTAGGCGCAACCGCTAGCTCGTTTTTTTGGAACACCGCCTGTCACGGCATCGGTTAGGGGGATGACTTAATGACGCGATTGTAGCTTAGGCTTCAAGTTCCGGCCTGGCAAGCTTGGTATGGTTGGAAAGGTTGCTTAGCAAGGAATGGAAAGATGCAAACCGCAAAATGTTGTGATACTTCCTTCTCGAGATATTCTTGAGTATATGCGCTCTAGGCGCAACCGCTAGCTCGTTTGTTTGGAAGACCGCCTGTCACGGCATCGGTTAGGGGATGACTTAATGACGCGATTGTAGCTTAGGCTTCAAGTTCCGGCCTGGCAAGCTTGGTATGGTTGGAAAGGTTGCTTAGCAAGGAATGGAAAGATGCAAACCGCAAAATGTTGTGATACTTCCTTCTCGAGATATTCTTGAGTATATGCGCTCTGCTTAGGCGCAACCGCTAGCTCGATTTTTTGGAAGACCGCCTGTCACGGCATCGGTTAGGGGGATGACTTAATGACGCGATTGTAGCTTAGGCTTCAAGTTCCGGCCTGGCAAGCTTGGTATGGTTGGAAAGGTTGCTTAGCAAGGAATGGAAAGATGCAAACCGCAAAATGTTGTGATACTTCCTTCTCGAGATATTCTTGAGTATATGCGCTCTGTTTAGGCGCAACCGCTAGCTCGTTTGTTTGGAAGACCGCCTGTCACGGCATCGGTTAGGGGGATGACTTAATGACGCGATTGTAGCTTAGGCTTCAAGTTCCGGCCTGGCAAGCTTGGTATGGTTGGAAAGGTTGCTTAGCAAGGAATGGAAAGATGCAAACCGCAAAATGTTGTGATACTTCCTTCTCGAGATATTCTTGAGTATATGCGCTCTGTTTAGGCGCAACCGCTAGCTCCTTTTTTTGGAACACCGCCTGTCACGGCATCGGTTAGGGGGATGACTTAATGACGCGATTGTAGCTTAGGCTTCAAGTTCCGGCCTGGCAAGCTTGGTATGGTTGGAAAGGTTGCTTAGCAAGGAATGGAAAGATGCAAACCGCAAAATGTTGTGATACTTCCTTCTCGAGATATTCTTGAGTATATGCGCTCTGTTTAGGCGCAACCGCTAGCTCGATTTTTGGAAGACCGCCTGTCACGGCATCGGTTAGGGGGATGACTTAATGACGCGATTGTAGCTTAGGCTTCAAGTTCCGGCCTGGCAAGCTTGGTATGGTTGGAAAGGTTGCTTAGCAAGAATGGAAAGATGCAAACCGCAAAATGTTGTGATACTTCCTTCTCGAGATATTCTTGAGTATATGCGTTCTAGGCGCAACCGCTAGCTCGTTTGTTTGGAACACCGCCTGTCACGGCATCGGTTAGGGGGATGACTTAATGACGCGATTGTAGCTTAGGCTTCAAGTTCCGGCCTGGCAAGCTTGGTATGGTTGGAAAGGTTGCTTAGCAAGGAATGGAAAGATGCAAACCGCAAAATGTTGTGATACTTCCTTCTCGAGATATTCTTGAGTATATGCGCTCTGCTTAGGCGCAACCGCTAGCTCGATTTTTTGGAAGACCGCCTGTCACGGCATCGGTTAGGGGGATGACTTAATGACGCGATTGTAGCTTAGGCTTCAAGTTCCGGCCTGGCAAGCTTGGTATGGTTGGAAAGGTTGCTTAGCAAGGAATGGAAAGATGCAAACCGCAAAATGTTGTGATACTTCCTTCTCGAGATATTCTTGAGTATATGCGCTCTGCTTAGGCGCAACCGCTAGCTCGTTTTTTGGAAGACCGCCTGTCACGGCATCGGTTAGGGGGATGACTTAATGACGCGATTGTAGCTTAGGCTTCAAGTTCCGGCCTGGCAAGCTTGGTATGGTTGGAAAGGTTGCTTAGCAAGGAATGGAAAGATGCAAACCGCAAAATGTTGTGATACTTCCTTCTCGAGATATTCTTGAGTATATGCGCTCTGTTTAGGCGCAACCGCTAGCTCGTTTTTTGGAAGACCGCCTGTCACGGCATCGGTTAGGGGGATGACTTAATGACGCGATTGTAGCTTAGGCTTCAAGTTCCGGCCTGGCAAGCTTGGTATGGTTGGAAAGGTTGCTTAGCAAGGAATGGAAAGATGCAAACCGCAAAATGTTGTGATACTTCCTTCTCGAGATATTCTTGAGTATATGCGCTCTGCTTAGGCGCAACCGCTAGCTCGTTTTTTGGAACACCGCCTGTCACGGCATCGGTTAGGGGGATGACTTAATGACGCGATTGTAGCTTAGGCTTCAAGTTCCGGCCTGGCAAGCTTGGTATGGTTGGAAAGGTTGCTTAGCAAGGAATGGAAAGATGCAAACCGCAAAATGTTGTGATACTTCCTTCTCGAGATATTCTTGAGTATATGCGCTCTGTTTAGGCGCAACCGCTAGCTCGATTTTTGGAAGACCGCCTGTCACGGCATCGGTTAGGGGGATGACTTAATGACGCGATTGTAGCTTAGGCTTCAAGTTCCGGCCTGGCAAGCTTGGTATGGTTGGAAAGGTTGCTTAGCAAGGAATGGAAAGATGCAAACCGCAAAATGTTGTGATACTTCCTTCTCGAGATATTCTTGAGTATATGCGTTTTAGGCGCAACCGCTAGCTCGTTTTTTGGAACACCGCCTGTCACGGCATCGGTTAGGGGGATGACTTAATGACGCGATTGTAGCTTAGGCTTCAAGTTCCGGCCTGGCAAGCTTGGTATGGTTGGAAAGGTTGCTTAGCAAGGAATGGAAAGATGCAAACCGCAAAATGTTGTGATACTTCCTTCTCGAGATATTCTTGAGTATATGCGCTCTAGGCGCAACCGCTAGCTCGTTTGTTTGGAAGACCGCCTGTCACGGCATCGGTTAGGGGGATGACTTAATGACGCGATTGTAGCTTAGGCTTCAAGTTCCGGCCTGGCAAGCTTGGTATGGTTGGAAAGGTTGCTTAGCAAGGAATGGAAAGATGCAAACCGCAAAATGTTGTGATACTTCCTTCTCGAGATATTCTTGAGTATATGCGCTCTGCTTAGGCGCAACCGCTAGCTCGATTTTTTGGAAGACCGCCTGTCACGGCATCGGTTAGGGGGATGACTTAATGACGCGATTGTAGCTTAGGCTTCAAGTTCCGGCCTGGCAAGCTTGGTATGGTTGGAAAGGTTGCTTAGCAAGGAATGGAAAGATGCAAACCGCAAAATGTTGTGATACTTCCTTCTCGAGATATTCTTGAGTATATGCGCTCTGTTTAGGCGCAACCGCTAGCTCGTTTGTTTGGAAGACCGCCTGTCACGGCATCGGTTAGGGGGATGACTTAATGACGCGATTGTAGCTTAGGCTTCAAGTTCCGGCCTGGCAAGCTTGGTATGGTTGGAAAGGTTGCTTAGCAAGGAATGGAAAGATGCAAACCGCAAAATGTTGTGATACTTCCTTCTCGAGATATTCTTGAGTATATGCGCTCTGTTTAGGCGCAACCGCTAGCTCCTTTTTTTGGAACACCGCCTGTCACGGCATCGGTTAGGGGGATGACTTAATGACGCGATTGTAGCTTAGGCTTCAAGTTCCGGCCTGGCAAGCTTGGTATGGTTGGAAAGGTTGCTTAGCAAGGAATGGAAAGATGCAAACCGCAAAATGTTGTGATACTTCCTTCTCGAGATATTCTTGAGTATATGCGCTCTGTTTAGGCGCAACCGCTAGCTCGATTTTTGGAAGACCGCCTGTCACGGCATCGGTTAGGGGGATGACTTAATGACGCGATTGTAGCTTAGGCTTCAAGTTCCGGCCTGGCAAGCTTGGTATGGTTGGAAAGGTTGCTTAGCAAAGAATGGAAAGATGCAAACCGCAAAATGTTGTGATACTTCCTTCTCGAGATATTCTTGAGTATATGCGTTCTAGGCGCAACCGCTAGCTCGTTTTTTGGAACACCGCCTGTCACGGCATCGGTTAGGGGGATGACTTAATGACGCGATTGTAGCTTAGGCTTCAAGTTCCGGCCTGGCAAGCTTGGTATGGTTGGAAAGGTTGCTTAGCAAGGAATGGAAAGATGCAAACCGCAAAATGTTGTGATACTTCCTTCTCGAGATATTCTTGAGTATATGCGCTCTAGGCGCAACCGCTAGCTCGTTTGTTTGGAAGACCGCCTGTCACGGCATCGGTTAGGGGGATGACTTAATGACGCGATTGTAGCTTAGGCTTCAAGTTCCGGCCTGGCAAGCTTGGTATGGTTGGAAAGGTTGCTTAGCAAGGAATGGAAAGATGCAAACCGCAAAATGTTGTGATACTTCCTTCTCGAGATATTCTTGAGTATATGCGCTCTAGGCGCAACCGCTAGCTCGTTTTTTGGAAGACCGCCTGTCACGGCATCGGTTAGGGGGATGACTTAATGACGCGATTGTAGCTTAGGCTTCAAGTTCCGGCCTGGCAAGCTTGGTATGGTTGGAAAGGTTGCTTAGCAAGGAATGGAAAGATGCAAACCGCAAAATGTTGTGATACTTCCTTCTCGAGATATTCTTGAGTATATGCGCTCTGCTTAGGCGCAACCGCTAGCTCGTTTTTTGGAAGACCGCCTGTCACGGCATCGGTTAGGGGGATGACTTAATGACGCGATTGTAGCTTAGGCTTCAAGTTCCGGCCTGGCAAGCTTGGTATGGTTGGAAAGGTTGCTTAGCAAGGAATGGAAAGATGCAAACCGCAAAATGTTGTGATACTTCCTTCTCGAGATATTCTTGAGTATATGCGCTCTGTTTAGGCGCAACCGCTAGCTCGTTTTTTGGAAGACCGCCTGTCACGGCATCGGTTAGGGGGATGACTTAATGACGCGATTGTAGCTTAGGCTTCAAGTTCCGGCCTGGCAAGCTTGGTATGGTTGGAAAGGTTGCTTAGCAAGGAATGGAAAGATGCAAACCGCAAAATGTTGTGATACTTCCTTCTCGAGATATTCTTGAGTATATGCGCTCTCTAGGCGCAACCGCTAGCTCGTTTTTTGGAAGACCGCCTGTCACGGCATCGGTTAGGGGGATGACTTAATGACGCGATTGTAGCTTAGGCTTCAAGTTCCGGCCTGGCAAGCTTGGTATGGTTGGAAAGGTTGCTTAGCAAGGAATGGAAAGATGCAAACCGCAAAATGTTGTGATACTTCCTTCTCGAGATATTCTTGAGTATATGCGCTCTGTTTAGGCGCAACCGCTAGCTCGTTTTTTGGAACACCGCCTGTCACGGCATCGGTTAGGGGGATGACTTAATGACGCGATTGTAGCTTAGGCTTCAAGTTCCGGCCTGGCAAGCTTGGTATGGTTGGAAAGGTTGCTTAGCAAGGAATGGAAAGATGCAAACCGCAAAATGTTGTGATACTTCCTTCTCGAGATATTCTTGAGTATATGCGCTCTGCTTAGGCGCAACCGCTAGCTCGTTTTTTGGAAGACCGCCTGTCACGGCATCGGTTAGGGGGATGACTTAATGACGCGATTGTAGCTTAGGCTTCAAGTTCCGGCCTGGCAAGCTTGGTATGGTTGGAAAGGTTGCTTAGCAAGGAATGGAAAGATGCAAACCGCAAAATGTTGTGATACTTCCTTCTCGAGATATTCTTGAGTATATGCGCTCTTAGGCGCAACCGCTAGCTCGTTTTTTGGAAGACCGCCTGTCACGGCATCGGTTAGGGGGATGACTTAATGACGCGATTGTAGCTTAGGCTTCAAGTTCCGGCCTGGCAAGCTTGGTATGGTTGGAAAGGTTGCTTAGCAAGGAATGGAAAGATGCAAACCGCAAAATGTTGTGATACTTCCTTCTCGAGATATTCTTGAGTATATGCGCTCTAGGCGCAACCGCTAGCTCGTTTTTTGGAAGACCGCCTGTCACGGCATCGGTTAGGGGGATGACTTAATGACGCGATTGTAGCTTAGGCTTCAAGTTCCGGCCTGGCAAGCTTGGTATGGTTGGAAAGGTTGCTTAGCAAGGAATGGAAAGATGCAAACCGCAAAATGTTGTGATACTTCCTTCTCGAGATATTCTTGAGTATATGCGCTCTGCTTAGGCGCAACCGCTAGCTCGATTTTTGGAAGACCGCCTGTCACGGCATCGGTTAGGGGGATGACTTAATGACGCGATTGTAGCTTAGGCTTCAAGTTCCGGCCTGGCAAGCTTGGTATGGTTGGAAAGGTTGCTTAGCAAGGAATGGAAAGATGCAAACCGCAAAATGTTGTGATACTTCCTTCTCGAGATATTCTTGAGTATATGCGCTCTGCTTAGGCGCAACCGCTAGCTCGATTTTTTGGAAGACCGCCTGTCACGGCATCGGTTAGGGGGATGACTTAATGACGCGATTGTAGCTTAGGCTTCAAGTTCCGGCCTGGCAAGCTTGGTATGGTTGGAAAGGTTGCTTAGCAAGGAATGGAAAGATGCAAACCGCAAAATGTTGTGATACTTCCTTCTCGAGATATTCTTGAGTATATGCGCTCTGTTTAGGCGCAACCGCTAGCTCGTTTTTTGGAAGACCGCCTGTCACGGCATCGGTTAGGGGGATGACTTAATGACGCGATTGTAGCTTAGGCTTCAAGTTCCGGCCTGGCAAGCTTGGTATGGTTGGAAAGGTTGCTTAGCAAGGAATGGAAAGATGCAAACCGCAAAATGTTGTGATACTTCCTTCTCGAGATATTCTTGAGTATATGCGCTCTGTTTAGGCGCAACCGCTAGCTCGTTTGTTTGGAAGACCGCCTGTCACGGCATCGGTTAGGGGGATGACTTAATGACGCGATTGTAGCTTAGGCTTCAAGTTCCGGCCTGGCAAGCTTGGTATGGTTGGAAAGGTTGCTTAGCAAGGAATGGAAAGATGCAAACCGCAAAATGTTGTGATACTTCCTTCTCGAGATATTCTTGAGTATATGCGCTCTGCTTAGGCGCAACCGCTAGCTCGTTTTTTGGAAGACCGCCTGTCACGGCATCGGTTAGGGGGATGACTTAATGACGCGATTGTAGCTTAGGCTTCAAGTTCCGGCCTGGCAAGCTTGGTATGGTTGGAAAGGTTGCTTAGCAAGGAATGGAAAGATGCAAACCGCAAAATGTTGTGATACTTCCTTCTCGAGATATTCTTGAGTATATGCGCTCTGCTTAGGCGCAACCGCTAGCTCGTTTGTTTGGAAGACCGCCTGTCACGGCATCGGTTAGGGGGATGACTTAATGACGCGATTGTAGCTTAGGCTTCAAGTTCCGGCCTGGCAAGCTTGGTATGGTTGGAAAGGTTGCTTAGCAAGGAATGGAAAGATGCAAACCGCAAAATGTTGTGATACTTCCTTCTCGAGATATTCTTGAGTATATGCGCTCTGTTTAGGCGCAACCGCTAGCTCGATTTTTGGAAGACCGCCTGTCACGGCATCGGTTAGGGGGATGACTTAATGACGCGATTGTAGCTTAGGCTTCAAGTTCCGGCCTGGCAAGCTTGGTATGGTTGGAAAGGTTGCTTAGCAAGGAATGGAAAGATGCAAACCGCAAAATGTTGTGATACTTCCTTCTCGAGATATTCTTGAGTATATGCGCTCTGTTTAGGCGCAACCGCTAGCTCGATTTTTTGGAAGACCGCCTGTCACGGCATCGGTTAGGGGGATGACTTAATGACGCGATTGTAGCTTAGGCTTCAAGTTCCGGCCTGGCAAGCTTGGTATGGTTGGAAAGGTTGCTTAGCAAGGAATGGAAAGATGCAAACCGCAAAATGTTGTGATACTTCCTTCTCGAGATATTCTTGAGTATATGCGCTCTGTTTAGGCGCAACCGCTAGCTCGTTTTTGGAACACCGCCTGTCACGGCATCGGTTAGGGGGATGACTTAATGACGCGATTGTAGCTTAGGCTTCAAGTTCCGGCCTGGCAAGCTTGGTATGGTTGGAAAGGTTGCTTAGCAAGGAATGGAAAGATGCAAACCGCAAAATGTTGTGATACTTCCTTCTCGAGATATTCTTGAGTATATGCGCTCTGTTTAGGCGCAACCGCTAGCTCGTTTGTTTGGAAGACCGCCTGTCACGGCATCGGTTAGGGGGATGACTTAATGACGCGATTGTAGCTTAGGCTTCAAGTTCCGGCCTGGCAAGCTTGGTATGGTTGGAAAGGTTGCTTAGCAAGGAATGGAAAGATGCAAACCGCAAAATGTTGTGATACTTCCTTCTCGAGATATTCTTGAGTATATGCGCTCTGCTTAGGCGCAACCGCTAGCTCGTTTTTTGGAAGACCGCCTGTCACGGCATCGGTTAGGGGGATGACTTAATGACGCGATTGTAGCTTAGGCTTCAAGTTCCGGCCTGGCAAGCTTGGTATGGTTGGAAAGGTTGCTTAGCAAGGAATGGAAAGATGCAAACCGCAAAATGTTGTGATACTTCCTTCTCGAGATATTCTTGAGTATATGCGCTCTGTTTAGGCGCAACCGCTAGCTCGTTTTTTGGAAGACCGCCTGTCACGGCATCGGTTAGGGGGATGACTTAATGACGCGATTGTAGCTTAGGCTTCAAGTTCCGGCCTGGCAAGCTTGGTATGGTTGGAAAGGTTGCTTAGCAAGGAATGGAAAGATGCAAACCGCAAAATGTTGTGATACTTCCTTCTCGAGATATTCTTGAGTATATGCGCTCTGTTTAGGCGCAACCGCTAGCTCGATTTTTGGAAGACCGCCTGTCACGGCATCGGTTAGGGGGATGACTTAATGACGCGATTGTAGCTTAGGCTTCAAGTTCCGGCCTGGCAAGCTTGGTATGGTTGGAAAGGTTGCTTAGCAAAGAATGGAAAGATGCAAACCGCAAAATGTTGTGATACTTCCTTCTCGAGATATTCTTGAGTATATGCTTCTAGGCGCAACCGCTAGCTCGTTTGTTTGGAACACCGCCTGTCACGGCATCGGTTAGGGGGATGACTTAATGACGCGATTGTAGCTTAGGCTTCAAGTTCCGGCCTGGCAAGCTTGGTATGGTTGGAAAGGTTGCTTAGCAAGGAATGGAAAGATGCAAACCGCAAAATGTTGTGATACTTCCTTCTCGAGATATTCTTGAGTATATGCGCTCTAGGCGCAACCGCTAGCTCGTTTGTTTGGAAGACCGCCTGTCACGGCATCGGTTAGGGGGATGACTTAATGACGCGATTGTAGCTTAGGCTTCAAGTTCCGGCCTGGCAAGCTTGGTATGGTTGGAAAGGTTGCTTAGCAAGGAATGGAAAGATGCAAACCGCAAAATGTTGTGATACTTCCTTCTCGAGATATTCTTGAGTATATGCGCTCTAGGCGCAACCGCTAGCTCGTTTGTTTGGAAGACCGCCTGTCACGGCATCGGTTAGGGGGATGACTTAATGACGCGATTGTAGCTTAGGCTTCAAGTTCCGGCCTGGCAAGCTTGGTATGGTTGGAAAGGTTGCTTAGCAAGGAATGGAAAGATGCAAACCGCAAAATGTTGTGATACTTCCTTCTCGAGATATTCTTGAGTATATGCGCTCTGCTTAGGCGCAACCGCTAGCTCGATTTTTGGAAGACCGCCTGTCACGGCATCGGTTAGGGGGATGACTTAATGACGCGATTGTAGCTTAGGCTTCAAGTTCCGGCCTGGCAAGCTTGGTATGGTTGGAAAGGTTGCTTAGCAAGGAATGGAAAGATGCAAACCGCAAAATGTTGTGATACTTCCTTCTCGAGATATTCTTGAGTATATGCGCTCTGCTTAGGCGCAACCGCTAGCTCGATTTTTTGGAAGACCGCCTGTCACGGCATCGGTTAGGGGGATGACTTAATGACGCGATTGTAGCTTAGGCTTCAAGTTCCGGCCTGGCAAGCTTGGTATGGTTGGAAAGGTTGCTTAGCAAGGAATGGAAAGATGCAAACCGCAAAATGTTGTGATACTTCCTTCTCGAGATATTCTTGAGTATATGCGCTCTGCTTAGGCGCAACCGCTAGCTCGATTTTTTGGAACACCGCCTGTCACGGCATCGGTTAGGGGGATGACTTAATGACGCGATTGTAGCTTAGGCTTCAAGTTCCGGCCTGGCAAGCTTGGTATGGTTGGAAAGGTTGCTTAGCAAGGAATGGAAAGATGCAAACCGCAAAATGTTGTGATACTTCCTTCTCGAGATATTCTTGAGTATATGCGCTCTGTTTAGGCGCAACCGCTAGCTCGTTTGTTTGGAAGACCGCCTGTCACGGCATCGGTTAGGGGGATGACTTAATGACGCGATTGTAGCTTAGGCTTCAAGTTCCGGCCTGGCAAGCTTGGTATGGTTGGAAAGGTTGCTTAGCAAGGAATGGAAAGATGCAAACCGCAAAATGTTGTGATACTTCCTTCTCGAGATATTCTTGAGTATATGCGCTCTGCTTAGGCGCAACCGCTAGCTCCTTTTTTTGGAACACCGCCTGTCACGGCATCGGTTAGGGGGATGACTTAATGACGCGATTGTAGCTTAGGCTTCAAGTTCCGGCCTGGCAAGCTTGGTATGGTTGGAAAGGTTGCTTAGCAAGGAATGGAAAGATGCAAACCGCAAAATGTTGTGATACTTCCTTCTCGAGATATTCTTGAGTATATGCGCTCTGTTTAGGCGCAACCGCTAGCTCGATTTTTTGGAAGACCGCCTGTCACGGCATCGGTTAGGGGGATGACTTAATGACGCGATTGTAGCTTAGGCTTCAAGTTCCGGCCTGGCAAGCTTGGTATGGTTGGAAAGGTTGCTTAGCAAGGAATGGAAAGATGCAAACCGCAAAATGTTGTGATACTTCCTTCTCGAGATATTCTTGAGTATATGCGCTCTGTTTAGGCGCAACCGCTAGCTCGTTTGTTTGGAAGACCGCCTGTCACGGCATCGGTTAGGGGGATGACTTAATGACGCGATTGTAGCTTAGGCTTCAAGTTCCGGCCTGGCAAGCTTGGTATGGTTGGAAAGGTTGCTTAGCAAGGAATGGAAAGATGCAAACCGCAAAATGTTGTGATACTTCCTTCTCGAGATATTCTTGAGTATATGCGCTCTGTTTAGGCGCAACCGCTAGCTCGTTTTTTGGAACACCGCCTGTCACGGCATCGGTTAGGGGGATGACTTAATGACGCGATTGTAGCTTAGGCTTCAAGTTCCGGCCTGGCAAGCTTGGTATGGTTGGAAAGGTTGCTTAGCAAGGAATGGAAAGATGCAAACCGCAAAATGTTGTGATACTTCCTTCTCGAGATATTCTTGAGTATATGCGCTCTGTTTAGGCGCAACCGCTAGCTCGATTTTTGGAAGACCGCCTGTCACGGCATCGGTTAGGGGGATGACTTAATGACGCGATTGTAGCTTAGGCTTCAAGTTCCGGCCTGGCAAGCTTGGTATGGTTGGAAAGGTTGCTTAGCAAGGAATGGAAAGATGCAAACCGCAAAATGTTGTGATACTTCCTTCTCGAGATATTCTTGAGTATATGCGTTCTAGGCGCAACCGCTAGCTCGTTTGTTTGGAACACCGCCTGTCACGGCATCGGTTAGGGGGATGACTTAATGACGCGATTGTAGCTTAGGCTTCAAGTTCCGGCCTGGCAAGCTTGGTATGGTTGGAAAGGTTGCTTAGCAAGGAATGGAAAGATGCAAACCGCAAAATGTTGTGATACTTCCTTCTCGAGATATTCTTGAGTATATGCGCTCTAGGCGCAACCGCTAGCTCGTTTTTTGGAAGACCGCCTGTCACGGCATCGGTTAGGGGGATGACTTAATGACGCGATTGTAGCTTAGGCTTCAAGTTCCGGCCTGGCAAGCTTGGTATGGTTGGAAAGGTTGCTTAGCAAGGAATGGAAAGATGCAAACCGCAAAATGTTGTGATACTTCCTTCTCGAGATATTCTTGAGTATATGCGCTCTAGGCGCAACCGCTAGCTCGTTTGTTTGGAAGACCGCCTGTCACGGCATCGGTTAGGGGGATGACTTAATGACGCGATTGTAGCTTAGGCTTCAAGTTCCGGCCTGGCAAGCTTGGTATGGTTGGAAAGGTTGCTTAGCAAGGAATGGAAAGATGCAAACCGCAAAATGTTGTGATACTTCCTTCTCGAGATATTCTTGAGTATATGCGCTCTGTTTAGGCGCAACCGCTAGCTCGTTTTTTGGAAGACCGCCTGTCACGGCATCGGTTAGGGGGATGACTTAATGACGCGATTGTAGCTTAGGCTTCAAGTTCCGGCCTGGCAAGCTTGGTATGGTTGGAAAGGTTGCTTAGCAAGGAATGGAAAGATGCAAACCGCAAAATGTTGTGATACTTCCTTCTCGAGATATTCTTGAGTATATGCGCTCTGCTTAGGCGCAACCGCTAGCTCGTTTTTTGGAAGACCGCCTGTCACGGCATCGGTTAGGGGGATGACTTAATGACGCGATTGTAGCTTAGGCTTCAAGTTCCGGCCTGGCAAGCTTGGTATGGTTGGAAAGGTTGCTTAGCAAGGAATGGAAAGATGCAAACCGCAAAATGTTGTGATACTTCCTTCTCGAGATATTCTTGAGTATATGCGCTCTGCTTAGGCGCAACCGCTAGCTCGATTTTTTGGAAGACCGCCTGTCACGGCATCGGTTAGGGGGATGACTTAATGACGCGATTGTAGCTTAGGCTTCAAGTTCCGGCCTGGCAAGCTTGGTATGGTTGGAAAGGTTGCTTAGCAAGGAATGGAAAGATGCAAACCGCAAAATGTTGTGATACTTCCTTCTCGAGATATTCTTGAGTATATGCGCTCTGTTTAGGCGCAACCGCTAGCTCGTTTGTTTGGAAGACCGCCTGTCACGGCATCGGTTAGGGGGATGACTTAATGACGCGATTGTAGCTTAGGCTTCAAGTTCCGGCCTGGCAAGCTTGGTATGGTTGGAAAGGTTGCTTAGCAAGGAATGGAAAGATGCAAACCGCAAAATGTTGTGATACTTCCTTCTCGAGATATTCTTGAGTATATGCGCTCTGTTTAGGCGCAACCGCTAGCTCGTTTTTTTGGAAGACCGCCTGTCACGGCATCGGTTAGGGGGATGACTTAATGACGCGATTGTAGCTTAGGCTTCAAGTTCCGGCCTGGCAAGCTTGGTATGGTTGGAAAGGTTGCTTAGCAAGGAATGGAAAGATGCAAACCGCAAAATGTTGTGATACTTCCTTCTCGAGATATTCTTGAGTATATGCGCTCTGTTTAGGCGCAACCGCTAGCTCGATTTTTGGAAGACCGCCTGTCACGGCATCGGTTAGGGGGATGACTTAATGACGCGATTGTAGCTTAGGCTTCAAGTTCCGGCCTGGCAAGCTTGGTATGGTTGGAAAGGTTGCTTAGCAAGGAATGGAAAGATGCAAACCGCAAAATGTTGTGATACTTCCTTCTCGAGATATTCTTGAGTATATGCGCTCTGTTTAGGCGCAACCGCTAGCTCGTTTTTTGGAAGACCGCCTGTCACGGCATCGGTTAGGGGGATGACTTAATGACGCGATTGTAGCTTAGGCTTCAAGTTCCGGCCTGGCAAGCTTGGTATGGTTGGAAAGGTTGCTTAGCAAGGAATGGAAAGATGCAAACCGCAAAATGTTGTGATACTTCCTTCTCGAGATATTCTTGAGTATATGCGCTCTGCTTAGGCGCAACCGCTAGCTCGTTTTTTTGGAACACCGCCTGTCACGGCATCGGTTAGGGGGATGACTTAATGACGCGATTGTAGCTTAGGCTTCAAGTTCCGGCCTGGCAAGCTTGGTATGGTTGGAAAGGTTGCTTAGCAAGGAATGGAAAGATGCAAACCGCAAAATGTTGTGATACTTCCTTCTCGAGATATTCTTGAGTATATGCGCTCTGTTTAGGCGCAACCGCTAGCTCGTTTTTTGGAAGACCGCCTGTCACGGCATCGGTTAGGGGGATGACTTAATGACGCGATTGTAGCTTAGGCTTCAAGTTCCGGCCTGGCAAGCTTGGTATGGTTGGAAAGGTTGCTTAGCAAGGAATGGAAAGATGCAAACCGCAAAATGTTGTGATACTTCCTTCTCGAGATATTCTTGAGTATATGCGCTCTGCTTAGGCGCAACCGCTAGCTCGTTTTTTGGAACACCGCCTGTCACGGCATCGGTTAGGGGGATGACTTAATGACGCGATTGTAGCTTAGGCTTCAAGTTCCGGCCTGGCAAGCTTGGTATGGTTGGAAAGGTTGCTTAGCAAGGAATGGAAAGATGCAAACCGCAAAATGTTGTGATACTTCCTTCTCGAGATATTCTTGAGTATATGCGCTGCTTAGGCGCAACCGCTAGCTCGTTTTTTGGAAGACCGCCTGTCACGGCATCGGTTAGGGGGATGACTTAATGACGCGATTGTAGCTTAGGCTTCAAGTTCCGGCCTGGCAAGCTTGGTATGGTTGGAAAGGTTGCTTAGCAAGGAATGGAAAGATGCAAACCGCAAAATGTTGTGATACTTCCTTCTCGAGATATTCTTGAGTATATGCGCTCTTAGGCGCAACCGCTAGCTCGTTTGTTTGGAAGACCGCCTGTCACGGCATCGGTTAGGGGGATGACTTAATGACGCGATTGTAGCTTAGGCTTCAAGTTCCGGCCTGGCAAGCTTGGTATGGTTGGAAAGGTTGCTTAGCAAGGAATGGAAAGATGCAAACCGCAAAATGTTGTGATACTTCCTTCTCGAGATATTCTTGAGTATATGCGCTCTGCTTAGGCGCAACCGCTAGCTCTTTTTTGGAACACCGCCTGTCACGGCATCGGTTAGGGGGATGACTTAATGACGCGATTGTAGCTTAGGCTTCAAGTTCCGGCCTGGCAAGCTTGGTATGGTTGGAAAGGTTGCTTAGCAAGGAATGGAAAGATGCAAACCGCAAAATGTTGTGATACTTCCTTCTCGAGATATTCTTGAGTATATGCGCTCTGTTTAGGCGCAACCGCTAGCTCGTTTTTTGGAAGACCGCCTGTCACGGCATCGGTTAGGGGGATGACTTAATGACGCGATTGTAGCTTAGGCTTCAAGTTCCGGCCTGGCAAGCTTGGTATGGTTGGAAAGGTTGCTTAGCAAGGAATGGAAAGATGCAAACCGCAAAATGTTGTGATACTTCCTTCTCGAGATATTCTTGAGTATATGCGCTGTTTAGGCGCAACCGCTAGCTCGTTTTTTTGGAAGACCGCCTGTCACGGCATCGGTTAGGGGGATGACTTAATGACGCGATTGTAGCTTAGGCTTCAAGTTCCGGCCTGGCAAGCTTGGTATGGTTGGAAAGGTTGCTTAGCAAGGAATGGAAAGATGCAAACCGCAAAATGTTGTGATACTTCCTTCTCGAGATATTCTTGAGTATATGCGCTCTTTAGGCGCAACCGCTAGCTCGTTTTTTGGAAGACCGCCTGTCACGGCATCGGTTAGGGGGATGACTTAATGACGCGATTGTAGCTTAGGCTTCAAGTTCCGGCCTGGCAAGCTTGGTATGGTTGGAAAGGTTGCTTAGCAAGGAATGGAAAGATGCAAACCGCAAAATGTTGTGATACTTCCTTCTCGAGATATTCTTGAGTATATGCGCTCTAGGCGCAACCGCTAGCTCGTTTGTTTGGAAGACCGCCTGTCACGGCATCGGTTAGGGGGATGACTTAATGACGCGATTGTAGCTTAGGCTTCAAGTTCCGGCCTGGCAAGCTTGGTATGGTTGGAAAGGTTGCTTAGCAAGGAATGGAAAGATGCAAACCGCAAAATGTTGTGATACTTCCTTCTCGAGATATTCTTGAGTATATGCGCTCTGTTTAGGCGCAACCGCTAGCTCGTTTTTTGGAAGACCGCCTGTCACGGCATCGGTTAGGGGGATGACTTAATGACGCGATTGTAGCTTAGGCTTCAAGTTCCGGCCTGGCAAGCTTGGTATGGTTGGAAAGGTTGCTTAGCAAGGAATGGAAAGATGCAAACCGCAAAATGTTGTGATACTTCCTTCTCGAGATATTCTTGAGTATATGCGCTCTGTTTAGGCGCAACCGCTAGCTCGTTTTTTGGAAGACCGCCTGTCACGGCATCGGTTAGGGGGATGACTTAATGACGCGATTGTAGCTTAGGCTTCAAGTTCCGGCCTGGCAAGCTTGGTATGGTTGGAAAGGTTGCTTAGCAAGGAATGGAAAGATGCAAACCGCAAAATGTTGTGATACTTCCTTCTCGAGATATTCTTGAGTATATGCGCTCTGCTTAGGCGCAACCGCTAGCTCGATTTTTGGAAGACCGCCTGTCACGGCATCGGTTAGGGGGATGACTTAATGACGCGATTGTAGCTTAGGCTTCAAGTTCCGGCCTGGCAAGCTTGGTATGGTTGGAAAGGTTGCTTAGCAAGGAATGGAAAGATGCAAACCGCAAAATGTTGTGATACTTCCTTCTCGAGATATTCTTGAGTATATGCGCTCTGTTTAGGCGCAACCGCTAGCTCGTTTGTTTGGAAGACCGCCTGTCACGGCATCGGTTAGGGGGATGACTTAATGACGCGATTGTAGCTTAGGCTTCAAGTTCCGGCCTGGCAAGCTTGGTATGGTTGGAAAGGTTGCTTAGCAAGGAATGGAAAGATGCAAACCGCAAAATGTTGTGATACTTCCTTCTCGAGATATTCTTGAGTATATGCGCTCTGCTTAGGCGCAACCGCTAGCTCGTTTTTTGGAACACCGCCTGTCACGGCATCGGTTAGGGGGATGACTTAATGACGCGATTGTAGCTTAGGCTTCAAGTTCCGGCCTGGCAAGCTTGGTATGGTTGGAAAGGTTGCTTAGCAAGGAATGGAAAGATGCAAACCGCAAAATGTTGTGATACTTCCTTCTCGAGATATTCTTGAGTATATGCGCTCTGCTTAGGCGCAACCGCTAGCTCGTTTTTTGGAAGACCGCCTGTCACGGCATCGGTTAGGGGGATGACTTAATGACGCGATTGTAGCTTAGGCTTCAAGTTCCGGCCTGGCAAGCTTGGTATGGTTGGAAAGGTTGCTTAGCAAGGAATGGAAAGATGCAAACCGCAAAATGTTGTGATACTTCCTTCTCGAGATATTCTTGAGTATATGCGCTCTGTTTAGGCGCAACCGCTAGCTCGTTTTTTGGAAGACCGCCTGTCACGGCATCGGTTAGGGGGATGACTTAATGACGCGATTGTAGCTTAGGCTTCAAGTTCCGGCCTGGCAAGCTTGGTATGGTTGGAAAGGTTGCTTAGCAAGGAATGGAAAGATGCAAACCGCAAAATGTTGTGATACTTCCTTCTCGAGATATTCTTGAGTATATGCGCTCTGTTTAGGCGCAACCGCTAGCTCGTTTTTTTGGAAGACCGCCTGTCACGGCATCGGTTAGGGGGATGACTTAATGACGCGATTGTAGCTTAGGCTTCAAGTTCCGGCCTGGCAAGCTTGGTATGGTTGGAAAGGTTGCTTAGCAAGGAATGGAAAGATGCAAACCGCAAAATGTTGTGATACTTCCTTCTCGAGATATTCTTGAGTATATGCGCTCTGTTTAGGCGCAACCGCTAGCTCGATTTTTGGAACACCGCCTGTCACGGCATCGGTTAGGGGGATGACTTAATGACGCGATTGTAGCTTAGGCTTCAAGTTCCGGCCTGGCAAGCTTGGTATGGTTGGAAAGGTTGCTTAGCAAGGAATGGAAAGATGCAAACCGCAAAATGTTGTGATACTTCCTTCTCGAGATATTCTTGAGTATATGCGCTGTTTAGGCGCAACCGCTAGCTCGTTTTTTTGGAAGACCGCCTGTCACGGCATCGGTTAGGGGATGACTTAATGACGCGATTGTAGCTTAGGCTTCAAGTTCCGGCCTGGCAAGCTTGGTATGGTTGGAAAGGTTGCTTAGCAAGGAATGGAAAGATGCAAACCGCAAAATGTTGTGATACTTCCTTCTCGAGATATTCTTGAGTATATGCGCTCTGCTTAGGCGCAACCGCTAGCTCGTTTTTTGGAAGACCGCCTGTCACGGCATCGGTTAGGGGGATGACTTAATGACGCGATTGTAGCTTAGGCTTCAAGTTCCGGCCTGGCAAGCTTGGTATGGTTGGAAAGGTTGCTTAGCAAGGAATGGAAAGATGCAAACCGCAAAATGTTGTGATACTTCCTTCTCGAGATATTCTTGAGTATATGCGCTCTGTTTAGGCGCAACCGCTAGCTCGATTTATTGGAAGACCGCCTGTCACGGCATCGGTTAGGGGGATGACTTAATGACGCGATTGTAGCTTAGGCTTCAAGTTCCGGCCTGGCAAGCTTGGTATGGTTGGAAAGGTTGCTTAGCAAGGAATGGAAAGATGCAAACCGCAAAATGTTGTGATACTTCCTTCTCGAGATATTCTTGAGTATATGCGCTCTGTTTAGGCGCAACCGCTAGCTCGTTTGTTTGGAAGACCGCCTGTCACGGCATCGGTTAGAGGGATGACTTAATGACGCGATTGTAGCTTAGGCTTCAAGTTCCGGCCTGGCAAGCTTGGTATGGTTGGAAAGGTTGCTTAGCAAGGAATGGAAAGATGCAAACCGCAAAATGTTGTGATACTTCCTTCTCGAGATATTCTTGAGTATATGCGCTCTGCTTAGGCGCAACCGCTAGCTCCATTTTTTGGAAGACCGCCTGTCACGGCATCGGTTAGGGGGATGACTTAATGACGCGATTGTAGCTTAGGCTTCAAGTTCCGGCCTGGCAAGCTTGGTATGGTTGGAAAGGTTGCTTAGCAAGGAATGGAAAGATGCAAACCGCAAAATGTTGTGATACTTCCTTCTCGAGATATTCTTGAGTATATGCGCTCTGTTTAGGCGCAACCGCTAGCTCGTTTTTTGGAAGACCGCCTGTCACGGCATCGGTTAGGGGGATGACTTAATGACGCGATTGTAGCTTAGGCTTCAAGTTCCGGCCTGGCAAGCTTGGTATGGTTGGAAAGGTTGCTTAGCAAGCAATGGAAAGATGCAAACCGCAAAATGTTGTGATACTTCCTTCTCGAGATATTCTTGAGTATATGCGCTCTGTTTAGGCGCAACCGCTAGCTCGTTTTTTGGAAGACCGCCTGTCACGGCATCGGTTAGGGGGATGACTTAATGACGCGATTGTAGCTTAGGCTTCAAGTTCCGGCCTGGCAAGCTTGGTATGGTTGGAAAGGTTGCTTAGCAAGGAATGGAAAGATGCAAACCGCAAAATGTTGTGATACTTCCTTCTCGAGATATTCTTGAGTATATGCGCTCTGTTTAGGCGCAACCGCTAGCTCCTTTTTTTGGAAGACCGCCTGTCACGGCATCGGTTAGGGGGATGACTTAATGACGCGATTGTAGCTTAGGCTTCAAGTTCCGGCCTGGCAAGCTTGGTATGGTTGGAAAGGTTGCTTAGCAAGGAATGGAAAGATGCAAACCGCAAAATGTTGTGATACTTCCTTCTCGAGATATTCTTGAGTATATGCGCTCTAGGCGCAACCGCTAGCTCGTTTGTTTGGAAGACCGCCTGTCACGGCATCGGTTAGGGGATGACTTAATGACGCGATTGTAGCTTAGGCTTCAAGTTCCGGCCTGGCAAGCTTGGTATGGTTGGAAAGGTTGCTTAGCAAGAAATTGAAAGATGCAAACCGCAAAATGTTGTGATACTTCCTTCTCGAGATATTCTTGAGTATATGCGCTCTGCTTAGGCGCAACCGCTAGCTCCATTTTTTGGAACACCGCCTGTCACGGCATCGGTTAGGGGGATGACTTAATGACGCGATTGTAGCTTAGGCTTCAAGTTCCGGCCTGGCAAGCTTGGTATGGTTGGAAAGGTTGCTTAGCAAGGAATGGAAAGATGCAAACCGCAAAATGTTGTGATACTTCCTTCTCGAGATATTCTTGAGTATATGCGCTCTGTTTAGGCGCAACCGCTAGCTCGTTTGTTTGGAAGACCGCCTGTCACGGCATCGGTTAGGGGGATGACTTAATGACGCGATTGTAGCTTAGGCTTCAAGTTCCGGCCTGGCAAGCTTGGTATGGTTGGAAAGGTTGCTTAGCAAGCAATGGAAAGATGCAAACCGCAAAATGTTGTAATACTTAATTCTCGAGATATTCTTGAGTATATGCGCTCTGTTTAGGCGCAAACGCTAGCTCCTTTTTTGGAACACCGCCTGTCACGGCATCGGTTAGGGGGATGACTTAATGACGCGATTGTAGCTTAGGCTTCAAGTTCCGGCCTGGCAAGCTTGGTATGGTTGGAAAGGTTGCTTAGCAAGGAATGGAAAGATGCAAACCGCAAAATGTTGTGATACTTCCTTCTCGAGATATTCTTGAGTATATGCGCTCTGTTTAGGCGCAAACGCTAGCTCGTTTTTTGGAAGACCGCCTGTCACGGCATCGGTTAGGGGGATGACTTAATGACGCGATTGTAGCTTAGGCTTCAAGTTCCGGCCTGGCAAGCTTGGTATGGTTGGAAAGGTTGCTTAGCAAGGAATAGAAAGATGCAAACCGCAAAATGTTGTGATACTTCCTTCTCGAGATATTCTTGAGTATATGCGCTCTAGGCGCAACTGCTAGCTCGTTTGTTTGGAAGACCGCCTGTCACGGCATCGGTTAGGGGATGACTGAATGACGCGATTGTAGCTTAGGCTTCAAGTTCCGGCCTGGCAAGCTTGGTATGGTTGGAAAGGTTGCTTAGCAAGGAATAGAAAGATGCAAACCGCAAAATGTTGTGATACTTCCTTCTCGAGATATTCTTGAGTATATGCGCTCTAGGCGCAACCGCTAGCTCGTTTGTTTGGAAGACCGCCTGTCACGGCATCGGTTAGGGGGATGACTTAATGACGCGATTGTAGCTTAGGCTTCAAGTTCCGGCCTGGCAAGCTTGGTATGGTTGGAAAGGTTGCTTAGCAAGGAATGGAAAGATGCAAACCGCAAAATGTTGTGATACTTCCTTCTCGAGATATTCTTGAGTATATGCGCTCTGCTTAGGCGCAACCGCTAGCTCGTTTGTTTGGAAGACCGCCTGTCACGGCATCGGTTAGGGGATGACTTAATGACGCGATTGTAGCTTAGGCTTCAAGTTCCGGCCTGGCAAGCTTGGTATGGTTGGAAAGGTTGCTTAGCAAGGAATGGAAAGATGCAAACCGCAAAATGTTGTGATACTTCCTTCTCGAGATATTCTTGAGTATATGCGCTCTGCTTAGGCGCAACCGCTAGCTCGATTTTTTGGAAGACCGCCTGTCACGGCATCGGTTAGGGGGATGACTTAATGACGCGATTGTAGCTTAGGCTTCAAGTTCCGGCCTGGCAAGCTTGGTATAGTTGGAAAGGTTGCTTAGCAAGGAATGGAAAAATGCAAACCGCAAAATGTTGTGATACTTCCTTCTCGAGATATTCTTGAGTATATGCGCTCTGTTTAGGCGCAACCGCTAGCTCGATTTATTGGAACACCGCCTGACACGGCATCGGTTAGGGGGATGACTTAATGACGCGATTGTAGCTTAGGCTTCAAGTTCCGGCCTGGCAAGCTTGGTATGGTTGGAAAGGATGCTTAGCAAGGAATGGAATGATGCAAACCGCAAAATGTTGTAATACTTAATTCTCGAGATATTCTCGAGTATATGCGCTCTGTTTAGGCGCAACAGCTAGCTCGTTTGTTTGGAAGACCGCCTGTCACGGCATCGGTTAGAGGGATGACTTAATGACGCAATTGTAGCTTAGGCTTCATGTTCCGGCCTGGCAAGCTTGGTATGGTTGGAAAGGTTGCTTAGCAAGAAATTGAAAGATGCAAACCGCAAAATGTTGTGATACTTCCTTCTCGAGATGTTCTTGAGTATATGCGCTCTGCTTAGGCGCAACCGCTAGCTCCATTTTTTGGAACACCGCCTGTCACGGCATCGGTTAGGGGGATGACTTAATGACGCGATTGTAGCTTAG
This sequence comes from Branchiostoma floridae x Branchiostoma belcheri, assembly GCA_019207045.1. Classification (NCBI taxonomy): domain Eukaryota; kingdom Metazoa; phylum Chordata; class Leptocardii; order Amphioxiformes; family Branchiostomatidae; genus Branchiostoma; species Branchiostoma floridae x Branchiostoma belcheri. The sequence goes on along the minus strand of CM033023.1, from coordinate 29,123,130 downwards.
GCTTCAAGTTCCGGCCTGGCAAGCTTAGTATGGTTGGAAAGGTTGCTTAGCAAGGAATGGAAAGATGCAAACCGCAAAATGTTGTGATACTTCCTTCTCGAGATATTCTTGAGTATATGCGCTCTGTTTAGGCGCAACCGCTAGCTCGTTTGTTTGGAAGACCGCCTGTCACGGCATCGGTTAGGGAGATGACTTAATGACGCGATTGTAGCTTAGGCTTCAAGTTCCGGCCTGGCAAGCTTGGTATGGTTGGAAAGGTTGCTTAGCAAGCAATGGAAAGATGCAAACCGCAAAATGTTGTAATACTTAATTCTCGAGATATTCTTGAGTATATGCGCTCTGTTTAGGCGCAAACGCTAGCTCCTTTTTTTGGAACACCGCGTGTCACGGCATCGTTTAGGGGGATGACTTAATGACGCGATTGTAGCTTAGGCTTCATGTTCCGGCCTGGCAAGCTTGGTATGGTTGGAAAGGTTGCTTAGCAAGGAATGGAAAGATGCAAACCGCAAAATGTTGTGATACTTCCTTCTCGAGATAGTCTTGAGTATATGCGCTCTGTTTAGGCGCAAACGCTAGCTCCTTTTTTTGGAAGACCGCCTGTCACGGCATCGGTTAGGGGGGTGACTTAATGACGCGATTGTAGCTTAGGCTTCAAGTTCCGGCCTGGCAAGCTTGGTATGGTTGGAAAGGTTGCTTAGCAAGGAATGGAAAGATGCAAATCGCAAAATGTTGTGATACTTCCTTCTCGAGATATTCTTGAGTATATGCGCTCTAGGCGCAACTGCTAGCTCGTTTGTTTGGAAGACCGCCTGTCACGGAATCGGTTAGAGGGATGACTGAATGACGCGATTGTAGCTTAGGCTTCAAGTTCCGGCCTGGCAAGCTTGGTATGGTTGGAAAGGTTGCTGAGCAAGGAATAGAAAGATGCAAACCGCAAAATGTTGTGATACTTCCTTCTCGAGATATTCTTGAGTATATGCGCTCTAGGCGCAACCGCTAGCTCGTTTGTTTGGAAGACCGCCTGTCACGGCATCGGTTAGGGGGATGACTTAATGACGCGATTGTAGCTTAGGCTTCAAGTTCCGGCCTGGCAAGCTTGGTATGGTTGGAAAGGTTGCTTAGCAAGGAATGGAAAGATGCAAACCGCGAAATGTTGTGATACTTCCTTCTCGAGATATTCTTGAGTATATGCGCTCTGCTTAGGCGCAACCGCTAGCTCGATTTTTGGAACACCGCCTGTCAAGGCATCGGTTAGGGGGATGACTTAATGACGCGATTGTAGCTTAGGCTTCAAGTTCCGGCCTGGCAAGCTTGGTATGGTTGGAAAGGTTGCTTAGCAAGGAATGGAAAGATGCAAACCGCAAAATGTTGTGATACTTCCTTCTCGAGATATTCTTGAGTATATGCGCTCTGCTTAGGCGCAACCGCTAGCTCGATTTTTTGGAAGACCGCCTGTCACGGCATCGGTTAGGGGGATGACTTAATGACGCGATTGTAGCTTAGGCTTCAAGTTCCGGCCTGGCAAGCTTGGTATGGTTGGAAAGGTTGCTTAGCAAGGAATGGAAAGATGCAAACCGCAAAATGTTGTGATACTTCCTTCTCGAGATATTCTTGAGTATATGCGCTCTGCTTAGGCGCAACCGCTAGCTCCATTTTTTGGAACACCGCCTGTCACGGCATCGGTTAGGGGGATGACTTAATGACGCGATTGTAGCTTAGGCTTCAAGTTCCGGCCTGGCAAGCTTGGTATGGTTGGAAAGGTTGCTTAGCAAGGAATGGAAAGATGCAAACCGCAAAATGTTGTGATACTTCCTTCTCGAGATATTCTTGAGTATATGCGCTCTGCTTAGGCGCAACCGCTAGCTCGATTTTTTGGAAGACCGCCTGTCACGGCATCGGTTAGGGGGATGACTTAATGACGCGATTGTAGCTTAGGCTTCAAGTTCCGGCCTGGCAAGCTTGGTATGGTTGGAAAGGTTGCTTAGCAAGGAATGGAAAGATGCAAACCGCAAAATGTTGTGATACTTCCTTCTCGAGATATTCTTGAGTATATGCGCTCTGTTTAGGCGCAACCGCTAGCTCGTTTGTTTGGAAGACCGCCTGTCACGGCATCGGTTAGAGGGATGACTTAATGACGCGATTGTAGCTTAGGCTGTTCCGGCCTGGCAAGCTTGTTATGGTTGGAAAGGTTGCTTAGCAAGGAATAGAAAGATGCAAACCGCAAAATGTTGTGATACTTCCTTCTCGAGATATTCTTGAGTATATGCGCCCTGTTTAGGCGCAACCGCTAGCTCCTTTTTTTGGATCACCGCCTGTCACGGCATCGGTTAGGGGGATGACTTAATGACGCGATTGTAGCTTAGGCTTCAAGTTCCGGCCTGGCAAGCTTGGTATGGTTGGAAAGGTTGCTTAGCAAGCAATGGAAAGATGCAAACCGCAAAATGTTGTAATACTTAATTCTCGAGATATTCTTGAGTATATGCGCTCTGTTTAGGCGCAACCGCTAGCTCGATTTTTCGAAGACCGCCTGTCACGGCATCGGTTAGGGGGATGACTTAATGACGCGATTGTAGCTTAGGCTTCAAGTTCCGGCCTGGCAAGCTTGGTATGGTTGGAAAGGATGCTTAGCAAAGAATGGAAAGATGCAAACCGCAAAATGTTGTGATACTTCCTTCTCGAGATATTCTTGAGTATATGCGTTCTAGGCGCAACCGCTAGCTCGTTTGTTTGGAACACCGCCTGTCACGGCATCGGTTAGGGAGATGACTTAATGACGCGATTGTAGCTTAGGCTTCAAGTTCCGGCCTGGCAAGCTTGGTATGGTTGGAAAGGTTGCTTAGCAAGGAATGGAAAGATGCAAATCGCAAAATGTTGTGATACTTCCTTCTCGAGATATTCTTGAGTATATGCGCTCTAGGCGCAACTGCTAGCTCGTTTGTTTGGAAGACCGCCTGTCACGGAATCGGTTAGAGGGATGACTGAATGACGCGATTGTAGCTTAGGCTTCAAGTTCCGGCCTGGCAAGCTTGGTATGGTTGGAAAGGTTGCTGAGCAAGGAATAGAAAGATGCAAACCGCAAAATGTTGTGATACTTCCTTCTCGAGATATTCTTGAGTATATGCGCTCTAGGCGCAACCGCTAGCTCGTTTGTTTGGAAGACCGCCTGTCACGGCATCGGTTAGGGGGATGACTTAATGACGCGATTGTAGCTTAGGCTTCAAGTTCCGGCCTGGCAAGCTTGGTATGGTTGGAAAGGTTGCTTAGCAAGGAATGGAAAGATGCAAACCGCAAAATGTTGTGATACTTCCTTCTCGAGATATTCTTGAGTATATGCGCTCTGCTTAGGCGCAACCGCTAGCTCGATTTTTGGAACACCGCCTGTCAAGGCATCGGTTAGGGGGATGACTTAATGACGCGATTGTAGCTTAGGCTTCAAGTTCCGGCCTGGCAAGCTTGGTATGGTTGGAAAGGTTGCTTAGCAAGGAATGGAAAGATGCAAACCGCAAAATGTTGTGATACTTCCTTCTCGAGATATTCTTGAGTATATGCGCTCTGCTTAGGCGCAACCGCTAGCTCGATTTTTTGGAAGACCGCCTGTCACGGCATCGGTTAGGGGGATGACTTAATGACGCGATTGTAGCTTAGGCTTCAAGTTCCGGCCTGGCAAGCTTGGTATGGTTGGATAGGTTGCTTAGCAAGGAATGGAAAGATGCAAACCGCAAAATGTTGTGATACTTCCTTCTCGAGATATTCTTGAGTATATGCGCTCTGCTTAGGCGCAACCGCTAGCTCGATTTTTGGAACACCGCCTGTCAAGGCATCGGTTAGGGGGATGACTTAATGACGCGATTGTAGCTTAGGCTTCAAGTTCCGGCCTGGCAAGCTTGGTATGGTTGGAAAGGTTGCTTAGCAAGGAATGGAAAGATGCAAACCGCAAAATGTTGTAATACTTAATTCTCGAGATATTCTCGAGTATATGCGCTCTGCTTAGGCGCAACCGCTAGCTCGATTTTTTGGAACACCGCCTGTCACGACATCGGTTAGGGGGATGACTTAATGACGCGATTGTAGCTTAGGCTTCAAGTTCTGGCCTGGCAAGCTTGGTATGGTTGGAAAGGTTGCTTAGCAAGGAATAGAAAGATGCAAACCGCAAAATGTTGTGATACTTTCTTCTCGAGATATTCTTGAGTATATGCGCTCTGTTTAGGCGCAACCGCTAGCTCTATTTTTTGAAGACCGCCTGTCACGGCATCGGTTAGGGGGATGACTTAATGACGCGATTGTAGCTTAGGCTTCAAGTTCCGGCCTGGCAAGCTTGGTATGGTTGGAAAGGATGCTTAGCAAGGAATGGAAAGATGCAAACCGCAAAATGTTGTGATACTTCCTTCTCGAGATATTCTTGAGTATATGCGTTCTAGGCGCAACCGCTAGCTCGTTTGTTTGGAACACCGCCTGTCACGGCATCGGTTAGGGAGATGACTTAATGACGCGATTGTAGCTTAGGCTTCAAGTTCCGGCCTGGCAAGCTTGGTATGGTTGGAAAGGTTGCTTAGCAAGAAATTGAAAGATGCAAACCGCAAAATGTTGTGATACTTAAGGTACGAGCACCATTGGGGTACGGACACTATTCGGGGTACGGACACTATTGGGGGTACGGACACTGTTGTGGTTACGGACACTGTTGGGGGTACCACTAGGGGTTTCGGCACCATTGGGGGTTCGGACATTATTGGGAGTACGGACACTGTTGTCGGTACGGACCCTGTTTTTATTTATTTTGCTTTTGGACAGACGAGGACAATGTGGCACTGCACTCAAGTTTTTGTAACTTATGTTAACAGTACCACATACACGGTACAGACAGAAGGTAAAGTTAGTCTTTTACCTCCCCGACCGAAGCCAGGTACCCATTTTTGCACCTGGTTGAAGTGACGAAGGTCGTGTAAAGTGCCTTTCCCAAGGGCACAACGTCGGGGGCACGGTGAGGATTGAACTCAGAACCTATAGATTCCGAGCCGAACGCTCTACCGGTTACTCCACGCCCGACGCCACACGGACCTTGTTGGGGGTACCATTGAGGGTATTGGCACCATTGGGATACGGACACTATTGGGGGTCAGACACTACTACGGGTGCAGGCACCATTGGGAGTACGGACACTGTTAGGGGTACGGACACTGTTGGGGGTACGGACACTACTGGGGGTACGGAATCTTTTTGGGGTATGGCCACTTGAGGGTACAGACACTATTGGGGCAAAAACACTATTGGGGTTACGGACACTATTTGGGGTACAGATGCTACATGGGATACGAATACTACTGGGAGTACCCCCAGGTGTCCATACCCCCAATAGTTTCCGTACGTCCTGTAGTGTCCGTACTCCCTTTAGTGTCCGTACCCCTAAGAGTGTCCGTACCACCAATAGCGTCCTTGCCCCTTTGGTTTCCGTACCCCCAATTGTGTCCATACCCCCACTATTGGGGGATACAGACGCTACTGGGGGTACGGATGCTACTTGATGTATGGACACGATTGGGGTTATGCTCTGCTGTATCTCTTCAATATGTTTTTAAGAAGTGCTGAAAAAGTCAAGATTGTATTGCACAGCCGTGGAGTTTTTAACTTGAACCTCAAGGCCGCGGGACACAATTGTGTCAAAGTGGTGAGTGGTTCATTTTTGGCAATCAGACAGATTTTGAAATTAAATTTATATCGTTTGAGATCGGTATTCTGAATTGAAACTCATAACCTGATTTGCAATAGAAATGAGACCACTGTGAACATAAAATCCCTGGCCGAAGATTTAGGCCCACTTTAAAGTTTAAGCCCCCTTCACACGAGAGCCAAAGAATGAGCCGGAATGCCGTCAAAATGAAAATTCTTTTCTACTCCTGGCAATTCGTAGTGTCACACTGTGTTCCAGAAATTCTCACTGCATTCCAGCTATTTGTGCTTTTGCCTGACCCGAAAGTTTTTGACATGTTAAAAACTGTCGAGATGCATGCATTCGAAGTGGAGAAATATCGAATGGCATTCAAAGTGGTTCTAAGTGTATTTTAACTATTCGAACTGCAGTATGACCGCATTCTACGGAATTCCAACATTATTCGAAACAATCGTATCTCATTCGATGGAGAACCCAAACGGCAAACCACTTCGAACTTGCCAAAATGTGGCCGAAAGAATATCTGGAATGCAGTAAGAATTTCTAGAATACACTACGAATTCACAAGAATAGAATGTGGGCTCATTCCTTCTCATTTGAAGGGGGATATAATTAAGGTCCATTTAGAATTCCTACTAGAATGGCCCCGAATGTGGCATGAATTTTGCAAATACTTATTCCGGCTGTTTCAGCTTGATTCCTGCTAATTCGGTTTCAGTGTGAAGGCCCCATTACACTTGTCATACTACACATCGTAGTCTACTACTGAAGTAGGCTACAGTTTTTTCTGGGTGTAAAAAGAAATTAAATGTAGTGTACGACACCTACCAAGGCCGTAGTGCTAATACTACGTATACGGTACTGAGGAGGTTCTAAGACAGTAAGAGACTTCGATCAGCGTGTGAACAAACAAAACACACGCCCGGTCTATGCAAAAGGCTCCAGAAGTTAAGAAAATTTGGTGTCCTCCAATAGCAACGTCCGAATCCGGTAATAGACAACGGGCATACTCTGCTCACGCAAAATGCGTTCGAATTATTCGAACGTTATATCTATGAAATCTCGTGTGATAACAGTAGAAGCCCATGTGATAGCCTTGTCTGGAATACTCGTGTTGGACCTTATCGCGACCCAGGTATGACATAACCGACATAGAGCTCTTGAAGTGGCGGACCTGACAGACAGAAATCAATGCGCACGTGGTTGTCCGCCATAAACTTTACAAGGGTAACAAAGATAACGGGAGGGGGCCATACTTCGACACCCGTTCTAAGTGGATGCGCATGGCTTTTGTCAATGTACATTTTACAGTGAACTCATCAAAAACAAGTTAAGATCTTGTATACATCCATATAACTGTTATTGAAGCTGTACAGATGTATATTTCATTTAACAGCAGCGTTCCGCACTGTACTTTGACAGCGCACGAAACTTACGGCAGGTTTTCGGCTTGCGTCCTAGCAGAACGTTCCAACACAAAAAAGGGGTCCAAACTCCGACATAGTAACAACCAGACCATCGCCGTGCATTTTTAAACAACTTATGCAAATAGAATAGGACTAAAAGTCTTCATTATAATTTTTTTGTACCAAATATGGGTCATATTTTGTATTACGCGACTTATTCAAATACGGTGTGTTTAAACGTTTACCTCTCACGGTGAGACCAACTTGCCGCAAAACGGCAGCGCATTGTTACGTTAGACTGTGATGGCATTTTCGCTTCGGCTTCCTTGATTGCCTTTTCATCCTGTCTTTTGGCAGCAGCAATGGCTACAGGATTTTTTAGTCGGTGGGGATCGATTTTTCTTGAATGTTTGTCGCTCGACGGACGGGTTGACTGAGTTCAATGTGTTGAGCATCGCTCGCCCGCCTTCGTGCGTGATAGTAAAATGGCGGGGCCCCGACTGCGTAAACATTGTGGCATCATTTTAGCTCCGTTTATCCAACCCAGTTAAAGGCAGAACAGGAGGTATGTATTATGTTTAGGAAGGCTAATAAACATCATTTCTATGTGTGGTGGTATTTTTTCACATGTCGTATTTTGCGAAGAATAATTCAAGAGTTTCCCGGGCCATGGTCTCGATACGTTCGCTCGTCAACTTGCACGGAAGGTGTCAAACTTGAGCAAGTTTTTCAATCGTTATCTGTGGGACTTGCTAACTTCGACACATACCCCGTCTTTGTAGTTATTTACAACAAGGTTTAGTCTACAGCTAGTGTACTTCTCATGTGCAGGCATCTATGCATTTCTCCGCAACAATGATTTTTAAAACCTGTCGAAATTTGGACCCCTGTCGAAGTATGGCCCCCTCCCGTTAATGTCTGCATGGCTACTTGTGTAGTGTTTCGAGACTGCCGACTCCAAGAAGTGTACATTCCAAGCAGAGGTTCAATTCCGGGTGTTTTTGACTTGTTTTTTTTTTTCAATCAATGAGCACGTGGATGTTCACCATAAAACTTACAAAGGTAACAAAGATAATGTTTACAGGATGCTCGTGTAGTGAGTGTTTCGAGATTGCCTAGCCCAACAAGTGTACATTGCAAGCAGAGGTTCGGCTCCGGCTGTTTTTGACTTGTTTTTAGGCGTTTTTGTCAATTTACCTCATGAAAAATGGAGGTATAGGTTTTGATGTGTGTGTGTGTGTGTGTGTGTGTGTGTGTGTGTGTGTGTGTGTATGTGTCTGTCTGTTTGTGTGTCCGGATATTTGTGGTCAGCATAACTCTTGATAGCCTGGGTACCATCCGTATTCTACCGGGGCTATCCGTATTCCATATTATTCTATACTATTTTAGTATTTTTTAGGGTAGTGAGTGTAAGGAGCCCCGATAGAATACGGATGGTACCCAGGCTGCACTCTTGATGGATTAAAATGATATTTGGTATGTGGGTAGGGTTGGGAAGACGAAGGTCAGGGTCGATTTTGGGCCCCCTGGTATGTGACCTTGTTTGTACTGTTTTCTTCATGTCCTCCGGCCATGATGTCACCAAGAGGAAAAAGCTACTAAATACAAAGCCCGACAAAAACGCCTAAAACATGTCAAAAACAGTCTGATGAGGCGAACCTCTGCTTGGAGAGTGTAAGAAATACTTTTGTCTGCACATCAGTGTGACCGCGCACTGCTAAAAGCGGTACTCACGAGGCCTTCTGTTTGTTAAGACACATCCTGACAAATTTCTGGCCCAACAAAGAGGGCTTAATATAGAGTTACCGACCGAAGGGTATCTCTAGTCATGACCGAATTGGATCGCCCGCGAGGTTTTTTATTGGATTAAAGCTATCTCACAGACAGTGGCAACAGAAGCATGTGACATGGTCTGTAAGGTTTGCTCCGACCGGTGCTGTGTTTCTTATCAGACCGTACCGGAGGCAATCTCACCCGCCAGGAGCACTCATGCGTGCGGGTATCAGATCAGCGGATGGACGGTTAACGTCGATCGATGTTTGAGATATCACATTTCTCACATGATGCGCCGGTGCCCGTGCATGAACACCATGCCATCGATCCACTCTGTTCCACTCCTGAATACAGTATCATTACCAGCCTTTTCGTCGAAACTCCAAGAGCGTTTTACGCAGATCTTGGCAACACCCCAATACCCGAGGATGCGTGAAAAATTGCGAGGACCTTGGTAAGAACCTTTTCTATGTCCATATTGTAGCTGACTAGAAGAGTTTAGCCATTAGACAATATCTGAGGTGTTGACTCGACTATCTGGAATGATCTTAAAGACAAACGCACGGTAAGAGGGACAGAGAAAATGCGCACCACCCAAAGACAAAAATACATAAAAAGCCATAGTCGTGATATTTTCCCGGATATTATTGATACTGGAAATAGAGTCAGACCATCCTCAAATATTTAGAGGTTTGTACATCTCTTCATTTGTACCGTATGTATATTGAAAAGTCATGATCGTTTTAAGTTCATACACTGGTTTTGAATTCAGTGTTTTAACTGCGATAAACCAACATAGGGCCATCTTCTTCGGAGTCTTGACATAGGCCACTTTGCACTCTAGCCAGAATCCCAGCCATTCATCATCATGAAAGCTTGTATACCTTCGTTTTCCTGTCCACCCCATTAAAAACCAAAATACCAGCTTACACCAGGTCTCAACATAATGGGCACTGTGTGCAGAGTTAAAAAATATAGACTTCATCACCCTTATCTAGACATGCAAGCTATAAACTTGAAAGCACGCTTAATCTTACAGCTTTTTACCAGACTCTAGTAATCCCTTTTCAGAGTATGAACAACTCCTATACCACAACGCTATTTGAAACGGGCAAATGGAAAATATGTAACGAAGATATGCACAAATAGACAAACCAAACGCAAACACCACCCGGTGAATAAGTAGCCTCCTCAATTGACTGTTGTGCTTGATCAATGCATAGTTCTGCCGACTCTTGAACTACATTTCCTGTACAGTGTATTTGGGGTCATCTTCCCATATACTTCATCGAATCTGCTAACAGTACTCATTCTTCGGGTTGATATGTACAGAATACAAATATCATGACTATACAGTTCAAACAAACTAGAGCTTTGGCAAATTTCTGGTTTCACTTCAGACTGAAGATTGTCTTGCTTAGGCTTATCTTTGATATATATCTCCAAGCTACATGCATGTCTTCAGTACACACGTGTGGATAAAACATCTTAGTCTCGGGCCAACGATATCGATACTTCCTGCCAGGCTCGGTCGGAAACAAATCTGGACTCAGCCAACTTTCTAGAACCTTTCGGGCACCTTTGCTGACCAACATTCCTGTTAGTGTTCCCGACGTGCCTACCATGCAAAAGACAATTGCGGACACACACGACTACAAGCAAATATAATACACTCGCCAACTGGTTACAATACGTCCGTTTTCTCGGATGTAATAACAAGCTAGAGATCTGTACATGCTTCAACTGCAAGACACCACCACCACCGTTACCCTTTTGATATCCCCGGTAAACTAACTATAATTGCACCTGGGCTCAACCTGACTAACTAACTACAGGGGAGGGAAAATCCCCAACACCGCTACTCTCATTTACCATTAGCAAAAACGCAACAGTTCTCTACCATTAATTATTCAAGCGACGCGTGGAGCCTTGTTGAGGCTAGTAGTCAAGCGAGATGCCACCAAGACATAGTCTGGTATCCCGCCGTAGTCATGCATAGCTCCAGAGTCTCTTCTTCTGTCCTCTCCGCAAATACTTATTCGCGGAGAGGTAAGAGGAGACTTAGGAGCTATAAAACGACTGGAAAGCGGGCTAAAGGGTAGTCTCACTGCAATTGGGGCACCGCTATGGCACTGCGGGATTCGAAAGATTGCTCAAAGAATTTCGGAAATAAAAAAGAATTTTCTTACGTTTTGTGCATTTTGTTGTCTTCTAAGCCATACTTTTATGTATTACGCAATGTCTAAATTGTAAAAAAAAAAATTGGCGAAAATAACACAACAGTGCCGCAGCTGTGAACGAACCCCGCAGTGCCGCACCTGTGCCCCAAGTGCAGTGAGATACCACCTTAAAACCCTTGCAAATCCCGTGCAAGCCAGGCAGGCACATGCTATGTTCAAATTTGGCGCTATCAAGACACGCCCCCGTCGTCTGCTAACTAACGTGACAGAGACGCTAACTCTATTGTGACTTGCAGATACCACAACTGTCGCATTGCATCTAGCACAATGCGGCAGAACATGTTGATGAGGTATCAACGCAGTCTGCATGTTGGCGCAGTTGATCAGATCAAAATGTTGCCATTAAATCGATCCTAAACGGATTGTTGATTAATAATTGATTAGAGGATTCTCGCCTGTAAGGGGCTGTTCCATACACCGTACACGTATCCGTCGGGAGAAGTGAAATTATTCAATTGTGCAACCGACTATATTAAAAGTTGATACTTTAAACGGCCGGACGGTCAAACCTTATAACGTTAGGAACGTCAAATTCCTATGACCACCAAGTTAAAAGACAGTGAAGTATTAGAAAAATATTTAACTCAAGGCGAAGGAAAAATACAACGTTACATTAAAAAAATCCAAAATACTTCCAAATGAAACTATATCATATTGCGTCCAAAGTTACTAAATTAAGCAAATCTGTGAATATTTGTCTCTGATTATTATCATGGTTCATTAAATGTAAAGCCACGTATGGGCAATCGCAAAGGGAAAGACTTTGTCTGTACGTTGAAAATGTGTATAATAAAGTACATCTGAAAAAACAAAACAATGAAGCCAGATATCACTTATTAATATTTGAGTGACATAATAACTTTTCCCGGTGGCATGTATGACAATGCGCCGCCGCCAGTCCCTAGGAAATATTTGCTCGTCCCAGAGGGAGTGGCGGCGATAAGGAGAATGCTGACACGTTAGGCCGGAGACGAGCGGCGCATGTGGAGCGGTCGATGCCCGTATTTGTCAGTGGCATCCACAAATATCTCCCGATCCCAGGCCTGGTAGAAAAGAGCCACGTATCCTAAATTCTGCCATGATCCAAATTTAGCCGTGGTTAAACAATCTCAGTAATGGCCAGCCTCGCTTAGCACCCGCGAAGTGTGTGTGGGATCTCTCTCTTCTGTCTGGGCTCAAAAAACATCTGACTTTCGCCGGGAAGCTGTGGGAGCTGTGTCCGTCCGTCAGTCAAGATGTCTGCGGGCGACACGGAAGACGATGTGTCATTTCTCCGGACGGTAAGTTGTCCGCCAGTTTTGTCTTGTCAGAAGAGGACTGAGACCGTGCAGTGTTGGAATTCAAGGCGTGGAGGGGCAGTACAGTGCAGAACCTGGCAGCAGGCTGGATAGGGTCTCTGGGGGAAAATCCCTCCAAAATCGCTTCTAAACTAAACACCAAGGCCGCCAGAATTTTACGTTACAGCAAAGCTGCATTAAACAGAACTTCCTATATCGTATGTAAACTATGATATCGTATGCTAGAAAGGTTTATAGATATTTTCTGACAGAACATTTTGAGTGAGAGCGTTGTTTTTTCTTCGCGATACGGTGTTATGTATCATGAGGGATGCAACAGTGCTTCACCGGTAATATTATCATCTCCAAGCAGATGTTGGGGGAATATCGTTTTCAGACAGCTGTGCTTTTTTGACCCCCCCCCTACATGGCCATTACATCTACGTACGTAGCCCCCCTCCCACCCCCTGACTACACCCCCGCCACACTACCACATTCATCCTCACCCCCCCTCTGACTCAGTTATTAAAACTTCAGTAACACCAAAAACAATTGTTGCTTATGGGGCCGCCTGTATGTCCCTTTTCCATAAGGTGTAGGTAGCCTACAAAGAAAGGCACGATTTATAGGACGTAATTCATAGGACAACATCTTGGCCGTCTTAATTACATAATTCGTTGAGAGGCGTTCAAATTTTGTGTAATCGCCTTTCTTGTTTTTAGCGTTAACGTTAACGGTTGTACGTAGGCCGTTGTTCTGAATTCAGTGTAAAGCGTTGTCGGGACTCATAACAGTTAACCTTATTGCTACCTTCAAATCAATGCTAGTCAACCAACTGTTGTTGCAACCAAAATGAACATATTGATTTAATTCTAACGCAAAAAGCAGACTGGGCTCTATACCAGGGCTTTCTGCTTGGAAAGACGTGATTGTGTTTTATGGGACATTTGTTCATGTTGATATATTATGGGTAAATGTTTATGACCCCCTTTTTATAGCTGAACAATAAGAATCGTTGATTTAAACCAACAACCTACTTGTAGCAGTATGGTGCTTTACGGTCAATTGACTGGACAATTGACAATTTGAAGCAATTATCTGCAATATTATTGTTGACAATAACATCGTTATACATAATTTCACACAAGCATTGTGTCTTAACTGCCAATTTAATTTCTTCCTTACTAGTTACAGTGATGTCTGAATTCTCCTGTCATTTTGGCCATGGAAGTTCAATTATGTGTATTATACTATGCATACATGTACCAATGACTAAATTTCAAATCAATTCTTTGTTGTTGTTTTTTCAGGCAGAGTTTACTGTATGATATGATAATATAATGAAATAAAATCAAGAAGGATTTTTCGCTTATTCCGAAAATCCTTTGTTAATTTTTACCAACGGAATCCAAATTCTCTTGTAAATTTATCTAGTTTGGTAGCTTTTCATGTGATTCGCTTGAAACAATTATGAGGTATATAACGTTAGTAATAATACATTGGCGGTGCGTATTCGAATGGAACCACGGTGAACTTTTCATGATTTACAGTATAGATTACACCATCAATATAGGGGAAACTACACTCTATGGACCTGCTTGGAGATTTGAAGGTGGCCTTCCATGGGGGATCTTTAATCCTCTTTACTGTAGTAAATAATGGCAAGCTGTTTCCTTCGACTGTAATTTGAAGGGAAAGCTGTTACATTTCAAGTTGGCCATTTTACGTTGATAGATCCTGAATTTAGCGTAAAAGAAATATTAGATGATCCTTCTGTATTTTGATTTTAGTGGAAAATGCAAGCAGAGAATGCAGGTGACAAGTTCACTTGAAATGTGCTCTTGCCTAAATATTAGGCCTGTTTTAGAATGACAAAAGTTACGGTCGTGCGACTGTCGTTGTGAGTGACAGTTGTCTTCAGACTCGCAGTCAGGAACCATCACGGATATACCGGTAGCCATGGTGTAGGATCACATATTAACTGTACAGCTGTGACCCTCAGTGACCTCTTCTGTACGATTTCAAAACAGCTGGAGAACCGCTGCTTTTCATCATAGTGTTTTTCGTTTGCAAAAAGTGTTGTCCTGTTGATGACATGCTGAGTACACGCAAAGAGATTAAAGCGGCCCGAGCAGAAATGGGCATTACCTGGATTGAACCGGATGTTCGTAGCCTCCACTAGGCATGTGGATCAAGGAATGGGGCCATACCACTTGTGGCAGGATATCGCGCCGGAATAAGTGGTTTCGGATGAGAAAGTATGTTTCCATTACTGGCTACACTACATGCATATTTACAAACTAAGTAAATGGCAGCATTTTGCCTTTTTGGACAGGAAACAGCACGCTACATGCTTATAAGCATATGATCCAGTTCCTTCGCTGAAGACAGTTTTAGACGGTTTTAGATATGCAAGGAATAGTCATAGACCTCTGGCTGAAGCCTAGGGTAGGGTTGCACGATTCAGGAAAATCCGTCGCACGACTATATTGTTCTGATCCACTTTAAACTGATTAAATTCACCCTGTATGTCACGGTAGCACAACTTTACAACTGGTCAGTCTAAAGCGGGCCAAAGTGAAGAATCCATTGTACTGGTACATTTGTATGGCTTAGTCTAAGCCTAGATACAGACAATATGCAAGGTAAAACCGTCATCTGATACCTCCCAGATTTAACATGTGACTGTCAGGGTCATGAATACAGATTATATATGCTAGGATATCTGTCAATCATTATCATCATCATCATTATCTGTCATCCCTGGTGGGCAGGGCAAGACGACGCACAACTGTCAGTGTCAATTAGGTATCATTAATACAATGGGAATGGATCAGTAGCAATTCACTTGGTTTTTCTGGATTCTGGAATGATTTCTCTGTGCACGGTCTTGAACAGCCACCACTACTTGAATATTGCTGAATAGTATTGCCCCTCACAGATGTACCCGGTCCCTAGAGTCCAAAAGGCTCATCTACTAGTACTAGTACAGGTGCATGGATGGCTGCGTACATAAACGTAACATCAGGTACATTTGGACAAGTACCAGTACTGAGGTTTGGGTACAGGTCTCCCTGGGTCAACAACTTAGTGTCACAGTATTTCTTAGCTAAATAATGAAGAAGCTTTAAGTAAAAGTACACTGTAAAGTAAAAGTATTCATTAGACATGCCTGAAGTGTATTAAGTTATGAGCACGCAGCCTAGCTACATTGTAATGCAGTTTCATTGCACTTGAAAGAAGTGTCCTGTTGATCATTGTTAAAGAAGTAGACCCATCGAGTTTACCTTGCGGAGTAAAACATCATTCTTAACTGACTCAGCAAGAGGCAAGGATGTGTAGACTCTAAACTTACACTGTAGCTCTGTTAGTTTCACTGCCTTTTGTTAGTTGCTAGTCGCTGTTAGCTACATTCATAAAGCATGTAGGGTATGATATATTAGTATACATAGTCCAGTTGTTAGTGGCCATGCCTCTGGACCAAGAAGCTATGAGTTCAGTTAGGGCCGTCCCTCGGATAGGACGTTAAATGGAGGTCCCGCATATGGGGAGAGTCACACCCCATGCACGTTAAAGAACACACGTGCGATGGTGCGGTGTGAGATGGAGCAAAACCCTTCTGTCTGGAGTTGGTGATTCACTTCAAATCACCTGGATGGAGGCCTGGCGATCCTCCATACCATATCAGCCACACGGTGATTTACATAATTCACCCAGACAGGAGACCTGGCGCATCCCCGTCTTGTAGTAGTAGTAGTAGACTGGTTTATTGAGCAATATGCATAATAGTCCTCTTGGCAGCCTATGGGGCTGAATTACGAGGATATAACAATCATGAACAGTACATCAATTAAAAAAACTTTATGAACGTTGTTAAAACAATAGTTACTACTTGAAATACAAAATCGACGTGATACAAAATTTGTTACGTTCAAGGAATCCCGCTATTTACAGGTTTGACTTTATACAGACTTTTAAAACAAGACAACTTTGAAAAAAGGAGTTCGTACGTCCGCATGAGGAGGCCATAATTGTAGTAGTGTGACTGAGAAGTAAAGTACATTCTTGTAATTAGCCAGCGAAAGGGTATGTCACCCCGAAAGAGCTAGTATATCCCGTCGTACAAATGTATGTAAACATGTGTCACCACGCCCACTAATGATGATGATGATGATGAGTTTGAATCCCGGCTGTTGTCGCTCACCTGACGTGCAATCTACTGGAAAGGGTTGCAGTACAATTAGAATGGGATATTAAGCTTTGGTCCATTGTTTATTACTAGAGAACTATGCTTGTTGAAAAGAGTTTGGGGAATTCGAATACTGTAAATATTGTATATAGCATCTGTCTGCTCTGTTACTGCCAGTAGCTCTTCAGTGAGCTAAACTGGATCAAGGTCATTTATGTCAGAAATGAAATAATACGCCATTCAATGTCAAAATGTCAAGGTCATAGATTCTAGATTTGCGTTGCAGACCGTCATATCTGTTGGTGACTTGGACTTGATGTCATAGTGATGGTATATATTAATGTAATGTGTTCATTTCTGATGTAGTGATTATAATCTGTTATGGCACACTTAGTGTCTAGTATTAGTAACCTTATGACTTTTTGTCTCCATTTTGTTGTCTAAAAAGTAAGAGCTTAAGTTTGACGGATACATGATCAAGCCTGAAAGTGTAATATAATAATTCAGGCAAACAGAAAAGGAGATTGAAAACTTGGCAGTATGGTCAAATTAAACAATGAAGATGAACAGAGATAGGCACTGCCATATGTACCATCTGGTGCGGGAAGCAATTAAACTTAACCAACATGATGATGAGAGACAAATTTTGTATAAAAATTTGGAAAGAAGACGTTTTTTTATTTGTAAATGGCAGATGTACACATCATTGTTCGTGTCTGAAATACCTTGCTAATTTACATTAAATCCTATAACATCAATAACCTAATTATGCAAGAGCTTTCAGTAAAATATGGTATTGTGATGTCATTATTACTATCCAAGATAATGTTACATTATCTCAAATATGTGCTGCTTTTACCATACATGTAAAGAAAATACATGTAGATAATGACCGTTAATCTTAAAGTGCATGAGACATTAAAGTATTATCATAATAAACAATTGTGCTCAAGCATCTTAATATGAGTATTGTTCACACAGACAATTGTGCACAAACGTCTAAGTACTTTAATAACTATATGTCCCTAAAATGTATAAAATCTATATGTCCCTAGGCCTGTTCATAGTATAATTCGTACATCAAGATCTAACCTGGTTATATATGCAGTGGTGTTAATATATATATAGGACTGATTTTCATAGACGTTCAGTTGTGGCTTGATCATTACCATTACTATGGAAATATCCAAGTATTTTTCTTAAGCCCTCAAGCCGAACATGAACATATAAGTATCAAGTCTTCATAAGAATTATTGCCACCGACAACTCCTGACACTTTATAAGGCGAACATCATCTTGAAGTTTAAGTGTAGTTGGTGTTAACATCTTCCGACCTTCTGCAGTGAGAGAGTACCGATTGGACTGTGAATGGCAACTCAAAGCTACCCCAACAAGGACCCTATATATAGCACGTCCAAGTATGCTAGTAATGTCATGCCTTTCTACCAAGTGCAGTATATGGTCATCCCGTTAGCACAGTTACTGGGCTGCATACAGTCTGTACACATTGACTGGACGCTGACTAAGCAAGTACAAATTTCTGCAAATAAATGTACTGGCAGAAAAAGGTGTGACGTGTATAACTTCGCCCCTCGTGTAAAGCCCTCCCACTATCTTGAGTGTCTTGTCAGTGCGGAAAATATGCTTGCTATTTTAGCTATCCGTCACTGGCAAGCATTTTAGTCTACGTCTATTTTAGTCTGTTTGAGATGACTTTGATACAGTTACCTACAGCAAACAGAATATATCATGATGATTAACAACAATGGATTCAATATATGTAATAGTACATATATGAACGTTATATCATTACTAAGGTTAAGTATACTTTCAAAATGAAATTTGTTGACATGAAACAGTTGACTGTAGTAAGTTAATGTCAAATACACACTGATCATTATAGTGTTGGTAAACTGAGTCTAATATTGTATTTGTAACACCTATTCAGAAGACAGTTTCAAACAAATTCTTAAGGCCCTTGATACCTAGTGCTATTTCCTTAGGTGAAAATGAATACCTACACAATGTTATCTTTTGTTTGAGATGTGCTTGTCTTGGAGCTGGAGGTCTTGTGAGGAGAGTCGCACCTCAAGTACATGATTAAAGATCCACCACACTGAAAGAAAAGAGCAGTCTTTTCTGCTTGGTTACACATTTTTAGGACAGTACTGTAATTAAAAATGTATGATTGCTCCATGATTTGTGTAAACTCGTAATGGATATATATTCATTGTTTGTTTTCAATTGGGCCCTGTTAGTATATTAATTCTGTGTGCTGTAATGCTATCACTGCAACACTGTAACTTAGACAAAGGGGAAGAGAGGCAGAAGATACATTTTCACCATTTCATTTTTAAGTTTGTGGTTAAGAGATCACAGTTAGAATTGCAAACATAAAACCTAACCCATTCTATGGTACTAGTACATGTATACTGTATCTGATACAAAATATGTCTAAAGCAGCTTTTTATATAATAAGGATGAAAAATCATTATGGACATGGAAACCAAAAATGAAGATTACAAGGTTTTTAGAAAAATGAAACAAAGGGGAAGTTTCTGTGCACACTTGAATCTTTTAAACTACAATACACATAATATTATAGAGTCACTATTTCCAAAGCCTAATTTCTTTTCAGAGCATGTTTTGCACATTGTTTCATCTATTATTACAGATTAACTCAATAAACCCAATTGCAAAGAAGACTTTTGCTATTCTGAGCTATGCCTATTGTCTGTGACGAGACAGAACTAATTAATCTATACTTACAGATTTATCACTTTAGGGAAGCCAGTTGCCTGCAAGGTACTGTTGCTGCGAGAGGTGTTATCTGTTTCATACAGATGCCTATAAACACACTGATTCCAACAGATGGATTGATTATAAACTCCCACGACCTCATACCTTTGCCAAATGATATTAACCTTTTCGAGTGATATACTACAAATGTATGTTTCCCATTGATTATGCTGATAGTGCAGAAATTGTCTCAGTCGATCATTGTCTATAAAAACCCGAATAACACAAGGTATTCAAAGACTGAAAGCCTTGGCATAGCAGGGTATTGTAGCGTTTCCTTGTTAAATATGTAAACAAGGCTCTGATTTGCATTATAATGTTCACCTTTACTTAGCTTCATAATGCAGCAAGTATGAGATTCTCCTCATTTACCACTATGGAATTATACTTATAGTATTTTCACCATTCATTATGCAAATAAGCTCCTCATCTTCATAGTTGATATCTATTGATATTCCTCTCTTTCTCAGTTACATATGTGACATGTTTGAGAGTCCTATCATGGAAAGCAGTGGATTCATAAATTTTTAAAACAAAAAACTGTCATACACTCAAATGTAATGAAGCGCCATATTGTACAGTATAAGATAACACTGTGTTTAATAATTTGTAGTAACAACATATTCAGTTGTCAAAGTTCTTTTTGGGACTTTTGGGACTGCATTGTCAGCAAAGACACCTTTAGTGTGGAATACAATGTACAAAGTCAAAATTGCCCTGAGGAAGGTAACAGACGGTATAACAGAGACATCAGCTTCCTTTGTGTATGTAACGTTATATATCCAAGTTGTGAATAAAAAACTTTGTTATCCAGTGATGATTTTTTAACTTGATAAAATCATTCACGCATGAAAGTATCAGTTACTAAATGCTCTTCTCTCATGTCTGCAGTTGGACACGGTGTGTCTTATGTCCAACTTCCACAAGAAAGAAGCAGGAGGAGGTCAGAGTCATGGCGAACGTATCATGCTGGCTGCGGAAGGGTTCGGCAACAGGAAATGTTTCATCGAGAGTTTGCAGCGCAAGGAGGTGAGCGATACATTTAAAGATTATTTTCTTAGCATTTCCTGACTCACAAATGCTTGTTAAGAACAGGTTTTGAAAAGAAATGTGTGCAAGTTGAAATGTTAAAATGCCAACATTGTGAAGAGAAATAAACAAACGTTCCAAGGATATAAAATGCATTTACTTAATACGTTATCTATATTTTAAACCTTGGAGCTATGATCAAACCAGAGTTTTATATTACAATTTTACTAAATTTTTAAATTCAGAGTCGTGTATATATCATGTCTCAGAGAAAAGAAAGTTTTGTATTGATCTCGCTGTTTGTCATCGTAAAAATTTGTGTTGTAATGTTATGTTCTTGTTATTTATGTTGCAAAATAGATAATATGTTCTTTTCCTCTATCATGATTATCCTAGTATTATGCTTATAATTATGTAGACATTAAGAGCGATAATGACCTGCTTCTTAATAACAACAATGACAACTGCTGGCAAACTTTGTTCTTATAGATTCTAAATCAAAGACAAGACTTTTTCTATGTATACACTTTTTTAAGCAGTCTAATACCAGTTTTTTTCTATGACGTTTTCTGTATTAAAGTGCTATGAAGATCTGAAAACTGAGAGACAATTATATTTTGTACGTATTGTACTTGTGATGAAGCTCAGTTCAACAAGGCATTGTACATATTACATAATCATAAAACTAAATATATATATATGTCGCTTTGTGGTGCTTCCTGTCCTCTGTACCCATGAGTTTGTCAATAATAACAGGTGAGCAAACCGTCCTTGTTTTGTGTTCATAACAAGACTAATTGTTTTCCAACTGCTTCTCGCTTAGTGTCTCTGTTTGTGTGACCCTATTAAGTGATGTTGTGCGCTTGTGTGCTGCAGCTATACCATCATTGTGTCAGGTGATACACACGTCATCTGTAAACAGACACTGTAAAAAACAGAAAGGCCACATTTTCGAGGAAAATACACTAGGATGTTTCCAAAGGGGATATGTCAAATATGCGATACCCTGTTTGCATGATGAAAGCGTTGTATATATAAGATATTTGTTTAAAAACGGAAAAATGAATAAAGAGAATATTATAAATTAAAAAAAAATATATTTCTGAGGTCAGGGACACAAACCCTCGTCCTCTAACGTCATAGACTGCTGGCTGAGCTACTGGTGCTTGCATGACGTAATGGCGATTTTCAAAGAATATAATGCATACAAAATATGACGAGGTTTTGACTTTGTAAACTTAGTATAATGTAATGAAATACATGGCCATAGACTTTTGGCGTAAGTCCGTCAACGACTGAGGAATTCATCAATCCATTAACTCCAGGAACTACATGTGTAGCTCAAATGAAGATAACTCAAAACGTTGCATTTTCATGTCATATTCATATCTAACTGCCATATTGCAAACCTACATTTCCATGAAACAATTTGATACCCATTGGTGTTACAGTAATCCATGTACTTGCAAGTTATTATTATCATCAATCATTGAATTTCATGCAAATCCATCCTGGTAACATGTGACGTCTGGAACTGAGCTCCATCCTCTTAAGTAATCAAATCTTTTCAGTTCTTCAAATATGTTATAAAAGATAGACCAGGACAAATTTAAATTAGACTTAAGAAGCTAATAGTATGTACTTTTGGTCACATTTAGTTGGTAAGTGACTCTAGCAGATTCTTAAAAATATTCCATGATTCCTAAAAAAATATTCCACGTCTTGAATTTATCATCACAAAGCCCCAAAGCTTTTTCATATATACTTTTAAACCCACTTCCCCAAAAAACAGAAAAAGGTCTACAGCCCTCAGAAAATATGAAGAACTTCTTGGTCAGAGGGGAGGTCGAAATACATTTGTAACGCCTACCACAGTTGACAGATTGTGGGTTGTAGATTTGATTCCAATCAGTCCTGATTTTAAACCTTTGAGGATTCAAAAGTGGAAAAAGAAAAGGCATAGCAGAAACAGAACATTTGCCTTCCTTGGTAAGTTTCTATAGTACCAGGCCATAGAAAAGAAAACTTACTACTGGAGATGCCTATAGATGAATTGTTAGGCCCTGTATTCCATGGCAGATGGAATACTTGAAGTTAGAAGACTATCTGACCTGGACCTGAGATGACAACACGTTCCTTGCTACTGATGCCTTACAGCTTTCAGTATCTAACAACTGATAACAACTGCTTAGAATTCAGTGATCTCCCTCAGTCTCCTATAATGAAGGTACAGATAGTGGTACAGACATACAAGGCACACATTAGCTTGTCCCTGAATGAGCTTTTAACATTCAGGACATGTCTGCTCGCTTTGCTATTGTACCTGATAGTAGGAGCTCATGGGATTTCTGGATTTTTGGTTTCCACCTATTTTCTGCCAGGCAACAAGCTCTGCTGGGTCAGATCAGTCAGATTCTCCCGCTCAAGATGATGTACCGGTAAGTTTCTTCAACATCGAGAAATCGTGCTGAAAGACTGGAGCAATTGCTTCTTGTCGTGAGATGATTTTAAAGTTAAAGCAAAAGAGAGAGTCATCTTCCAAAAGAAATGATTTCTTTAAGGTGGTACAGAAGGGTGCCTGCCACGTTTTTGGAAATAAAAAATATTACCGGTAAACATACCAAAATATGAAGACAATCTACCCTGGGCTTTTTGATTTATCGTGTTGACACACAGACAGACAGACAGACACACATGGACGCTGAGGAAAATATCAACCTTCTTAACTGATACAAGACAGCTATCTAGCTCCATGATCTTAACATCTAATGTAACCAAAGGACTTCTATGGAGACAGTGTATGGACTCCAATTCCCTTGTAATTTATCTGATGCATTGAATTGTACGCCAATCAGACTGCATCACTAGATACAGTCATATACATTGGTCGTTACATGTAGACAGCTCTAATAGCCAAGGATGACACAACACAACACAAGAGAAAATTAAGCTTTGGTCCATTGAATTTGTTCAATCATTGTGCTCGTTGAAAACAGCTAGGAGAATTTACAAGGTTCATTAATTGGACCTGTAAAAACCAAACGTGCATTTGTGTCCTCTGTCACGACCAGTGAAAGAATAGCTACTCATTATGATTAAGTGCATCGATAGCGCTTTCTTTCACTTTGATAAAGGCAGCACAGTGGCTGGCAATTGTATACAAGTTCTTGGTTGTGAAAGAAGAATCCTATTCTCCAGCTGTAAGTATCTTCAAGTCACCACTCACCCTTCTGCACTACCTTGAAGATGTGTATTCAAGAAAATGTGATATTTCTCCAAGTTTGACAACTTGCTCGTTTGAAAAAAAAAAAGTTACGGAACAAATTCTTCAGTCTAGGTCTGCACCACATACCGGGGAAAACAAGTGACTAAACACAATTCATACTTCATTTTTATATTTCAGCCATACCATATATGGTATGGTGAAATATATTGTATTCGTAATGTTTCTTTCTTTCTTTCTTTCTTTCTTTCTCCTGTCAAATCTTCAAATCGAATCATCTCCGTCGTTCCGGGACCGAATGACCTGAAATTTGGCACAAGAGTAGAGTGGGTCAATACCGAGGTGCTTTTTTCTCATTTTTTTCATATCTGCCTCTAAAATGATTTTATTGAAGTTTAAAGGTCACGTTTTGACCACAACGGTATATTTTGACCCCCTGTACCATTGAATTACAATGGAATGACCTTAAATTTGGTGTAGATAGGCATTAGATAGTTGGTAAAATGATCCAAGTAAAATTTTTGGCATGAACCAATTTCAAATTATTAATTTCTGCACTTTTCTGAGGGGAAATTGATTTTCTTTCGGCTTCCTGCCGTGAACTCCAGTGACCCCAGAGCCCACAGGTGCCAGGTGCCATCGGGCTGGGGAGAGCGAGAGTTAATTACTTTATGGGCGCCAACCAATCAGCGACGAGAAAGGCGAATGCTAGTTAATATTCATAAGCGGGGCCTTGCAATCCCGTTTATACACAAACAGATGCATATTACAGCCTTACAGTGGCTATATGTTACCCTGTGCCCGGTTTGAAATTGTAGTTTGCGAGGATTTGGAGCTCAGACAGGGTCATTTGAGCGGTAGCGGACGGTACGCGTGCATTGAACGTCAGAATACAAGTCTGTGTCGATGAATTTACCAACATGGCACTATCAATCATTTTTGGCAGATTTGACTTTGGGGGTTAGTTGAGACAATCGAGAAAATGTTACTTGGCAGAAAACGCGGGAAAATTGGACAGTTTGCGTTTAGTTTTGATACGTAAGTTTGACAGTGGCGAGAATGCATGTATTTTTTCCCAAACAAATGTAGGTACTTCTAACGTTAGTGTTGTTGTTGTTCTTTTTTGACGTAAACTTTGTACATTCAAATTGTAAGTAACTTTAAACTGCCAGAGTTTGAGCCCAATAAAAAACTCTTAGTACCAGAGTATCACCACTGACCTCCGAAAAGAAACCCCCGAACAAGGTAGAAACTCCTATCCTCTAGGTCTCGCACGCTACGAGCAGGAAATTACAACACTCAGACAAGATTACGTCCGATGGCTGATTGCATACAAAGTAAAACACTTTAACAGTGGTATGCAGGGCATATACTTAACAAAGAATTCGAAGGAAAATGAAATATATAGATAAAGCCAAATCAAGTTAACTTGTTGGTCCTGGGATTTTTCAGAAAAGAAATGAAGCGACAGGGTGGTAAAATTCTTGTAAAATTCGAGACGTCTCCGTTTATGCTCATACAAAACAAGAAGATTGAAGTTTTTAGCTTGAAAAAAACAACAACAACAACACACTCCTACTACACAACACTTGCACCTGCTTGACAATTATTAAAACGTATGCCCTACTTGATTAAAAAAAAAGTTCAATGCAATAATAAATGTACCCACATCACAAAGAGATTATGACGGTACTTAGACCTAGTTATCGAAGTGGAAATTGTTGAATGGCGTCATGTAATTTCATGATGAAAATCTTCTGAATGGAAGATGCGTTTTTTTTTACTCTCGGAAAAATAGGAGCTGCCGCAATTCTAAAAGCCAATCAGTTATGCATAGGCGCTCCTGTGGAAGATTATATATATTCTTCCATATGGGCCCGGTTCATATTGGGCAAGCTCTGTTTTGACCTGGAATCAATTCACAATATTAGTTCTCTTTTGGGGATAACTTACAGTTTAAATATTGCACTTTTGCGCAGGGGTGACTTGGAACAGTCCAATGTTGCGTGGGAATGGGTATGGCTGAAATATGCTGTATTTGCACCCAAGCAAATGTCGGCCTTTCTAGTTGTTATTTCACATCGTGGCATTCTATGACATTGGGTTTCTGATATGTTTTTGCAATTGATGGCATATATTTAGACCATGATGTTCACACTGACGTCATCCATGTAATAAAAATGAGCATGACCCATGGGTAAAAAAAAGCTGACTTCATTTGGTAACGTATGACCATCCCACAACCATCCTTCACTTTCCTTCACCAGGAATGCACAACTCGGGATGCAATGAGTCAGGTAACCATGGCAGTGCACAAAATACTTTTCTGGCAACCTGGGGCAAAAACTAAGTTGCACAACTGAATTTTAAGTTGCACCACCTAGTACAATTCACTAATTTCTCCAAAAAAAAGGTACAATATACATGTTTGGCTGATATGAAACAGAGCTGCCTCGGTCCATTTATTTCTTCCAAGTAAATTGACAACAAAATCGAGTTCTTAGGCTCAAAATCTAAGTTGCACCCTGTGCAACCTTAGTTTAGAAGTAAGTTGCACCAAGCAAAAAGTGGTTGCAACGTGCAAGGTGGTATTTTGCATGCTGCCATGGTAACACAAACATTATAATATATGCAGTTAATTTAACAATATCAAGACTAGTTCATGGGTACAGACAAACAGAGGAAGCACCCAAATCAACGATGCTTTAAATTTGAACACTCTGCAAATCCGAGTGATTCTGCACACCAAAAGACACTATCGTAAACAATAACATAATTACATCTTCTAGAGGAAAAGTTTGTGTGTATTTTGCTATTTCCATGTGAAACCAATGTTTGTCATGTTGCTATGCTGTATACTAGTACTTCGTTCTTTGTGAAGTAAGGTTGTCCAACCGTCTCCGTATTGTAATATTGGCTGCCGCAGCACTGTGAACTGTTTATAAAGATACTGGACTTTCCTTTTTTTGAAATTATGAATTTGTTATGAAGTACCTGATCTATCTTGGACTCATGTTTAATCAATTAATTCATCGTTTGTAGTGTTGATGATGATGATGAATTCAGCATCATTTAATCCATATCATTTTCTATCTGTAATAAAGACATAATGAGTAAAGCATTTAAATTTGATATTAGGCCTATGATACAGAATTGGCCACTTCCATCTTAACTCTAAAGACTTACAACTTCATCTCTTCACTTGTGTTTTTCACTGCCATATTTCCTTCATTCTTTCACATCCAGGACTTCTGTAACTTCTGTAAAGTTTTTCAAGACTTTGCCTTTAGAATCCTGAAGTATGATTTTGTTTGTGGGACATACTAAAACTGATTGCCATGTTCCAGTCTGTCCCTCCAGACCTGTCTATCTGCAGGTTCCTGCTGGAGCAGGCTGTTTCTGTACGAGCCTTACAGGAGCTGGTCACGGCAGAGTCTGTAGAAGACAGCGTAAGTAGACCTGTGTACCTAAGCAGAAGGTACAGATAAAGGTACAGGTACATGGTTTTGGCAAATTCTGGATCTGTACCTGTACCTTGATATTAGTAACATACTTGTTTAATAATGGTTGATTTTCAATAAGAATGAAAGCTTGTTTGAACTGATAACAATGTAATGTTTATTTTGCAAGACATACATGTAATCTTTCTACATGGCATCGGTAATGACCACCACTAGTGTCTATTGCTATGAGGTAGCGGTACATCTGTATATATATAGGTACACAGCTTTAAGTGTAAGGCTTACATTAAGTTCTCTCATACCTTAATATTCACATGTTTGTAAATGTCTGAAATTTCAATAAGACAAAGTAGTAATATTGTCTCATCATTTTGTTGCTATTTTGCTATAATAGTATGATTGTGAATCATGAATTGTGAATCATGATTGTGAATCATGAATCTGCAAAGATGGAAGGATGCCTACTACTACTTCTCGAATCATGAATACTTTATTCCAAATTCTTGGATGAGTAAGACAGGTGTGTAAAGAGAACTGAATACTATTACATCAAATGATTCCAAATGTTAGAATTGTGAGATATAAGGTTGCAATTGATACTGAACTACAATCAGAACAAATATCTGCTACAGCTACAGCATGTTATGATTACTTCTTGCATGGTCATAAGGCAATGTGTGTCATTACAAATTTTGAAATTGTTTGTTTATTCTTTGCAGCCTGCTGCCTCTCAGAACCACAGGACACTGTTGTACGGTCATGCTGTGCTCCTCAGGCACATGCACAGCAATATGGTAGGTTTGGAAATCTAGATACACAGTTGACTATAGACAATGTAATGCTACAGCTATTCTTCCTGTTGTTTACCATTAACACAACACTCTAGAAAACAGCATGAAACACAGGGAAAATGATATGGACAGACTATACATATAAGAAAATTCATAAAAGATATAAATGATTAGCCCGAGTTTCATCTTAGTTGGTTTACTGGGGCTCCTATACTTTCGCCTTACCAACAGTCTGGAAAGGATGAGATTCATTTTGTCTGTAGTTTATGCATCCGGTCAGATTTTGGCCAGGCACGTCTAATGGTCCCTTCTGTCTGAACGGTCAACCCCACGCTTGTCAGTTTAAATACTGAAGCTCTTGAATTTAGGGTATTTTGTCATAATTTCTATTCTGCATACTGTACTGAAGATATAAGATGCTGTAAATCAGTGCAGCTTTTGTACTGATGTGATTTGCTATGTCATACACAAGTCCAACATTATAGTGAACCTTCCTTGAATTGAAACTGAAAGCTTGAAGCATCCTTATTCGGAGGTTGACTGTTTTGAACCCTCGACAAGAAACAAATCAAAGCTGTTAAGCTGCCACATTTGTCTAAATGCAGTTTTATACGACCAGCTAGGTTGACAAGCTTGGTTAAGCTTCAGTTACCATACGAGCTATCGCTGTTGTTGTTTATATCCAGGGTATTCGGCGGCTGGTGCCTACCAGGACGTCATTAGATTGGATTAAAACTTGATATTCAAATTAGCAGATCAAACTATTGGTTAATATGTAAACCAATATTTTGCTAAATACCTGCTTTTTGCCTACCACTACGTCACCGTGCTGTGTTGATTGTCAGTTAGTCTAACATTAAATGCTTGAGATCTGCTGTACATGATTAATGTCTAGTTCTATTTCCACTTCTCCTCCTTCAGTACCTGTCCTGTCTGTCGACCAGCTCTTCTAAGGATAAGCTAGCCTTTGATGTGGGATTACAGGAAGGTTCCCAAGGTAAGGTTCTTCCCATGCATTGATATACAGTAATCTTCTAATGGTAGTGTGCGTAGTCCAGTGGTTAGTGGCCCTGCCTCTGGACCAAGAACACGTGATTCAAATCCCAGCTGTGTCATTCACCCAAGATGCACGTTACTGGAAAGGATCAAACTCCTTGGGCCTCAACAATTTCATTTGTTGCTTCTTGGATTTCTTCAGAAAAAATTGGACCGACAGGTAAAAAAAAAGTTTTTTTCAAACACAAAAAAAAAAAAACAGCCAGAGGAGTTGAATGGCACATTTTATGTGATAAATCCCTTCCTTTGATTTGTTGCTAATGTTATGATTAAAAGGTTTTTGGACTGAAATTATGTGTATATGGCTCTGAATGGCAATATTTACAGGTTTGTGAGCAAAACATGTACTTTTTTCTCAGGACTCATGAAAAGGGAAATCTGAGAAGCAACAAATAAAATTGGTGTGGCCTTAGGATGGGATGTTAAGACTGTTAAGACATGGTCTGCTGTTCATTGTGCTTCTTGAAAAGAGATACAATGAACCTGTAAATACTACACATAGCAGCTGTCATCATTGCCAGTTGAGGAATAGCTCTTTAGTGCGCTAAACTGGTCCAAGATCACTTTCATCTAATTAGAGGAAGCATGATTAGACATGTGGCTTCTTAATGAAGTACATGTACCTCTCACTTTGAGCATGTGTCACAGATCGTGCCATGTTTGAGAGAGATGAGAGAGAGGGCCAGATGAGGGCCACTTAGAGCATTTCAGCAATATTGTGCACTAAAGCTCTCTTGCTTTCCAAGCACTAGGAATAATCTTTCAAGAGGAAATGCATATATCAATAAAACTGTTTTTAGGGCTGTCTCCAGCTTTAAATTCATTTCCGTCCCACTCATTGTTTGAGGGCCCATGTTGTCAGTTTTCTTTGTTAAATCTGTCATTTTAAGCTTTAAAAAATATGTTTCCATCAATTTCATATCATAAAGGTCAGATTATGGGGACAGATGGGGTAAATCTTTGTTCTGTCCCAACTAGCAAAGTTTGGTCTCAGGACAGATAGATGGGTCCTGGAGACAGCTCTGCTTTTTTTTTAACACTTTGTAAATGATTTTCCTTCAGCAAATCTAGTTTCAAATTGGTAACCACCTACCCAATACTTCCACTTTTTCTAAATCCCTTGAAATTTCCCCATAGACACAAATACACTTTATGCATCCTGTAGAAAGCTATAATCGATCAACTGTGTGTAACCTACCACACCCAGCATCTTTGGCAACCATACATTAGATGTTTCTCTATTATCGGCAAACTATACAGCATCAATGAGATACAACTTTAAAGATGAAACTAAAACTACAACAAAATGCTGGTATGATTGCAAGGGCAAGTTAAATGTAAATCCTTAATTTAATCATAGCAAGCTAATTTTTATAGAATGAGTTGAACTTTGGCACAGAAGTAATGGCACATACCTTCTGAAAATATTGTTTTTCCAATTTATATGAGTGACTGAGTTGATTTAATGTTGGCTGCCCCTTGGATGTTTGCCAAAAGCAAAGAGCCATTCCCCTGATGCACACGTATTGTAGAGGCTTACAAAAAATTCATGTGCAATGATAATACATCTCTCTTCAGGTCACATGCATATTTCTGTATCTGAATCTCTTTTACAGCTGCTACAATGTGGCTAGTTGAATTCAGAGCTATATATGAAATGTGTTTTATAAATTAAAGGTTTCCAAATTAGACTACTTTCAAATAAACGAAGGGAAATAAAAACTTGGCATGTTATAATGTGTGCAAACATTTGATTTTTTTTAAATTTCAGTTGGTAGAAAGTCTACCAAGTTTTAATGAATGTAGCTGTATTCAGGGCCTAATTGACTGTTTTGAATCGACTCCCACTTTGCTCTGCACTAGCAGTTGTAAAACACAGATAAGCGATAAGCAGCATGTGACCTACAGAGATATAATCATTGTTGCATGTATGCAATCAGCCTTCTACAATAACTGTAATGGGGTCAGTGGCAAATATATATTGAACCACCGTCCTCACATACTGCACTTTGCTTCTGATGGCCTTCTAAGGGGCTGACCATACGGGAGGTTCAATTATACTTAAGACATTAAGTCCACAGTAAAAGAAACATTAACAACTTGGTTGTGCTGTCTTGAAGTTTGATGGGGGTGATTTGCATGTAGAATGTTCTGGAAGGTAGAAGTTGTAATAGAATCTCTTAATGAATGGTGACTCTCGTAGCTATGATAGTGTAGTCAATGATGATGGCAGCAGCTGTGGGTTCAGAACCAAGGACAGTGTGTGTAATGAAAATGTGTTCTGTATTGACACTCTAAATCCGTAGGTGCAACCAGGATTTAGTGATGCATATTGTAAGCTTAGTTGTACATAATATGAGGCAGAGACATGTCAATTATGTGATTAATAAACCCAGATTAGGCATTGAATGAAATACAACCAGGCTTTTAGCTAGGATTTTATCATAGGGGGTTCCAAATTTCTTGGTGAGTCGCAATAAGTGATATAGGTGCCGCTATTGTAGGGGGGTTACGAGGGCTTCCACCTTTCATGGTGCAGAGAATTTTAAGTAAAGATGGTGCATTCTTAGGTATCCTGAGGGGCAATATTACTGTTAGAGAGGTCACAGTCTTCTACTGTGACCACAGATGACCTAGTGGTATCACTAGTCAATCCAAATTTCATGCTTGTCAGAGGATCTGCTCATTGGTGTAAGGGCGTCTAGTGCGTCCAATTTCTTGTTATTTTCAGAAAATTGCGTCCAAATGACCCCAGGACACATGCCTGGCTAAAAGCCTGAATACAACATCTTGTATATATACTGTTAGGGAATTTGATGACCCTGACATTACTGCCTTTGTAACTGTGTGTCTTCAGGTGAGGCATGCTGGTGGATTATCAAACCTGCGTCCAAGCAAAGGTCTGAAGGGGAGAAGGTCAGGGTCGGAGATGACCTCATTCTCATGAGTGTGTCCTCAGAGAGATATCTCGTAAGTACTAGTACATGTCATGCTGTAGTGTAGCAGCTGTTCTCATCTGACAGCTGAATAGTGGCCACTCAGTACTCAGAGTCTGCTAAAGCACCTCACTGGGCTATGCCTGTTGGTGACAAATTATTGCGTCAGCTTTGCAAATTTTTTGCCAGTGGACTCCCTCAGTTTCGGCCCCAAATTAAATGCAAGGTACCTCAATTCGATAATCAGAAACCGCAGTGCTCCCGCTAAATCAAAAACCAATGATTAAACAGTGATTGCTACTGCTGGTGACTGTTGAGGGTGGTTGGCGATTGTTAGTATAACATCCATTGGCATAATACCGGTCGGTTTACTGCAATTTCTCAAGCAATGCTAATTTGGCAAATGATCAACACATCATTTTCTCCAGTTACATGTTGCTGTTACAGCTTACCTTTGCCACTTCTTCTGTGTAAATTATTTTGTCTCTCTGGTCCTGCTAAAAACATAATATCGTAATTGGAACACACCGCGGAATTGCACAGAGAACGGGCGCGTGGTTGGAAGGGGGTGCACTATACCGGCC
Organism: Branchiostoma floridae x Branchiostoma belcheri; assembly: GCA_019207045.1. NCBI lineage: Eukaryota > Metazoa > Chordata > Leptocardii > Amphioxiformes > Branchiostomatidae > Branchiostoma > Branchiostoma floridae x Branchiostoma belcheri. Next base: position 29,090,698 of record CM033023.1, on the reverse strand, counting down.
GAACGAAACACGGCACAATTAACTGCCGCTATGTACCTTTATACATCCTCTGTTGTTCCTTTCTTTCCTGTTAGTAGTTGCACAGAACAAAAATCTGCATGAGCATACAAAAAGTCATGAGAAAATGGGCGTATACTGACAAGAATTTTCATTTAATTTTGGTCCGTCACAACCGCTATGACGTAAAACTTTACTGCTGGCCGTAGTATTAAAAATGGCGGGAAAATGGCGGCGTACGTTCAATTTGACCCATTCAGCCGTAGATCCGGGCGATAATGCAACGGTTCCTCACACTTTTACACGAGTTGTAGGTCACCAAAAGAAATTCAAGATTGCTGTTGAATCATGCTCGTCTTGTGCCGTGAGCACATGTGATTATTATCTACAAATCTGGCGATGAACATGACAGTGTGTTTGTCCTACGACGAGCTCGCCTGCCCCGAAAATGACCTGAAAACTTTTGGCCTTGTTGTCTTCGAATGCATTGTTATCGATGCTTTGTAAATGATGTATTGGACACCTAGATGTCTGAAGTGTGCATACCTCAGAAATAACTATTGTTGCATGTGTAGATCTCTTTAATTACCTTTGCCAGAATGGCTAAGGTTATGTTTTGGGCTTGTGTGTCTGTGTGTCTGTGTGTCTGTCTGTTAACAGCATAACTCGAGAAGCCTTGGATGTATCCCGATAATATTTGATAGGTGGGTAGGGGTCGGGAAAACGAAGGTCAATAATGGGCCCCCTAACGGCTTGCTAAGGTACTGCAGCAGAACATCAATTTTTGATATCTCGTGTTCTGGACATGCTGTGATCATGATTTTTAAGTGGTAGATAGCCCTCGAGGCAGAGAGTAAGTGCTGTGAGTTTGGGCCCCCTAGCGGCTTTTTTGGAACTGCAGGCGCCGGTTTCCTTTCAAACTTTGGATGAGAATAACTCTACAACGTATTGACGGATCGTCATGATTTTTGGTATGTAGATAGAATGAGTGATGACTTACATAATGGATACTAATTATGCAAATCAGCAGCTAATTTGCATAATTAATGAGGAAAAATTATAAATCCACTACATTCCATGATAGGACTTTCAAACTTGTCACATATGTAGCTGGGAAGGAGAGAAATGTCGACAGATATCAATTATGCAAATGATGGCCTCATTTGCATAATTAATGAGAAAATATGAACATGTTGACGGATCATCATGTTTTTTTGTATGTAGGTAGCTTAAGTGAAGACCTACATAATGAGATAACAATTATGCAAATCAACAGCTAATTTGCATAATTAATGAGGATATCTTATAAATTCACTACATCCCATGATAGGGCTTTAAAACCCGTCACATATGTAGCTGAGAAAGAGAGAAATGTCAACACATATTTATCATGCAAATGATGATCTCATTTGCATAATTAATGAGAAAATATTAACGTGTTGACGGATCATCATGATTTCCGGCATGTAGATAGCCTAAATGAAGACTTATATAATGTGATACTTATTATGCAAGTTAACAGCTAATTTGCATAATTGATTAGGAAAAGTTCATAAATCCACTGCATTCCATTATAGTACTTTCATCAAAGTTGTCACATATGTAACTGAGAAAGAGGGAAGAGAGTAAGAGGTGTATTTAAAGACTTTGAAAGAGAATAAGTCAAGAATGGATCAAAGGATCATCATGATTTTTGGTATGCTGATAGCTTAAGTAATGCTTGATACAATTTGATATCAATTGATTGTAAATTGGGATCTAATTTGCATAATAAATGCCGAAATTTTATAAACCAACTCCAAGCATTCAATTATAAAGAAAATGAAATGAGTAACGCATTTGTCTAAAGACATAATTCTACATAACAAACCTGGTTTATTTGGCAAAGGTATGTGTTCGTGGAACTCTAGGTTCCACTATTTTTAATCGACCGGTATAAGGCTTATGACCGGTATAATGCCAATGCATGTTAAAATGCTTTTTGCAAAATGTTGCCAACGTTTGTAACACAGTGAGATACCCTTTTTACTATTAAGGAGCATTGTGTAAAACTATACCGTGTTCTTATCCTTTAGAGAGGAAAACAGAATGATTTACTACTTTGTAATTGGTTTGGTTTGGAGGATTTATGTAGAAGTTAAGAAGTTAGTGAGTTTTTACTAAGAAAACAAAAAAGCTATCAGAAGCTAATGTTGCTGTGAAAATGGACCATACCACAATTATGCACAATACTTAGAATATCTGTCTGTATGTCACTTTACTGAATCCCTACAACAATGTAGTAGTTTGTATGATGGTGGTCTTACTCAAAGTGTTTTTGTTGCCCATCAGCATGTTACCTTCAATGGCGGCTTTGGTGTCCAAGCAGCATTCCAGCCCACCTTGTGGTCAGTTGTACCCGCCAGTGCTGGGGCTGACCCAGCACAAGGTAAGGGTGTCAAGAATCATTGCAAGGAAGATTATTCTACAAGTGTGTCAGAACGAGTAAAAGAATTGTATAAAATGATCTATGCTGACACAGCGATGAAGGTTACTACTCAACTTGGCAACTATCTGTCACAAATTAACAGTCTATAGTCTGAACTATGTTTGACATACTGATAGTGGTGTTTACATGTGGCCTAGTGTTGCTCCTTTGTAATAAATTTATCTGTACAGTTGCTTAAAGGGACATATTGTAGAAATTTGGCGCCAAAATTTCAAATGTTCTGAACTTTAAAATCTCCAGTCATATTGACATTTGTAACTTATTTCCAACTTATCTGCGTCATTTTATCACATTTCTAGCACTAATTAACAACGCCAAAGTAAGCCACGACCAAATTCACTTACTTCCTGGTAGCCTACCGGAATCACTTACTTCCTGGTAGCCTACCGGAAGTAAGCCGGCCGTAGATTTCCGAATTGACCGTTGCGGTCGCAGTTCCTTGGAGCTTCGCGGGGACTTCAGTAACGATTCGAGCGAACCACCGAACGCGTTCTAAAGCGCACTTTGGTTCATCGGAGAGTTGGATCAAATGGCGCACAACTCAAGCGGTGGAGGGAAGTGGGCATATTTCGAGACGTTCTCACGGCACAACAAAGTCTTATCAATACGTTGTAAATATTGCTGTGCAGTGTAATAAGGTAGACTCAACTCATAATGTAGAAAAATGGCCGAAAACAGTGACTTTCTTTTTTATATGATGTCCCTTTAAGTAACTGTTATCGGTATCTTATTACCTAGATGTCTAACCTTCATCGTCAGACTTTAGATTTTACTTTTCATTGCCAATTGGACTGTCTCAAATACACTGTCACTTCTTTTTCAAATGTTCTTGACTACAATGTGCATTTTTCTGTCAGGGTTCTTGGATGGTGGAGATGTGTTAAGGTTTCTGAGAATGGATGAGTGTATGACAGTGCCTCTAGTGGTGGGGAAAGACGAGGAAGATGCAAGGTACAATAATACCACCAGTGCTTTCTGTCGATTCAATTCAATTTCCTTTTAATATCCTGAACGTTAAAGATGTCTTCATAATTCATACTCGATGTCATGCTTTGCATTCTTTATTTGTATAACATGCTTCCTTTCATTACTCCATCTTTTTCTGTTAGCATCAATCAAGTCAAGTAACATTTACTGTAATCATATATACTTTATGTGACCATTTGTTAGTAGCTTGTGCCTTTGTCCAAACCTTCGATGTCTTAAATTACTTTGCAGGCCAGTACATTACGAGCTTGGGGAGGTTATAGACCATGCAAGGTCACTATGGAGGATAGAGCTTTTGAGGACCAAGTAAGTTCTAATTCCTTGGCTTTTTCTGTCATATGTTTTTGTCTTAACTTCCCACCCTTAGTAGATTACAAAGGTGCCCAAGACTCCAACAGGGGGTCCTGTTTTCCAATAGATGGTAATTTTAGGAAGTAAAAAAATGCATATGATTTCATAGCATATGATTAAGAATGCACCAAAAAGCATTCATTAATCTACTGAACTCCCCAAGTACCTCTAATTGAATTAAGCAATCTCAGTCTATGACTACAATGTGGTTACAGAATTGGTTATCTTTCATTAACATAAATCTTCGGTCAATGGGAAATTGGTTGCCTGGAATATTAGTCGTGAATTCCAAATTTTGGCAACTGTTCATGTTCACCTACAGATTTTGGATGTATCCACACAAAGTCATATGTCAACATCAGAGAAACTCCAAGATGAGACCTCGGGTTGACAAAGAGACTGAGTTCGTCTAAAAAAATTCCCCAAGCTAATTGAAAGTTGTGTGTATGTTCTTTAAATCTTTGTCAAAAATATATCAACATCTTTTAAAGGCCAGTACAAGTATACTGTATGTGTATGCCCTAATATACTATTCTAGTCCTTTGTCTAGCTCTCTGATATGCATTATATTGGTGTAAGAGTTAGTAAGATCTTGCATATGTTTATCGCAGATGGAGCTCCCAACATATTGACTGGGGTCAACAATTCAGGCTACGTCATGTAACTTCAGGTATGGCAACGCTTTGCACAGTTCTGTTCAATCAGAAAACTTACCTATGCTGTGAGGGTACAGATTACCATGTTAGCAAATGGGAGTATAGCAAGAAAGAAGTGTTTAAAAGTAAATCCTGTCACTGTTCTCAATGAACCAATCCTGACTATCCATCAAAATTAGTTCAACCAGTTCAACCAATGAAAGTATGGCAATTAGTGGTTTAACCAATGAGAGAATGACTGCATGCGTTTCAAATTTTGCATTTCTGTGTTATGAGGGAGATGGGCGGGGCTATGGGATAGGTCAATTACTGTTATGTTTGATCTGATTCCCATTCTTTAACTTTGTAGGTAGATGGTTTGAGCTGACTTACTTTTTAAAAGTTGAATGAAATCTATCTATCACAAAGTAAGAATGCTGAGAAATCTTTTCATGTTAAAAGAATGGACATGAACAAGAAAATGAATAAACATACACACTGATAGACAGAAAGATGGACTATTAAGTGATATAATTTTTTTTCAAAATTGCAGGGAAGTACCTGACCATCAAAGACAACCGCTTAGTTGTGATAGTACCAAAGGATCAGTGTGACGCTAAGTCCGGCTCGTTTTGTATGAAGAGGACAAAGGTGAGAATTTTTTCTATAACATGCTGTAGTGAACAATAGCCACAAATAGAAATGATAACTATGAGGCCCTGCATGATACTCGAGTTCAGTGGCTATTCATTTGTTCATAGCTGCCAATTGAGTGATCATGAGTACAATGCATGAAGTGGAAATAAGTGCAGCTCTTCATTCAGCACCAAGGTCAGCACCAGTGCATAAGTTAGAGAATGTACACCCAGTGTCCATTTATTCTTATGCTGTAGGCCTCACTTGCCTACAAGACTACACATGACCTGGCAGAATGTAGAAAGGTTCTTGGTCATTTTAGGTGGGTCACATGATTTCAGTTATAAAGCCTTTGACGTCACCAGTTTGAGATGAGCCGGAAGGCCCTAGACTGGTAGTGGTACTGGCAACATCCAGACAAGATAAAGTGATGATGAAAGCCTTTGATGAGAAGTGAATCAAGTTCTGCCCATAAAAGTGGCTTCTTTTTTTAAATTGCAGGATGACAAGAAAACCTGGGACAAGAGGATAATGGGAATGGGCACACCCCAGATCAAGTATGGAGAGTCTCTTGTCTTCATCCAGCATGTAGACACGGGATACTGGCTGTCTTATCAGGTAGGTTCAAAAAACAAACAACACAAACAAACAAATAAACAAACCTGTAGAGGTGGAAGCGTAATTTTGAAGAAATGCAGATGTGGCTGACGAAATGTAGATATTGGTGTAATTGGAGGGGAAAATGGGTTCAATTCTAATGAATCTTGTAAATCTTTTAAATGTTGTTGGTACTATGGATGCTTCATGTATATGTCATGAAATTTTTACTGGTGTAGTACTGTTACATAAGAAAGCTGTACAATGTACTAAGAGCTAACATTATGCAAATTTTCTTCCTGCATTCAGTGCTCCATCGATTGTTTACACCAATGGGTTTGATAACAATGTTAGCACTTTTTCTCAAGAGGTCTGGGAGAAAATTTCAGAACGATTGATAAATCTATAAGCAAGGCCTTCCCTAGAAAACTTGTAAAGACATTATTAAATTTAAAAATGACACTGTTTGGGAATGGTTCAAAAAGGTCCAGGAAAAAAAAAGACATTTTCAAAAACTGTATCTGGATAACTTCACCTTTCTTAGACATTACTGCTCTACTAATGAGAGTCTTTGTATGTTTCTGTATTTTATTTTACCAGGGATGACATATCGTGTGTCCAGTAAATCCAATATTGTTTGTATCTACGTCTTACAGGCAGCTAGTGGCAAGAGGACTCAGCTTGTAGCTACCAGACGTGCCATCGTGTCTGTGGAGGGCCACATGGATGACAGCATGTCCCTGCAGAGGGCCCTGCCTGAGGAGGCACAGGCTGCCAGGATCGTCAGGAAGTCCACCAGCATCTTTGACAAGTTTACTATGTACGTAAACAACACCACGTGCAATCAGATGGATTTCCTGATTTTCTGTAGTGGGTTTATTCTGTTACAACAATTCTCATCAATCAACGACTGTTTTTGAAAAGGTACAGTACATACCTCCCAAATTTTCGATGTCTACCTGTACAACATCGTCAGGGGAGGAATGACCTAATCTCAGTTCTCGCGAGAGAACACGAGACTAGGTCAGGCTTGCGTGGATCATCTGCCCCCCTCCCCCCACCTCCTTGCGGTCCCTGAGACTAGGTCATTCCCCTGACGATGATGTACTGGTAGACATAAAAAATTTGGGAGGTATGTACTGTACCTTTACAAAAACAGTCATTGATTGATGAAAATTGTGTAACTGTTTGCATACGTAACTGATGAACCTCTTCAACGATATTGGATTTATTCTATATTTACACCAGGGCTGTCACAAAGCTTTAAATTTCTTTCAGTTCATGATCAACTCATTGTTTTGGAGCCTATATTATTTGTTAAATCTGTCATAATACATTTTCATTGGTTTCTTATCACAGAGCTCAGGTTTTTGAGGTCTATCCAATGACAAAGGGACAGGTCCTGGAGACAGCCCTGATTCACAATCTGATGTATCAGCAAGAGTAGACTATTTGATGTTGTCATTGTACATTGTGTGTATACCAGTAGTGTGTTTGTCAGTGTGCCTCCATGCTTCCATTTTCTAAATGATACTTTGTTGATAGTGCTGACACACTTATTGAGAAGAATAGGGTTGACCTGGTGTGCTTGGCAAAAACATGACTTGTGAGCTACAGAGAAGCCACATTGCACTACTACATGTAGCTAACGAAAAAGCCTAATGCTTCGCCCTCAGTCTGAGGTTTGACCACTTTACCTTAACCTTCTTCAGTGCTGAGATCATTCTGGTATTTGTAATATAGTTTCCCAAGGCAGCAAATCCACATCTCAATTACAGTTCTCAACTTTCCCTCAAAGAAAACTTATATATAAAAAAAGAAGAAGAGAGATGTGTTCTTCTCAGTCTCTAAAATGATAACACCATAACAAAGACTATCCCCCCTCTCCTGTGAGCTGTAAGGGTGCATATCTACATGCACCCTGCCTGCTCCTATACAAAAGATCTGCCTCTTTCATGAGTTAGGTGGTTTGTTCACCTCGAGAAAGCAATGGGACCGAGGTGTTCAATACAAAGTGTGCAGAGGTGAGTAGTTTGCAGTATACACCGTGTAGTATACACATAGTGTCACTTGAGGGCCAACTCCAAAGTTGTCTAATTATATTTTTGTAGTTCTTGGTGTTATTATGTGAAAAAATGAAAGATAATCGTAACAATAAACAATTCTTTTTATGTCAATCTCCTTACTCAAAATTAACAAACTTGAAAAGAAACTTTGCATAAGACAACACTGTTCATAATATATCATAAAAGTATGTCATACCTGGGCTGGTATACTGGTAAATAAGGGTACTGTAAATGCAGAAATGTTTGCAGTGGATTAATGTTTGCGGTTTTCGCGGTGACCCCTTTACCGCGAATTTAAAACCACCGCGAACATTTTTCTATTATGGTATTAGACTGCAGTCTATGGTGTTATCGCGAACTTAAATCCACCGCGGAAAAAGTCCCTTTTCCCGCTACCGCGAAATTAAATCCCCGCGAACTTAAATGCATTTACAGTATTCCACACCAGTCCATAGTTTACGGTATATCCCAGGCTTCAAAATTGTATAATATATATTACAAAATATGGCCTTCCATCGAAATGATTGAACCCACTTTGTGTGCACCGCTTGCACCTCTGCGAGAAACTAAAGATCTAGATTTGGATGTTGGAATTGATGTTGCTTAATTTATGGTGCAATTCACATTAAAATGTGTGCTTTATCTAGGTATAACAGGAATAGAGTACAACATGTTAAATTCCGTATCAACCTCGGTCCCAATCCTCCAACGGTCAGAAGGGGCTACAGCCATCAAATGATGCTACAGCACTGGCGGTCGGGCTGATACCTGGGGTGATACGCTACACACCATGTTGTATTCTGTGTTTAGATTATAGATACTAGTGAATATGACTGTTGTGAGATGTTGTTGAGTACAGTGCCTAACAGTTTGTGTTGGTGTTCCAGTGACCTGGCTTACCTGTCCGTCCTGTCCAAGGGGCAGAAGATGAAGCTGGAAGTGGATGCCATCATGGCTGTCATCGCAGATCTCATCAAGTACTTCGCTCAGCCGGCAGAAAATGAAAGTATGTATGGCTAAATAACAAGAAAGATAGCCACAAAATAGTTTGTAGTATGTTAAGTGATTACTAGTCTTGGATCGCCATCTGCTGCTGTATTCATTTCTTTGTTCTCTCAAGTATTATGTAGTTTTCTGGATAATCCACTTAGATAGAATACAGTTTGGTCAAAGCATAAAATGTCATGTAGCCCTCACTTTATGTCATATCTGGGCCGTGAAAATGGCTGATATCGCACAGGCTCCCATCAAGTAATTAGAATGTGCCGTGTGTCCAATGAAAATTTGAACATTGATTCTCGAGAAAGACGAATAAAGTCAAAACCGGTGGAATACCATTTCTGAGCTGTCATTATCCCAAAGCTACATGTACGAATGAAAATTTGAACATTGGATATCGGACATTTGAATTGACTTTTTTTGTAATTAGTTATAGGACACCAAAGTTTCTTACCTTCTGGCTAATTTTCTACTTAAATTTGTGCTTTTCCATTACATAAATAAAATGCAACACACTGTATTTTGCATCACCATTGACCCCAGCCCTCCCGTGACCATCACGGCATCTTAGTTGGTCTGGTACCTTGAGTGATATAGAATACACCGTGTGGTTTAAAATTATGCATCATTCTGTATTCATTTCTACCAGCTCATGAAGATAAGCAGTTGAAGCTGAAAACTGTGAGAAACCGTCAGGATCTGTTTCAGGAGGAGGTATGCACTCATGAACTTGAATGTTTTTGTCATAATACTATATACCTGTACCTATTTTATCAAGAATTTACTTAGATTTTAATAATCTCCAAGTGTTTAATTGCCAACCAAGGTAGATTTGTACAAAGAATGCTTGCAAAAAAGTGAATAAAATGTACATGATTGTACACAATGGTCTGTACATGTAGTATATATGTAAAGATATACAGTATTGTATAGTATGTATTTCAGAGCAGTTCCTATCATGTATACATGTACTAGTTTACCTTCTTATGATGTTTGTGTCTGACAGGGTATGATAGAGATGGTGTGTAATGTCATCGACAAGCTGTCAGAGTTCAAGAGCGCTCGTTTGTTTGCCCAAGTGGCTGGGGAGCAGGCTGGACTGGCTTATGAGGGAATCGTGGACTCTCTGTACCAACTACTGGGTAAGGCTGTGATAGGTCTTTTATATTTGTACGGGTGTGTAGTATGAAGGATATCTGCTAAGTGAATAATCAGTAGGACACAAGTAGCATCAGTAAATTTTGTAGGGAGGGATTGCTGACGGAATTTTGTACGCTTAAGGCCCAACAATCCTAGGTGGGCATGCTCATAAAGTATGATTAATGTGCTGGGTTCAAATCCACTGACATGCCACTGCTGATGTGCCCTTTGTATAGGCACTTAAAACGACTTTCCTCACTCCACTCAGGTGTGAAAATGTGCACCTGACTTTGGTCAGGGAGGTTAAAGGTCGTAGAAGGAGAGGGTTGGGCTTTGCCTTCCAATACCATGACCTAGACACAGTGGATAACAGCCCACTGCCCCTAGCCTAAAAAGGATTATAGAACTACATTTGTACCTTTTGTTTAAGTTGGCTAAACTTGTGTATTTGTTTCTCCCATTACATTTAGCCTGCATGATCCGAGGGAACAGGAGCAACTGTACCAAGTTTGCCAAGTCCCTGGGCTGGCTGGTGAGCAAGCTGGAGAGTCAGTCGGCCTCCACCGGTATCCTGGACGTGCTGCACTGTGTTCTCATTGAGAGTCCTGATGCTCTGAACATGGTCAAGGAACAGCACATCAAAGTCATCATCTCTCTCATTGAGAAGCACGGCAGAAACCACAAGGTGAGCAGAATGGTCTTGTTTACTGCTCATGGTTATCGCTTGTTAGGGCTAAGAATACTTAGTGCAACGCGCCATTGCAAACCAGAGAATTAAAAGAGATCATGAACATATACAGTAGGTAGACTTACTTGTGCCAGAGGGGGAGTTACTTCCACAATAAGTCCACCACATTTCACCATGTCGGAGAGCTGTTGATGTTAGTTTTGTTGGACTATTATCCAGAGTAAGTCCCTCACACCAACTAAGGAATTAAGACCATCTTCAGTCCTCTTTGAGTAAGTCCATTTTCAGACCGTTGGACTTACTTTGGATGAAACTATTGTCCATGTCGTTTATACGTCCCAAGATTCGCACTTTAATTGTGCATCCACAATTTTAGCTCTCACCTAATTTTTTAATGCGGGTGCGCTATAGTGAACCGGTTTTTGTATAAGAATATGCTAGTGTGTATGCGACAACCATTGATTTCATAACTTTCATTACCAATTGGATCATAGACCTGAGAAGTTGACACTTGTGTGTTGCCTGTACCTGTAGGTTCTGGATGTCCTGTGTTCCCTGTGTGTGTGCAATGGTGTGGCTGTTAGATCCAACCAGAACCTCATCGTGGACAACCTGCTGCCCAGCAGGGACATCCTGCTGCAGACCAAACTGCTTGATCACGTCACCAGGTAAAACACTTACAGTGTAGCCTGGGTACCATCCGGAAAGTAGTTCGCTCCGGCGTTCATTATATACCTTGTACTATAAACAGTCGCTTCTAGCTCTGACATTCATTGTACACTATATACAGTCGCTTCTCTGTGTTTCCATCTGGGAACGCGGACCATCTTAACGTCTGGAATCGTCCAAATTTCGGAAGCAGGCGCTGATTGGTCCCTACACTTGAGCGAATTATGGAATGGGTTCAAACGCTCGTTCGAACCGGTGTTCCAACACCGGAAAAGCCCCCCGTCCCCTTGCGCATGCAGGCGCTGGGTTGTTGTCATCAAACGAGTGCTCTAGAACCCATTCCTTACTTCGCTTATTAACTGACGTTACCACCAAAAGGTTTGAATGCGCAAGTCTCCAGTCGGATAGCAGAAGTGAACATAGGAGCGAACTACTATCCATATGGTACCCAGGCTACTTACAGTGGACACTGCATGAAAAATGAAGGATGCAATGATGCTGAATGTACTTTGTCTCATAGCAAGTGGTAAAGACCTGCAATAGCAATTTTCACATGTAAATCGGAAAGAGCCATGTTGTACATGTATGGGTGTAAGTTCCAAATGTTAGGTTGACAATATACCTTTCTCTGCATTGAAAACAAATTGCTGTTGAGTTGTTTCGTAGATTCTGAAAGCTTAGGTCATATGTTGAGAGTTGGGGATTTCTAAAAGGATAAAGTATACACTTCCAGAAATCCCTGATTAGTACCCTTAGACTAACTTTGCCTATTCAAAAGGTACCAGTACTAGCCTCTACCAATCAATGTTAGTGGAAATAGCTTGGGGGACACCATCCTGGATAAATGTAGTTAAGGGAGCCAGGCTATCGTGTGAACTATATGAAATATATGGTGATGCTAATCATGATATAATGTTGTTTTCTGCAGCATACGGCCTAACCTGTATGTAGGGCTGGCGGATGGCGGAGTGCATTACACCAAGTGGTACTATGAGCTGGTGGTGGAGGAGGTACAACAGAACACCTCCATCCCCGCCCACCTGCGGGTCGGCTGGGCCAACTCCAGCGGTTTCTCCCCCTACCCTGGTGGTGGCGAGGGTTGGGGGAGCAACGGGGTGGGAGATGACTTCCATTCCTACGGGTTTGATGGGATGCATCTGTGGACAGGTAAGCACTGATTCTGTTACTAAACATTTTTTCTGGGTTTGATATAGTTATTTTGGTGAAAAGTTTAACTTTGATTTCCAACATTTCGACTTACCCTAATGTTGACTGTTCAACCCCAGTCTATGTCAGGGACTGAGCAATCCACTGCTTTTGTGATGTCACGTTAGCAGTGCATTATAAGTTGCAGAAAATCTCTGTTAAGGGAGGGTCGTTAATGCAGATGGCTACTTTTATACCTTAACAAAGACTCTAATTGGACAGTCAAAAATTTTGTGTTGGAAATTACAGTTCGATTTTGATCCAGAATGACTTTTACCAACACAGATGAACTTTCAAATTAATGTCATATTACCAGGTTTTGATGTTTACACATCGGAATATGACTTGTATTTTGGAAGACGACCCCACAGGTTTTTGCTTGCACTTTGTACTAGGTTTTTTCTCTTTTTGCATTTTCCCTGTCAACCATTTGGCTGTTTCCTTGCTTTGATTTCATTGCCATTCCTGCTACATATGAAGATACCACCAGGAGCTAAGCCCTAATCATAGCATCTGATGTTTCCTCAAATAGTTGATAACACCATACCATGCACAAAACCTTAAGTGAAAGTGTCGCATTCATTTTTCCTGAAAATAATGTTTCTACCTGTGGGGTTAGACTTAGCTGAATGAGGGTTCTATGACACCTCTAACTTACATGTACATGTGTCTTGAAGCAGTCAGATCTAGCTGACTGAGTGACATGTCTAACTTAAATGTACATCTAAATGTGTGTTACAGCTGGACGTGCCAGGAGAGTGCAGTCGTACGACCCCCACATGTTGACAAAGGGAGACATTGTGAGCTGCTGCCTGGACCTCACAGTGCCCTGTATCTCCTTCCGGATGAACGGGAACCCTGTGCAGGGGATGTTCGAGCACTTCAACTCCTCCCCTGGTCTCTTCTTCCCAGTCATTAGCTGCTCTACAAAAGTAGTGTATGTCATTCTCACTTTCTTCTTTTCTGTGTACTACTATAATTACTTCACATAATTCATCAATCAAAATTGACCTAAAATTTTGAACACAAAAAATTGGACTCACCCAAACCTAGCTGATTTTTCAAAAGGACGTCTCCTGAAGGCAACTATCATGATTGGTTGAGTTTTGGTAGACATTCATCAGCCTTTATTCAGATGATTCATACTTCACAAGTGTACATGTATGTATGTGCCTTTTGTCTTTTGTTTCTTGGTGAGGCAAAGAACTTACATGTATTAAACGTCCTTCGCATCACCATACATCACTTATGCAGATGAGGACCTTACTTGCTACATCTCCTCCACAAGATAAAATCTTTTAGAATACATTCAGTTGTAAATTTGAATAAGATATCACTTAGTCGAGTTATCATGTTGCAGGACCCTAACAACAAGAGTCCTTCTTTTCTGTTTCCAGTGTCCGTTTCCTGTTTGGCTCGCCACACGGTGACTTACAGTACCTTCCTCCAGAGGGCTATGCACCGATTTATGAACTTCTGCTGCCCAACGAGCCGCTGGTTGTAGAACCCCTCTTCCACTTTGCAGGGGTGGACGAGGGATACATCCACGGCTCCAAGGGACTGGAGAAATATGAACCACTCGTGCCTAACCCTGTCAACACTACACATGTGAGTTGCAATGTACCTTACGGGGGAAAGTTGGGATTATGTGCTTTTTTATGTTATAAATGGGCCTGGATAACAGCCACACAGCTGTTCCGGACCAGCCCGCTATTCTACAGAATTGCACAGGCTTCAAAGTTGTATTGCATGGGCTTGCCATCAAATGAGTTGAGCGCACTTTGCATGTGGCGCCATCAAAAATTTGAATACATGTGTACCAGATTCCTATGTTAGAGACACTGTTGAAATTTTTTTTGAGGACAGCAAATTTTCTCAACCTCTAGCACATTTCATATTGAAATATGTACTTTCTTAGGTAAATAGAATACAACATGATTCTGCATCACTCTCGGCCCCAGCCCTCGTATGGGTCGTGCTTGTACCTCAAAACTTGTATATCTGAAACTTTGGACGATTGAAGGTCTATAATTACTTGGAAATCAGCATACATGTATATGTGTACGTTAAGTAAGGTACGGTTATAATGTGAATTATAAGCCTTGGGAAACTCAAACAAATTATATCATCAAGAAATAGCAATCTATCACTTATATTACAAATGTATGCACTTTGAAGAATATAAATGAACATTGGTCAGTAGGGAATATTATGTTTCTTCCCCAGATCACCCTGCCTGGCTTTGTGGAGTCTGTACGGGAAAAATTGACGGAGAACCTTCACGACCTCTGGTGCATGAAAAAGATTGAGGCTGGTTGGAGTTACGGCATAGTAAGTAATTGTAGATACATGTAGATGATCAGGGGCCAACCTTATATGCTGGTTGTGCATTTAGCATATGTTTCATGATGAGCAAATTATGTATACCATATGATAAGACACTATGATGTCTTTTGATAACTGTAGTACTGTTGAAAAACAATAATGATATACATGTAGGCATAATTGTGTCACAGTACGTCACATTATCTGATTTTACTTCCTGGGTCAGATGAATGAAGGAATGAATGAATGGAGGAATGAATGAATGACTTCCTGGGTCAGATGTGCAACAGAATGAATGAATAAATGAATGAATGAATCAATCAATCAATTAATTCCTGGGTCAGATGTGCAACTGAATGAAGGAAGGAATGGGGGAATGAATGAATGAATGAATGAAAATTATTTGAGGTTCCACATTAAAGTGCAGTACCAAAAGCAGTGTTTCACCCTGTCCTATCCTTTGGTTCTTCCTGTACTGTTTCCGTACTGTTAGGCTGAGGATGAGGAGAGACAGCAGGAGCCCCGACTCATTGACTTCAGCAAGCTTCACCATGATGAGAGGACGGCTCAAATCAATTTTATACTGGAGAGCCTCAAGTAAGTCGTACCACTTCCACTCAAAAAAACGTTAACGTCTCGATTTGTTCCACCAGAAACTAGATGAGGGAAATAAGCTGGAGCCGCTCCTGATCGTGTTTTCCAAGTTGCCTCACAACGAGCGGTACTCCCAAACCCACCTGACACAGGAGACTCTCAAGTAAATGGTGTTTTTTCCATGGTTACAGCCCCGCTGCCGCTGCGTGACTCCCCCATGGCTTTTCTCCCCGGCTTTGCTTCAGCAGAGTGGACTGTTTGCCTTGATTAATGATATCTTCTGTGCTGTTCTCTAGGCAGCAGTTCCTTTAACTTTAAAATGGCTTTAAGGTGCTGTTCTTTAAACTGGCTGAGTTGTAACTGGGTGTTTTAC
This sequence comes from Branchiostoma floridae x Branchiostoma belcheri, assembly GCA_019207045.1. Classification (NCBI taxonomy): domain Eukaryota; kingdom Metazoa; phylum Chordata; class Leptocardii; order Amphioxiformes; family Branchiostomatidae; genus Branchiostoma; species Branchiostoma floridae x Branchiostoma belcheri. Next base: position 29,074,947 of record CM033023.1, on the reverse strand, counting down.
TATAATATATAGAACTTATTTAAGTATATATTTGATAGAATATCTGTAATATGCTACATTTGTATGATGCTCCTAAGATTGCCCACATCTATTTGCAAAAATGTTGCAGGCTTCCTGGGACTTGCCAAATGGAAACTGAGCCGCTGAAAAGAAATTTTTCTAAAACTTGATGATAGTCTCAGACAAACCTAATTCAATGGTGCAGTGTGTACATGTATGTCTCAGATATGAGAGCTGCTTTATTTTTTGCAATTTGTACAGCCAAAAATCTGTCTTTAAGTTATGATTTTGTTTACTACACACTTGGCTATATGATCTATTACATGTATATTATAATATCATGTAGCCAAGAGTGATTGACAAATTGTGAGACCATTTCATATTGATATGGATTCTAATGACTGGTTGATATGATTTGACAAAGGGAAATAAATTACGTTGGTGTGACGGATATGACATGTGTATTTTGAAGAAGACAGAAGAAAATTAAAATGCTCATGAGGAGATGGGACTGGTGTAACTAGTGTAAATTGCCATAGGGTACCACTATTGTTATTATGTGTATTGATGTACAGTCAAACCTGTATTTAACAACCATTTAAGGGACGGAGGAAAATGGTTGCCAAAGACAGGTTTTTGGACGGGGTGGGAATTATTGTAAAAATGGATGGGACTGTTTTAATATGGCTTGTGACAGGAGCTAGTTGCCAGTGCCTAATGGTTGACCGACCAGGACTGTACTTTCAATGCCTTACTGAGTTGGGTAACTAATTTTTCTAACTGTGCCACAAAGGACCAGCGTTTACAATAAGGAGGTATGAAAATAAAGGAACGGACTAGTTTATATGTATGTTAAGCAGAATCTAATTTATTTTTATAGCTTTGGAATGGCAGGATGTTTTGACAAAGGTGCATAATGATTGTTGACAAAAGCAGCATACTAAAAACATGCTGCTGTTGGTGCTGATGCTACTTTGGTGTTGCTAATTCTGCAAATATGGGTCAAGTTTTCAATGTACATAATATAGAAGCGATGTTTCCTTACAAAGCTTATGGCTGGTGCTTTCTTTGTACCACACAGGGCCATTGTTTCTCTCGGCTACCATATTGGTGTAGCTGACATCGAAGCAGCCAAGAAGGTCAAGAAACTCAGGCTGCCAAAGAAGTAAGTACTGTTGCTTATTGTGGACCAGATTTTGGACCAATTAGAAAACGAACAGATTATTCACTTGTTTAGGGGCTAACTGGTCCACAGGTAACAAGAGCGAAGTACAGGAGAGTTGATAGTCATTTTACGAAGTTTCTACTGTCAGACTTGGTCTTAGTTGATAGAGGGAATTAGTGTTGCTAACATGATGATGGAATTTTAAACTGCCAGTGGAAGTTGGTTACTCTACCAATGAGAACCCTTTGTAGTGAAATAGGCCATTGTTTCGAGTATCACCCATTCACAAGTTTTCACAGATAATCAGGTTCAGGTTCGACCTGAATTGGACCTGTACCTGAATTTTCTGTACCATTACCAACCCCTAGTGCTGTAGCAACAGATGAAGCTCCATCACCAAGGATACAAAAGAATTTCATTAGGAATTTCAAATATTGAATGATTTGTGGGCTATAACAACAGCTTAATATTCAGCACCAAGGATACAAAAGACTTGTACCGGACCTGTACCTGAATTTGCTGTACTGGTACGCACCCCTAGTTCTGAATATATGAACTATAAGAGATATTCAAGGAGGCCTGCAAACTCACAAAAATTTCCAAACATTTACTGACGAAAACAAAACTATTACCCACTCATTATAGAAGAAGTGGGACACTTCCTTTTCCACTGCTTCTAGTCAAACCCAAAATGCTTATGTAGCTCTTATCTGTAATTTTACATACAAAATGTATCATCACTAGAATAGACTCTTGTTTCTACTGTCACCATTGTTATCTATACCAAAGTCTTTTATATTTTTTGTATATTTACCATTTATTCTGTATGTTACATGTTGCAATTAGCCCTTACAAATAAACTTTCATTGCATATGGACCGTATACAAGTAAATGTTACATCTACAATTTTTTCCAGCTACATGATGGCTAATGGGTACAAACCTGCCCCTGTGGACACCTCCAAAACATCCCTGACCAAAAAGCTGAAGGAGCTGGTGGAGCAGCTGGCAGAGAACACCCACAACATCTGGGCACGAGACAGAGTCCGGCTCAAGTGGACCCATGGACTGGTCGAGGTTAGTGTTTGATAAACGTTCTTGAATAACAAGATTCTCTACACAGCTTAGTAGGGGTGCGTACTGGAACGCTGGACCGAATCCTGACTTCCAAAAACGATTAGGTTCAGGTCCAAAAAAAAGAAACCCAAGTGATTCAGGACTTGTAAAAAATGTAGCGCTCACATAACATATCCTTTTTGTTCTAAACCATCTTGAAGCCTAAAAAAATTGTGAAATTTGCGCTAGAAAAAGACGAAAATATCTACATGCATCACTGTCTATGGCGGTCATTGCTGTAATCCTGAAGTCTCGCAAGTTGACGCAACTTAATTCAGCCCAGTTGCTCGCGCCATGCCATTATAACATTATTCGAATATGCCATGGGTTCAGGTCCGGACTTATTAGGTCCAGACCTGAACCGAAACCTTTGGATTTGAATCCGGACCTGAACCTAAACGTGAGTTTAAGTCATCATCCCTACAGCTTAGTGTTTTATTCGACCAACGTTTGTGCTATCGTCTGTCACCTTCCTCAGGGAAATACTGACTGGTTCACGTTGTACTGCAGCATAGGTGGCGCTGCTTACAGGTCCCAAACATCAAGTAATTGCTCTGAGGAAAGTCACAGACGGTCACCAAAACTTTGGTTGAATAAAACACATAGTTGTGTACAGAATATTGTCAGTGCAATCCGAACTTAATCCATTGTATTGTGACGTAATTACTTGACATTGGAATGTTCTCAAACATGATACGTTACGCATCATTGCCACTAGTTCATATAGCACCAATAGCATATTGTTTCATTTTGTACTGACGAAGACGACAGATGGTCGTCGAAACGTTTACTGAAGAATTAAGAAGGTTGTGTAACGAAGAAGACTTTGTTCAATTGAGATACCTTATGAAACTATTTACGGATAATTTGCCCACTCTTTCCTCAGGACAAAGAGCTGAAGAGACATCCCTATCTGTTGCCTTACAATCTTCTCCCCGAGTCTGTCAAACAGAACAACAGGGAGAAAGGGTATGAGGCAATCCGCACCCTTCTGGCTTATGGCTACTCCATTGAACCACCCGTCACATCTGACGAGCCGGCCATCAGAGGTGGGATGTTGGAAATTAAAGATTCATGAATTATTAGTAGAAACGGGCTCAAACTCTATAGATTATGTTATTTAAGATGAATACAATGCACTTGTACTTGGAGTCAAAGTTCCTTCCCGCGCCTGATGGCGCATAGGGCGGAGCCCATCTCCGTTTCAGTAGCCCTAGGCCACACAACTTTGTGCAATCACTACAGCAGGGGGCTAGTCCACTGGTAGTGGCGTGTGTTCAACTTCCATACTCTTTCCCGAATGCTGAGTGCTAAGCAGAGAAAGCAGCATGTACCATTTTTAAAGTCTTTGGTATGACTCGGCCGGGGATCAAACTCATGAGCTACCGAATGCAAGGCGGACACTCTATCCACTCGACCATTGCACCACTTGGAACACACTGACTTGATTATACGTGTATGGATGAGTATCTGCGCACGCATCAGTTTTGATTTCCTTCATTTCCAAAAAAACAGTCCTCTATTTCCCCAAAAGAAAAGATTGGAACTATACTGCAAGGTTTGTGTTGAGCACGTACATTTGTATAGATGTTTAGGTGCAAGAATTTTTTGCCAAAGTTTTACAAAGTCGAAGAAGACAACTAAAAGAACTAAAATACAGAACTTTTATGTATACCATACTCTGCATGATCAGTCATTTGTTGAACCTTCTTGACCATTTAAATTTTGTAATGAAGGCATTTCTTTCTTTTTGTCCAACTCGTTTTCCATTCGCATACTCGCATCAGTTTTGTGGTGCCCAGATGATGTGATCCATATATTGAGAACCATTGTGGCCTTATGGAGTAGACAGAAATGAATTTACATCAAAGATAATTAGCATACATGTAAGGTATCATACCATTGATAATCAAGAAAATGAGTTCATACGAAGGTCCCTCTCTTGTAAGCCTCTTATGTTGTTGATATACAAGACAAGTGTCATGGTCACTGCACCAAAGACACTGTGACTACCAGGCTTGATTTTCTGTGTGGCTTTTTTCAGCTCTTTTGCGGGGAGCCAATGGTTCCAAGAAGACTCGGCTAAGGACGTACCGCGGAGAGAAGACGTACGCAGTGAAGAAGGGGAAGTGGTACTTTGAGTTTGAAATCGTGGATACAGGCAACATGAGGGTGGGCTGGTGCTCACCACTCACCAGGTCTGATGAGGATCTTGGTTCAGACAACCTCTCATATGCCTTTGATGGCTTTTATGTGAGTAACCCTTCATGATTATATTTCAACCATATGGTAAGAAATATTGTTATATTTCAATCCATAAATGGATTGAAATATATCTTTTGTCGTGTCTCTTCTTGATTTTGGAACAGTCTATTGTTGCATGGGGAGGGAGATGGCTGAAATATGCTGTATTTGCTCTCGAGCAAATGTCAGCCTTTCTAGTTAGGTTTTGTGATGATAGAAGAACAAGATGAGTACAATGCTAAACTTTCTTAAAAAACTGGTAGAATAAAACACTGTGTGTACTACAAAGATTTCAGTGAGGATGTGGATTTTGTGATGATTTTATTATTAATATTAGATACTACTAAGTTTAAAAGAAATGAAAGACATGTATGACTACTGGTAGTCACTGTATCTGTTCAGGGATTGCATCTTGGTATTATTGATAAAATTTGGTAGGAATCAGGAATAGCATTTTGTAGAAAGCAGAAATTGACTTGCATCTGTGTTGTTGTGCTCTATTACAGGGGCTGAAATGGCACGGTCATCATGAAAGTTTTGGCCGAACGTGGAGGCCTGGTGATGTGGTGGGATGTCTACTGGACCTGAATGATAGACACATCAGTAAGTTATACATATATCCACATGTGCTGTCCTTACAGGTTAGGTAGACTTTGTTGTGTTGTGAGAACGTCTCAGAAGTAAGAGCACTTCTCACTGCTCCTTGACTTGTTCGTCATGTTCAACTTTCCGCCAAAGCCCAGAATTCCAAATACGTTTTAGGGTACTCTTGACAAGTTTTTGCGTTGTTTACATGATGTGCCAAGGCTGTAAATGTCAAGAAATTATGTGCACATGTTGAAAAGAAGGTAGAAATGCCAATCTGACGGGTGATTTTTGAATCAAGAATGTTTTCAATTCAGGCTCCAAAATTCTACAGTACGTTCCTTGAAGAGAGTACTACATATCCTTCAGTTTTCTTAACATTAAGTGGAAATCAAATAACGTGAGGTGTGTGACACTTGGTGCAGTGAGTGTTACTACAGTGTACCATGGTCCTAAACCTCATGTAAGTACTTTGTATTTTCTTGTGAAGATTGGTATTGTCTCAAACTTGTACTGTGTTCTATTTACTGTGTAGGCTTCACCTACAATGGTGAGCTGATGGTAGACAAGAATGGACAGGAAGTTGCTTTCAAGGACATTGAAATCGGAGAGGGTAAGTAGTGATCGTCATACTTTTTGACAGCAACGTCTAACCTGAAATTTTGTCTTAACGGCACTATTGTAGCTGTGTTGATAGAACTATGAATGTTAGGTTGGAGAATTTTAGGCATGTTCATTTGCCTTGAATGTTGTACCAATTGGAATGACATGTTTTTACAGGTTATGTACCAGCATGCAGTCTTGCAAAGGGAGAGAAGGCCAGGCTAAACCTCGGACACGTATGTTGAACACCTTCATATTCACACTTTGTCTACTGAAATTATGTAATACTACATGTATAATATACAAAATATACAGAATGTAAACAGTCACATAGTACATGATCACACATGCATAAACTATGCATACACTCCCATTAAAATCTCCTAATGCAAAGAACAGACAAACATACTTTTGTTTCTTCAAGAAAATAAACAATGTTGTTACTGTAGTGATCCATGTACAAGACATCAAAATTAATGGTTTATGATATTCTTTTAGGAATACCATCATGAAGATAGCATAGTATCTTCATATGTTTTTGTTATTTAATTGAAGTTACTCTTCTTTCCCTAGGATGCATCTACTTTCAAGTTTTTCACAGTCCATGGGCTGAAAGAGGGCTATGAACCGTTCTGTGTGTAAGTATTGTATCATCTTTCAGATTCATATGGCATGGATTATTGCTAATATACAAATGTAGGTAAAGGTTTCAAAAAGCATTTTTATTGAGTGTGCAGAGATGCATGTTAGGATTGTGCATCTTCCTCTTCCAGTTCTCTGCCTTTTGTATCCTACTTCCTGACTGTTGTGTTAGCAGTTTTCCTGGACCTTTATATGATATACAAATGTATAACAACCAGGCTTTCAGCTAGGATTTTATAATAGGGAGTCCAAACTTATTGGTGAGTCGCGGTAAGTGACTATTGTAGGGGGGTCTGGGGGCATCCACCTTGCATGGTGCAGAGTTTTTGAGGATTTTAAGTTAAAACAGTGCATTCTAAGGTATCCCAATAGGCAAAAATACTGTCACAGATGTCACAGTAGAAGACTGTGACCACAGATGACCTGGTAGCATCCCTGGTCAATCAGAATTTCATGCTTGTCAGAGGATTTTCTCCCCAGTATAGGACGTCTAGGGGCATCAAATTTCTTGTTATTCTAAGAAAAGTGCGTCCAGATGACGCGTTGACGCATGCCTAGCTAAAAGCCTGATAACAACTTCCCATGTATGTCATGTATCAAGTATTACTTGTATCCAACAGGAACATGAAGAGGCCCATGACTATGTGGTACACGGTCCATCATCTTCCTCTGTTCAGCAACATCAGTAATGATGAGATCGATGTCATCAGGATCCCTCCTGGGTAGGAAAACTCCTCTATCTTATGTTTTCAAGACTGTCTAAGGTTTCAAGTGCCATACAAGTACGTGTATGCCTAGAGGCCAAGACTATACAGTAACTTGTCAACAGCAATCTTGGGCCCAAAGGCAAATATATATATACTAATTAAATGACATGACTGTAATAATTTAATTAAAAAATTGTTGCCAAAAAGCAGTTACTCAAGGAACTTGATATGATTTTGGAACTCTTATTAACTGATTGTCTTACATTCATCGATGTAAAAAATGTTGCATTTGGCGTCATTATGGACTTGATGTTAGAAAGTCACAGACCATGTTATTACTTGAATACACTTCCAAAGCTAATTCATGTAAGCATCACATACATGTAATTTTTAATAGTTAGATCGTCTTTACTGCTATTCATCAAGTTTAGTTCTTAAATATCATGAGATATTGTCCTTAGTCCATCATTTGACACGGACCATCAGAATTAAGCAATTTCTCAAATATTTGTACCACTTAATGTACAAGTTAACATACATTGTACAGACTCGTTACTATTGTGGTGTAATTAAGTTCTACCTTTCTATCTCTCTCTCTCTGTCTCTCTCTCTGTCTCTCTCTCTTTCTCTCTCTCTCTCTCTCACTGTTCCATACAGGGCTCTAGCCAGCGTCTGTTTTTCCGTCAATTGACGGAAATTTGCTGCGTGTGACGGAATTTTTTAAAAACCAATCCGTTAACCTTGACTGACAAAAATTCTTGGTGGAAGCTACAGGCGGCTTTGGAAGCTGTCCTTGGCCGGAAAGCCACACACTGTTTGTTTTGCTATTGTTATTAGTGTTTACGAAGTGTGTCGGCGTCCTTTTGCATACGATAATCTCATTAAAAACCTGTTTTTCAAGGTCTCAGTTCCGCCTCTCTAACGTAATTTTCACGGTTTTCGCGACAATGGGAATTGGCTGACGGAAAAACATTTTGAGCTGGCTAGAGCCCTGGTTTCGTATCTACTACTTTCCTAATCTGTTACCTTGTTGTTTGTTCAGTGCCAAAGCACCACCCTCCCTGAAAGTGGTGCACAAGAAGATCAGCACCAAGCAGGACGAGCCCAACTTTGTATATATGCGGCTCAGCCTGCCGGTCAAGATGAGGGACAGGTTCACCAGGCCCCGTGTCAGGACTGAGGACGAGTTTGATCCAATTCTGGACAAAGGTGCGCCACTATGTGATAGTTATGTTAATTAGGTAGTGACGTCACTGTTGTGTGACGTCAGTGTCAAGGGTCACGTGGTCGCTCTCTTCCATCATGGCGTGATTGTTCTTCACATGTGTGTGAATAAAGCTCCCTTTGAATCGAGTTGCATCGTGCTTCTGAGTCTCTCATCAGCACCTTCCTGCATTAATGTTGGCGTGGTGGCAGCGGCTGGGAAACGATACCCATGTCGAAACCCGTACTTTGTGCCAGGAGGAGTCGCAATAGAGGGAACGGGCCAATCGTAACCAAAAGGATGTAGCTACAACAATGGCGGATGTCCCCACTTGCGTAGGAGGGGTTGTCACAGGGTTTTGCCTGTCGGTGACTGTTCGCTAAAGACATTTGTTAAGAGTTGCCAACAAGTCATGAATTTGTTGCCAACAGGTGTCAATCAGTCACCAAATTGGGGAATTATAGCGCAATTTCTAAAATATCTCCTTTGATGAATCTTCATCATTGTACATTATGTAATGATAATGCAACATGTATGTTTTTTATGTCATTTTCTATCTGCTGATCAAGGAAGTGTCCCTTTCATGACAACCAGCTCCTAAACCATTATCAGTCAACCAAATCATCATATTTTAGATAATATTATTAGCATTCAGCAGCTTAATGTTGTTTAGAAATTGTTCCATGCATTGTTCTTTTTTTTGTCTCCGAGCCAATATAATATAATCAGATGACATTGATCAATCATGTCATATGCTTCACTTTGCTCACTCAGTGACTTTATTCAGTGGTTATAGCAAATAACCAGGTCTTTTGACACCATAACATGTCGTAATGGGTCATCAACTTGTAATTATACCCCAAATCAATGCAAGTAAGCATCGCTGTCCTTCCTCTAAGTCACTGTGCATGTAGTTTCAAGCTTTTCTACTTGTTGCAGTTGACACTGATTTTGAGGCTCTGGTCAAGAGCAAAGAAGGACAGTTCAGCGAAGAGAAACCCAAGTTCAAGGACGACATGACGGAGAGGGACAGGCTGAAGATGTTGGCAGAGAAGTCTCTGGAGAGGATGGGGGAACTGGACTCCAAGGAAAAGAAGCCAAAGAAGAAACCCCTCGACACCCTCCTGAAGAGAAAGAGACCAGCCTCTGTCATCATGGAGCCTGAATCACCCGCAACACCAACGGAAGTAGAGGAGGAAGAGCCTGACTGGAGCAAAGTCAGTCACAGTTTTGTTTATCAATTGGACAGTTGTCAATTTCCGAAAAAGAAAGGAGACAGGAGACTGTTAGAATTCAAAATGATGGATAGGGTATTTGCTTTGAACTAAAATGAAAGGATGGGTTTGATGCTGTGGCCAGATACCCACATGAATCTACATGTACCACTACCAGTAACTTTGTACAACATATAGTCAGGGTGGATTTAGATCCTAAGTTTTGGATATTGATATTGTTCCATTTGATGTTTCTTCTTCTTCCTCTTCTCCTACCATTTTTGGTCAAGCAGATTCAACTTATTTTAGGGCCAAACAACCTGAAATTTAGTGTCATTTTGGACAGGGATGAAATTTTGTTTATGGAATTTCATTTTTGCATAGGTGTTTTCTGTTAAGTTTGTAAATCATTTCTACATGGCTAAGCTTAAGGATTCAAATTCATTATGCCGCAGTTACTTGTCAATGTTACAGTACTGTACCTTTCTTTGTTGAAACGATATCTCTGTTCAGGGATGAACAAGGCCATTAGCCCGATTGTTTCGGACAAGTAAAAGTGCTGTTCGGGCAAGCAGAAGTGCTTCCCCACTTGCCCGACGGGCAAGTAAGAATTTCCAGATGTGACCCGCTCAAATTACCACCCAAGTGCACTAATATATTTGTTACCTTTTACTTTCATTGCATCAAGCATTGATCAACACAGGAAAAGATAGCCAATAACAGAAGTGAAAATTTATGAAAGTGAAAATACATAGAAAAATGTAATTTAAATTTCGGGCAAGTGAAAAGTTGGTTCGGGCAAGTAAATTTTTATGTACTTGCCCGATAGGACAAGTGGATTTTTGAAAACTTGTCTAACCCTGCTGTTGCTTTCCCTAGGTTACCACGTACTACTGGGCTGTCAGGATCTTCCCACAGCAGGACCCAAACCAGGTGTATGTGGGCTACTGTACCACCGACTTCCACCAGTACGAGAGGGATTTCGATCCCCTGAAGATCAGACAGGTTACCTGCACCATGGGTGACGAGCATGGGAATGTCTATGAGACGTACGTCTTCTCTTTGTCTTCTTCTCTAAGATATTGCAATACTGTAATTCCTGATTTTTTCAATGTACTGTTATGTTCATGGTTTTCACGGTGACGATTGTAACATGAACTTATCATTACTGATAACAAATAATTCACAGCCTTTTTCTATGTGCACTTGCCGCAACAGTGAACATTTAGTTCCAGGAACAAGTTAAATTTTCTGAGACTGTGAAAGTTTGGTACCGAGAAGACAAAGTAAATTACAGTATCAACATTGCACAGTCTTTCTTGGAGCTTAACTTAAAGATGAAAAGCTGGCTATACTGTGCTAAATGTACTCCAAAGTCAAGTTCTTATTTTTTAGAATAATTTTGTCAGAACTGATTGGGACGTTCCAATTCCTGATGTCACAAAACTCAGTCAGTCTAGTAGCCGTCAGCACGGCAAGAGTTTTAACTAAACAGTGGGACAGCCCAGAACTATATATACTGTAAGTTCATTTATGTTCGCGAGATTTTTAAGTTCGCGTATTTCGCTGAGACCTTCTCTTCGCGAAGTCATCTACTCGCGAACACGCATGTTCAACATCGTCACCCTCCCCACACCTTCCGTCCAAAAATCCAGTCTCAACTACGTGTGTACTATGATAGCAACTTATACCAATGACAAGACTCAATTGATAACAGACCATTTATTCTTTTCAAACCGAAATAAAAGTTAATTCAACACATATACGATGCATGGAGTCATTATTGTGTAGATATGTGCCACTGGCGAACGGAGTCTCAAACATGTCGGCTTTGTTCAGTAGTACGTGCACGCCGTGGCTGCTATTTAGTAGTACATTTTCCTAGTTTTACTAGATTTCTACAAGTTACGAACGAAGCAAAAATTAAACCCGAGTAGTACTTGTCTTTACAAATACAAGACACTAGCTATGGAATAACAGCAGGTTTACAACAACAATAGCAGGGAATTTTCATGACTAGAAACGTGGCAAACACAACTCCGCTTACATGCCGAAAATAAGACGTTCGTTTCATAATTCTGAGTTAGAACTGCTGTAAATATGGGAGAGATGAACTCTTCACCTTCTTGTGTACAACTTGTGTCCACAAATTACGCTGAAAGTTTAAAACTTAGCGCCGTCTTTCACACTGAAAAATTTTCAAAATGGCGCCCGCGTCGCTTGGCTTGGCGTGGGGTATCGCGTCAACCTGTGCGACAAATGTGATTGCGACATATCAGGGTCATTGGCCCTGTTGCGTTCCGTGAGCTGTCGTCAAATCGTGGCCGAAATGAGCTCAACAATGAGACAGTGGCTCGGTAGAAACACATTTTTTATCGAGTACATCAACTTTAGACATTGTTTAAAGGGGAACTATGAACTTCAAGTCGTAAATGCCGCCTTTGACGGCATGGCTGGTGTTGCGGTGTGGGTGGGAGGGGGGCACTTGCTATCGTCATAGTACCGGATCGTATTAAACTTTTGAAAAAAATAATTGAAACGCCCGCTCGCGAACTCAAAGATCTCGCGAACTCCTGATTTGCTCAAACTCGCGAAATTAAGTGCTCGCGAACATAAATGAAATTACAGTACATGGTAAAACAGTGTTTGAACTGAACTTTTGAGAGAGAGTATAGAGACTATAGACTGCAATTTTAAGTCGAACCCTTAAGTTTCGGTAGACATGTAATTTGTATCTAATTCAGTCTTTCCATTTATTTGTAAATCAGCCGTCGGTCTAGTATCTGTTAGACCGACTTCTGTAAAACATGTTTATTTAGCATAGTACAGATGGCATTTCAAGTTTAAGTCTCAGTAGCTTCCCTTGAAAGTTCAGTAGAACCCGAGTAGTATATACATGTCTTGGTAAAAACATGTAATTTGTAGTTGTTTCATTCATTTCCTCTGGAGCCTTAAAACAGGGATAAACAAGTCCATTAGCCCAATTGTCCCGGCAGTCCAAACTGTTTCTGTTGTGTCTCACTATTATGGTTGGCAGGACATTGTAATTTGAATGCTGTCTGATCAGTGCACGTGAAAGTCATTAAAATTTTGAAGTCAAGTGCACCAATATATTTGTTACCTTTTACTCTCATTGCATCAAGCATTGGTCAACACAGGAAAGTATAGCCAATAACAAAAGGGAAAATTTATGAAAGTGAAAATACATATAAAAATGTAATTTAAATTTCGGGCAAGTGAAAATTTGGTTCGGGCAAGTAAATTTTTTATGTACTTGCCCGATAGGACAAGTGAATTTTTGAAAACTTGTCTAACCCTGCTTAAAAGATTCAGTTGGAAATCTTGGTCAAGTTGTTAAGGATTTTTTATACCACTGTACAGAATCACTCGTCAGAACTGTTTCATGATCTGTGCTGGTGACTACGCGGCAGCCATGGGCCCAGAGGGAGCTAAGCGAGGTCTCGTCATTGGCTGCATGGCTAATGTGGCCACCGGTGTACTGTCCTTCTCTGCCTATGGCAAAGAACTGACAACCACCTTCCAGGTCAGTCATTGTTATATCATGCCTTCTAGATGTAAGTAAAAATTTGTTAGTGGACAAAAATTAATTTTTACCACATTTAGAACTGCATGACATGCACTAGGAAGAATGGAAGAGTTCAAGGTGTGGAAATATTTGCTCATTACATATTGCATTAGTCTGTATTCTTTATCCTGTACATACATATCCTGTACATACTTTTACGTTATACCTGGGCTGCAATAAGGTTTGATATGGGTGATAACTTGGGTTATCACATTGCTGTTTTCACATGGGTTTCCATCAAATAATTCAAACGTACTTCATGTGCACGGATTGCACCACTATTGAAAATCTGAATCTCGGACATTGCAATTGACGATTTATTTGTTTGAGCATAACAAATGCTCTTAACTTCTTGGGCATTTAACATCCAAACGTGTTTTCAAGTGGATATGACATACAAAAATACAACATGGTGTATTCTGCATCTCAGTCCTAGCCCTCCTGTGGGTCGGGCTGGTACCTAGGGTTATAAGAAATCCATTGTGTTGTATTCTATATTTTACACTAAGGCACTAGTATCCTTTTTCTGTATATTAGCTAACAGTTGCTGTATGCCGGTAAACCAAGAACCATGTATCCCCCATGTATTTCAGGTGGAACCTGGTATGAAGGTGTTCCCTGCTGTATTCTGTGATCCTTCAGCTCATGACATGGTGCAGGTGGAGCTGGGGAAGAGTAAGGTGAGCGCAACATTCACAAACTCTGATTCCTCTGGGCATTCTTCTAACTTTACACATTGCATTTTTCACAATAAAGAAAAGAAAACTTACTGAGTGTACAGCTTTGGGTGTAAAAATGTAAACAAGAGAAATCCAGAGATTTGTGGTTTGAATACTGAATGATCATTGGTAGTATGGTACTGGTAAGGATTGAGTATCAACCTAGATACATACTATGTTCCTTTGGCTTATCAAGAAAAATAGAGCTATTTGTTTGTACATTTAACTGAGGAAAAAAAACTTTTTTCATGATCGTTGAATAAATAATTTGAAGTTTTGCTGCTGAAAATAAGGTTGTTGATACATGTATATTGAAGTATGTTTTCTCAAAATTATGCTTTCAAATGCAAAAAACTATAACAGGTAGCTTGCAGACATTTGACTTATTGTTTCCCTATTGGTACATGTACAATGTAATGCCTTTTCTTGTCAAGACCCAAACAGATGACATTGACACATGACACAAGATAGATTAGATGAAGTAGCTGACTTGCCAAACAGGGAACCTTTCTACCTACCGCCCCCACAGTCTAACATTTCCACTGTCTATGTTATTTGCAGACCTGCCTCCCCCTGTCTGCAGTCTACTTCAAGAGTGAGGCCGGTAACCCTGTGCCTCAGTGTCCGGCCAGGGTCGAGATGCAGCTTCTCAAGCCCACGTCCTGGAAGAGGATGCCAGCCAAGTGCCTGGACGTGCGCAGCTTCAAGGAGTCTCCAACCAAGGGCTATCACATGGAGTGTATCGAACCTGGTCAGATACAGTCCTTACTTCTACAAATGTATAATGATAATTTATTAAGTTTATTGCAAATTCTTGCCTGTGGCCTAATTGCAGGTATCATAACAGATTCAAATAGTGTAAAAAACACTGTCACAAGTACATGTGTATCTCCTCTAGTCTGCATCTACATACAACACAGAAATGGGCATGTTGTGCTATTGTATGCAGAGTACCTTACACTTTGCCGGCTCCATTCACATGCAGTAAAATCTATTTGCTTAAAGGGCCAATTGTGGTTTTCTATGACAACGATTACATGAAGAGTTTGATTGAGAAATGTTAGGGAACCTGGCCATTGTTGGGGACCAGTAAAGGTCTGCATGACTGTGCATTTGGAAGTTTGCACTGAGAATACTCTTATTACCTTCTCCAAGATGGTTATGTTTTTGGCAGCGTTCATTGTGTGTTTCTGTCAACAAGATAACTCGAAAATGCCTGGATGGATTACCTTGATACTTGGTATATATATGGGTAGATCCTGTTTCAATTTTGCATTCAAACACTGCTGTAAGAATGATGGTATTATATTATACACCAGATCCTAAAGGTACTGAAAGATGCTTAAATGCTGTGTTAAGTTTTGTAACGTTCCTCTTTTTCCCCACTAGTGCAATTTATGGCCTGTTACATTCCTGAAGAACACAAATGTGTGGATCTCCTGGAGCTGATTGACGATGAAATTCTCTTGAGGTAGGCTCTCAAATTTGTCAATAATATTATGAAAAAAATTAATAGTTGAGGAAATGCAACCCTAAGGGTGTTTGCGCTACTATGATTATGATGTACTAAGATTTTGTGTGCAGTTCAATAGTGTTGCATTTTTCATACAACAATCATACAGCGATTCCTTGTTGTATGATTTTTGTTAACTTAGTATGTGTTCCTTGACATTGATGTTTCTTATACAATCACTCTATGGTCATTTAAAAGCGGTTCCAAATACAAAAAGTTTGAATTTACTCTTTTAAGATTTTGTCATGAAATTTATCACAAGGTAACCTATAATTGTAAAAATAAAGTAATGACTAGGGCTGGGTATCGGTACAGCGTACCAGTACAAAACCGGTTTTTCTTATTGGACCGGTCCAGAAAAAACGGACCAAAAAAAAATAGGTGGACCGGATGTTGGACTGATTAGAAAATTAATATAGATTATTTTATCAGGCATTCACACGTTTTGGCACTTGCAGGTGGAAGAAAATAACAAGAGTGAAGTAGAGAAGAGTTTATAGTAATTTCTACCAAGTTTTACAGCCAATCGTACAGGTGCAGTTAGCGTTAAAACGCCGATTTTAAAACGCCAGTGTTAGATCTCTTTGTAGTGAAATGGACCATTGGTATGAGTCAAATTGCATCAGGTCCAGGTTCAGGTCCGGACCTGGACCTGATCCTTTGGACCTGAACCGGACCTGGACCTGAATTTTCTGTACCGGTACCCACCCCTAGTAATGACAATAAAGCCAGACAAAGTGTGATGGGTGACAGTAAGGTCTTTAACATCTGCTGTTACTCTAGTTTCCATGCTGGCACACTGAAGATGTACAGTGCTGTATGTGCAGAGGGGAACTACAGAGTGGCACACATCCTGACTGAGCATATCGACAGGGAACAACTCATGTACTGTATACGGTCAAGATGTGAGTACCACCTTCCTGATCAATGTTTGTATGGGCTGATGAGTTCCTCTGGAGCAGTCCATTGGTCTTTTAGAGCAGTGTTCTAGCCAGCCTGAATATTTTTTCCATCCCCTGGATTTTGAATGGAAATCCTGTCAGAGACACAACAATTAATCCTAGGGTGATCCGGGTGTATGCTCCCTGGGAAAAGTTTGAAATCTAGACCCTCTAAAATACTATTTCCTATAATTTGAGGGGCAGAGTTTGCTGATAGACTTGGTAGACATCAGCTTGGTTCAATTAATATCTTTATTTGCCAGTTTTTGTCCATCACAGAAGACGGAATGGGCAAAATTTTTGTCCGTTCCCCAGTAGCAAAATTCTGTCAAAGAACGGAAGGATGGATGCTGGCTAGAACCCTGTTACAGCCCATTGGTCCTATAGCCCATTAGTGTCCAACAGTCGATTGTGATGTTTGCCTTTATTTGCTTGTACTTAGAATTCTTAAATAACCCATTTTGAAATGGACTGTTTTCACTTTTTTTGCTTTACAAAGTGATGAACAGAAAGTTATTTCTTTGACAGATCTGCCAGGACTGTTGAGGAAGGGTTTCTACAACCTCATGATTGACATGCATCTGGAGTCAAGGGTCAAGTCACGGTAACCACAGATTTGTCTCCATTTCAATATGATACAAAAACCCAATGTAATGATTTGGTGGATCAAATCATCTCAATGATAAGTTCAACCAGTCCAATATCTAAATGTACTTTTGAGAGTGAGGCTGTATGATCACAGTTGGGTTTCTGTCTTGCCTTCCACAGTGCCTTTAAGCATGTTTGTCTGTGTTGTTTAATTCAACTCATATCTGTTGATGTTCAGTAATACCCCAGGTGCTCTGGTAGTGCGTATTCAGTGGTTAATGGCTCTGTGTCTGTAACTAGAAACCTTGAGTTCACTTGTGTCTAAGTCGCTCACCTGACTTGCACGCAACCGGAAAGGGTTGCAGTCCTTAGTATGGAATGTTAGCTGTCATCCACTGTACTGTGCTTGTCAAAAAGAGCTCGAATGTCCACCTTTTGCGCTGTGGCTAGGTTGGGTACTTTGGAATTGAGACATGTTCATCTTTCGATAGGAAGATTACTCAAAAAGAGCTACATTTTGTAGATGAATTTCCCTGGTGGAAGACTGTCTATGTGTAACCCTCGCCTGATGGTGAATAACACATAATAAACTGGGTACGTAACCTTCGCCTGATGGGGAATAACACATAATAAACTGGGCACTAGTCCATTGTGAGTGAGAATGAACCATGTCCTGTAAAAACTTGACATAGCATCTGTCTTCTCTGTAAAAGTAACCAGTAAAACAATGGCTCTTCAGTGTGCTTTGCTGGATTAATATCACTTTCTATATCCCCAGGATGATGACCCAGAATGAGTACATTGTGCCCCTGAGTGACCAGACCCGCTCCATCACCCTGTTTGAGGACTCAGAGGCCCTGAAGCCATTCCTGCCAGGTGTCTGTGCCTCCACCTCTATCAGACCACCTGTACTCAAGCCGGAGTTCATTACAGAAATGTGAGGCTGTCATATTAACTAGCCATTATAAACAACATAAACCTTGATGACAAAAAAGTTGTCAACCTTCCATAAATCTTAAGTTTCAACTCTATAAGGGTCTTTATAATATTGAGATGGAAAAGTTAATTTAGTTTGCGTATTTCGATCTTCAATCCTTTTTTCTGCTAGACCTGGACCAGCATAGAAAGATTAATCTGGTCCTGAAGCCAAGTGATGGAACATTTAACATTGGTGGTTATATGTTCCCAAAGTAATATGCTTACATCGGAGTATTTTCAGTGTAACCATCTAAAAGTATTGGAAAGTGATGATTTAAATCTTGTGGCCAAATTTGACATTAATAGAAAATGCAAATGCAGGAAAAGGATTTGCTGACCAGCTCAAGACGATCTCTTAAGTAAGGTTTAAGAAAGGCTATTGATTTCGTCATTTAGAAAAATAATTGATCTTAGTACATTTGTACCTCTCACATACAACACGACAGTAAGATGTAAAAGTATGACTTGTTACAAATTCAAAGCTATGATAATGATTTGCTGATATTCTGTGTATGTAGTGGGGACCTGAAGTTTGTCGGCAGTCCGCCCTATGACTTGATAGAGCTGAAGAAGTATGTACTGGAGGAGCTGACAGCTGCCGTCCACGCAGGCGTTCATTGCAGGGACCCGCCTGGAGGGAGCATGGAGAACCTCTTTGTGTATGTTTATATGCTTCAATGTATCATTTCTGAACATTTCTGAACTTATTATGTTTACATTCACTGACTGTTTTTGCTCTGTTTCTTCCATTCCATACATATAAGGCAATGACTTGTACCATACAAATGTTGCTGTTTTAAAGTAGCAGACACCCTGTTGTGTTTGATTACTTTATGTAGCAAGAGGTAGGACATAGCTGGAGGGGCTGGTCACCATATATATGAATGAGTCTTAGAAAGAATAAACAAGAGGGTAGTTTGTAGGTACATGTAGTAGCATAGACCATGTGAAGATCAACTTATGTACTATATACTAATTGCAAACCTTTGTTGTAAACATCCACCAAATTAGTGTGTTGTTAAAAGAAATTGCTAATGGTAAAACAAATTGCTAATGGTATCAGTTACAATGTATGTGAGAATTAGGATTACTTGCATCTCATAATACTGATGTCTGAATTCTTTATGATAAAGGGATAATTTTAAACTTTTGATTTCTTTCTGTCCTTCAGCCCATCTTTAAAACTCGTGGACAAGCTGTTCCTTATAGGTAGGTTATATGTGGAAGTTATTTGTCAACATATTTAGAAAATGTTGTATGTATAGGTTTTGTACATTTATATGTATTTGAATTAATCTTGTGTCAAGTGGTATAACAACGATTGTAGAATTGATAAGAAATAATTCAGAAAAGCCACTTCAGATTGAAATTGAACATTGTATATTTTCTCAGGTATTTTGAATGATGATGAGAAGAGACTGATTCTCAGTCTGATCCATCCTGGTGTGTTTGATGAGAACTATGCATCAGGTGAGTTGGGACGTCATTTGTAAGCATGGGCAAAAAGGCAGTCCTTTTTGCATCATTGACATAAAGGACCATATTGTCTAACTTTCCGATTTACCAAGGAATGTGCTAAGAACGTATTTGATGGTCCACTGAAATTGTTACTAAAGGATTGTTGACAGTACTCTTTGCATTGTTTACCAATGCTTGAAATGTGTGAAAATGGCACAGTTTATGTTGGAAATAAGTTACAAATATCAATATTAAAGCTGATTTAGAATATTTACAGTTTAGGTGGCAATATCCTACAGTAAGTACCTTTAAGTTATTGAAAAACGTAATAACTTGTTATTCCATCAAATGAGAATAAGAGCTACATTGTAGCAGGTTTAACTGGAATAAAGAAATTTATCTCACTGTTAATGTTCATTGGAATAATGTCATAAAAATCTTGTTTCATGAAATACTGTTGTGTTTTTGAAGGTTTTTGCCATTTTTCAGTCAAGACTCTGTTGTGTGGCACTTATAGAAATAATACACTTCCTATGTCTGATGACTCCAACCATTTCTTGTATGATGTATATCAGGCACTGTTCCTGATGGACTGTTGCAGATGGGTCTGGTGGAACCAGTCAAGCTGCAGGTGTGTGCGTGTGATGTTTGTATGTGTGTGCTGCATTGCTGAGCCTGGGGGTTGAGATGTATACATAGATTTAGCAGAGTACTAGTCTTGTTTTTTGTAACTGTAAAAATACTTATACTTTCACATAATAATTTCAACTAATGACAATACACATTGCATAGGTTCATAAATCACTTCATGTCACCCTTCATTAAAAGTGATTAGCATATGGGAAATTGTAAAAACACTGGTAGACAGACCAAAAACAATATATCCTCCTGTGAATTAGTAGCCTGCTCCATTGCCACATGACCAAGACTGTCTGATAAATGACTAGTTCTATCACCTCTGGACTCTACTGTCTACTTTTACCACTCTGTCTAGTCCAACCTTGACAAACAAACTGACTACAGTCCCTCTGGTTTTATGTATAGTGCAGTGTACAAAATACTTTTCTGAGCCAGGTTGCACAGTGTGCAACCTGGGGCAAAAATTGGTTGCACAATTGAATTTCAAGTTGCACCAGGTACAGTTCACTAATTTCTGGAAAAAAATGGTACAATACATACACTGTACGTACATACATACATAATAGACATGTTTGGCTGATATGAAACGGAGTTGCCTCTGTCCATTTTTTTCCTCCTAGTAAATTGACAACAAAATCGAGTTCTGAGGTCAAAAATCTAAGTTGCACCCTGTGCAACCTGAGTTTAGAAGTAAGTTGCACCAAGCAAAAAGTGGTTGCAATGTGCAAGTGTGCAAGTGGGTATTTTGCACACTGGTATAGTGTAATTATTTTTGCAGCTGTATGATTCTGTATTTCTTCTCCTTGTTGCAGATGTGCCATCTGCTTCATCACCTGTGTGACAATGACCTTAGGCACAAGGTGGAGTCCATTGTTGCATTTGGAGACCAGTGGGCCTGTAAAGTACAAAAGGTTAGTAAATACAATTATGCAATTATGATCCCACTGCACCATTGTGTTGATTTTGAATAAAAGAGGATTGTGATCTGACATAGCAAAACTTTTATAAGTTGATTTAGCTAGCAAATAAAAGGCAAATAATTGAAATGAAATACAGTCAAACCTGTCCAAGCGGCCACCTCTTCAAGCAGCATTGACCACTTTTTCTGGGACCCGAGATTTTTCCCTTAAGGGCAAGCGACCTTTCCAAAATGGCCACCTGTCCAGGGTCCCTTGGCCTTTTCCAATAGTGAGACATCTTTGTGAATTGGCCAATGTCTCTCAGATTTTAACGGCAAATAGTATAGATGAGAGCCTTTTTATATCCTGAAACAAAGGCACCGTTAATACTATAGATAGAACAGGTGGAACGCATACAAGACTGTTATTGCCCCCACAGAACCAAGCTGAGCGCTACCACGAGGTGATGAGTGCGCTTCACATGTCGGTGGCTGTCACAGCAAGGAAGACCAAAGAGTTCAGGTGTTCACCTCAAGAACAGGTGAGACCATTTATCCATTTCAGACCACCATACTGGAAACTGGACTTTTAGAATGAACATTTTGCATAATATGAAAATTTTGCAAGCTTGAAAGAGGTCTTATTTAAAAAAATGGCAACTCAGAGTAGTATTAGTCAGTCCAATTAGAATGACATAGTTGTTGTATGAAAATTTTGTTTTCACCATGACTGGCATCATATTGGCATAACGGGTCAGGTGTATACGTATGGTCAAGAACCTACAGTACCTGGGTTTGAATGCCCTGGCATGCAACAAATGTAGTGCCCTTGGGGAGGCATTTAATACGACTTTCCTCACTCAGGTGTAAAAGAATGGGTGTTTGACTTCAGTTTAGTGATTAAAAGCGGATGGAAGGAGTAGACAGCATTCTTTTTTTTAAATTTTTTTATTCACAAATAACATTACAACACATCAACAAAATGGTGAACCATCCAAATCATATATACAAAAGAGAAGTAACTTGTTGTGTAAAACATAAATCAAAGAGAAACTGATGTTGTATTTGTAACTAAAGTTCCCCACTTCCCATGGTGTTTTGCCATCTTCCCTCTCCTGTTGGCAATTTGGGCTTCAACCTTTTCAAAGAAATTAATGTAATTTATGAATGATTTAAAGTTAACTCTTTTAGTTTCTCTGCATTTGTAAATGT
The DNA here is from genome assembly GCA_019207045.1 of Branchiostoma floridae x Branchiostoma belcheri. Lineage (NCBI taxonomy): Eukaryota > Metazoa > Chordata > Leptocardii > Amphioxiformes > Branchiostomatidae > Branchiostoma > Branchiostoma floridae x Branchiostoma belcheri. The sequence continues at coordinate 29,052,936 of CM033023.1, read as the reverse complement.
ACATTTTAGCCAGTAAAATAACCAGATTTCCAATTATAGAGGCTCCTTGATTGAGGTTACCAAAAATGATATTAAAGGGATTTATAATTAATGTTTGGCATATTTTTTCAGAAAACCAGGTTTTAACTTTTTCCCAAAATTCAATTACTTGGGGGCAGTCCCAGAAGAGATGTAAATATGTCTCCTCCTCCATATGACAAAGTGAGCACAAAGGGCTGTTAACACATTTCCAAATATATAATAAGCTATTGGTAGGTAAGAATTTATGAAGGATTTTGTATTGGAAGAATCTAGTTACAGGGTCAATAGTACAAAAAATTACAGAAGTATATACTGTGTTCCATGGAATAGGGGTATCAAAGAGGTACAGCCATGCCATTTGTACATTTTGTGGTATATCAATCAACTTTTCAGATACAAGAAAATGTTTGTATAAATCCTTATTAATCTTAATTCTCAATAACCATTCACTACTATGTTGTTGGGGTCTACAAACTAGTGTGAGACTCCTATGAGAGTAGATTTCCATTTTTTTGGTATTGCAGTAAGTAACTGTAGATAGACAAAGTTGTTACATACTGGACCATATATATAACACAAGTCATTGTAGGACATTATTGTACCATCAATATTCAAAAGATCATTAACAAATATAATATGTCTATTAACAAAAGAATTAAAGATAATAGGCTTTCCTCCAACTTGTATATTTGAGTTTATCCATAAAACCTGTTATCTGATCTCGTCAGGGGTTACAGGAGGTTTGTATTGATAGCTGTACCAAGATTGAAATATTTCTGATAAGAAAGGACTTAGTGTGAGGTCTTGTGCAGAGTTTAACTGATAAAAGGGAAACAATACACTGTCAATACAGGGATGAGTATGTAGTATACAAGCTGTAAACCAGTCTGGGTTAAAAAACAGTTTGGGTACCCAGGATGCTTTAAGTGTCAGCGCGTGGGCATAAAGATTAACTAGTTTCAGACCACCGTTTTCCACAGAGTTGTATAAAGTTTTCCTCCCCACCCTTTCAGGACCACCATTCCAGATGAAAAAAAAATTTTTTTCTCATAGTGTTTAAAGAAGTGTTTGTCCGGCAATGGTAAGGTCTGAAAAAGGTAGGTGAATTGAGGAACGAGCAAGGAGTTGATAATTGTAATTTTTCCAGATAATGACAGTTTTTTTCCCTTCCATGGGAATAGAAGTTTGTCTATTTTGGCTAAACGAGGGTCAAAATTTTTAGTCACAATATTGGCTAAGTCTACAGGAATATATATACCTAATATCTCTATACCTCCATCTACCCACTTAATAGGATGACCTGAGGGTAATACAAAATTTGTGTTTTTCAAAGTTCCTATCCTTAAAACCTTGCACTTATCAAAATTCAATAGAAGGCCAGATATATGAGAAAAGGAATCAAAATCTTCCAGAAGTCCATAAAAGGAAGAAATATCAGGGGCGAAGGGAAAATTGGAATCATCTGCATACTGAGAGATTTTTGAGGTTCTTCCTTTGACAGATAATCCGGATATATTATGATTCCGACGAATCTTAATTGCTAGCATTTCGATTGCGATGATAAATAAGTAGGGGCTAAGGGGGCATTCTTCTACCCCTATGGCCCATGAGACTACCTTTTCCTACCTTTTTTTAGATGAATCATCTGGTGGATTTCAAAGATGATGAGGAGAATGAAGACTGTCCCACACCAATGGACATGAGAGAGGCCATGTTCTACTTCCATGATGACATGCTGACTGGCTTGGGTATGCCTTTGGTGGGTATTTCCTTTTGTGGCTTTCCTGTTCTTGGTGCTGAATATTCAGCTGTTGTCATAGCGCACAAATCATTCAATATTTGTGACACTTTGAAGTTCCTAATGAAATTCTTTTGTATCCTTGTGATGAAATTTATGCTGTTGTTACAAAACACAAATTATTCTATATCTCATCTGTTGTTACACAAATCACTCAATATTTGTGTCACTTTCAAGCTCCTACTGAAGTTCCTTTCTTGCCTTGGTACTGAAACATTAGTTGCTGTTAGAGAACACAAATCATCGAATATCTGTGTCACTTCAGTCTCTTATGGAATTCTTTTGGGACGTTGGTGATGAAGCTTCAACTGTTGTTACAGTCCACAAAGCATTCAATATTTTAAGTTCGTAGCGACAGTCTTTTGTAACGTTTGTAACAAAACTTAAGCTTTTGTTACAGCATGTGCATCACTTTGAAGTTTTCAAAGATGGAATGACATTTTCATGGTTTTCCAACTTTGCGTTGACAGGATGAAGAGGAGGAGGAGCCACCACCTCCCTCTATTGGTCAGCGCTTTGTTAACCTGCTAAGGAAGCTGAGACTGGTGAGACCCAAGCAGGAGGAGGAAGGGGAGGAAGGAAAGGAAGAAGAACCAGCTCCAGGTCAGGAACTTTCAGATCATCTCAGCAACATTTCTACCATCTGTTTTAAGATTTCAGTATTTTTTTATACTTATTTAAGGTAACATTAGTAACAATGGATACATGATTGACAAAGTTGAAGTTACTCTTTTGTAAGTTATGCCTTGTATAATGTTTTCTTTTTAAAAACAATGGCAATATTACTTAGAATTTATCTTCAACACCCTCACAAATTGGTACTGTGAATGTTAAGTTGATGTTAAACATTTACATACCTATAGAGTTCAATTAATGATTTAAGCTAATTTGTGGTGACTATGTATGGTCTAAAGGTCATCACCAATCTTCTAGGTGACATGCCAGAGGAAGGACTGAACAATTTTATTAGGCTATGCATATAGGTGTTTGAATGTGCTTTAATTTATGGTAAGGTCAAAAGCTTAATACCTAATATAAAGATTCTAACATTTTGTTAAGTAAGGCAATCTGTATTGAAAGAGGAAAGAAAAAGATACCCATGACTTTTATATCACTCATGGACTATTGCTGTGCCTTTTAAAGTACTGTAATGTGCATCAAAAGTATTGTTTCATTTTCTAGACTGCCTGTTTACCAGCCTTGTGCAAAGTTACTTTACTGGCACATGTTTAAAAGCATTCAAGAGCATAGATGGTAATATCATAATCAGTTCAATGGGTCTTGAGGGCAGACCAGCCTGGTAGTGTTATGATGTACAGTCAGCCTTGTGCCTGAGAGCCATGCATGTGGATGCCCATGGAGCGAGCCCTGTCTCTGGTGTAGGGAGATCACCTCAGGCGTACAGTCTTGTCATGTAGCATGTAGCCAGACCTGATCTCCCTGCAGCGGCTGCAGTTCTACAGCATGTGGATGGAATCTGGTGGCAGCACACAACATTACAGGTTGCTAAGGATCATGAAACTATAAAGGTTTTCTTGCCATGAATACAATGAAAAATAGTCCAGACTTGTGACGGCAGTGCATGGTGGCATTGTTTACCAAATGCAGTTGGAATGCCAGTACCTGGGATTACAGTAGAATGACTCTAAGTACAACAGTTACATGATGTTGGACACCCCTGTAATGTAATTCGTTCTGAATGACGCATATTTTACACTTTTTGATTGACTTTTGGTTCTTGTCTAACCGGCTGTGCTATTTGGAATAGTTTTATTTACCAGGTAGATGTGACAGCTAAGCTTAAGGTAATGCTGTCTGATTGATGATGTTATTTGATCTGATATGGTATGATATGATATGATGTGATCCTTTCTATTACTGCACACCTTCCTGGTAGGAAGGAAAGGACGACTGAAGCATGAGGATAAGGAGGCAGGTACTTTGTTAAAGCACAGCTGTCATCCAGTCCTGTTGCAAAATTACTATCTAGTGTGTGAGACATAGTATTGTGTGTTCCATCTAATAGAAAACTTCTAAGGGGTTGAGGGTAAAAGGTTGGGTAAGGCCATGTTGATACAATTACATGGATGACATATGTATATGTATCAATTTTCGCCCATTTCCAAAAAATAGTTTTCCACCATACTGTAAATTGTAAAAAGCTGGTGAAAATACATAGCCAAATTCTGTAAGTTACGTCATTTGTCCAACCTTCCTGACCACTTAGATTTCAACTTTTTGGAGGGCAAACTTTCTTTTCATTTGCACGCTCCCATCAGTTTTGGGGTTCACAGAGGATACCATCCATATAATCAAATCAATGTGGCCTGAGTAATGATGGGAGTGACGATGAAGATGAATATGAACATATTGGATGCCTTTTTACATGTAACATTAGATGGTGCAAGGAGGTTGAATAGGGGATTATTCAACCTCCTTGGATGGTGCAAGCTGTAATGAGCCATACCTGATGATTTGCAAATTGATTGAAGACTTCACATGAAGTTTGTGTGTGTGGATGAAGGTTTTTTCTATTCATCTCAAGGTACCTAATGAAATACTACGACATGGAAAATTGTATCTATATCGTTTTTAGAAAACGGGATATCTGTGCCATCATTACATGTATATGCTGTTAGTCCAACTTATTGTACAACTGTATGGAGTAGTTTGACATATAAGCCCATGCCAACTGTTTCCCACCTGTGGTTGTGTAGAGAAGTAGTTTGGCATATAAGCCCATGCCAACTGTTTCCCACGTGTGGTTGTGTAGAGAAGTGTAAGCCCATGCCAACTGTTTCCCATGTGTGGTTGTGTAGAGAAGTATAAGCCCATGCCAACTGTTTCCCATGTGTGGTTGTGTAGAGAAGTATAAGCCCATGGCAACTGTTTCCCACGTGTGGTTGTGTAGAGAAGTAGTTTGACACATAAGCCAATGGCAACTGTTTCCCACGTGTGGTTGTGTAGAGAAGTAGTTTGACATATAAGCCCATGCCAACTGTTTCCCCCCTGTGGTTGTGTAGAGAACCTGCAGCAGCTGGTGTCCCAGCTCATGGTGAAGTGGGCCACCGAGGCTCACCTGGAGGACCCCGCCCTGGTCAGGGAGATGTTCAGTCTACTTCACAGACAGTACGACAGCATCGGAGAGGTACGGATCTTCTCAACAACTTTAATGATTTGACCATTTACCTGTACATGTCACAGTAGAGATCACGATCCAATAGAATCGCCGATTCTCCTAGGAGAGATCGCGATCGGAGTTGGTCCTAGGAGAGATCCCGATTGCAATCTGTACCAGGAGAATTGGCGATTCTACTAGTACAGATTGCGATCGGGGTCTCTCCTAGGACCAACTCTGATCCACTCTCAAATGATGCTAAGATGTAGGAAACAGCAATACTTTTCTTGATAAACAATGATTTTATTTAGCATTAATGCAATTTTATTTAGTTGAAGATGAAAAGTGGTGTATTGAGCGGCACCTATCTCTATTTCTGTAGTCTTGGGCCACACAACTTTGTGCATTCACTACAGCAAGAGGCTAGTCCACTGTGTGTTCAACTACCATACATGTACTCTTTTGCAAATACTGATTGCTAAGCAGAGAAAGCAGTATGTAACACTTTAAAGTCTTATGAGTTGGCAGGGGATTGAGCTCTCAAGCTACTGAGTGCAAGTCAAACACTCTACCCACTTGGCCATTGCACTAGTTCTATTTGTAATGTTGATAATACTATCTCTTTGATATGCAAATTTTCAACCATCCTAGTGGTAATCTAGGCGAGTAAAAGCAATGTGAAAGTCATGTTCTCTTCTTCGCAAGCTCCGAAGAGAACTATCTTTTCCGACTATTTCACAGACAAGTACACACACCGTTAGGGTAGTGAGCTCCCCGTCACGAGTACGGTCGGGCATTTATTGGTTCATCAGACTCAACAACAGGACAACTTCTGTTTTACACATCGGTTCATCAGTGTTAGCAACTTCTGTTTATACATAACTACTACGCCAAGCGGTCTTGCTACGAGGTGGCGACCGTTATCCTGGTTCCAAATGTTGCCATAACAATGTTGCAAAATCAACGACATAGGCAATGAATAATTAACGCAGATACTTGAACATCAGCTAAGAGGGAGAATAGCTCACAATGACGCTTACACAACAGCCTGAACAACACAGCGACTTTGCTATATACAGTACTAAAAAGGCAGTAGGTCTAAGTACACGAGCTCAGCATGCGCCACACAGGGGCTCAACTTTACACACACATGTACTGAATCCCACAAGCGGTCACTCTGTGAGCACAAACAATAGCGTAAAGGTTTGATCTCTCTCAAGATTGCATAGAGACTAGGTTAAGATACAACTGAGCTCAACAGCTATAGCAGAAACAGACCATACAGTATAATTAACAACATGAGCGTCTTGAACTTAGATAAGTGGGGGTAGGGTTGGGTGGGAAATATGACCGTACTCAGTGAAGGAGGAGCCACGAATGACCTACATGGGAGATGGGGGAAAGGTCAGAGGGTAAATGGGGTCAGAGGGATAAGCATCAGGGTAGGGGGACACGTGACTTGTCTGTTCAACCGTCGGAAAACATGAATTTCCAGTTATCCAACTAAGCAAAGCAATAACCTGACGACCCTAACCTTTGTTTCTTGAAGTCTTCAAATATTGCCTATGCTTGTACAAAAAGTATTTGGAGTTATGCTGTCTTTAAGAAGGGACATAAATTGTGTGCGTTGCACATGTGCCTCAATCGATTGTGATAACAGCTTCATTACTCAGATGGGTACCTACTGGAAAAGGAAAGTGATGTCGGTCCAGTTTTTAGCTCACTGAAGAGCTAGTCTTCCACCGGTCATGACAGAGAGGACAGACGCTATGTACAGTATTTACAGATTCATTGTACCGGGGAAATTCCCCTAGCTCTTTTCGACAAGCACAATGAACAGGGGACCACGGCTTAACGTCCTGTCCTAAGGATTGCGACCCTTTCCAGTAGCGTGCATGTCGGGTAAGCGACACAGCCGGAATCGAACGCTTAGCCGGAATCGAACTCACGGCTGCTAGTTCCAGTGGCAGGGCCGCTAACCACTGGACTACGCGAATACCCCTACTGGCTGTAATGATACAACAAATTTCTTTCTCCAGCTGCAACGTGCCCTTGAGAAGTCCTACACGATCAGCGACAGGTCTGTTGACGACGTTCGCAGACTGCTGGGCTCCATTGTACAGATCCGCTCCCTGCTGAATGTACAGATGGGAACAGAGGAGGAGGAGCTCATGATTCATGGGCTGGCGTAAGTTGCTGTGTACATGTATATTGATGTGTTAGGTCAAGACAATTTCATTCTATGGATGGCATCTTTTGAGAACACCAAAACTGATGCAAGTACATATAAAACTGTGTGAAAAAAGGTTTGGCAAAAAGATGTTGCCTTCGTTATGAAATCTAGGTGGCCAGGAAGGTTGAACACATGACCAAACACACAAAGTATGGTATACCAAACAATAGATTCTTCATTTTTGTTCTTTCACATCTTCTTCTTTGACTTTGGAATTAACTTCTGCATTGTATAACATTAGTATCCGTTTTCTGATATTTCTTGGCAATTCATGGGATGTTCCAGCTGCTTTGTATGATTAAAACTTCTATTTTGGAAACCGGAAAAATTCATACGCATGTAAATTTTGTGGTTTAAAACAAGAGAATCATATGTCAATTCACAGCATTCCCACCAGAAGACAATTCCAGATGCCTTCCATTGTAGCAAAGGGCATCCATTTTTGCTAAAAAATCTGAGCTTCAAGAGTTTTCCAAAAACGTGTCCTTGTACACAATGATAGTGCTCTTTCAGTCTTTTTTGGGGGGGTGCATGCACCTTGGCTGTTATCTGCTGTTGCAAAATTGTACTTGCTTTCATGTAACTTTGTCAGCATTTTGATATGTCCTGATTGCATACTGTTTTAGGACGTGGATGGATAGTTAATACTAGTACTGTCTAGTAACTTTTGTTAATAACACCATGTATCTCTGCTTGTTTCCACAGAGGCCTGATGAACAATGTAGTGTTCTACCAGCACCCCCACCTGCTGAGGGCCCTGAATATTCACGAGACGGTCATGACTGTCATGGTCAATGTGCTGGGGAAGACTCCAGAGGGATCAACTGAGGTATAGCATTATTCTTTGTGCTTTACCTGTGCCGTGATAACGTTCATTATGGGTGTTCGATACAGGTGACTGGGTGATATTTTGGGTAATCACTGTGATTTCTACTTGTATCACACAGGCTTCTGTAGAATCATTTGAGTGCATTTTGCATGCACCGAGTGCACTGCTATTGAAAGTGAGCTCAATTTATTGTATGGAAGCCTGTGTGATAACACTACAAGCCAATGTGGTAACCTGTGTCATCACCCCATTTGAAAACCTGTATCTAACATTGCAGCCCAGGTATGACATGATGTGCATTGTACAGAACTACTATGATGCTATGATGTGTTGGAGGCTGTTTTGTCCATCTGTAGCACCCTTACTATCTAGAAGGTAGTTTCCAAATGGCTGTTTGTAAAGGCACCTGTGTTTCCATTTATTAAGTAGTATGTGACTATTCCGACAACTCTAAAACACCTTGAACACTCCATTTTTCCACAAACATGCAAACTTTAATTAATGTATTTACAATATAAATCTGCACAAACTTTTTAGTGGTCTAGATCTACAATGTATAGCCCTATCCTGTAAAACACATGTAACTAACAGCGCTGTACCACTCTCCTGTACCTGCAGCTGTTGTTCCCCAAGTTGGTGGAGGAAAGCTGTAGGTTCCTGTGTTACTTCTGCCGCTGCAGCAAACAGAACCAGAAGGCCATGTTTGACCACCTGTCCTACTTGCTGGACAACAGCTCTTTTGGCTTAAGTGAGTAAACCACCACTTCTACTACCCTTCTGGTACCAAGTTTGACATCATTTGGACAAGTATTGCTCAAGTTATCCTGATTTGTTTTCAATGCAGGGCTTATTTGCCCAATTTACATAAATTTGCAATAGAAAGCCACAGAACAATGTTGTTCTATGTGGAACATTATACTTTAAAATGATCAAGAGGTATCAAGCTATCATTCTATTGTAGCGACCAACTTGATTTGATTTGATTTATTCGGCTGTATAGAGAGAAATACAGCCAGTGCTACACAACTAGCCGGAGGCTATTATCAAGGGCCAGCCCTGGAAACTTTACAATATACAATAACAGCATTACATTTACCCATACACATGTACATGAGGTTTGTTTTTTGAACTAGGTTTCACAGACAACGCAAGATACAGATAACTTTGGATATGGAGATGATCTGTGTTTTCTTGCTAGAATAACACCAACAATGTACATAGTACTACTGTGCAACAATTTTCACCTCATGGACAAAAAGATAATCAGAGATAGTGGACTTCACTGGTGCTGAATATTCAGTTTTTGCTATAGCACACAAATCATTCAATATTTGAAGTTATTTGAAGTGATATTTGAAATTCTTTTGTATCATTGGTGATGAAGCTTCATGTGTTAGCACAGCACTAGGGGTTGGTACTGGTACAGAAAATTTAGGCACAGGTACGGTTCAGGTCCAGAGGATCAGGTTCAGGTCTGGACCTGAACCTGGACCTGATTGTCTGTGAAAACAGATTTGTGTCACTTTCAAGTTCCTACTGATTTTCCTTTCTTCCCTTGGTGCTGAAAGTTTAGTCGCTGTTACAGAACACAAATCATTCCATATCTGCATCGCTTCAGTCTCTGGTGAAATTTCTTTGGTGATGGAGCTTCATTTGTTGTTTACAGCAGTTTTCACCTCCTGGACTTACAAGGTAATCAGAGATATTGGAGTTCACCTGTTGATGACAAGCACCCTTTGGCAGACCATTAGAAAAGTAGTTCAGACACATGCACATATGCACACCGACAGTGTCTCTGACAGGCAGGCAGATTTCTGGTCTATGCATGCTACAATGTAATGTGTCTGTTGTCTTTTACCAGGTGACCCTGCTATGAGGGGTGCCAGCCCGCTGGACGTGGCCTCAGCATCAGTGATGGACAGATTAAACATGCTACCATGTAACGTTTATGTTGTCCTTTACCAGGTGACCCCGCTATGAGGGGTGCCACCCCACTGGACGTGGCCTCAGCATCAGTGATGGACAGATTAAACATGCTACTATATAACGTTTATGTTGTCCTTTACCAGGTGACCCTGCCATGAGAGGTGCCACCCCGCTGGACGTGGCCTCAGCATCAATGATGGACAGATTAAACATGCTACAATGTAATGTGTCTGTTGTCTTTTACCAGGTGACCCTGCTATGAGGGGTGCCACCCCGCTGGACGTGGCCTCAGCATCAATAATGGACAGATTAAACATGCTACAATGTAATGTGTCTGTTGTCTTTTACCAGGTGACCCTGCTATGAGGGGTGCCACCCCGCTGGACGTGGCCTCAGCATCAGTGATGGACAACCATGAGCTGGCCCTGGCAGTGAGGGAGACCCATCTGGAGAAGGTGGTGAACTACCTGGCTCGCTCCAGCATGCACCACAACAAGCTGCTGAGTGATGACATCGGCTGGGACCCCATCGAGGCAGAGAGATACATCGACTTCCTCAAGCAGACTGTCTGGGTTAAAGGTAGAGAGAGCCTTGCTATGGTTTATGTACAGGCCATATGCATGATAGATATTGAATATTGTACTTAGACAGCAGGTATCAAAATTATAGAAACAAAAGGTACAAGAGAAGGTCTTACTGATGTGCACTTTTGACAGCAGTTCGAATGACGTTCCTTTTCCCGCTCAGTCAGACAGTGCCTGCAATGTCCGTGTGACGGAAAATGATTGAGTTTGCCAGCCGATTGTCTGACAATTGACCTTCATATACTTGTACTACCTTGCTTCATTATTTTAACAATGATTTCCATTCTTTTCAAGAAACAATAAATGGTACCAACTATTGATTTGCACTGTTCAGCAAAAGAAAATTTAATGCAATCATGAGAAACAGTATACTGTAATGGTTGCTTATGTTAATTATCTGTTGCTTTTTAAAATGTTCCATATGGTAGATATGTTGTTTACTGAGTCCTTTTCATGTTGTCTATGAGAAGAGTGCTTCATCTGAAATGATTATGCTGCTTTTCACAGATGAGTGTGTGGAGGAGAACTCCATGCTTGTAGTGCGTCAGCTAATCCGCAGGCCTGAATGCCTGGGTCCAGCACTGGGAGAGGAGGGGAAAGGTCTCCTGGTCACCATTAAGGAAGCCATGGAGCTGTACAAGATCCCTGAGGTCACCATAGATGAGGATGAGCTCAAGAATAGGCCTGCTCCTCAGGACAGGTGATAGTATAGTCCTTTGGCACCTTCACAGTCAGTTTTCTCTCTGACATTTTGGCTGCATTCTGACAAGTAGCAGAGTCCTTATTTTTGTCATGTGTAAGAGGAGAAGACTCAGATAAGCAACTTTGCTTTTTGTCAAATCCTTCGTTAAATAAATGTGAATAAAAAAAAAGAAAAAAGTAGCAGATTCTGTTACATCCTTGTGAAGACAGAAAGCAGGCCTTACTTGTAACTGACTTGTACCAACATGATGAAAATATTCACCAAAATATGTTGGGATATTTGATACTGCTCATCAGTGTTTTTCTGAAGGAAAAGTGCATGGGAACATTCAACTTATAATCTGCAGTTTTAATGTACTGTAAATGTATTTACATGTATGTTTTGCAGTGATTGTATGTTGAATGCATGGTTTTTGTGGTGACCTCTTCACCACGAACTGAAAACCACTGCAAACATTTTTTCTGTCTTTGGCCCACCTACCCTATTGTCTATATCATATGCTACATGTACGTACTATACATATTGCACAGTGTTATGTTGTATTGGAGCGGACTAGATCTGTCTGTAGCACCCTTGCCGAGTCGCTAGTAGGCCGTTTCCTACCGGCTGGCTATAAAGGTATCTGTGTTTTTATTACTGTTGAACTATTGTGAAATAGATTTACAATATATTCCTTTCTGCCCATGTTAAGACTACCTCCAGGAGACCGTGAAGGTGACATCCAGGTGGACATGGCCTATTGCATCATCACCTTCTACTCTGCACTTATCGAGCTGCTGGGGAAGTGCTCTCCTGACCAAAATGTAAGTGGAGAAGGTCACATAGCACATTTACTCCATGGGCCAGGTCACCAAAAATGGCCATTTGGTACCAAACAGAGGGACAAAGGGTGACTTACTTTTTTTTAAAGATTGATTCCTCTACTTTATTATTTTGCATGAAAACTATGTCAGATGCCCAGCTTTATAAGAATTATCACATGATTTTGTGACGTCATTCAAAATTGTTGATGCGACATACAAATGTACAACCTTTTATCCAGTGATGAATTGAGTGAACTTGAATCTGATAATCTGTGCAAGGTTGGTTGTTTATCACTGTCCTATTGTCGTCAGAAATTCATGTAGTATAGTAGTACTAGTGTAACAGTGGTGTTCAAGTACTGCCTATCGCCCTTGCCCAAGGGCACTTGTGCTTTTGTGGCGACAGCGATAGTGGTCGTGATTTGTGATCTGGCTGCCCGGGTTCAGCGCGGGTTCGAATCCCGGGAGTCGGGATGTTGTTTCTTTCTGTTCTACTCGCCCCTCTGGTTGTTTCACTAGCTGTAGTACTAGTAGTAGCATCTAGTGTTTGATTATACTGCTATTCAGCTCCCTGACACAGGGGTAGGCAGCAGTCGGCTAGTTTTCACACCACGCTTCCATACGGCTCTGTCCAGTGGGCTCACCCTAGTTAGGCCGCACACCTTAATGTCCCTCCTAACACATTCCATCCAGGATTTCCTTGGTCTCCCATGACCCCTGTTGCCTGACAATTTCAATTTTGTGGAGTGGATGCAGCTGTTGCATGTTCTGTGCTACCTGAGACAAAAGACCAAGAATTTCCAATTGAGAAGAAAAAATGAATGAGTAGAACATCTATATCTATATTATGCAGTATACATGTATTACTGAGGGTTAGATGTTCTGTTCATACTGTTTGTTTTGTTTGTTTGTTTATTTTCAAACACCTGGGTAGCCTATTCAGTGCTAAATTTACACTGGTTTTCAATAGGGCCCAGTTTCACATATAACGGTTACATACAAGGAAATAAAAAATAAAAACTTACAGAGAGAAAAGTAGACATACATGTCGGAACATATAAATACAACTGAAACATGAAAGACACAGATAAATCAAAATCATAATCCGATCCAAGGTCAACAGTTTAGGAGGTCAGAGGTCACTACTCAGTACTGAGACTATGTTAGGTCTTTCAAAGCTGACTTAAATGAATTTAGGCTTGGATCTTGCTTAATGTAGGCTGGTAGTGAATTAAAGTGTTTAGCACCTCTGTAGGCAAATGTACGCTGTCCTGTTGTGGTCTTGAAAAAGGGTTTGTATAGGAGTGATGTCTGTCTGGTTTGGTAAATGTGTAAGTTGTGGTTGTGAGAGAAGGTGGATGATAGGTATGTTGGTGCTAGCCCATTGATACACTTGTAAACCATAATGCAATGTTTGTGTTTACAGCTCATTATGCAGGGTAAGAGTGAGGCCCTGAGGATCCGTGCCATCTTGAGGAGTCTGGTGGTGATGCCTGACCTGGAGGGAGTGCTGGCCCTGAAGTTCAGACTGCCTACATCTCTGGAACTCAGGGCAGGTGGGTGATGAAGAGTTACACCTTAGGCCACACCAATTTAATTTCTTGGTTCACGGATTTTTTCATGAAAAATATGGAGCGAGAGGGCGAAATAAAAATAAAAATAAAAATTGTAAAATGGTTGGGGTAAAGGTAACGGCTAATCCAAAACATAAAGAAAAAAAGTTTTCAGCTTGAAAAAGTACAAAAACACTATTATTGTACAGTAACAGCACTTGTACCCACACTTTAAGGAGCTTATAATATAAAGACCAATTTGCTTTATGTGTTATCTCATTAATGGTGAAAATTTGCTGAGTGTTAATTTTTGTTTTTCTTCCAAAAAATAGGAGCGAGCGAATCCGTGAACCAAGAAATTAAATTGGTGTGGCCTTATACAAAAAAGACAAATTTTTGAAGTGTTAAAGCTGGTATCTCACTGTTGGTGACAAATTGCAGCACATTTTTGCCAATTTTCTCTTGACATCACACTGACGTACTGCACATATGTGTCCTCTACAAACAAAATGGCTGCACCTGGAATCTCTCGGTTTTGAACCAAAGTTAGGTACAAGATACCATCATCGGAAATTGCAGTGTTGCAACTGAATTAAGAGCCAATGTATGATAAATAAGTTTCCTTAAAAAGAGATTTGCAGTAATTTCACATGTTACTGACTATTACTGGCTGTCTAGTTTGTGCCCATTTTTGACATTTTGCCAATTATGATGTTGGAAAAATCTTTGAGAAATTTGTCATTCATGCTACTTATTGGCACCTGTTGGCAACAGATTGGCAACTGTTAGAGAATGTCTTTTTAAAACAATATAAAATACTAAATGCAATGTCTTGTATGCAACTTCACATTCTTCCTTTAACAATTGATTCCTTTATACAGGTGTGGCCCAAGGAATGGAGCAAGGTTTTACACCTATACATAAGGCAGGAGTGGTGGTGTTCTTGGACCGGGTGTACGGTATTGAGACACGTGAGGTGCTGCTCAGGCTGATCGAAGTGGCATTCTTGCCAGATCTTAGGTCCGCCAACAGCTTGGACACCGTAAGTGTTTGTTTGTCATAGTAGTTCATAATGTTTACTTCAAATTTTGTTTAAATGTACAATTAATCTAGATTATGGTTAACAAGGCCTTGGAAAAGATGTAGTGTTTCTGTTTACAGCCCTGAAAAAATTGTGGTCGGTAGGTTCACAGTCCACTCCTCTTTTGTTAAAAGGGTTTAAAAAACATAAAGTCGCTTTGAATATTACCACTCAGATGTTAGATAAAAAATTTAGTGTCCCTTGCCAATGGTCCTGGTCAAAAGAGGGCTAGGGTTGGCAGGTTTTTCCGACAAGGAAAAGTAACGTATGTTATTGCTTCACAATGGATCAAGTTCTATTTGCACTGACCTTTTAGGTTCACTTAGCACCAATGGAAACAGTTTGTTATGCACTGTTGGAGATGACAGATAGAGAATAATAAAAGATGGTTGTGTGCCGAAGAAGACTATGTTCAAATGGACACAACATTTTTTGTCCTAGCCAAATTTTTCTCATGCCAACTATTAGTGTAGAAAATGTTACATATTAATTTGAAAACTGACATACTGTACATTGCTCGAAATACTGGGTGCATGTGCACCCAGGTGCACCCAAAATTGGTTCTGTGCACTCAACTTTCTGCAGTGCACAGGGTGCACCCAAATATTTTTTGACACATGTATGTAAAGATATCAAAGTATACTTAGTATACATCATATTCTTGACATCTAAGTGTTAGAAAGATAATAAAAATGTTTGTCATGGTATTTATTTCAGAATTGGATACTAGCCTGTATCTAAGTTTTATTATTAGGTTATTACTTAAATTTAAGTGGTGCACCCAAACAAAAAATTTTTTGTGCACACAATTTTTAAAGCTAGGTGCACCAGTGCACCTAATCCCAAAAATGAATTTCGAGCCCTGTGGTAATATCAGTATTTTTCTTGACCCTCCAGGATGAGATGCACAACTGCGACATGGCCCTGGCACTGAACAGGTACATGTGCAACTCTGTGCTGCCCCTGCTCACCAGGAACTCCCACCTGTTTGCCAACTGTGACCACAGGGCCAACCTGATCGACTCCCTCCTGCACCAGGCCTACAGGCTGTCTCGCTGTCGGTCTCTCACCACCGCACAGAGGGACACTGTGTCCGACTTCTTGGTAGCAGTTGCCAGGTATGTATAGAATGCATCACGGGGTACTCTGTAACACCCCAAGGTATAAGCCCAACCCGCTGGAGGGCTGGCAATGAGGGTGATTATTTACATGTATGTTATACCCACCCGAAACATCACAAAATGCCAGCTTGAAATGCACCAGAAGTTGAGGAAATTTGGTGTCCTCAAACAAAAAATTGTTACAGTAACAACACCAATTTCAATGTCTGAATCTGGTGTTTGAATTCTCAAGAGCCGTGCATGTGAAGTGCATTAAAATCTTTTGATGGAAGCTTGTTCAATACAACTTCAAAGCCTGTGCAATATCGTAAAATATGGACAGGTCCAGAACACCTGTATTAACCATTAATCTGGCCCAGGTACATAAAATGTATGAAATAAGTGTTGATACAGTACACATACATCATACTCAAAACAGACCATATTTTAGGGACTCAAATTCTTGTAAATCTTGTTCAAGAAACTGAGAGCCTGCTAGTAAGGGCCAGATGTACATGTTCACGTTCAAGCTCTTTCCAAAGCATTTTCAATGTCTGACACCATTTTATCATGTTATTAAGTGCTGTTTATTCTGTCCCTACAGGGAGCTCCGACCCAGCATGATGCAGAGACTACTGAGGAAACTCTCCTATGATCTGCCTTCTCTGAATGAATACACTTTTGTACCACTAAGGGTAAGTGTACGTCTTGTATTTAGGTATATAGGTAATCCTGTATGAAGAAAAAGATTCCAGCTTGCAAAAAGAGATCTTGAATAGAATTTTTTTATTAGATGAAGCACAGTTGTAGAATTTTATTTGATTGTAAATCTGTTCTACCATATTTTCTCCATAGCTGCTGACTCTTCACTTTGAGAGATGTTCCAAGTACTACGGCACACTTGGAGGCTGGGGAGACTACGGCTGTGCCAGTGATGAGGAGAAAAGGCTGACCATGAACCTGTTCTCTGGCGTTTTCGATGCCTTGGCAAAGAGGGTAAAGTTCAATCATCAACTATACCAGCATTTCCTTTTCATATATTTCTTGCTAGAGTTGTACATATAGACTGGCCTTTGTCACTGGTATGTGTTACTGAATTTTTGTGCATGTCATAATTGTGAATATGATCAATTTTCAAGCAGAAAAACAATGCAATCGATACAGATTGGGACATTGAATAAAGAGACTCTTTTTACACAACCATTGCTTTATTCTCACCATTGTTTCGGTGACCGTCTGTCACCTTCTTCAGAGTCTCTTTATTCAGTGACGTACCAACCTGATGAAACTTTTCACGGAGGTTGGGACATTGTCGTTCAATTTCAACTATAAAGTATTGTAAGCTCTGTCAGTGTTTTGAGAAATATGTAAACAAATTTTGCCATTTTCACCTGTTATCTGCAAAGGCCAGTAGTGGAAATAATATCACTTAAGTCTTATTTATTTCTTTTTTTATCAGCCTTATGAACCGTCGTTGTTCTCCAAAACCCTGCCGTGTCTGACGGCCATCGCTTGTGCCCTGTCGCCAGACTATGCTCTGGTGAAGGACGATGAGAGCTGGCAGAGATACAGCCACACTGACAAGGAGGGGAACTATGTGCCCGTACCAGTCAACATTGACAAGTAAGCGTCTATCGTCACATTTTCAAACCGGGGCCCGACCGGGATGTTTGCGGAAATGAAAAATAGAAATGACTACATAAAAATATACACAAATCATGCCCACCCCTATTCTCTTTGCATCTTGCGTAGCTTGATGTCTTTATATCATACTTGTTGTTCCCGAAAGCTACCTCGCTGGGCCCCGGTTTGGAAATGTGACGTAGGCCTTAACAGGGCTCATAATTACATTGTTAAGCCACTCAAAATTGATTTAGACCTTCTTATTTGAAATATCAACCCGAAATACTAATATTTTGGCACCAACAATTGAAGAAACTTCTTGTCTATTAGTCAGTTGAATTATTCCACTTTTCAATGCTTTAAAAGGGCACATTGTGCTATCATTTTAAATGATGATTTGCCTAGTGTGGTAGTATTCTGTCGTGATTATGGATGACAATTTCTATTTTATTTCTATTTTCAAATTGCTCCCTGCTTTATTATTTGAAATTCCTGCGATAATTTGAGAAACAAGAAATTGAATTGGTAATCCCTAGCTCTGTGTAAAAATTGCATCATAACATTCACAACTTAAATGCATTAGGGCATTTAGTAGCATAGCTGTGCATGAATTGAGATGGCAGCTGTTACTGGTTACAACATTTAGTAATCTTGGAAATTGTCAGAATTTTTCTTCTCAGTGGTCAATTTTGCTCTATTTTGACGTATTTTTATATTTCACAGAACTAATCTGCCAATTGACTTCTCTGGATTTGTCAATAAACTTGCTGAGCAAACTCATGACATGTGGGCTTATGAAAAGGTAGGTACAGATTTGGTGGACTATGAAAAATGTTATAAAGTAGAAAAACCCTTACATGTATATTACAATCATAAATGGCTTTTGTAGAAAGTTGAAAATGTTTTCAACCTGTTTGTGCAAGGCCTTGTTAACAAAACTAGCTACAAGTAATTTAAAAGTATACATATGTTTGTATTCACTGTGGTCTACTGAATGAGGTCATGTATATTACTATCAGTACCAGTCCTTTAGAAATGCTAGTACGGTATCAATTGATTAAAAATGTGTTCCCATTGCAAATGAAGGAGGAGATTACATATGAGTTAGAAACATGTTACCTTCCTGTTTCTCCACAGTACAATGCTGCCTGGGCCTTTGGTGAAGAGCTTGATGAAGGAGCAAAGAGACACCCAATGTTGAAGCCTTACAGGCTCTTCAAGGATCATGTATGTATTTGGAACGTAACTTGTTCCAGATTATATGCTTTGGATGGAATGTATGAGGAAGTGAATGCTGACGACTTACATTGTAGATCTTATGGACCTTGGTCTTCTTCGGAGTCCAGTAGGAAACTGTTTCAGCAATTGTCCTTGACTCAGCAAATAACATAACATTGTGTTGCATACCTTGTGTCTAAATGTGATAGCCTGGTATCCAAATGAATTATAGCTTCCAAATCTCTGTCCTGTCTGAAAAAGAACAGACTATAAAACGTGTGTATACCAGGCTACAAACTTGAACGACAACAGTTGTACTGTTGCTAGTATGTCCTTGTAGGTTAGGTAGCTGGCAAAATACTACTTTTTGTTTAAAAGACTACAATTGGTTATAGGTAGGCAGGGCACACAATGAGACCAGCAGCAGACAAGAGACTATGTAGAAAAATTAGGGCCTTCTTCATTCAGTTCATGATATGCCATGGCCACGATGATGATAATGAAAGTTGTTTATTTTTTTTTGTGTTAATGTCTACAGGAGAAGGATTTCTATCGTACACCCATCTCAGAGGCCCTACGCTGCTGTCTGGCCTGGGGGTGGATAGTTGAGAAGTCGAAGGAGTCCGAGCAGCAGGCTCTCTCTGCGAGAACCAGGAGGATTCAGTCCACCAACACACAGGTAGGTCTTTGTTAGTTGGCTGATATGTGTTTGGGCCAAGAATTTTAAAGTGACTGAAAACATAGAGAAATTCCTCTCCCGCAAAAGAAAATTGAGCATTAGACCCTCACATTCACTCTCCAGTTCCTGTTGTTCCCTGTCAGGCAAGGGTTAGACGTGCTTGCACGTAGATATTTTAAAGACAGTACAATCTTTACAATTAGTGAATTAACTTTTTATTACTTCCGGACCATTCAAGGGACATCCATCACTCTTCTTCTGTGTCACTAGATGCATGACCATGAGGGATATTTGTATATGAACCTTAAGAGTAGATGACTTTGACATAATTCAGTCGGTATATATTATTGTTCTGCCAGTTCATTCTAGTGATGCTGAAGAATGAATGATGGATGTGACTCAAAATGTCTGGAAGTAACCTTTTTTTCCAGTTGTAGATATTAAATTGCCTTTAGATTATTGTTAGCCCCGATGTCTAACCTTCATAAACATAGGTAAAATATTTTATGTTTGTCTGTTGACCATTCATGAAATATGATGCTGAGGTAATACTGCATCCTGTAAGTTTCATTTTATTCAAAGTATGATAGCTTTTGATATTAAGTGTTCACATTTCAACCTGTTCAACATTTCAGATTCCTCTGTTTATCTCTTATATTGCAGGCTGCTGCTGAGTCTCCTCACGGCTACAACCCCAAGCCATATGACATGTCGGTGATTGCCCTAACCAGAGAACTCACTGTGAGTATCAAACATTGGTAAACGTCTAAAAGAGACCCAAAGAAAAATAGGAAATGAATGTGATCAAAAACAAAATGCTAGTTGCATTTGTCAAGTCAGGTGACACCAATCTGGCAAAAATGTAAAACTTAATTTCTTTCTGTTACATGCCGGTATTATATCAAATGCCTACTATGACAGAGTTAGAGAAGGCAATCGACACCCTCTCTTGCCGAAAAGCACCAGGAATTGATGCAATTCCACCAGAGGTAGTAAAGGAAGGGAAACCAACACTTCTCCCACACCTCTATGAACTCCTCTGCTCATGCTGGAATGAGGGTGAGGTGCCGCAGAGTATGCGGGATGCCAATATTGTGACTTTGTACAAAAACAACGGGGATGGATCCGATTGCAACAACTATCGTGGGATTTTGCTCCTTAGCATAGTGGGGAAGATGTTCGCTCGTGTGGCTCTGGCCAGACTACAGGTACTAGCCGACCGCGTGTACCCAGAGGCACAATGCGGGTTCAGAGCGGGGCGCTCCACTATTGACATGGTTTTCTCGGTGAGACAGCTCCAGGAAAAGTGTCGGGAGCAGAGGAAACCCCTGTTCCTTGCCTTTGTCGACCTCACAAAGGCTTTCGACCTTGTAAGCCGCAGTGGACTGTTCAGGCTGCTTGAGAAGATAGGTTGCCCACCAAAGCTACTCAGCATAATCAAGTCCTTCCACAGCAACATGAAAAGCACCGCCAGTTTTGAGGGTAGCACCTCCAAGCCTTTCCCGATCCTCAGTGGAGTTCGTAAACAGGGCTGTGTACTTGCCCCGACACTATTCGGGATCTTCTTCTCACTGCTCCTGATGTATGCCTTTCAGTCCTCCGACGACGGGGTCTTCATCCACACCCGCCACGATGGCAAACTGTACAACCTGGCCCGCTTACGCGCCAAAACAAAGGTGACTCGCATGCTCCTTAGGGAGATGCTATTTGCCGATGATGCAGCTCTTGCGAGTCATACACCAGATGGACTCCAGCGTCTGATGAACAGGTTCTCAAATGCCTGCAAAGAGTTTGCCTTAACAATTAGCATAAAGAAGACTGAGGTGATGGCCCAAGATGAGTCAATCCCTCCGGCAATATCGATCAACGGCTCCTTGCTTGCTGTGACTGATCGGTTCACGTACCTGGGATCCACTGTCACCAAAAACTTGTCTCTGGATGCTGAAATAAACACAAGGGTTGGAAAAGCAGCTTCCGTTATGAGCAAACTCAACAAAAGAGTTTGGGAAAACAAAAACCTGACAACAAACACCAAGCTGAAGGTGTACCAGGCCTGTGTGCTAAGCACCCTCCTCTATGGCAGTGAAACATGGACGACATATACCAAACAAGAAGCAAAGCTCAATGCATTTCACATGCGGTGCCTTCGCCGGATTCTGGGAATCAAATGGCAGGACAAGGTCACAAACACTGATGTTCTTGAGAGGTCCAACTCCAGGACTTTATTTGCAATGATCAGTGAACGCCGCCTGAGATGGTTGGGACATGTTCGCCGTATGGGGAAAGGGCGTATTCCGAAGGATCTTCTGTATGGTCAGCTTGAGTGCGGTTCACGTCCAACTGGTCGCCCACACCTGAGATACAGAGATGTGTGCAAGAGGGATCTTAAGTCGGCCAACATTGACATAGACTCTTGGGAAGAAATAGCAACTGACCGATCAGCATGGAGACAGACTGTAAAAGCAGGGGTGAAGGAAGCTGACGCTACCAGATCCCAACTCAGAGACCAGCGTCGTCAGAAGACAGTCTCTACCATCACAAACACCTTCATATGTGCAGGATGCGGCAGAGACTGTCACTCCAGGATCGGCTTGTTCAGCCACCAAAGAAGATGTCGACCATGACCAAAACCCATCGTCTCTTTAGACGGACGGAGGCCAATGAATGGGATGAGATAATCTTTGTCTCTTGTACAATACACATCTTATTTTCTTGGTCAAAATCCCGATGTATAGAAATATTGCAAATTTGAATGCACTGACCGTCTTGTTGACAATGACCATATTCTTAGCGGGTAACCTTAACAAGTCCTGGGAGGATTTGTATGATTAGTACCATTAGTCACCTTCATGATGATCCTTACTTGTACTTTGCAATGTACAAACTCTGTAAATTATGTTTTTTTATGATGATACTTTTTGTAGACACAATGTGACATGGATGTGCAAGTAAACTCTGGTTTTGATGCCTTACATCTATAGATAGAGATACTTCTCTGGTCAATTTCTTTTTTGGGTTATAAGAACATGAACATGTAGTCGTGGTAAGTTTAAAAAAAAAACACATGTTCACAGAGCACAATGTACATTGCAAAGTCCCAAAAGATACACCTGGTTTCATTGTTAAAAATTTGCTGATTGGTAACTAAGGCATGTTGATTCAATTTTTTTATTATATGGATGACATCCTCTTTGGACCCCAAAACTGAAGGTTGATTAACACACAGACTATGGTATACAGAACAATAAATCCCTCATTTTTGTTCTTTCAAATCTTCTCAAATTGACATTAGTATCCATTTTTTTATTTTCATTTTTGCATTTTAACTGCACATATTAACTTATCTTGCTGCAGCTTTGTACGATTTACAATATCGTTAAAATATTTTTAAATGAACAAAAATTGAAACGTGTGAATGTCATCCATATAATTGAACCAACTTGGCCCTATTCTAAGATCCACCCAATTGCCTTTATATGCTGCATGTATGCTTATTCCACGGTAAGTTCAAAGTTTAGATAGTTTTGTAATTGTATGTGTTTCACAGTCTGTACATGTGCTGTACAAGTTCTGGACAAGAGCTCCTTGTCAATGAGTTTCAACCTTGTTCTGATCTTGACAGGTAATTGGTGTCTTTTCTGTGTAGCTGAACCTTTGTTCTCTTCTCTGTGTTCAACTCACAGGCAATGTCTGACCGTTTGGCAGAGAACTTCCACGACGTTTGGTGCGTCAGCAAGCAGAAAGAATTGGCGGGTAAAGGTAGAAATATTTACTTCATTAACACAACTAAAAATTTCGAACGGTTTCTAATGAATATGAAGGGTTTGCAAGGAAGCTTGTGTATTAAAATATTAAAATGTCTGCTTCATTAAAACAAATAAAATAATAATGAGTATGAATGGCAAAAAGCAGTTACTCAAGCAACTGGATATGATTTTGGAAATGGTCAGACGTTTCAGATAGCAGCCACTATATTTCATCAGTAACACTGAAGTGATCTGGAGGAAGCAGGTCTTGCTGTTCCTGTTGTTTTAGTTACAGGAGCTAAAGTTTTGTTGTGGGGGGGGGGGAGTATAAAAGACCAGTTTCTTCCAGATCACTTCAGTGTCACTGATGAAAGATAGTGGATGCTATCTGTAACGTCTGACCATTTCCCAAATCATATCCAGTTACTTGAGTAACTGCTTTTTGGCATATCTTATTACCTGGATGTCTAACCTTCATTGACATACTGCATATGAATGGTTTGCAATGAGACTAGTGCAATAATCAGCTACAGTTGAATGTGTGTGTCTGAATCGAAAATGTTGTCTACAGCCCCCAAAGAATAATCTATTTTTATTCCTAAGTGGCACAAGCCCTACACATATATTGTGCTCCATTTCAACCCACTGAAATCAGCTCCTGTGTCAGTTACCTTAAGTTTATGTTTGTTGTTTTGACTAAGGAGGCGGTACCCACCCCATGTTAGCACCATATGACACACTGACAGCCAAAGAGAAGGCCAAACACAGGGACAAGGCCATGGACATCATCAAGTTCCTACAGATGAATGGCTACAGTGTCATCAGGTAAGTCAAGTGCATTGAAGTGGTACATGTAGGAAACCTTGTCAATTATCCAAACTGCTGGGATATGATATACTTTATTTGGCCAGTCAGTTGTAGGATCACTGTTCTTGGTGCTGAAAAATATGCTGTTGTTGCTCTTTAGTAAATCATGCAGATAGATATTGTAATTCTTTGGTTCAGTCCAACTGAAACCTCCACATTCCTCACCAATCAGTTGTAGGATTACTGTCTGTGGTGCTGAAACATGTGTAAATGTTGCCTCTAGTAACTCACACAGATAGAAAAAAGTACTATTAATCCTTTGGTACAGGCCAGGTGAAATCTCCACCATCCTGGTCAGTCAGTTGTAGGATTACTGTCCATGGTGCTGAAAAAGGCGTCATTGTAAATCATTCAGATAGAAATGTCATGGGTAATGGTACAGGCAGACTCTTTGTGAGGCGGTTGGCTACAGGACAACAGATGTTGGGATTAGGCACACCGGAGACAGATATTTTCTCTGTGGCAGTTGTAAAATCACAAAAACTTCATTAGCATTCATATTATAATCTTTGAACCTAATAAAAGGCAATCAGAGATGGCAGACTCCACCCCATCAATTCCTCAGCAGTTCTGCTATTTTGTCTTCGAAGTGAAATTGTTGCTTTCTTGGTGACATCTTTTAGTTAGCACCAATCCATGAATTGTATGTAGAATGGTGTTTTATTACTTTATTAAAATGGGCACACAGACATGCCAGAAACAATGCTTCCCTTAGGTTTTGATAGTCATCTCTTTTCCCCCTGTCTCTCTCTCCCTTAGACAAGTGAATGAGGAGAAGGAGAAGATGAACCTGCTGGAGAACAGGTTTGCTCACATCCTGCTGAAGAAGCTGCTGGGGTATGTGGACAAGGCCAGGGAGATCATGGCAGGCATGAAGCCACGTGAGTATGCACATTTTGGTCAGGGCTAGGAAAAAATGTTGTGTTTCCTGTTTCAGTCCTGAAAAATTAGGGTCGGTAGGAAGGCAGTACTGGGATCTTTTTTTCTTGCAATTTTTTCTAGGCTGGACAAAATTCTAGTGATGCATAATATAACAATACATTTAGAATTAAATTTTGATCTAATAGATACATTTATCCCTTATTAGATAGGACAAGCAGTGTTTTTAGTTCAATAGGAAGCAGGCTAAATAAAAATTCTAAGTGGGGTCTGCAAGTTTTTCTATTGAAGGTAGGGAAACAGGAAACACAGGCCTCAAGTACTAAGGAGAGCATGTCTATGGTGCAATTTTATCACCAGTGTTGTAACATAGCCTTATAGTATTTCGTTGAGAGGGTAATCATGGTTTAAGGCTTATGACTGGAAGGTGATTGCACATGTAACAAAATGCAGAGCTAATCATCAAAGTCTATGAATAACTTTTATAGTGAGCTTTAAGGGTTTCCATATTGTAATAATTTGTATGTGACATTTTGATACAAGAGTATATTTTGCATAATTTCAATTTTGGCTCCATTTTATGATTTATTTTGTATGCCATTTTGTAGTTTTATTTTGTAGATGAGACAATATGGGATTTTTTCTTGCAGCTAAACCTTCTACAAAGAAGGTCAGAAGACCACGTAGGGATGTTCCACCTGAAGAGGATATCAACTTCTTCCTCAAGGTACAGCACAAAGGATGTGCTAAATTTCAAACACTCTCCATACAATTTGACCGATGGAAGAGGATGTAAGAGTGACAGACCTACACTCGGAAATTTCATGCAGCATGTTTTGTGAATATTGAATAGCATATCATTGTCGAAGCCAATGTCCTCACAAAGAACTTTTTGCGTAGCCTATAGACTAGGCTATAGGACATAGCAAACACATATCATCAGTGTAAAACAGATGGCTCACAAGCTCTCTATATATAGTAGGCTGTAGCATTATTGAGATATTTTTTATTGTGTTGGTTGGTCATTACGTAGCCTATGATAACTTTCCAGTTCTGCCTTTTAATGCACCTGCAATACAGCTATTCCCAGAGCTGTTGACATGTGCATGTCTTGTCTGACATCTCCAAGAATCATGACTGTAGTGACTGGTTGCCTCTCCCCTAGGTGGTCCTGCCCTTGATAGAGAAGTACTTCAGCACACACAGGTCTTACTTCGTCCTTGATCCCAAAGCCACCCCAGAGTATGGCAAGGCTTCCCCCATGGAGATAGAACTTGTCACAAGGTATGATACATAAGAATGACTGCTTTGTACGTCTCATTTAGGAAGGTCCACACAATTTTCAAGGATTAGCCTATCGTTGCATAGGAAACACAAGGAGTAAAATATCTATGAAATTTGTTGGCAAAAGTTACCTTCCAACACTGGAGAAGAGTTATTCACTTTAGTGTTACAGTAGAATGTTTTGGTCAGCAATGAAATGTTCATGTCCTTCATGTACATGGAGGTTGTCTTTCTGTGAAAGTGTGAGGATTTCATTTACATAGACTTCACTGTAATAGTTACATACTTCTGTTGTATTTGACATAGATTGATAATTTGACTTTACGTTGAAGATAACATATTTTTCTAAATCTATAGGCTGTTCTGTGAGCTGTCATCCCTCCTGAGGGATAAGATTGCCTACTTTGGTGAGTATGCATTGTCACATTAGTTTAGCATATTGTTCAGTACACATTCCTGCCATGAACACTTCCTAAGGAAAGAACTTGTGTCATGTGTTCTCACATCCTTCCATCACACTTGTGGACATTGGTTTAAAGCTTGAGACCTGAAATTCTAGTTGTGACACATCTTTGCAGTTCCTTAACTCTCTGAAGATGGCAGGTTGCAGGCTTTTCTTAAATCATGTACTAATTCCTTATGTCTCTCCACACAATGCAACTCAGTTATGCGACAACGTCAGATGGGTGGTATGTATTTCTAACAGACTTTAGTATGATGTCATGTATCTATGTACTACATGTTGTAGTATCTCTGTTGAATATACACTCAGCACAAAAAGTTTGGAATATCAACTTCGGTTGATCATATTTATGTTGTTTCTGCATCAATTTCAATATATTATATATCTATAAAAAGCTTGCATGATTTTCTTTCCAATGGTATCAAACTCATTATCACTCTTAACTCATGGAACATGCACTAGGCCTGCTAACGTGAGTGGGCCACGAAAAAAAAGTGCCCAAATTCCCCCGTTTCTGTTCAAAACTGTATCGTCCGGTTCAACCGTTGTTATGGCCGCGGGTGACAATGATTCAAACAATCCTTTTATCACCTAACGTTTGGTTTACAGAACATCCAAGTTTCTTTTTAGCATATCTGAGTAGAGTATTTTATGAGTGTAAATTCATGGAACGAGG